>BSDF01000005.1:69934662-70534662 GCA_027925045.1 Hypotaenidia okinawae
TCTCTCTTCTGCACGTTTTAGTCACTTTAAGCCTTAGTCACAAACTGAACTTTCAGAAGACCCTGCGCCACAGGGTCTTCAGGATTCATTCCCCAATATTTCCTCATTTGATCTCTCAGTCCTTGTAAAAACGCTGAGGGTGTCTCATTTTGTTCCTGCTCAATCTCAAAAGCTTTAGTAAAGTTCTGAGACTTAGGAGCAGCCTCCTTTATACCTTCTAGGATTAGGTCTCTTAAATCCTTCATGTAACCCCGATGTATTGGATCATTATTATTCCAGTTAGGGTCCATATCAGGAAATTTTTCTTCAGCCGGGATGACTCCCTGGCCTGGCGGGTTTCTTTTGTCCCATTCTTGCATGGCTGCCCGCCTGATCGTTCCCCTTTCTTCCCCAGTAAATAAAATATTCATTAGAGACATCATCTCTGGTGGAAGTGCTAGATCCCTTGTGGTTTTAGCTTGAATTAGCATGATGGGCAGTAGAAATCCTTACCCTTGAGGATCTCTTAGCATATGATGGAAGTGATGCCTCAGGCAGTCTGCGAGTGCTGGAGCTGTTGCATCATGGCATTTAGCGTACATCAGTTGGTACTAATTGGTAGAGTGTATGTGGTTTTGTGTAGCTGTGTCTTTGGATTTATGTAGTCACCCCTAAATAACGCTGTGTACTAGACCAGCAGTTCTCTGTGGTCATCAGTGGTTTGTGGAGCTGGGTAAGCTTTATGGTAGTTAAAAATAACAATAGTGAGGGTGTGGAACAAATCCCACAGGTTGACAGTGGCGCTAAGAATGTGGGAAACACAGTAATTCTCAGGCATTAGGAAGCTTTTAGAAAAACTTCTTGGTGTTCATGATACCTGTGTGCTCCAGTAACTATCTGCAGAAGTCATAGGATGAGGCCAAACCATTCTGTCATGCTTGGTGTTTCAAAGGATTGCTACAGCATTAGGCCTGAGACCAACTGGTTTCTGCTTGCTAAACATTTCCTTTTCTTTCTTTTTTTCTTAATGTGGGTGTTGTGATTAACATTATGCTATGACTATTCAGCAGGTGTAGGAGAGTTTTGTTCTGCTTTTGTTTCTTTTCTTTCCCCCTTCCCACCCTCCCCCCTCATTCCTGAGGCTCATTAGAGGCTCATTAAAGCCCTGGACTGCATTGTTTGACAGAATAAAGGCATGTATCTACTCCAGCAAAAGGTAGGGAGAGGTCTCCTTTTGCCTAGCTGGTGGCAAGACACTACTCGATTAGAGTGGACAATGAATGAAAGAGTATGGATCTGTGAGGGTCAAAGCATAACATTGAAGCCAAACCAGAAGGGAGCAGTGTGCTTCTGACTAGGTGTCCCTCTGAGGGTATCCAGTTCAGGGAGGCAAATTGCTTAAGGGCACATGCCTGGACCTGCAAAGTACAAGGTGATGGAGATAAGTCCTGCAACTGTCAGGTTTCTCCTCTGGGCTCAGGCTGGATTTGCACGTGGTTGGCTTTCCTAGAGAGGCTTACAAGTGGAAGGAGAAAATGTGAAATACCGATGTCTTTATTTGTGTGGTGGTTTGGGTTTTTTTTAACATTGAAATTCTGAGTCAGTTCCATGGGGTTGTTTATATTTCAGCTCAAAATATTTGCAAGTTTGGGCTTGCTAGTGCTGTTCAGTGCTTGCTTCACTTTTCTCACAGTAAAGTTAATAGAGGCAACTGCAGTGTTCTTTGCCTTTCTACTAATAGCTAACTTTCAGAGGTCTCTTGGGTCACTTTTCGGGGGGTGTTGTGTGTGTGTCCCTGTGTCCAACTTTAATAAGTCTGGTAAGCGTTGCAGAAGCTTGATGTGAATTCTTTGAATAACCACTCTGGTACTTGTTCAGTCATCCTAGGTGGCCGCAGAGTTTGTTTCAGGTTGTAGGCACTTGCCAGCAGTGGAAAACCATGGTATTAGGTGAAATCAAGCAGCAGATCAAAAGAGCCTGGATAAAACATAACGTTTCTCGGAGGGTTACTGAGGTAATGGATACCATGGGCAATATTTGCCTGCCAATTTTTCATAGATAAATTCCTTTCTATAGGGTTATAATGTTACTAAAATGTCCTTACAAATTGTTACCTCAGGGAGTGGTACAAACCATTTCTGTCTGGTTTTCCAGACTTGGGAGGAAGCAGGGGATTTTAGGGAACTTCCTTTGCACTGAAGAAGTGAAATCTCTGGGTGTTCATAAAGATCTTAGTGTTTCCTCCTCTCCTTGTCACCACCCGATCCTTTTATCTTCCTTTAGGGTTTTTAAAATAAGCTTTACTTAGCTTTACTTTCCCAGAAGTAGTGTATTGTAAAGGTGTAGTCCAAGATGCTGAAAGATCCTTTCAACATAATGTGGCCTTCAAAAGAAAAGCCAAATTTTTCAATTCCTTTCACTTCTGATACTCACCAGAGCAGGACGAGACCTGGATTTTACAGGAATTGTGTGTAGTTGAGAACTTGTTTGGTGTAAATGGATTTCAGTGTAATTCTACTTACGTTGGAAGTTTCATGTGGCCCTTCTGGAGGTTTATTTAGCTGACCCAAAAACGCTGCTTCTTGAAGCAGACAAGGTCATAGGGTTCAGGTCACGGAGTCTGGAGCCCTAGGCCCTTGCAAGCTCTGCCACTATGCCTGGTGCTGGAGAAGGGGCTTGCAGTCAGTTTGATGGTGGGTGGGGAGCATCTGCTCTAAGCTGGAGAGGGCTACAACTTCATGGGTACTTGTGGTTCTTTGCGGGCAGAAGGGGGAGACTTCATTCCTCTGTTTTTTCCCTCCTGGAGAAAGCAAGTAGTTCCTGAGATGTTTTGCCGTAAATTGCGGTGGTTTGGCCCTGGCTGGAGGCCAGGCACTCACCAAAGCTCCTCTATCACTCCCCTTTGCAGCTGGGCAGGGGAGAAAATGCCTGTTGAGAGGCTTATGAGTCGAGGTAAGGACAGGGAGAGATCATTCCGCAATCAGCGTCACGGGCAGAAACAGACTCAACACAGAATAAAGGAAAGAACCTCTCTCATTTCTTGCACTGCACTGCACAGCCAGTGACACCAGAGTTGGGCAAGGAGAAGTGTGGCCAGGTCTCAAAGCACCTCCCCCCACCCCTCCCTTCTCAGCAGACTTCACTCTAGTCATCATTTTGCTCCCTTCTTCCCCTGCATCTGTGGCACAGGGAGGGGCAGGGCCTGGGGAAATGGGGGTTTGGGTCATTTCCTCCCAAGTTGGTTTCCTTCTTGGCCAGGGGGGCATTCCACACACGCCCTTCCGCTCCTGCACCACGGGGTCCTACCCACGGGAGACAAGCCTCCACAAACTTCTCCAACGTCAGTCCTTCCCCACAGGGCTTCAGCTCTTCACCAGCTGCCCTGGCGTGGGTCACTGATACGGCAGACAGTCATAAACCACGATGCCTCTCCGTCTCGCAGTCCCGGTCCTCCATGGGGTCACCAGCCTCCCCCAGCAAACCTGCTCTGGCACAAATCTCTCCCTTGCTCCCCCCTGTGTCTCTGCCTCTCTCCACGGGCTCCAAATGCTGGCAGAGACTCGCTCCAACGCGGGTCACAGCATCTCCTGTATGTCTCCACCTGCTCCATCCAGCGTGGAGCCTCTCCACAGGCTACAGGTGGGGTCTCCGCCTTTTCCATGGGCTGCGGGGGGACACCTGCTCCACCAGGGGTTTCTCCACAGGCTGCAGTGGCATCTTTCTCTCCGGCACTGGGGGTACTTCCTCCCCCCCCAACCCCTGGCCTTGTGGCCTGCACAGCTCCTTACATCTTCTCACTCCCTTCTCTGGTGGCAAAATGCACCAGCCTGCGTTTTCATGCTCCTAAATGGGATTCCCAGAGGCATCTGACCATCGCCAACTGGCTCGGCCCTGCTCAGTCCGTGTTTACTCTCTGGGGCCTGCAGAGAGCTTCTGGCTGCTTCTTGCAGCAGCCACCCCTGCAGCAGACTTTGTTCAAGGATGAGATTTGGCATAATGGAAGGAGAGAAAGTCAGAAGAAAACCCAGGAGAGTGAGCCAAGTGCTTCGGGCTTGTTCCTCGGGGCTCAGCTCTAGGGCCGCTTCCAGTCCATCCTTTTCTCAGGGATCCGGAGGCAGGGGTTGGATGCACTGCTAGCAAGTTGACTGATGCTACTCAACTGGGAGCTGCAGTTAAGTCTCTTGAGCAAGTAGAGGCCTTGCAGTGGGCTGTAGATACATCTAAAGTATCAAGTCATGGAATCACAGAATATCCTGCATGGGAAGAGATCCACAACGATCCTCAAGTCCAACTCCTGGTTCCACGCAGGGCCAGCCAAGCCAGAGCATGTGACTGAGCGCTCAAAGCTGTGTCCAGGCAGCTTCAGACTTGATGTTAGGATCAATTTCTGTATCAAGAGGACGATCAAACACTGCAACAGCCTTCCTCGAGGGATGGCCCATGACCCGTGCCCGCCAGTTTCAGAGGCATTTGGACAACGCCCTTAATAACAGGCTTGAACTTCTGGTCAGCCCTGGGGTGGTCAGGCAGTCGGACTAGAAGATTGTTGGAAGTCCCTTCCTCCAGGGACGGTTCTGTTCTGTTCTGTTCTGCTGCCTTGTATTGTCAGTCAAGGGTTGTGAAAGCCAGAAGACCACCAGAGAGTACTCATCTGACATGGAAGCTTCTGGAATCTGCCCGAGTGCCATGTTTTCTGTTGACGTCACCTAGCGACGCCCTGTATCCCAGCAGGCAGGGGTGCCTCAAGCGCAGACTCCAGCTGAGCAGCCAGCGAGGTTGGAGTGCTGAGCAAAGGCTTGGTGCTGGTGCCTTACTCAGGACATTTTTCCCGTGCGGAATCCCATTAGAGGCCGTGTCCCGGCCCTGCCAGGTGCAGGTAGCCGGGGCACACGCGGCGCATCTTCTAGCGCAGCTTCTAGCTGCTGCAGCGCCGCCTGGAGGAAGCAGTTCACCACCCGCAGCTCCTCCCAGCCCACCGCAGCCAGAACAGCATGGCCACGGAGGTGGAACACCGCTGTCCAGTCTGCCTGGACAGCATTGACAACACCGCCTTCGTGATGCCATGCCTCCACCAGTTCTGCTATGCTTGCATCCTGCGGTGGGCTAACAGCAAACCTGAGTGCCCCCTCTGCAAGAGGGGAATACAGTCCATCTTGCACTCGGTGCGGGCAGACCACGAGTTTGAAGAGGTCCACATCAGACCACCGCCAGACGACTCATCGTCGCCCGGCAGACAACCAGCTGGAGGAGCTCCCAGACACCCGGGGACCCACAGCCCACCTCGCCCTCTAGCAGCCCAGCCGCTGGCAGTGGAGACGGTGCCCAGGGCTACAGTGGGTGGCCTGCAGCCGGACACCTGGGCATCTCTCTTCGATGACCACCCAGCCCTCCTCCAGCGCTTTCTGCCCTGGCTACAACGCCACCTGAGGGCCACATTTCAACAGGAGCCTTCCACCGCAGATGTGTTGGAAGACCTCATCCTGGCCGTCCTGGGCTTCTACGGGCTGGACGAAGAGGTGCTGGTCCGGCTGCTGCAGGCCAGCCTGCAGGAGCGTGCAGTGTCGTTCGTGCGACGGCTTATCAATGTCGCCGTGCGGCGCTGCCGCAGGGAGGCCCGACGTCTCCTGGGCCTGGAGAACAGCCCTGCAGCCCAGGAGCGGGAGGGCAGGCCCACCTCTGCCCCCCGTCCTGCTGCCTCCAGAGCGGGGTCTCCTGCCCCTGGACCAGCCCCCTCCAGCAGCCCAGCTGGGGCTCGGGAAGAGGAGCACCCCAGCACCGCAGCCGCTGCTCTTCGTGGGCATCCCACCAGCCCACACAACGCCCTCGTTCCCATCCACGGGGAGCGTGAAGAGACGGCGGCGGGTCTGGGGCAGGCTGTGGCAGCTGCCTCAACTTCCAGCCAGGGCGGGGACAGTGCCCCTGGGAGACCAAGACGACCAGCAAAGAGGAGGGCCAGTGGCTCCCAGGACTCTTCCCAGCCCCCCAAGAGGCCGCCCTCCCAGGGAAACTAGAACTGGGCCCAGGCAACTGCCAACACCAGAGCCGGTCCAGCAGCTGGGGCACACGCCCACCGCTCTTCACCCCAGCTCTGTCCACCTCCTCACTGGACCTTCTGCTCCCACGCCCAGGGGCTCTGCTCTCCTACCTGCCAAGCACTAGGCAAGAGATGGGGGATGGACTGGGAAGGCAGCCAGGACACCCAGGAGGTAAACTCGCAGCAGCAGAGGTGAGTTGTGGGGGAAACCCTGGGCCCCAGCTGGCAGGTTTGCCTGATGCTGTGTAAAGGCTGTAAAACGGGAGTAAATTGTTTCTCTCCGGCTGGCAGAGGATGGAGGCACGAGGGTTATGGGTACCTGGGCAGCTGCCAACTTGCGCAGTCCCAAATTCTTTGCAGGCGGGGGGGGGGAGACTTCATTCCTCTGTCTTGCTTCTTGCCACCCTTTGCATCCGGTCATGCAGCAGCTCTGAAAAGAACAGTCCTCCTTGGAGTTACTACGGGTCAGTGGTGCAGCAAACACTATCCCTGTTTCTCAAGACAGGCTTTTTTTGGTTTTTTTTTTCCCCCCTTGTCTTTTTTTGTCTTCCAGCTTTCTGTAGCTGAAGGAAAATGATGGAAGAGAGTGGAATAGAGACAACTCCACCCGGTACGCCCCCACCAAGCACAGCAGGGGAGACTACTGCTGCTACTGCTGCTGCTCCACCTGGCTCATTAGGTACAGAAACTTCCTCAGAAACTCGGTGACATTTGTTCATGTCTTTTTAAGGCACTACAATTCACCCAGAGATGGTGGGATCAACATAGAGAGCTCTTCTCCAGGCTGATTGGACAAATTTGTTTCTTTCTCATGGAAGTGTGCTTCCTGTATCTCATCCACCTGACAGAGAATATTGTGAATTTTTTTTTCTTCTTGAAACTTCTTGATGAAGTCATGTGGATGCACTTAAGGTTTTTAAGGCTGTGGGCAGAGGGAATACTATTCGGTGCAGTGCACAGTGAGATGAGCAGCACAGAAGGGAGTTCAAACAAATCTCCAGTCTTGTAGGGGATAGTGACACACCTGGATGATCACGTGGATTTTACTGTCGTGAGTGGTAATCAGACCCCTGAATCTGATTTCTCAAGCATCTCAGCCCCACGTGCTTGACTACCGAATGTTCCGTTTCCTGGCACATCTGGTGACATTACCTCGAGTCACACTAGTGCCGTGAACTCCCGAGTGGAGCGCTCTTAACCCCAGGAGGATGTGCAAGGCGATCCACCGGGGGCAGGAAGAAATTACTAGAGCTTTCATTAATACTTCTTTTATCAAAAAAAGAAGGAAAATTAAGCTTCACTAATACTGAATATACTTCTTGGCATATATTTCAGAAACCTCTGGATATGGTTTTACCCAATAGTGAAGACATAAATCTGTGTTCATTGGGGCATCAGTTGTTCTTCCTGAGATGGTAAAAATGTCTGAAATATGAAATGCAAACAATAGGGTGACACTGCTGGAAGGACACATAGGAAACATTGCTGATGAAACAAGCCTTAGAACAACTCACAGTGTGGAAGGTTTGCTGTACGGATGTGCCTACCATGTTTCTGCTAATGTTTTTTGCTATATTCTCTTTCAGTAATGAAATGCAGAAGAACAGCTTCATTGCCAAATGCTGGAGGAGGGCTGTGCTGGAGAAGCTATATCCTCAACAGTCAACGACTTCTTCAATAAAATCGTGTTTTTATTACAACTGCCTAAAAGTAACCACTGGTGGAGTGATTGCCTTGACTAGGATAAAAACGGATTCGAGAGACAGATTACTGATACCTTTCCACACATGACATTTATTGACTGCCTCGTTCACGGGCAAGTTACTGCAGCAGTGAAACACTGTGCAGCTGGTGCACCCAGTGGTTAATTTTATAGAAGTGATCTTCCAAGAGTAGGGTTGGGTTTAGCTGCACCTTGTAACGTTGGAGGAAGCGACCATGAAACTTTTGTGCATCGCACAGAGCTTTGCTGGTTGTCTTGCGGCAAGGCATTTAAATACGGCTTCAGCTTTTTTCTTTTACAAAAACAAACTTGCAGGCATCACAGACATTGTCTGTGATGGCCAGTGGCTGTCACCAGCGTGCTACCTAGTAGATATTTATTTAAAAAAGCCCCAAAACACACTAATAATTTGTCCCTTCAAGATAAAGGTGGTGTTTTAAGGAGGAGTGATTGACCTCTGTGAAAGAAAGTCATGCATTTGAGAAAGTGTTTTGAAAATTGGTATTTGCAAGTGTTTATGCTGTTACGCATTCCTGTTGCCAAAATCAGTGCAGGCGTCACCTCTGCAGTGAGTCCCACCCTCACAGGTACCCTGAGTGTACTTTCTGATCTTAAAGATGGACACTTCCTGCATCTTTGTTATTCCTGTTGACTAAGCAGAAAGAAGCATGCTAGCTGGAAATTTCTGAGGCACATTTCACCTGCTATAAAATTGGTAGTCAAATGTTGACTCATCTTTTTAGCTATGACAACTAGGGTCAGAGAAGAGAAAGAGATTCCAGGACACTATCCCCAGAAATCTAGAGCAGTTGGCGGCACGCAGCGGGCCGGGGGGCAGTCAGGTCGAGGGGCCGGCTCCCCTATGTGACGCGAGGTCCGCTGCGAGCCTGGCGGGCCGGGCGTACTGCTGCTGTGGCCGCCATCTTGAGGCGCTTCGGGGTAAGTGCCGGCCTTGCCGGGGGTGTGAGTGTGCGTGTGTGTGTGTGTGTGTTTGTCCGCGCCAGTGGAAGCCCCGGGACGAGCTCCGGGAGCCGTCCTTGACGTCCCGCCGGGGCGATTTTCCCCCTGCGGCAGCACACCTGCGACTGCACGGTGTCGGCCCCTCACCAAACTGACCCTGGTGCAGGCAGTCTGTCGTGTTGCCCTTACTCTGAACCGTCTTGTCCTGCCCAAGGGCTGCCCTGGCCCCTGTCCTCCCTGCTGGCAGGCTTTGGGGCTTACTGCAGCCTTAGGCTTCTGCGTTGGGAAGGCAGATCAAGCCATAGAGCAAGACTCCTTGCTGGCTCAGTGACTGACACTGGAATGGCAAACCACCAGCACTCCATAGGACTTCCAGTGGGTTGGTCCCGATACCTTGCTAGGTTTTGTAGAGTGATGTGCTCTTGGGAGTCCCCCTCCTAGTGAGCAGGCTTTCTCCAGGCACTGTGTAGTGTTCAGATGCCTGCTCTCAGGCCGTGTGTTCCAGCCTTGCAGCTCAGGGTGTGTTAGAAATGCAAAAGGGTCCTAAAAAGGACTCGAGGTAGACACGTTAGTGAAGCAGTAATTTCCTATATGTTCTTGCAAGAGCGGGTGACCTAACAAAGTAGGCACACTTTTGGCCTGAGTTTGTGGCACTTTTATACAATATTCTGTCCAAAATCATTAGGTTATCTCCTGTACCTAGACATATTCATGACCTGTCCCGCTTCGTATTCAAATGCGCTGTTCGAGTGAGACAGATTTATGATAGGTCATCTTCTGACATAACCACTATGGCACTTCAAACCATCCTGTTAGTAAGCCCCCCTTTAACAGGCATCTTGTTATCAAGTGCCCTTTAACCCTTCTCTGTAACTTAGTAAACTCTCTTAATCCTACAATGATTCTTTAACTCTCAAAATACCTGTAAATTTCATCTGTATCTGTTAACAGAACTGTGTACTCTAATTGAGAGAGAGATTTTGCCATAACACAAGTAACAGCAAAACATTATTAACAGTATCCCATCTTAGTTGATGTGCTATCCTAAATTCCCTACAAAGTATTTCTGATGAGGCAGCCCTAATTCACAAGTCAGTAAAAGAATATGCAATACCAAACTTCAGCCTGCAAAAGCAACAATTCAGCGTTTTCCACAATTCACCCCTTCTTTTCTTTACAGTCACTGTTGTCTTTTGCATCTTTTCAAAGTTCCATTTCATATGAGGCTTCCAACCTGGCCAACATCGCTTCACATTCTTTTTCCTGAGATTCTCTATTGTCTGCTTCTTGTTCCTCTAGGAGAAGCCTATTGTAAGGCGGTGGTTCCAAAGGCGTTTTCTTAGTTATTGCAGTTTCTATTGATCTCAGTATAAGACCCCGAACACAAGGGATTCTACAACATCCTATGGCCACTAATATCCCTGTTACCACTATCAGAGAAGTGAAAATTGATACCACCATTCCCTTCCATTTTCCAAACCAAGATTCCAACCAGCCAGGAAGAGATGTATCTATTCCTGAATTCTCTACTAGTTCATCGGCCAAAGTTGTAAGACCTTGTAAAGCTCTGGTAATCGTTCTATCAGGAGCAGTATTATTTGGTATAAATGTGCAACACTGTCCCCCTAACATAATGCACACTCCTCCTTTCTCTGCTAACATCATATCCAGGACCATCCGATTTTCCCAGGTCATTTTGCTAGTGGCATCCAATTGTTCTGATAGCCCTTTAACAGCATCCCTAGTATAATTTATGAATCTTTGTTGATTATAATAGATATAATTGATCCCATCTACATTTTTGTTTATTGTGACCCACCAAAAAAAAGTGATTGAAACCCTGCAGCAATCTGATTCCTAGCTTTAAATTCGTCAGGAACTCCTCGAGGAACTCCGATTGAGTCTATATATATGCTATCATCAAAGGAGGTTCCCAGTATGCTTCTTCTGGCCCTGATCTTTTTTTCTTTAGAAGCCTTATCCTCTCGGAATGCCAGGGTGAATGGGATAGCCAATTGTACAATAGCACAAGTGCCTTTCCAGTTGGACGGAAGGATATTCCTCAGAACTCTTCCTCCACAATACCACCACAAGTCAGCTCTGGGAACCTGTAATGAAGAATGGTTCCCACCTTTATCATTTGTCACATTCAGTGTTCTCTGGCATTCTGAGAACTCCCCTAAAGATTGTGTAGCCACTCCGCCCTGTGGTGAGAGACAAGCCGTGTGGTTTCCAACTACACCTGCGACAACAGGGGGTGTTAGAATGTCCTTGTTCAGCAGGGCTGGGAACAGAAGTGAAAGTGTTTTGCAGGTAGCATTTCCCCAGGCTGTTTTGTCCTGGTATAGTGCAATGATGCACTCCATTCCTGTGTGATCATTGGAGCATCCCAGGGGAAAAGGTACAACTTGTGGTTTAGGTTGACCTGAGGCACATGCATAGCAATCACTCTTGTTTAAACTTTTCACAGTGTATTTTACCCATTCCACCCAGGCATTCGTGTCTCCATACCCTGTTTCTACTTCAAATGTCTGTCTCAAATCCTCAATTCTAACTACTTTTACTATTTTAGGATCAGTGATAAGTTCTGCCTCTGTTTTATGTTTCTGTGTACTTTTCCACTCTTCCTCCTTGTTTGGTGTTTTATTTTTAGATTCTTCTACCGTTATTTGGAATCGTCCTAATGGATCTTTTCCCGTGACCTCTACCCCTAGTCCATAGGCTCCAGTGACAGTACTATTAGCATCACTGATAGTAATTATTATAGGATTACACGCTTTTTCTTGACAATTGTGAGTTACGCCTCCTTTTGAGATTGTAATCATCTGTTTTAAGGGTTTCCAATACCAACTTTCTCGATTCACCTTGGCTGTCCACCCATTAAGCCGAGTTGTCCGCAAAACATTGCTCCAAGAGGGGCAAGGAGGATCCTGCCCATAGAGTGTCCAACCTTGTACTGGTTCAGGACACATGTACTTTTCTGCATGGCTTAATGCCCTTTGGTTTTTTAGACTCCCACAATTTACAATCTGGCAGGCATCAAACATGATGCTGTGCATTCCAGTCCCCCCTGGAATGCTGAATTCTAAGGTAATTTGATTATTAAGGGGGTTCTTTGCAAGACCCCGCACTCTCATTTTCATTACAGTGAAGTACAAACACCATATTGATATTATTTTAAACATTTTTAACCGTTTACCCTCCCCTTTTCCCAAACACAATAGGTAAATACTAGTGGAATAAAACCAAAACCTCACAAACAGTCTTTGAACTACTGTTTCTTCAGCTTAATGAGCAGAGGATTCTCGGTAGGCTGTATACACCAATGTTCGTTCTCAGGTGGATGTTCCACTGGTCCTTTGAGCCGGGTGTAATGAGTCCAACCCTTCTCAGCAGTTCTCACAGCAGTTTCAGTGGTCAGTAGAACCTGAAAAGGACCTTCCCACTCAGGCTGTAGCTTGGATTCCTTCCATGACTTAATCGGAACCCATCCCCCAGGTTGGATAGTATGGACTGCAAATTCCAATGGTGGAGTTTGAGCAAGGAGTCCTTTACTTCTGAGAAAGGACAAAGAAGAGGATATCCCCAGTATATAGTTCTTAAGAAAAGTGTCTTTGGTTTCAAACCTTGGGATTTTTCCCACTTCACCCGTATAAGGCAAGCCAAACAACATTTCATAGGGAGATACGCCTAAGTCTTTCCTAGGTGCAGTTCGAATTCTCAGTAAGGCAATGGGCAAGCATTTGATCCAAGGTAATTTAGTTTCTAAGATTAACTTTGATAATTGTTTCTTTAGGGTTTGATTCATCCTTTCAACCCTTCCTGAGGAGGGTGGATGCCAGGGAGTATGAAAGTCCCAGGATATCCCTAATCCTTCCATAGTCCCTTGAAGCACTCTGGATGTAAAGGGACTCCCTTGGTCTGAATCCACGTTTTCAATTATTCCATACCTGGGAATGATCTGTTCTAGAAGGATTTTAATTACCGCTGCAGCTGTGGCTGAAGCCATTGGGTATGCTTCTACCCATCCTGTTAGGTGGTCAACCAATACCAGGAGATATTTCAACTTTCCTATGGGTGGCAATTCTGTGAAGTCTGCTTGGATACTCTGAAAAGCTCTCAAACGGGTTCTCTTCCTCCTTGAGGTTGTTTCTTGAGAACCTTTTTATTTATCTTTTTACAAACAATGCACCTTTCACAGATTTGTTTAGCTAAAGTATAGATTCCTATGCACCCATACTTTCTTAGGATGAAGTCACCCATTGCTTGTACCGCCCAATGACTCCCTTGGTGTAAAATGGCCATTATTTCCCTCAGGATTTGTTTATTTAACATTTCTCGTCCATCTGGAAGAATCCACTTCCCTTCTTCTGTGTCAATAGCTCCCAACACCGTCAGTTCCTTTTTTTCTTCTTCAGTGAAAATTGGAACCCCTTTTGGTTCAGATATACAAGGAGTAAGATTACACATCTTAACAAATTCAGGCCCTAAGGCAGCTTCTTTAGCTACCTCATCTGCCAATCTGTTCCCTCTAGCTTCCAAGGAATTCCCCTTCGGATGTCCATTCACATGGACTATTGCAGTTTCTCTGGGTAGGAGTAAATTCTTCAGAACCTGTTTCACCAGTTCCCCATGTACCAACTCCTTTCCTTTACTGTTAATTAACCCTCTTTCATCAACCCATATTTTCCCAAATGTTTGAACTACCCCAAAAGCGTACCTTGAGTCTGTATAAATTGTCCCTTCTGTCCCATGTAACAATTGTAATGCTTGATTTAAAGCATATAATTCGCATGTCTGGGCAGACCAATTGTTAGGTAATCTTCCTGATTCTTTCACACTCTGATCATTCCCATCAACAATTCCATACCCATTATGCCTTTTTCCCGGTATTATTCTGGAGGATCCATCAATAAATAAACAGACACCCCGTTGGTAAGGGTAGGTCCCTCAAATCAGGTCGTACTTTAGTATGGTACTCTATTATATCTAAGCAGTTATGTTCAAGTTCTTGGTTATTAATCTCCCCTTTTGACAAAAAGGTGGCAGGATTGAGGCATGATTCAATAGTTAGAACTAGATCATCTTTTTCCATTAAAATTGCCTCATACTTCCAAATTCTAGAATCAGTAAGCCATCTTCTGGCCTTCTGATTTAGAATTGTCCTTACTTGGTGTGGAGTCCTGACTATAAGTGCCCCTCCAAAGGTTAGTTTTCTGCTTTCCTCCACCAAGAGAGCTGTGGCTGCTATGGCCTGTACACATTCAGGCCATCCTCGAGATACTGGGTCTAACAACTTAGATAAACAGGCAATTGGCTGTCGCTTGCCTCCCCACTCTTGGGTTAACACTCCCAGGGCGGTTCCCATACCTATGGTAGTAAGCAAGTGAAATGGTTTGTCAAGGGAGGGCAGTGCTAACACAGGAGCAGTGATCAAACTTTGTTTTAATTCCTGTATTAATTTTTTTTCTTCATTAGTCCATACCAAGTCGTTAGGCTCTTCTTCTAACAATTTAAAGCATAATCCTTTTGTTTTTAGTGCATGTGATTCGATCCACAGGCGACAATAGCCTGTCAGTCCCAAAAATTTTCGCAGCTCTTTCTTAGTTCTCGGGAGAGGTAACTCAGCTATTCCTTTTACCCTTTCTGGGTTTACTCTCCGTTTCCCTTCACTGACTAGATGTCCTAGATATTTCACTTCTTTTTCTACATACTGTCATTTGGTCTTTGATACTCTTAGTCCCTGTTTCCCTAAGAAACTCAGCAAAGCATGTGTTGTTTCCTTTACGATTTTCTTATTTTTTCCTGAGATTAGAAGATCATCTACATATTGTAAAAGGGTAATTTCAGTTGGGACGTTAAACTTCTCTAAAACTTGTTCCAATGCTTGTCCAAATAAATTTGGTGACTCAGCGAATCCCTGAGGTAAAACTGTCCATCTCAATTGTTGTTTTCGTCCTGCGAAAGGATCTTCCCATTCAAAAGCAAACATGTCTCTACTATCAGGGTCCAGGGGACAGGCCCAGAAAGCATCTTTTAAATCAATCACACTGAACCATCCATGGTCATGTGGTATTTTACTCAACAGAGTCTAAGGATTAGGAACCAGGGGGTGACGTACCTGAACTATTTGGTTTACCTTTCTTAAATCCTGTACCAGACGATATGATCCATCGGGTTTTTTTACCGATAAGATTGGGGTATTCAAAGGAGACATACATGGTTCCAGAAGCTTATCCTGAATTAAATTTTCTGTAACAGGTTGGAGACCTTTGCGGCCTTCCAACGAAATAGGATACTGTTTTTGGCAAATAATTTCATTATCCCTTTTAAGTTTAATCTTTAAAGGGGTAATATTTAATCCACCTCGATTACCTTCTCGCACCCACACTCTTGGGTCAATTTGATTTTCGTCTTCCTCTGTTAGTAAAGCCATGGATACCACAATTTGGCCATTCTGGGTTTTCCATTCCAATCCTAACTGTATTATCTCTTCCCAATAGATTAGTTCCAGCATCAGGGATATATAAAAGTTGCCCTTGAATTTTCTCATCTCCTAATCTTAGAGTGGTATTTTCAAATATAGGGACTGGAAATCCCTCCCCTTTTCCCCCTGAGACAGTTATATTTTGGTCTGATAGCTTCAGTCCTTGAGGTATAAAATTTAGGGCCGTCCTAGAAGCTCCAGTGTCAACCAGGAAGATGACGTCCTCCTCCTGGGGTCCCACCTTCAATTTTATCAAGGGTTCTTGGTAGGACCTTAAATTAAGAAACCCCTGACTTCCCTAGTCATCTTCAAAGGACATTAAGGGAATTACCCTTTCTTCTTTTCTTAGCTCAGGGCATTCTCGCTCAACATGTCCTTGTTTGCCACACTGATAACATCCCGCTGAGAGAGAACCCACCCGTGGGGATTGCCAAGGTCTCCCTCTACCTCTGCCAATTTCTCCTCCATTCCTATTTCTTCCACCTCTCCCATTTCTTCTTGTCCAGCTTTCACCTCTATCTCCTGGTGAGACTGGCTGTGTTCTTTTCTTCACTACCTGATCCACAGCAGACACCATCATTTTTGCTTTTTGCTTCTGTTTTTCTTCCTCTCTTTTCACAAACACTTGCTGAGCCTCTCTTAATAAATCTTCCAAGGATCTTTCACTCCAACCATCTCTCTTCTGCACGTTTTAGTCACTTTAAGCCTTAGTCACAAACTGAACTTTCAGAAGACCCTGCGCCACAGGGTCTTCAGGATTCATTCCCCAATATTTCCTCATTTGATCTCTCAGTCCTTGTAAAAACGCTGAGGGTGTCTCATTTTGTTCCTGCTCAATCTCAAAAGCTTTAGTAAAGTTCTGAGACTTAGGAGCAGCCTCCTTTATACCTTCTAGGATTAGGTCTCTTAAATCCTTCATGTAACCCCGATGTATTGGATCATTATTATTCCAGTTAGGGTCCATATCAGGAAATTTTTCTTCAGCCGGGATGACTCCCTGGCCTGGCGGGTTTCTTTTGTCCCATTCTTGCATGGCTGCCCGCCTGATCGTTCCCCTTTCTTCCCCAGTAAATAAAATATTCATTAGAGACATCATCTCTGGTGGAAGTGCTAGATCCCTTGTGGTTTTAGCTTGAATTAGCATGATGGGCAGTAGAAATCCTTACCCTTGAGGATCTCTTAGCATATGATGGAAGTGATGCCTCAGGCAGTCTGCGAGTGCTGGAGCTGTCGCATCATGGCATTTAGCGTACATCAGTTGGTACTAATTGGTAGAGTGTATGTGGTTTTGTGTAGCTGTGTCTTTGGATTTATGTAGTCACCCCTAAATAACGCTGTGTACTAGACCAGCAGTTCTCTGTGGTCATCAGTGGTTTGTGGAGCTGGGTAAGCTTTATGGTAGTTAAAAATAACAATAGTGAGGGTGTGGAACAAATCCCACAGGTTGACAGTGGCGCTAAGAATGTGGGAAACACAGTAATTCTCAGGCATTAGGAAGCTTTTAGAAAAACTTCTTGGTGTTCATGATACCTGTGTGCTCCAGTAACTATCTGCAGAAGTCATAGGATGAGGCCAAACCATTCTGTCATGCTTGGTGTTTCAAAGGATTGCTACAGCATTAGGCCTGAGACCAACTGGTTTCTGCTTGCTAAACATTTCCTTTTCTTTCTTTTTTTCTTAATGTGGGTGTTGTGATTAACATTATGCTATGACTATTCAGCAGGTGTAGGAGAGTTTTGTTCTGCTTTTGTTTCTTTTCTTTCCCCCTTCCCACCCTCCCCCCTCATTCCTGAGGCTCATTAGAGGCTCATTAAAGCCCTGGACTGCATTGTTTGAGAGAATAAAGGCATGTATCTACTCCAGCAAAAGGTAGGGAGAGGTCTCCTTTTGCCTAGCTGGTGGCAAGACACTACTCGATTAGAGTGGACAATGAATGAAAGAGTATGGATCTGTGAGGGTCAAAGCATAACATTGAAGCCAAACCAGAAGGGAGCAGTGTGCTTCTGACTAGGTGTCCCTCTGAGGGTATCCAGTTCAGGGAGGCAAATTGCTTAAGGGCACATGCCTGGACCTGCAAAGTACAAGGTGATGGAGATAAGTCCTGCAACTGTCAGGTTTCTCCTCTGGGCTCAGGCTGGATTTGCACGTGGTTGGCTTTCCTAGAGAGGCTTACAAGTGGAAGGAGAAAATGTGAAATACCGATGTCTTTATTTGTGTGGTGGTTTGGGTTTTTTTTAACATTGAAATTCTGAGTCAGTTCCATGGGGTTGTTTATATTTCAGCTCAAAATATTTGCAAGTTTGGGCTTGCTAGTGCTGTTCAGTGCTTGCTTCACTTTTCTCACAGTAAAGTTAATAGAGGCAACTGCAGTGTTCTTTGCCTTTCTACTAATAGCTAACTTTCAGAGGTCTCTTGGGTCACTTTTCGGGGGGTGTTGTGTGTGTGTCCCTGTGTCCAACTTTAATAAGTCTGGTAAGCGTTGCAGAAGCTTGATGTGAATTCTTTGAATAACCACTCTGGTACTTGTTCAGTCATCCTAGGTGGCCGCAGAGTTTGTTTCAGGTTGTAGGCACTTGCCAGCAGTGGAAAACCATGGTATTAGGTGAAATCAAGCAGCAGATCAAAAGAGCCTGGATAAAACATAACGTTTCTCGGAGGGTTACTGAGGTAATGGATACCATGGGCAATATTTGCCTGCCAATTTTTCATAGATAAATTCCTTTCTATAGGGTTATAATGTTACTAAAATGTCCTTACAAATTGTTACCTCAGGGAGTGGTACAAACCATTTCTGTCTGGTTTTCCAGACCTGGGAGGAAGCAGGGGATTTTAGGGAACTTCCTTTGCACTGAAGAAGTGAAATCTCTGGGTGTTCATAAAGATCTTAGTGTTTCCTCCTCTCCTTGTCACCACCCGATCCTTTTATCTTCCTTTAGGGTTTTTAAAATAAGCTTTACTTAGCTTTACTTTCCCAGAAGTAGTGTATTGTAAAGGTGTAGTCCAAGATGCTGAAAGATCCTTTCAACATAATGTGGCCTTCAAAAGAAAAGCCAAATTTTTCAATTCCTTTCACTTCTGATACTCACCAGAGCAGGACGAGACCTGGATTTTACAGGAATTGTGTGTAGTTGAGAACTTGTTTGGTGTAAATGGATTTCAGTGTAATTCTACTTACGTTGGAAGTTTCATGTGGCCCTTCTGGAGGTTTATTTAGCTGACCCAAAAACGCTGCTTCTTGAAGCAGACAAGGTCATAGGGTTCAGGTCACGGAGTCTGGAGCCCTAGGCCCTTGCAAGCTCTGCCACTATGCCTGGTGCTGGAGAAGGGGCTTGCAGTCAGTTTGATGGTGGGTGGGGAGCATCTGCTCTAAGCTGGAGAGGGCTACAACTTCATGGGTACTTGTGGTTCTTTGCGGGCAGAAGGGGGAGACTTCATTCCTCTGTTTTTTCCCTCCTGGAGAAAGCAAGTAGTTCCTGAGATGTTTTGCCGTAAATTGCGGTGGTTTGGCCCTGGCTGGAGGCCAGGCACTCACCAAAGCTCCTCTATCACTCCCCTTTGCAGCTGGGCAGGGGAGAAAATGCCTGTTGAGAGGCTTATGAGTCGAGGTAAGGACAGGGAGAGATCATTCCGCAATCAGCGTCACGGGCAGAAACAGACTCAACACAGAATAAAGGAAAGAACCTCTCTCATTTCTTGCACTGCACTGCACAGCCAGTGACACCAGAGTTGGGCAAGGAGAAGTGTGGCCAGGTCTCAAAGCACCTCCCCCACCCCTCCCTTCTCAGCAGACTTCACTCTAGTCATCATTTTGCTCCCTTCTTCCCCTGCATCTGTGGCACAGGGAGGGGCAGGGCCTGGGGAAATGGGGGTTTGGGTCATTTCCTCCCAAGTTGGTTTCCTTCTTGGCCAGGGGGGCATTCCACACACGCCCTTCCGCTCCTGCACCACGGGGTCCTACCCACGGGAGACAAGCCTCCACAAACTTCTCCAACGTCAGTCCTTCCCCACAGGGCTTCAGCTCTTCACCAGCTGCCCTGGCGTGGGTCACTGATACGGCAGACAGTCATAAACCACGATGCCTCTCCGTCTCGCAGTCCCGGTCCTCCATGGGGTCACCAGCCTCCCCCAGCAAACCTGCTCTGGCACAAATCTCTCCCTTGCTCCCCCCTGTGTCTCTGCCTCTCTCCACGGGCTCCAAATGCTGGCAGAGACTCGCTCCAACGCGGGTCACAGCATCTCCTGTATGTCTCCACCTGCTCCATCCAGCGTGGAGCCTCTCCACAGGCTACAGGTGGGGTCTCCGCCTTTTCCATGGGCTGCGGGGGGACACCTGCTCCACCAGGGGTTTCTCCACAGGCTGCAGTGGCATCTTTCTCTCCGGCACTGGGGGTACTTCCTCCCCCCCCAACCCCTGGCCTTGTGGCCTGCACAGCTCCTTACATCTTCTCACTCCCTTCTCTGGTGGCAAAATGCACCAGCCTGCGTTTTCATGCTCCTAAATGGGATTCCCAGAGGCATCTGACCATCGCCAACTGGCTCGGCCCTGCTCAGTCCGTGTTTACTCTCTGGGGCCTGCAGAGAGCTTCTGGCTGCTTCTTGCAGCAGCCACCCCTGCAGCAGACTTTGTTCAAGGATGAGATTTGGCATAATGGAAGGAGAGAAAGTCAGAAGAAAACCCAGGAGAGTGAGCCAAGTGCTTCGGGCTTGTTCCTCGGGGCTCAGCTCTAGGGCCGCTTCCAGTCCATCCTTTTCTCAGGGATCCGGAGGCAGGGGTTGGATGCACTGCTAGCAAGTTGACTGATGCTACTCAACTGGGAGCTGCAGTTAAGTCTCTTGAGCAAGTAGAGGCCTTGCAGTGGGCTGTAGATACATCTAAAGTATCAAGTCATGGAATCACAGAATATCCTGCATGGGAAGAGATCCACAACGATCCTCAAGTCCAACTCCTGGTTCCACGCAGGGCCAGCCAAGCCAGAGCATGTGACTGAGCGCTCAAAGCTGTGTCCAGGCAGCTTCAGACTTGATGTTAGGATCAATTTCTGTATCAAGAGGACGATCAAACACTGCAACAGCCTTCCTCGAGGGATGGCCCATGACCCGTGCCCGCCAGTTTCAGAGGCATTTGGACAACGCCCTTAATAACAGGCTTGAACTTCTGGTCAGCCCTGGGGTGGTCAGGCAGTCGGACTAGAAGATTGTTGGAAGTCCCTTCCTCCAGGGACGGTTCTGTTCTGTTCTGTTCTACTGCCTTGTATTGTCAGTCAAGGGTTGTGAAAGCCAGAAGACCACCAGAGAGTACTCATCTGACATGGAAGCTTCTGGAATCTGCCCGAGTGCCATGTTTTCTGTTGACGTCACCTAGCGACGCCCTGTATCCCAGCAGGCAGGGGTGCCTCAAGCGCAGACTCCAGCTGAGCAGCCAGCGAGGTTGGAGTGCTGAGCAAAGGCTTGGTGCTGGTGCCTTACTCAGGACATTTTTCCCGTGCGGAATCCCATTAGAGGCCGTGTCCCGGCCCTGCCAGGTGCAGGTAGCCGGGGCACACGCGGCGCATCTTCTAGCGCAGCTTCTAGCTGCTGCAGCGCCGCCTGGAGGAAGCAGTTCACCACCCGCAGCTCCTCCCAGCCCACCGCAGCCAGAACAGCATGGCCACGGAGGTGGAACACCGCTGTCCAGTCTGCCTGGACAGCATTGACAACACCGCCTTCGTGATGCCATGCCTCCACCAGTTCTGCTATGCTTGCATCCTGCGGTGGGCTAACAGCAAACCTGAGTGCCCCCTCTGCAAGAGGGGAATACAGTCCATCTTGCACTCGGTGCGGGCAGACCACGAGTTTGAAGAGGTCCACATCAGACCACCGCCAGACGACTCATCGTCGCCCGGCAGACAACCAGCTGGAGGAGCTCCCAGACACCCGGGGACCCACAGCCCACCTCGCCCTCTAGCAGCCCAGCCGCTGGCAGTGGAGACGGTGCCCAGGGCTACAGTGGGTGGCCTGCAGCCGGACACCTGGGCATCTCTCTTCGATGACCACCCAGCCCTCCTCCAGCGCTTTCTGCCCTGGCTACAACGCCACCTGAGGGCCACATTTCAACAGGAGCCTTCCACCGCAGATGTGTTGGAAGACCTCATCCTGGCCGTCCTGGGCTTCTACGGGCTGGACGAAGAGGTGCTGGTCCGGCTGCTGCAGGCCAGCCTGCAGGAGCGTGCAGTGTCGTTCGTGCGACGGCTTATCAATGTCGCCGTGCGGCGCTGCCGCAGGGAGGCCCGACGTCTCCTGGGCCTGGAGAACAGCCCTGCAGCCCAGGAGCGGGAGGGCAGGCCCACCTCTGCCCCCCGTCCTGCTGCCTCCAGAGCGGGGTCTCCTGCCCCTGGACCAGCCCCCTCCAGCAGCCCAGCTGGGGCTCGGGAAGAGGAGCACCCCAGCACCGCAGCCGCTGCTCTTCGTGGGCATCCCACCAGCCCACACAACGCCCTCGTTCCCATCCACGGGGAGCGTGAAGAGACGGCGGCGGGTCTGGGGCAGGCTGTGGCAGCTGCCTCAACTTCCAGCCAGGGCGGGGACAGTGCCCCTGGGAGACCAAGACGACCAGCAAAGAGGAGGGCCAGTGGCTCCCAGGACTCTTCCCAGCCCCCCAAGAGGCCGCCCTCCCAGGGAAACTAGAACTGGGCCCAGGCAACTGCCAACACCAGAGCCGGTCCAGCAGCTGGGGCACACGTCCACCGCTCTTCACCCCAGCTCTGTCCACCTCCTCACTGGACCTTCTGCTCCCACGCCCAGGGGCTCTGCTCTCCTACCTGCCAAGCACTAGGCAAGAGATGGGGGATGGACTGGGAAGGCAGCCAGGACACCCAGGAGGTAAACTCGCAGCAGCAGAGGTGAGTTGTGGGGGAAACCCTGGGCCCCAGCTGGCAGGTTTGCCTGATGCTGTGTAAAGGCTGTAAAACGGGAGTAAATTGTTTCTCTCCGGCTGGCAGAGGATGGAGGCACGAGGGTTATGGGTACCTGGGCAGCTGCCAACTTGCGCAGTCCCAAATTCTTTGCAGGCGGGGGGGGGGACTTCATTCCTCTGTCTTGCTTCTTGCCACCCTTTGCATCCGGTCATGCAGCAGCTCTGAAAAGAACAGTCCTCCTTGGAGTTACTACGGGTCAGTGGTGCAGCAAACACTATCCCTGTTTCTCAAGACAGGCTTTTTTTGGTTTTTTTTTTCCCCCCTTGTCTTTTTTTGTCTTCCAGCTTTCTGTAGCTGAAGGAAAATGATGGAAGAGAGTGGAATAGAGACAACTCCACCCGGTACGCCCCCACCAAGCACAGCAGGGGAGACTACTGCTGCTACTGCTGCTGCTCCACCTGGCTCATTAGGTACAGAAACTTCCTCAGAAACTCGGTGACATTTGTTCATGTCTTTTTAAGGCACTACAATTCACCCAGAGATGGTGGGATCAACATAGAGAGCTCTTCTCCAGGCTGATTGGACAAATTTGTTTCTTTCTCATGGAAGTGTGCTTCCTGTATCTCATCCACCTGACAGAGAATATTGTGAATTTTTTTTTCTTCTTGAAACTTCTTGATGAAGTCATGTGGATGCACTTAAGGTTTTTAAGGCTGTGGGCAGAGGGAATACTATTCGGTGCAGTGCACAGTGAGATGAGCAGCACAGAAGGGAGTTCAAACAAATCTCCAGTCTTGTAGGGGATAGTGACACACCTGGATGATCACGTGGATTTTACTGTCGTGAGTGGTAATCAGACCCCTGAATCTGATTTCTCAAGCATCTCAGCCCCACGTGCTTGACTACCGAATGTTCCGTTTCCTGGCACATCTGGTGACATTACCTCGAGTCACACTAGTGCCGTGAACTCCCGAGTGGAGCGCTCTTAACCCCAGGAGGATGTGCAAGGCGATCCACCGGGGGCAGGAAGAAATTACTAGAGCTTTCATTAATACTTCTTTTATCAAAAAAAGAAGGAAAATTAAGCTTCACTAATACTGAATATACTTCTTGGCATATATTTCAGAAACCTCTGGATATGGTTTTACCCAATAGTGAAGACATAAATCTGTGTTCATTGGGGCATCAGTTGTTCTTCCTGAGATGGTAAAAATGTCTGAAATATGAAATGCAAACAATAGGGTGACACTGCTGGAAGGACACATAGGAAACATTGCTGATGAAACAAGCCTTAGAACAACTCACAGTGTGGAAGGTTTGCTGTACGGATGTGCCTACCATGTTTCTGCTAATGTTTTTTGCTATATTCTCTTTCAGTAATGAAATGCAGAAGAACAGCTTCATTGCCAAATGCTGGAGGAGGGCTGTGCTGGAGAAGCTATATCCTCAACAGTCAACGACTTCTTCAATAAAATCGTGTTTTTATTACAACTGCCTAAAAGTAACCACTGGTGGAGTGATTGCCTTGACTAGGATAAAAACGGATTCGAGAGACAGATTACTGATACCTTTCCACACATGACATTTATTGACTGCCTCGTTCACGGGCAAGTTACTGCAGCAGTGAAACACTGTGCAGCTGGTGCACCCAGTGGTTAATTTTATAGAAGTGATCTTCCAAGAGTAGGGTTGGGTTTAGCTGCACCTTGTAACGTTGGAGGAAGCGACCATGAAACTTTTGTGCATCGCACAGAGCTTTGCTGGTTGTCTTGCGGCAAGGCATTTAAATACGGCTTCAGCTTTTTTCTTTTACAAAAACAAACTTGCAGGCATCACAGACATTGTCTGTGATGGCCAGTGGCTGTCACCAGCGTGCTACCTAGTAGATATTTATTTAAAAAAGCCCCAAAACACACTAATAATTTGTCCCTTCAAGATAAAGGTGGTGTTTTAAGGAGGAGTGATTGACCTCTGTGAAAGAAAGTCATGCATTTGAGAAAGTGTTTTGAAAATTGGTATTTGCAAGTGTTTATGCTGTTACGCATTCCTGTTGCCAAAATCAGTGCAGGCGTCACCTCTGCAGTGAGTCCCACCCTCACAGGTACCCTGAGTGTACTTTCTGATCTTAAAGATGGACACTTCCTGCATCTTTGTTATTCCTGTTGACTAAGCAGAAAGAAGCATGCTAGCTGGAAATTTCTGAGGCACATTTCACCTGCTATAAAATTGGTAGTCAAATGTTGACTCATCTTTTTAGCTATGACAACTAGGGTCAGAGAAGAGAAAGAGATTCCAGGACACTATCCTCTCCGGCTGGCAGTGAATGAGGGCACGAGGATTATGGGTACCCGGGCAGCTCCCAACTTGCGCAGCCCCAGGCGGCACGCAGCGGGCCAGGGAGGGGTCAGGTTGCGGGACCGGCGCCCCCATGTGACGCGCAGTCTCATGCGAGCGTGGCGGGGGATGTGTACTGCTGCTGTGGCCGCCATTTTGGAGGCGAAGAAGGAGCCGCGCCGCCGGCGCGCCTGGGTATGAGCAGCACCCCCGTCCGAGACCGAATAACTCTCTTCCTCGGATCCGGTACCGCCCGTAGGTGCTCGGGAGAGCAGTGGTGCCGCGACGACAAACGCAAACGGTATCCGGAACGCGCTGTTGTGAGGTAGCGACGTGGCAGCGAGAGGTGGGGCTGGTGCAGCGTCTCTGCGTGGCGCCTCTGCGGCTGCTGGGAGCTGTAGTCGGTGGCGGAACGCGGTGGTGCCTTCCTCCAGTTATCGCCGGCGAGGCCGGTGTCGCGGCCTTCTGGGTTGGCCAGCGTTTCCGCGCGGGGCGAAGCGGGAGGAGGCGGTGGGCTCGGTAAGGCCTCTTTTTGAGGAGGGCAGAGGGAACGCGTTGGCACCCGTCATCCCCAGCGGCGGACAGGGAGCGGCTGGAAGGCTCGGAGTGGGTGAGGCTGGGCGGTGGAGGCATCCCGGAGCGAGCGGTGGCGTTCCCCCGGTCCCGGGTGCCGACTGGGTCCGTTGTGGCCTGAAGGAGGTGGGGCAGGTCCGGAGGTTAAGGCGCGGGGCAGGGGGGCAGCGCGGGATGTTGTGCCAGGTGGGGCGGAGGGTCGCTGCGGTCTTTCCCGGGCTGTGTGTGTGGGGAATGCCGGCGGGGTCCGCGCCGCCATTCCTGTACTGCTGGCTTAGGCCGCGCCGGTCTAGCGGTTTGTTTGCGCCGGGGCGCTTCGGGGTAGGTGCCGGACTTGCCGGGGGGTGGGTGGGTGTGGGGGGGGGGGGGGGGTGTGTGTGTGTGTGTGTGTCTGTGTGTGTGTGTCTGTCTGTGTGTGTGTGTGTGTGTGTCCGTGTGTGTGTCTGTGTCTCTGTGTGTGTGTGTTTGTCCGCGCCAGTGGAAGCCCCGGGACGAGCTCCGGGAGCCGTCCTTGACGTCCCGCCGGGGCGATTTTCCCCCTGCGGCAGCACACCTGCGACTGCACGGTGTCGGCCCCTCACCAAACTGACCCTGGTGCAGGCAGTCTGTCGTGTTGCCCTTACTCTGAACCGTCTTGTCCTGCCCAAGGGCTGCCCTGGCCCCTGTCCTCCCTGCTGGCAGGCTTTGGGGCTTACTGCAGCCTTAGGCTTCTGCGTTGGGAAGGCAGATCAAGCCATAGAGCAAGACTCCTTGCTGGCTCAGTGACTGACACTGGAATGGCAAACCACCAGCACTCCATAGGACTTCCAGTGGGTTGGTCCCGATACCTTGCTAGGTTTTGTAGAGTGATGTGCTCTTGGGAGTCCCCCTCCTAGTGAGCAGGCTTTCTCCAGGCACTGTGTAGTGTTCAGATGCCTGCTCTCAGGCCGTGTGTTCCAGCCTTGCAGCTCAGGGTGGAAGTGCTAGATCCCTTGTGGTTTTAGCTTGAATTAGCATGATGGGCAGTAGAAATCCTTACCCTTGAGGATCTCTTAGCATATGATGGAAGTGATGCCTCAGGCAGTCTGCGAGTGCTGGAGCTGTTGCATCATGGCATTTAGCGTACATCAGTTGGTACTAATTGGTAGAGTGTATGTGGTTTTGTGTAGCTGTGTCTTTGGATTTATGTAGTCACCCCTAAATAACGCTGTGTACTAGACCAGCAGTTCTCTGTGGTCATCAGTGGTTTGTGGAGCTGGGTAAGCTTTATGGTAGTTAAAAATAACAATAGTGAGGGTGTGGAACAAATCCCACAGGTTGACAGTGGCGCTAAGAATGTGGGAAACACAGTAATTCTCAGGCATTAGGAAGCTTTTAGAAAAACTTCTTGGTGTTCATGATACCTGTGTGCTCCAGTAACTATCTGCAGAAGTCATAGGATGAGGCCAAACCATTCTGTCATGCTTGGTGTTTCAAAGGATTGCTACAGCATTAGGCCTGAGACCAACTGGTTTCTGCTTGCTAAACATTTCCTTTTCTTTCTTTTTTTCTTAATGTGGGTGTTGTGATTAACATTATGCTATGACTATTCAGCAGGTGTAGGAGAGTTTTGTTCTGCTTTTGTTTCTTTTCTTTCCCCCTTCCCACCCTCCCCCCCTCATTCCTGAGGCTCATTAGAGGCTCATTAAAGCCCTGGACTGCATTGTTTGAGAGAATAAAGGCATGTATCTACTCCAGCAAAAGGTAGGGAGAGGTCTCCTTTTGCCTAGCTGGTGGCAAGACACTACTCGATTAGAGTGGACAATGAATGAAAGAGTATGGATCTGTGAGGGTCAAAGCATAACATTGAAGCCAAACCAGAAGGGAGCAGTGTGCTTCTGACTAGGTGTCCCTCTGAGGGTATCCAGTTCAGGGAGGCAAATTGCTTAAGGGCACATGCCTGGACCTGCAAAGTACAAGGTGATGGAGATAAGTCCTGCAACTGTCAGGTTTCTCCTCTGGGCTCAGGCTGGATTTGCACGTGGTTGGCTTTCCTAGAGAGGCTTACAAGTGGAAGGAGAAAATGTGAAATACCGATGTCTTTATTTGTGTGGTGGTTTGGGTTTTTTTTAACATTGAAATTCTGAGTCAGTTCCATGGGGTTGTTTATATTTCAGCTCAAAATATTTGCAAGTTTGGGCTTGCTAGTGCTGTTCAGTGCTTGCTTCACTTTTCTCACAGTAAAGTTAATAGAGGCAACTGCAGTGTTCTTTGCCTTTCTACTAATAGCTAACTTTCAGAGGTCTCTTGGGTCACTTTTCGGGGGGTGTTGTGTGTGTGTCCCTGTGTCCAACTTTAATAAGTCTGGTAAGCGTTGCAGAAGCTTGATGTGAATTCTTTGAATAACCACTCTGGTACTTGTTCAGTCATCCTAGGTGGCCGCAGAGTTTGTTTCAGGTTGTAGGCACTTGCCAGCAGTGGAAAACCATGGTATTAGGTGAAATCAAGCAGCAGGTGAAAAGAGCCTGGATAAAACATAACGTTTCTCGGAGGGTTTGGTGAGTAATTATGGTAGTTGCAGAGTGGAAAATTCTTCCTTCCTTTCTTTGCAGTGTACAATTGGAAGAAGAATGACTTTAGAAATACTTCTGCAAGGGGCAATGTAAACTCCCGTAGCTGAGTGAAAAGACAGAATCTTACTGCAAATCCTTCTGCATAGTGAACATTAAGGGAGGACTGTGCAGCTCCTTTCTGAGGGATGATGATGAGATGTGCTCATTCTGCAAGGTCAGTCTGCTCCCCACCAGGCACTTACTGACCCTTTCATCCCATCTGCAGAGAAGCTCTGCAATGAATTGAAAAGGCACTGAGAACCCAAAATCCCTGGGTCCTAAGAGCTTTTGTGAGGTGTGCTGCACTGAAAGCGTACTTCCTTGCTTTCTGAGTCTGGGCTCAAATGCTTCATCTTGAGTTCCTTGTGCAGTAAGCTGTCAGTTCTCAGTAGATACTGAGGTAATGGATACGATGGACAATATTTGCCTGCCCATTTTTCATAGATAAATTCCTTTCTATAGGGTTATGTTCTTACTAAAATGTCCCGACAAATTGTTACCTCAGGGAGTGGTACAAACCATTTCTGTCTGGTTTTCCAGACTTGGGAGGAAGCAGGGGATTTTAGGGAACTTCCTTTGCACTGAAGAAGTGAAATCTCTGGGTGTTCATAAAGATCTTAGTGTTTCCTCCTCTCCTTGTCACCACCCGATCCTTTTATCTTCCTTTAGGGTTTTTAAAATAAGCTTTACTTAGCTTTACTTTCCCAGAAGTAGTGTATTGTAAAGGTGTAGTCCAAGATGCTGAAAGATCCTTTCAACATAATGTGGCCTTCAAAAGAAAAGCCAAATTTTTCAATTCCTTTCACTTCTGATACTCACCAGAGCAGGACGAGACCTGGATTTTACAGGAATTGTGTGTAGTTGAGAACTTGTTTGGTGTAAATGGATTTCAGTGTAATTCTACTTACGTTGGAAGTTTCATGTGGCCCTTCTGGAGGTTTATTTAGCTGACCCAAAAACGCTGCTTCTTGAAGCAGACAAGGTCATAGGGTTCAGGTCACGGAGTCTGGAGCCCTAGGCCCTTGCAAGCTCTGCCACTATGCCTGGTGCTGGAGAAGGGGCTTGCAGTCAGTTTGATGGTGGGTGGGGAGCATCTGCTCTAAGCTGGAGAGGGCTACAACTTCATGGGTACTTGTGGTTCTTTGCGGGCAGAAGGGGGAGACTTCATTCCTCTGTCTTGCTTCTTGCCACCCTTTGCATCCGGTCATGCAGCAGCTCTGAAAAGAACAGTCCTCCTTGGAGTTACTACGGGTCAGTGGTGCAGCAAACACTATCCCTGTTTCTCAAGACAGGCTTTTTTTGGTTTTTTTTTTCCCCCCTTGTCTTTTTTTGTCTTCCAGCTTTCTGTAGCTGAAGGAAAATGATGGAAGAGAGTGGAATAGAGACAACTCCACCCGGTACGCCCCCACCAAGCACAGCAGGGGAGACTACTGCTGCTACTGCTGCTGCTCCACCTGGCTCATTAGGTACAGAAACTTCCTCAGAAACTCGGTGACATTTGTTCATGTCTTTTTAAGGCACTACAATTCACCCAGAGATGGTGGGATCAACATAGAGAGCTCTTCTCCAGGCTGATTGGACAAATTTGTTTCTTTCTCATGGAAGTGTGCTTCCTGTATCTCATCCACCTGACAGAGAATATTGTGAATTTTTTTTTCTTCTTGAAACTTCTTGATGAAGTCATGTGGATGCACTTAAGGTTTTTAAGGCTGTGGGCAGAGGGAATACTATTCGGTGCAGTGCACAGTGAGATGAGCAGCACAGAAGGGAGTTCAAACAAATCTCCAGTCTTGTAGGGGATAGTGACAAACCTGCATTTGAGAAAGTGTTTTGAAAATTGGTATTTGCAAGTGTTTATGCTGTTACGCATTCCTGTTGCCAAAATCAGTGCAGGCGTCACCTCTGCAGTGAGTCCCACCCTCACAGGTACCCTGAGTGTACTTTCTGATCTTAAAGATGGACACTTCCTGCATCTTTGTTATTCCTGTTGACTAAGCAGAAAGAAGCATGCTAGCTGGAAATTTCTGAGGCACATTTCACCTGCTATAAAATTGGTAGTCAAATGTTGACTCATCTTTTTAGCTATGACAACTAGGGTCAGAGAAGAGAAAGAGATTCCAGGACACTATCCCCAGAAATCTAGAGCAGTTGGCAGTGGCTGCAGACTGAAGCAGAACTCAACTTTGTTCCTTTGAAAGGAGAAAAGCAGACCAGGTCAAAATAGCTTGCACAATAACTGAACAATTATATACCTGAATTTGTGAGTTAAGGAGTCGGCATTTTTAAAATTCTTGTTGTCTTTTTTCTCACCCTAGCTTTGTCCAATCCCCTTGCTACACAAATCATGTCGTCTTCTCCTGAGTACTCCCCAGCTGTGCCAGCTGGAGCATCTCCACTTCCTCCTCCTATGATGACTTCCGCTTCTTTTCCACTTGTGCCATCTGCAACAGTTTCTACTATGGCATCAGCTGTAACTCCTGCCCCCCTCCAGTTGCCCCTTCATCCTTTAGTACCTCTGTGTCGCAGTTCTCTACACCTTCTTCATTAAGCTCTACTGCTGGCTCTGGTCTTCCCGCACCTCCTACTGGTCCCCCAATTTCAGGATTTTCCATGTCTTCAACGTATGATATCACCAGAGGCCATGCTGGTCGAGCACCACAGAGCCCACTGATGCCATCATTCTCTGCACCTCCTGTCACAGGTAAGTTTTTGTAGATAGATAGACCTTTGTGTTTGGGAGACAGGATGAGGGGTCTCCTGGGTGGCTACTTCACCAGTCTGCTAGAGTCCTACGAGTTCAGCTTCTTATTATTCTTGTGACAACTGCTGAGTAGCTGCAGGCAGAGCAATGAAGAATAGCCTTTGAAGTACGATCGTGGTGTATGACAGAGTCCTCTTCAGTAGAGTTCTGCTAGCACTCAGGCTCACAGGAAAGTATTGGAGAGCATTATTTTGAAATGTGCCCAGGAAGGCCCAGCTGAACATTTCTGTGTAGCTGTGGTTTAGCTCAGAGGCAATTTCAGCCACTATATTTCCACAGAATGGTAAGGTATCTCAGGCTGTCATCTCATCATGTTCAAGTTTTTTGTTCTGAAAAGCTATCTATAAGAAGTCGTCCATCACGTGAGAGTAGCTTCTCTTCTCTTGCTTCTGGCTACCAAATTGCATTAGGACAGTGAAAAACACTTGCCTCCCATGCAAGCGAGTGCTGTAGTTGCTGAACTGATGTGATTTTCTACTAGCCTAATAGAAACTTAGCTCTTCAGCTGCTGTTGGGCCAGGCTTTAACCATTATTTATGACATGTCTTTTAAGTAGTCTGTCTAGAAATACCTATCAATTGTTCAGTGTTAAAAGAAAAACCAACAAAAACTTGTAAGGCAAGTGTTGGAAAATCTGTTAAAATAAGCTTGAGCTTGAGTAATGGAGCAAAGTCTAGTGCTTAAATGTTGTACTCTTGAGATTCTTTTGTTTTCCTTTAAAGTATGTAAAGCTATTTATTTGCTTACTCATTTTTCTCTTGCCACTGATTTCCAGAGCTCAGGTTTAGAAAATTTTCTACTTCTCTCTCTTTGTTTGCAGAGCAACAGCCATTCCTTTTTCCTCTCTTGAGGCCTTACTGTGGAAATTTGAAGACAGTAAAAAGCACTACTCTGTAGCTAATGTGTTAAGAAAAATGTCTTTTGTTTAATTTTACACATAAGATACAGGTAGGCTTGGTTCTATTAGCAGATGTTGTTGAACTCATTCACAGTAGTTACATCTGCTAAACTCCAGCAAGCAGGATTGTTCTGGGGCCTTCAAGAAATTAAATTAATTGGCCCAGTATTATTTTATTGTTCCTGTTTATTTTCCTGTAAAACAATTGCATGTTGCTACGGCATAACAAGTTAACTGCAGTACCTGTGTTTTGTTTTTCCCTCTTCCTAGGTGTCTTGGCAGATCCTATTACTCAGCAAGCAACTTTCACTTTGCCTTTGGCTCCTGGAACTGGTTCTGCAATCACTTTTCCTGAGGAGCTTGAAGACCCCAGAGTAGCTACTGCGCAAGGCGGAACTCCTGCTGGAGGACTGTGGGGGTTTATAAAGGTCTGTGGTTTTGTATGTTACCCTTCATGAGGAATTACCATTTTTTACTGTCTCTAACAAGATATACCTTACTTTTAAATGCATGTTGCTCTAGATCCTGTCTTTCCTCTGTCCTCATTTGCAAGATGGCTGTTTTTAATAGGCGTGTTTGCTGAAACTCTGGTTTTTTCCTTTATAGAAGAGGAATGACTACATAAATGCAGGCATCTTGGTGCTTGTGACAGGAAGATCCACATACCTTATAGGTTTTGTCACATGCTCTTAAATCATGGGAAATGTCAGAGCCTCTTTGATTCTTTGCACATCCTGGTTTTTTTTTATCATTTCCTAATGAACTGAATTGATTTTTATGGGATGCGAGTCCTGCCTGTTCTAAAACAAAGAAGTCTCCCCAGGTAGAGGCGAATACATATTTCTTCCACTGAGGAAGGGTTTCTTAAGAGATGTGTGTGATATTTTGTAGGATTTTTTCTATTTTGCTAGAGGAATATATAATACAGAACAGATAATCCTTGCAGTGTGATCTAATCATAGAGAGGAAATAAGCAGCAACAGCTAACAGGGTTTCATGAGCCTGTAACCTTTTTGGAGCTGTGACATGCTGCATCTAAGTAGCATCGTGAAGGCTGTGACAGAAAGATGCAAGGACTGTGTGTGAGCTCTGAAATGTCTTCAAGAGCAACGCTACTATCTATACTGTGTGATAGTAAACTGGAAGGAAGAATCAAGATTGATGTCCCAGTTGGACTGGAGACTTTTGGAGGGACTTTCAAGGCCTTCTGAAGAAGAAAATCTGGAAGAATGAGTTGTGTGTGACATGGCAGAGTGAGCCCTCACTTACTCCAGTCATCTTGACAGCGATACAGTCTTAAAGAGTAAGATTAATCCTCCATCTGTCTGAGAGCAGAGTTGCCATGCTGCTTTTTTCTAGGGCACGTGTCTTATAATCATAAAAACACAGCTTCTTTCGTCTTCAAGTAATAATTTCTTTCGGTCATCATATTCCTCTTGTTTTTTGTGATAGAAGGCAATGTTCCAGAAGAGAACGTTTTCCTTGTGATATGATTTTGTAGCTCTTTTGAAAGGGCAGTTGTAAGTTAGTTGGAAAGCCAGTCTCATCCACGTTACTGTTGCCTGTATACCAGTAAGATCCAACAAGTGGCCTGTTTCTGTTTATGGAGAATGTGTGTCACTGACTTCAACCAAGATCTGGATTTTATGTTTCCAGTATTAAATGTTCTACATCCTCTGTGTTTTCAGTGACCTCTGAGAATTTCCTAGGTGGAAGAATGAGGAATTGTTAGTTGTACTGAAGCAATCAAGTGTTTGATATGTGGAAGCACACATCAGAGTTGGGGTTTTAAACATCAGACAGAATCTGTGAGGCTTAACTGGCAGTTGTTGCAGAAATGCAACCTGGATTCTCTGTTGAAGTGTGTACACGGCAGTTGCTACTGTTATCTCTATTTCTGCTCTTGAAGTCAATTAAACTACCTTTTTTCCTCTGCTGTTCTTCAGAAATCCACCACCATTCTTCCAGATGTCCTTCAGGATAGATAATATGCAAGCAAGACCCTGGCAGTGTTTGTGCTTGCATTTAATGAACTCTTAGGTCATAAAAAAGAGGATCTTCAGTTGGAGTTGTGACAGTTTAAGTGATGATACCTATAATTAGTATTTGTTAAATGTTCAAGACTTCCAGTCCCAGAATAGGACTAAATCAAGTGTGTTGCCCACCATCACTGACAGGCATTAGTGCGTGAGAGGATGGTAGTGATAATATTTGAACTTTGCTGTAACCAAAAAGTCATGCACTCCTAGTCACATATTGCAGCATTAGTGCTGGCGAATGACATGCAGTAAGCATTACAAAGTGTAAATGTGGTAAGAAGACCACAAAGCAGCCTGATACTTGGGTTGTGTTTGTTTGGGTTTTAACTATAATATTTTGAGTTTGTTGGGGAAAAATGAGAAAATAATATGTAAGTCTGTTTGCTTAAATTTAGGGTGTAGCTGAGAATCCCATGGTGAAGTCTGTTCTTGATAAAACTAAACATTCAGTGGAGACCATGATTACAACACTGGACCCTGGCATGGTTCCGTATATCAGTAAGTATTTCTGACAAACCATTAAGTAATACATACAATGCTAGATTAACGTAACAGCACTTCAAGTTTATTTATAGAGTGTGTTAATTCTGTCACAATAACGCAGTGATTTCTCAGGTGCATTGCCCAGTGAGAGTCTCACTCTGCAGGCTGATTTTTTATGCGCATCTTAAGGTTCCTTTACTTTTGTATTCTGCTGTAGTTTAGGTAGTAGCATAGTAATATCCTTTAATTCAGGTTGTGAGAAATGAGCAAGTTACAAAGAACAGAATGATGAAAAGTCCCTTGTCTGTAATCTCGAAGTTGCATACTTTTTCCCCTCCCTATGTCTCTGTTTAAGAGAGTGATATGGAATTGAGTTTAAAATATGCTGTATGTGTTCTGTTGGATCTGGTGCTTAAATCCTGTTGTGGATGGTATCACATTGAGGGTCGACAATCCAAAAGGTAAGCATGCTAACAAAGGTATTTACATCGCTTTTGAGGCTTTCTTCTGACTTTCAGCTCTTCTCCTCTTCTATCCCAACAGTATTTATACTATTTTAGGAAGCTCAGCAAACTTGAAGCAGTGTTTGAAACGATCAGGAAGAACACTGAAAATTCTAAAACAGTCTAATGAACTTTGAGGTATTGTTGAGCATTAAGCCAGGAATGAAAAGCACAGCATCTCAGTAACAGATTTAAAATTAATAGGAAGGAGAAGCATTGTGGTAGTCATAACTTTGTGTTTTACTAGAGTACATTACATGTCACGTATAACTCACCTGAGATTTCTACTTCATTAAAATGATGAAACAGGTAATTTGTCAGAGTGATGGACAGGTTTTATGGGTTGGGTTTTTGGTTGGTTGGTTGGTTTAGGGTTCTTTTTCCTTGCTGTGTTTTTTTTTGTTTGTTTTGTTTTTTGTTATTGTTCCAGCAGTCTGGTCAGCAATCCTCCTTCTTAGTTGTGCTAGTGCTGCTCTTTGCATATAGGTGAAGCTGGTCAGGAAACTGATGAGGCAGAGAAGATACCATTAAAATGTTTGCGCGCTTTGTTTTCCTGAGCTGTTACTCAATTGGACCTATCCTGTGATCCAGCTGACCACATTGCTGCACTATTGTACTAATCCAGTGGACAATATGTGGAATAAAATGGGAGCGTCTCTCATGGGGAAAGCGTGAATAAGCTTGGTCTCAGCTGTCTGGAGAAGACTTAAGAGGGGAACTGATCAATACTCCTAAATATTTGAAGGAGGGATGGGGCCAGACTCTTTTCAGTGATGCCCAGTGACAGGACATGGAGTAATGGGCACAAACTGGAACGCAGAAGGTTCTCTTCCTTTCCCCACCATTCTGTGATTCTGTGACTGCATCCAGGCCACTTTTGAGTATGTTTGAGGATGGAGGCTTCCTCATGGTACTGGGCAACCTGTGCCAATGCTTGGTTACCTTCATGGTAAAAAAGCTTCTTCAGATGTTTCTGTGGAACCTCCTTTGTTTCAGTTTGTGCCCACTGCCTCTGGTCCTGTCCGTGGGCACCACCAAAAAGAGTCTGGCTCCTTCCTCTTTGCAAGCTCTCTTCAGGTACTTGTACAAATCAGTGAGATCCCCTAGCTTTATCTTCTGCAGGCTGAACTTGCCTGTCTCGTCAGTCTTTCCTCCTAAAAAAGATTCTAGCCCAGTGGTTCGTCTAGTTCAATATTCTGTCTTTGGCAGAAGCAGCAGGAGGTGAATGTCAGGATTATACTTCTAAATCCATGAATTGGTATCTTAAGTGAGCAGTATGGTTTTTTTCAGGTGCAGAATGCCCCTCAGTTCCTGTTGTCCTTTTTTCATTGATGAATCACTTAGGAAGTAAAAGTTAGGTGAATAGCTAATTTATTCAGGAAAGAACTTTTGCGCAATGTGTGAGAAAGAGAAGACCAACTGAAGCATAGTCTTAAGATGTAGACTGTATTTAAACTAGCTTATAATGGGAATAAAGAAAAGTACATGCTTGTATACATACATACATATTTTTATATATATATATCTACGTGTTTTACAGAAACTGGGGGAGAACTGGACATAGTGGTTACTTCTAACAAAGAGGTGAAAGTTGCAGCAATTCGAGATGCCTTTCAAGAAGTCTTTGGAATGGCTGTTGTTACTGGAGAGGCTGCACAGTCTAACATCGCACCACAACCTGTGGGCTACGCTGCAGGTTTAAAAGTAAGTTGATACTTAACTCCAGTGCAGAGAAGGTAAATGGAAGCATAGGACCATAGAATGGTTTGGTTTGGAAGGGACCTTAAAAATTGTACACAGCAGAGGGGGCTGAAACTCTTTCCACTAGACCAGGTTGCTCAAAGCCACATCCAGCCTGACCTTGAGCACTTCCAGGGATGGGGCATTGACCCAGAAAAATCAGATTTTCCCTAAGGGGAATGTCAGTCTGTGGCATTGGGAGAATTTTCCTTTTCTTGTTTTTGATTTAAATTGCCGCCTGTTTCATTAGATCATTCTAAAGCTGCTGGTTGGAATAGCTTTTGGGGTTTTTTTGCAAACACGTTCACAGCAATGAAGAACATTTATGTCAATTTTCTTCTAATGCAATTGATTGCCATCACATCTCGCGTACATTATGCTATTTCTGTAGTTTCAAAGAGTATCAGGCATTTGTTCTTAGTCTGTCACTAGCACAGTACTTTGGGAATGAAAACTAAAAATGAGAAATTTAATAGAAAAAAGTAATTAGAAGTTAAGAGACCCTTTGAGAGCAGGGTGTCTCCCAACTAATTCTGCAGATGAAAGACAGTTTGATCAACACTTGTCAAGGATCTTCCTGAACAGCTCCATGCATATATTTAGTACATAGGAATTCATTGTGCAGCTTTTCAAACAGCTGTGCTGGCCCAGAAGAAGAGTTAGCAAAGGTTGTTTCACCAGCTTTTAAAAATACCCCTTTGTCCCTTGTATCTAGGTGGAACCATCTCCTTGGCCAATACCTAAGAACAGTGAAACCAACTATTTTGTATTCTGTTTCTTAAATGTAAGCAAATCATTTCCTCCATAAAAAGGAAGTATTTTCTCCTAACTGCTGTGGCAGCATTCACAGCTGAGCTAAGCGTATCCTCATTGCAATATATTAGCTGAAACAATTTTGTATTGAGGTAAAGGAGAAAAATAGACGTTGCTTTACCTGATTAGCTACTGCAGTGTAGCAGTAATAGTATTTGTATGACTACTCAGAGTAAGAACAGGGTTGGAGTAAATGATCCCTACATCTTAACTGGATAGGTATCAGAACAAAGTGGGTCTCTTCATTGGACAAAGTTGGTCCAAAGCTTTTAAGGATCAAAGCACAACAGATCTTAAGATGCAAAAATGTTGACGTGAGTAACAGGATATGTTATGATGCTTTAACTAACAGTGAAACTTGGCACAATTACAGGTTAAGAATTCTTTGCATACTAATCTAGGTCTCTTTCATGGAAAAGAACAAACTAAAATATTTAATGAGTGTTATCATAGTTTGTGGTACTGTTTGAGATTCCTGTTTGGGAAAGACTAAAATGTTTTTTCATGACCTTTGTTTTTCTACTATTGAAAAAAGAGTAGTATTTCAAAATCTCTGTTTTCTGTTTAACTTGAAAATTACGTTCCAGAGGGTTTTTTGCACTAGTCTCTGAGCGTTGTATGATGTGATTCAAAGAGAATGTTGTCTAACAGATCATGTTCCTGTTTAGGGAGCCCAAGAAAGAATAGACAGCTTGCGCCGGACTGGAGTAATACATGAAAAACAGCCTGCTGTATCGGTAGAAAACTTCATTGAGGAATTGCTTCCTGACAAGTGAGAACTTGAAATATATCCCTGAGGTGGGGAGAGGGGGATTTCTCGTTGACTCAGAGGGATCTGTAAAAAATTTCTGGCACTTCCACTCTGAGTGGAAGAAAAGAGAAAGTCTTCAGCATTACTTTGGAAGACTTAATTTTGGTGATGATGTTCACCCACTGCAGATACAAGTGAAGTACTTATTCCCGTCTTGTTCCACTGAATGCTTACTGTGAAGCTTAAAATTGGAGCCTTGCATTTCTTTTCATAACAACTTCCTTGCTTTCAGTGCTTTAAAGAATAAAATGTCATTTATATGTGGACATATATAAAATACATGAAACAACAGGAGCCATAAATTTTTTCTTCTTAAATCTTCTGTGATTCTTGACCTGAATTTTGTGTTTGTATTTTCCCTGGGGTATGTTTCTGTTGTGACAGTTCAACTGTATGGGAATTGAATAGTGAAGTAGCCTTCGTTTGTATTTGGAACATGTTAGTTTGTTGATAGGAAGAAGTGATTTAATGGTCTGGCAAGGCAGCTGGGGGGCCCATTTCTGGTACTGGTTCAGCACCTTTACTGTGTGTGTGGTACAGCAGACACCATCTTCTCTGAAAGGCACACAAGTGTTTCTCTGAATAAATAATTTAAACCATTGTTACAGGATTAGATCTACCAAAGATTTTCTGAGTATCGAACAGGAAAGATAAATAGATTATTTTTTAATTGTTATTAGGGAAGATTACCTTAATGAGAAACATTGAATGAAAACTGTAGCATAATAGATACAGCCAAGTAGAAATAAGAATAAATACAGCATAAGAAATGTAGCCACCAGCTTTGTTTCTTTGATGTGTATGTAAATTTCATGTATCTTCTACATTTTTATATATAGTACGTACATATATATAATGCATATATTGTACATGTGAACATGCACTACAGTTTTTTTTATATATGGACTGATACATGCACATTTTATTTGAAAAATGCTGAAATGCCTTGATGTAAGTCATTGTTACATTTTTAGCTACAGTTGTATTAGAGGTTGTAAAATGGTCATAATTCAACTGCTAACACGCTGCTTTTCAACTGAGTGCTATTCAGTACGCTAACTTGCCTGTCCTTGCAGGTGGTTTGACATTGGATGTCTGATTATTGAGGATCCAATTCATGGAATTCATCTGGAAGCTTTTACCCAAGCAACACCAGTGCCTTTGCAATATGTTCAGCAGGTGAGTTTTTATTTTATGATGTTAGTTCTTACTGGTAGTAGCTATACGTGAATTTCTTAATTTATAAAACGAGGATCAAAAATACTTTTAAATCATATATTGCCTAAAAATCTTTAGGCATTTGTAGAAAAGCAGTTCTTTATTGAGAGTCTTCATTCTGCAGTACATGGCACTTGAGCTGCTAATTGTAATTCTTATTAAGAAGAAATATTCCAAGAATAAGTTAACCAAGAAGAAATTAACCTCAAAATACTCCCTCAAAAAAGGAAATACAGCTTTAATTACTGAATTGTTGTTGTCAATCTGATTCCATGATTCAAAAATGTTTAGATAGATAAGAATCCTCACTCTTCCTTAGGTGCAGAAGGAGGTCTTGCAGCTCAAGTAATGCACTAAGCAACTGCATCTAGGAGGTGCAGTAAGCACTGTTACTTCTCCAGAGGCTCAGTTTCCTTTCTTTAGCTTACTTCCCAGATGTGTTTGAGTTTCATTGAATGCCAACAAAAAGGCATCTACAGTGAGGTGTCTGTGAACACCTTAGCAATCGAGTGAAGTAGCTAGCACGGCATTTAGGAACACGTTTCTATTTTAAGATCTTACCGGTCGATCTTTAATAAAACCCATAGAGCCTTCATATTGTTAATTACCAGCAAACAGACAGCATGCAGTACAAATTAGTTTTCTGAAAATTCATTGCTAACAAATAAAGGATACCCCTTCTTCAGATCTGTGCTTGGGCTTAACTCCACTATGAACATATATGCTCTCACCTAAAAGGCAAGACTTTTAGGTGAGAGCATATATTGACCACGACACTTTTATAGCCCCTTCTCTTTGTAGTTTTCCAGAACGCTTTCCAAAAGAGCAGAGAAATATGTGAACCTACAGGGAAGAAGTATGTATTAAGCAGATAAAGATCATTGAGTCAACAAAGTTGTAAAGGACCCTTCCAACCCAAACCTTTGTGGTGCTAGGAAAATAGGCATAGTTACTCTTTCAATAAGTTTTACTTTCTTTGTGGAACTTTGATATGAAGTAAAAGATTTTATTCATTTAAAGCCCAATATGTATCTTTCTTTTTTTGTTTCACAGAATAGTCTCTATTTTATCATTTAAAAACCTGCTTGATTTCCAGTGTTTTGGAATTGGCTGTCCCTGTGCTTTTAGGAGGTGATACTTTAAAAGTGGCCAGCATTGATGGACCCTGATGCTTTCAAAAGCAGTTTCCCAGGGGACCTTACCAACTACTTTCCTGAGCAGTCCAAAATCTGCTCTCCCTGTGTCTAGCACTGAAGTTTTGGAGGCAGTTTTCCTCGCTTTAACAAAGATTTTGAATTCCACTACTCCACTACTTTGTGGTCACTATGGCCAAGACAGCCACCTATTTTAACTTCATCCCCACCCCTCCCCCCACTCCCCCCACCCGAGTCCTTCTTTGTTTACAAGCAAGAGATCTAGGGGGGCACCTTTCTTCATTGGCTCCCTTAGTACCTGAATAAGGAAGTACCATCCAATTGCTTTAGGAATCTTGAGGACATGTCTGTATTAGCTGTGGTGGTGTTCCCAGTTAACATCTGGCAAGTTGAAGTCCCCCATAATGACACAGGCAGGGGATCTAGGGGTGACTCTTAGTCCCTTGAAGAGTAACTTGTCAGTGTTTTTGTTCTGGCTGGACAGTCTATAGTAGACTCCCACAACAACATCCCCTTTATTTGTTTGTCCTTAATCCGTACCTGGAGAGTCTCATTGATGGTGTCGTCAACTGATAGCTCAGTGCAGTCCAGCCCCGCCATGACATACAGCACCATGTCCCCACCTCTCCTGCCCTGTCTGTGTCTTCTGAAGAGTCTGTAACCATCCTGCACTGCACACCAGTCACGGGACTCTTCCCATCAGGTTTTGCTGTCATCCCTCTGGGACCAAGGCAGGACTTGTAGCTCTCTCCAGTTGTGTTTTCCTGTTCCACTCAGTGCTTTTATCTGCTTCTAAAGGGACAGAGGAAAACATCACCTGTGCTTCCACACCTTTATAACTAGTCGCCCCAATGCCCTAAAGTCCCTTTTCATAGCCTTTGGGCTTTTCTCCTCCATTTCATTGCTGCCAACCTGGCATACCAAAAGTGGGTAGTTAATCAGAGGGTTGTACGAGTCTGGGGAGCTGTCTTGTGATGTCCTTGACCTGGACACCACAGAGGCAGCAGACTTCCCTGTGGGTAGAGTCTGGGCAATATTTGACCCCCTCTGTTCCTCTGAGAAGGAAGTCACCTATGACAATTACGCTTTTGTTTTTTACAGGGGCAGTCTTAAGGTGTGGGCATGACCAGCTCACCCTAAGTGACCTCTGGGGCGTACTGTCATTCCCATCCTCGTTTTCCTGCCTCTTCAGTTCCAGAGCAGAAAACGTATTGTGCAAGGGCACCAGGGAGGGCAAAGATGGCTGAGAGGAGTTGCACTGCCATCTCCAACTAGACCTGTCTCCATTCCTCCCTGTCCCTTTAGTCCCTGCCTTCTGTCTGATAGCGACAACTAGAGAATGACAGGGAAAAAAAACCCAAACAAACAAAAAGTTTGAACCATTGAAACCACTGAAACATTAAATAACAGATAAGAAACTTGTGTTGTGTTAGTTATTATTCACAGTACAAAAGATTCAATAGACACAGCATTAAAAGCAAGTATGTTCCTCCAGATGCTTGCTAGGTAGGTATTTTATTGTTCTGTATAATGGAAACAGTAGTAAAACTATAGAATAGATACTCTTTTGTTAGTCTACAGCAATGGCAGAGTTTTGTGAGCACATAATACAAGATGCATGGCTGTTCATAACTCTAAATATTGCTTGATTTGAAGAGGTAGAAAGGTGGATTGTAGGGCTTATTTTGAGAACCTTTTTCTGTTAAGAGACCAGGTGTTTTCAGTGGTGGTTTTTTTTTTCTGAGCCAGAAATTGTAAGCATGACAAGAAACCACTGCAAGATTGTGGGGTGTTTGGTTTGGTTTGGTTTTATTTGCAGTGCACTGATTTTTAGCAGTAGAAAATACCAAATAATTAATGATGTGCAATCGTGGATCATAATGGAGATGATATAATCAGATATTCATAGAATCATAGAGTGGCATGGGTTGGAAGGCACCCCAAGGATCATAGAGCTCCAACCCCCCTGCCACAGGCAGGGCCACCAACCTCCAGGCCTGGATCTACACAAGGTTGCCCAGGACCCCATCCAACCCGGCCTTGAACACCTCCAGGGATGAGGCATCCACCACCTCTCTGGACAGCCTGTTCCAGCACCTCACCACTCTCTCTATAAAAAACTTCCCCCTAATATCTAATTTAAATCTTCCTTCCTTTAGCTTCAATCCATTCCCCCTTGTCTTGCCATTGTCTACCCTTTTAAGAAGTTGATTCCCCTCCCATTTATAAGCTCCCTTCAGGTACTGGAAGGCTGCAATGAGGTCCCCCCTCAGCCTTCTCTTCTCTAGGCTGAACAAGTCCAGCTCCCTCAGCCTCTCTTCGTAGGGGAGGTGCTCCAACCCTCTAATCATCTTCATGGCCTCCTCTGAACCCTCTCCAACAGTTCTACATCTTTCTTGTATTGGGGGCCCCAGATCTGGACACAGGACTCCAGAGGGGGCCTCAGAGTAGAGGGACAATCACCTCCCTGTCCCTGCTGGCCACCCCTCTCCTGATGGAGCCCAGGATACCATTGGCCTTCTGAGCTGCAAGAACACACTGCTGGCTCATGTTAAGTTTCTCATCCACCATGACACCCAGGTCCTTCTCAGCAGGGCTACTCCCCAGGAGCTCTTCTCCCAGTCTGTATCTATGGCTGGGATTCCTCTGGCCCAAGTGCAACACCTTACACTTGGCAGTGTTGAACCTCATGAGGTTCACCCGGACCCACCTTTCCAGCCTGTCAAGATCCCTCTGGATGGCTTCCTTTCTTTCTGTGGTGTCAACCACACCACTCAGCTTGGTGTCATCTGCAGACTTGCTGAGGCTGCACTCAATTCCATCATCAGTGTCACTGATAAAGATGTTAAAGAGCACCGGTCCCAAGACAGACCCCTGGGTGACCCCGCTTGTCACCAACCTCCAGCTGGACATAGACCCATTGACCACCACCCTTTGTCTATGTTCTGTCAACCAGTTTCTCATCCACTGGATGGTCCACCCATCAAATCCACATCTCTCCAATTTAGAGATAAGGATGTGGTGGGGGACTGTGTCAAAGGCCTTGCACAAGTCCAGCAGGTAGATGACATTAGTTGCCTTCCCTCTATCTGCCGATGCTGTCACTCCATCATAGAAGGTCACCAGATTGGGAAGGCACGACCTTCCCTTGGTGAAGCCATGCTGGCTGTCCCGGATCAGGCACTCATCCCTCATGTGCTCCAGCATGTCATCCAGGAGGATCTGTTCCATGATCTTCCCAGGCACAGAGGTGAGGCTCACCGGCCTGTAATTCCTTGGGTCTTCCTTGCTCCCTTTCTTATAAACGGTAGTGATGTGACCTTTTTCCAGTCCCTGGGGACCTCTCCTGACAGCCACAACTTTTCAGATATGATGGAGAGTGGCTCAGCAACCACATCAGGCAGCTCCTTCAGGACCCTGGGATGCAGGTCATCTGGCCCCATAGAGTTGTAGACGTTCAGTCTCATGAGGCAGTCTCAGACTTGCTCTGCCCTTACAGTGGGGGCAGGGGGAGGGATTTACTCCCCCAGTTCCCACCTAGAGGTTCAGGGATGCAAAGCTCTGGGGCTTGAGAATTATGAGAATCTTGGCTGCCAGAGAAGACTGAGGCAAAGAACTCATTCAGTACCTCAGCCTCCTCCACATCAGTTGCAGCCAATTCTCCATTCTCATTTACCAAAGGGGGTACGCTCTCTTTGGCCTGTCTCTTCTGGCCAATGTAGCTGTAAAATCCCTTCTTGTTGTTTTTAACATCCCTTGCCAAGTTCAGTTCCATCTGCACCTTGGCTTTCCTGATCCCATCTCTGCAATTCCGAACAGCATCCCTGTATTCTTTCCAGGCAACACACCCTTGTTTCCAGAGCTTGTACTTGCCTTTCTTTTCCCTCAGTTTGACCAGCAGGTCCTTGCCTAGCCATGCTGGTTTCCTGCCCACTTTCTTATTCAGAGGGACAGAGAGCTCTTGAGCTCTCAGAAAGGCATCCTTAAAGAGTAGCCAACTTTCCTCAACATTTCTGTCACTAAGGACCACCTCCCAGGAGATCTTGGCCAACAATTCCTTAAACAGCCTAAAGTTTGCTCTCCTGAAGTTCAGGGTCCTGATCCCACTCTTTGCCAGGCCCACATTCCTTGAGATCACAAACTCAACTAGGGCATGATTGCTGCAGCCCAGGCTGCCTCCAATCTTAACACCTTTAATGATCTCCCCCACATTGGTGAGCACCATGTCGCTCCTTGCAGCTAGATGCACTCTACTTCTTACTGTCAGCATGTTCTGACTAATAAGGTTTCTGTTCCTTTGCTTAAGAAATCTGCCTTTTATGTACCTCTTGATATTACAAGTTATTTCAATATTTGAGCAGGTTTCTAAAAAACTTATATGCTGTTGTGCAGCGCTATGAAGAACTGAGTAATACTAAGAACAGTCTTACTGTCACCAGAATTCTTGTACCCATCATTGTATGTGACAGTGGCCAGTGGCAATTTTGTCAGAAAGAGGGCTGGAGCACCTATCCTATGAAGACAGGCTGAGAGAGTTGGGGTGGTTCAGCTTGGAGAAGAGAAGGCTCTGGGGAGACCTTACAGTGGCCTTCCAGTACCTGAAAGGTGCCTATAAGAAAGCTGGAGAAGAATGGTTCACAAGGGCATGGAACAATAGGATGTAGGGGAATGGTTTTAAACTAGAATAGGGTAGTCTTAGGTTGGATATTAGGAAAAAGTTCTTCAGTGTGAGGGTGGTAGATCACTGGAACAGGTTGCCCAGAGTCATAGTGGAGGCCCAATCCCTGGAGCCACTCAAAAGTCAGGCTTGATGGGTCTCTGAGTGACCTTATCTAAGTGAAGATGTCCCTGCTTCCTTCAGGGGCATTGGACTAGGTGACCTTTAAAGGTCCCTTCCAACCTAACGCATTCTATGATTCTTAGATGAGCATTGGACCAGATAAATGCTGTGATACTTGCCCACTGATTCCCTTCTAACTTCAGGTAATTACAGTATGTAATCCCTCATGTGATCTCATGCAAATACATTGGTCCTCCATTTCTGCAAGGCTCAGCTTTCCTCTTGTACTTGATTTGCCTGCTCCAGAGGGAGATTTTAACAGTTTTTAAAGCATTTGGAGGGTAAGAGACATTATATAAATATGTATTGTTACTAATTCCATCTGTTGGCTCCTTTATGAGTACACAACTAAACAACTTCCTGGTAATACTGTTCAGATGTCATTTGTATCATGATATGTAAAAATCCAAGAGTATAATGGGCTAGGCAATTTATGGGGCAGTCTGAAAGTTGGATTCTGAAACCCTCTGTCATGTAGTCATACTGATCTAAGAATGATAAATTAGAAAAGTTGGTTAATAGTGAAGATAGAAACAAAACCATTTATTTAAAACTCCTTCAGTAATCACTTCTCCTGTTACACAGGCTAAGAATCTCACTCCTCAGGACTACAATCTGAGATGGTCAGGCCTGTTGGTGACCGTGGGTGAAGTGCTTGAGAAGAGTATAGTGAACGTCAACCGGACTGATTGGCATGTAGTATTCACCGGTATGTCCCGTCGACAGATGATCTACAGCGCAGCTAAGGCACTAGCAGGAATGTACAAGCAACACTTACCACCCAGGACTGTTTGAAGGAAGGCTGATCCATGAAACTATGGAATACTTGGTTTGATTCTGGAGTTGAAGTGAAAGCTACACACTCTTAATTCTCAGAGGATACAACACAGATATGTAATCTAACTGTATACTGCATATTTTTTAAGAATTGAAGGGTATTGCCAGTAAAGGAAATGAGCAATTGCACATTTTAGCTACTATATGATTTCCTCTATGATTCGCAAGACAGGAAATCAGAACAAATGTATTTATACCTGGGACAAATAGCATTACAGTTTGTAAAGTGGAATGTGCTACTATTTGACACCTTACTAGGCATTTGCTGAGATAATTAGTATAGTTTTTTAAAGGAGGAGTTAACTGTCTATCTACTTCTATTACACTAGTAATAGAAACAAGTTGTGTTGACAACGTAACATTTATATTATATATGCATTTCAATGGAGACAGACTACCTTCTGTAGTAGATGTTACCTTGTGTCCTGTGCTTAGGTGGCACTTAAGACCTTATAGGTTTGGTGTCTATATGGGTTCTCAGGAGTGATTCTGAGGAATTTTTACAACACATGAGTGAGCTGCTGAAGAAGAGCACAAATCCATGCCCCATTAGTTGAAGTTCATTGTTAAATAATTTTGAAGTCTCATTATCTGTACTGCGTCTTGTTTCGTTTTATGTCACAGTAATGAAATTCATGTCCAATTAGACAGATTTCACATACCTGAAGTGTGTTTTTGGATAGGTATATGCATGGAACTATTTCAGCAGTTTCATCGCAGTAATTTACACCAGTGCTTCCAAAGTTTGTATTTTCTATGGAATTCTGTAATTTCTTCTATCAACTCATGGTTGTCAGCACTTTGATGGGAGAAATGGTGATATTCATACTTTGCTCTCCTGAGTTTTCTAAACATTTCTAAGTCTTAAATGCCTTCTCAATGTCATGAGTTCACAGTTTATGTAACTCTTACGTATTTATCTTTCTGTCTTCAGTGGTGACTTGATTTTTTTTTTCCAATGGTTATAAATGTCCTCTTTCCATACTCGCACAATCTTAAATGTTTATTTAGAATTATGGAAGTAATTGTGAAGAAAATATTTTGGTAATTATACTTTTCTTAAACGAAGAAGCAGTAAATACTTTTAGTTTGCCTTAAAGAAACAATTTTTCAGCATATATTGCTCTGCCTTTACCTTTCTTAGATGCTTTTCAAAGGACAATTTTATATACAATTTACTGTTAAGCCAGCTCATATTTGTACCCAGTGAAAACTTGTCTATTTCCAAGTAATATATTTTTTGCCTTAATCGGCGTCCTCTGTAAATCAGTTGAATAAATGTTTTTCCTAGAGGATTGTATGTATTTTAAAGGTTTATGTTTTTAATACAGCTGATGATTATCTCTTTACTGAGACTATACTTATATATTCATGCCACAGATTTGGCACATACCTAAATGCCTATCTTATCTGAAGAAACAGGACCTGCCATTTGAGGTGTCTTGCTGGGGGCACTTGTCTCTTATAGTGATGATGAGGGACTCTGTTATGTTCAGTAAAGGTGTCTTTACCTCAGTTTGCAGTGTATGAGTTGATTGGTGCCCTTTTATCCTCTGTTTACAGCATCCTTCATGATGCAAAGGAAGAGGATATGAAATTGTCAGTAGGCTTATATGTCCTGTCATGAGTTAAAATTAAAACTAAAGAAGAACTCCCACTTTCTCCATTTTGTTGCCCTGGGCTTCATTGTTTTTTCAAAGGTGGTAAGAGTGGAGACAGAAGGCAGCTTCTTGTCTTGCAGCACCTGATTCATTGTGCTGATGTAGGCCCGCCATTCTAGTTATCTTAAGAAAATGCTAATATGGCATACTCCAAGGTTGCCCTGGCCTGCCTTAGGGAATTTTTAGGATTCTCTTCTGTAGAAATTTGCTTTCTTTATGCCAAAATGAGAGCAGCTGACTGATCTTTGTATACCTTCTCCTCATGGTTGGCTGCTGGAATATCATGTGATCAAGTGAAACGGTCTTTTTTCCATTCAAAATCTCAGGCTCGATGAAGATTTTTATTTTTTGACTGCTCACACAAGAATGTAAAAGGTTCAACTTTATAACTGTCAATTAATTAATAACAACTGTCAATTAATTTACTGAGCATTGCTTGTTCATCTGTAGTAGAATAACAGCCTCACATAAAAGCTAGGAGCTAGGATCTAAGATCTAGGATCTTACTTTGAGAGGCCAAGGAAAGGAAACATGTCTACAATATGCTTTAGGAAACTAATAAAATTTGAAACTGCTTCCTGAGTGAAGGCCTTTTTCAGGGTCTGAGTTGCATGCAGTTGGCATAAATGAATTCTCAAGCAAGTTAAAATAACATTCAGCTTTTTACTATCTGCTGGGTTGTATTGTGGGGAGTAATAGGAAAGGAAGTTCAACAGGTAGGGCACTGGCTTCCTGTGTTATACTGAAATCTATTTAGAAAAGAGGGCATCAGGGCCCATTTGGACGTGCAAAGACAATTTCCAGCTGATCCAGCTAGATCCACTAGGTACAGCTGCAGAAGCCATTTCTGCTCTTTTGTGAATGGACAAATTTGTGCAAATGTGAGTGTCATAAACAACAGGTCAGGAAAGCTCCCACAGTTGAAGATGGAGGACGTCAAGGGTTGCTGAAAATGTTTCTGGGAATATGTCCAGAAGGAAGGGAAACCAGCTATATTAATTGCTGCATTTTATTTCCACATTTGGAATTGCTATTCTAGTTGTTTTGTTTATTGAATCTTTTGTAGCAAGTGGTGGTGAAAGCAGTTTTTCCATGACCATGGGCTTGTTCAGTACTCTTGTGACATTTTGGAGCTACTTGCCTCGGCAAGGAAGTACATGTTGATAAATAACATTGTAAAATGAACATAATTTGGCCTGACCCATTTCTATTGTAGTTCCTGCCTTGCTGCAGCCAAATGTAAAAGCACTGTAATCGGCAGAGAGAAAGCCAGTCTGCAAGAGATTGTCTGCATCTGTCGGTAAGGCAAAATGTAGTAGTAGCTACATAGGGTGTTGGTGGCACGGGTTGGTTTTGCTGCATGTCTTTGTAATGATGCTGTAATGTTCACTGCCAGCACATGGTCAGCTCAGTTCCTTGAGATGGCAATGTGACAAATTGCACCTGTGTTTCTCAGCACTGCCTGATTGCTCTTTCATGACAAAGATAGCCAGATTAAAAACCTTTATGTGCCAGTGTGCATGCCAAAGTATGTATTTGTCTGTTGCACCACCATTTTTTAAAGAGTGTTTCAGATAAACACAGCCAAATTCTTCCATTCTGCATTAAATTGAAGTAAATCTACGTGATCTTTAAACCCAGCCAAAGTCTTTAAAATGTTGAAGATAGCTCATTAGCTCTGCTATTGCCTGGTACCCTGAGCAGCCACACTCGCTGCTGTCACACTGTGCCTAATGTGTTTAGCTGCACAGCTCTGTACACGTTACTGCAGTGACTCTCTCAGTCGCTTGTGCGTTGCACAGTGGCCGGATTTTAGTAGGTGTTACGGGAAGAGTATTTGGCAGGGCTGTAGTGAATCCCAGTTGAAATTAAGGGGACCTATACAGGCTCCTAAGAGATGAATCAGTCTTCATAAAAGTCAGTACAGATTTTTTTTTATATAGGAAGAAGACTGGATTTTTGTTCTGAGGCTGAAAAATAGTTTCAGGACTTAATGAAGTCTTTCAAAGAAATGAGAGCTAGCGCTTGCTGGTAAGTGTAGAAGCTTTATTATGTGTACATGATGCCAGCTCTAGGAGTTAGATTAAGAATTTTTGTTTCCTGAAGTGAGATTTTAGTAGATGAGAGAGAAAGTGAATATATTTTTCCACCTTTTTAATTTTAATCGGGTTTTTCTATAAGGGAGAAAAACCTGCTATGTCAACAGCCATCCATTCTGTGTTACACATCGTTTCTGTGAGAAGTTATTCCTAGAGGTTTTCCCATCTATAAGTAGGAGTTTTGTGTAGTTTTTGTTATCAATGAGCTTAGGAAATCCTGATTTTTTATTTTTTTAAAAAGTAAATATACCCATTTGTTCCAACTTCACAACAAGTAACTCTCCATAAGAGAATAATGTTAAAGAAATTAAGCAGAAAATGTAAAAGGATGGTTCCACTAAGGAATATCACCACAATTATTCCCATGTAGTGATGAGGCTGAAAACTTTGGTGGGCTGAGATGTTCTCAGGAGCAGAATGAAGGAAAAGTGAAAGTTGGGCCCAACTCTGTGACTGGAAAGGTGAGAGGCAAAAACTGAGGAAGTTTCTCAGAGACTTTCTGCAAGCTCTCATTTTGCCTGCCTGTCTGATTCTGAAATGAATGTTTAGGAGAGAATGAAGTATCTTGACTTCATTTTATCGCTTTCCGGATGTTCTGGTCCTGTAATGAGTAAATCTGTACCAAAAAACCCCAAACCCCTCCACAGTTTTGAGAAATTCTGTAGTCTGCTTAAAACTTACCCAAAAGAGGACCAAGGTTTGCAAACAAAAAAGCCACATACTTGGGTCAGTTGAGGTATCCTCAAAATGAGGAGCGAGTGCCGGCCAGTTACAGGTGCACCTGTGAAGCAAAGTGTGCATGGTGTGGCAGCAGAGATGAGTCTACACATGCTAATTCAATCTAGTTAGCGCAGGTGACAAGAGAAGGAAAAAAGCATGGGTGATGAAGCCCTCAGCACTGCATTTACAAAACACTTGTGAATAGTGTCAGGGTACAGCTGGCAAAAGTGCAGCTGTGTAGTGCTGCATTTCCACCTTCGTCTCTCCATGGTGCCCTGCCCTAAGAATGTACAATTCAGAATAGCAGAGATTAAAGTGAGATGTATACATGCTGCAAATACATACCTGGTCAAATTCAGGCCTGTTGGAGTTTATTTGATTTTACTAAAGATACAGCAGCCATGAATAAGAGCAAATAACTGTTGCTTATTGTTTTCAACTCCTTAATGTGGGCAAGTATTTTCTAGACTACAGTGGAATACCCTCTCCTCAAAATTAGATAGATGAATTTTAGGCATGATGTCACAAACAAGGACTTTGAAGGAGTGTGACTGAGTTATCAGTAGAGAAGGGCTGGAAATTGGAGTGTGCAAAAACTGTTTTGCTTGAATGAAACTTTTTAACTGGACTTGATTTGCACCATCATTAATCTGAGCAGCTTTTTGCTTTCAGAAGTAGAGTTATCCCAGATCTTATGCCATGGCCTTAGTCAGACATTGACTTCAGAAGCAGCTGTAGTAACTTCAAGTGTTACAATCTCTTAGTGAAGGTTTCTGCCCCTGCTGATTTCCTAGCAGAACAAACTCTCTACTCATGATCAGCTGAAGTTACCTGGGTCCTCTCTCACACTCTGTTTTGCCTGCTGCTAGACTATGTTGAGTTGGTACTGTGCTGGGCCTGGCCTCAGGTTTTTCGTCAGAGCACCACTCAGAGGGGCTCGACTCTGTTAGGAAAACCTTGGTTATAAGATTCCCCACATGTTTGTTGAAACTAATTTGGTAACTTTCACCCAGCTGCGCCCTTAAGATTTCCTATAAACATCTGTGAAGAAAGGACGGAGCATGGGAAGCCTGCTGAAAAAGCAAATACATTTTGGTGCAACGTCTTGACCCAAAACCAGCAACAAGACAGCCTTCATCACTGCTCACACATTTTATAGAAGGTTGTCCTTTGACATAAGATTTTTAGAAATACCTTCCAGTGCCAGTCCTCTTTTTTAGACACCTGCTCAATTTGGGCAAGATTGTGATCAATATCAGAAGAGGGCAAAGAAAATAATGAACTACAAAGGCCATGAAAGTGATCAGGAGAGTACTGGGGAAGTAGGAACAATGAGGAGAAAGTAGACACTAACTTTTATTCAATGCCCTGAATGCAGGAGATTGTGGAAGGCATCAGATGGGAACATGGAATAACTTGGTGTGTCTGCTACAGCTGATTGTGGCCAGCTTTAGAAGAGAGCCAACAGAGACATTGTTGTCCTAAACCTATTGTTGTGCAAGACCTAAAACACAAGTCTTGCAGTAAAGAGTAAGTAATCACATCATTGTGATTCAGTATCTGTGTTTAATGAAGTCTGCAAGTTGCCTATGATGTTTCCTCCTTGCATGCAGCATAGGGTAGTTTTTTTGCTGAATCTTTTTCAAGTGGGAGGTTTTTTAATTTGGGGGGTTTTACTTCTGTAAGTATAAATTTGTGGAAATGAGAATTTTAGTATCAATTCTTAAGGATATTTATAAAAGTTAGCTTTTTGTCATAATAGTATGATGTAAAATAGTATGATAGTAAAATATCATGCACATGGACAAGAACATTGTATCACTGCCCAGTATTCACTCTGAAAGAACTGTGTGGGTCTAATTTACTTGCATTTAAGAACTTTTTGACCAAGCAATTTTTAAAAAAGGAAGCCTTTTTTGGTTTCCTACTGTTGGCAGACACTGGAATGTGTAAATTCTGTATCCCATCAAATGTTGTTAACAGGCTTTAAAGCCCGAATAAAATAGCTTCAAACTTGGTTAATTTTCCAATGTGGATTTTAACTTCAACAATTAAGCCTGTAATCTATCACAAACTCTCATTTTTTGACATCCTGAATATCAGAGCCATTTGGCTTTGACTTTATGGCTCTGTTCCATTCATAGTTATAAAACTTAGTAAAAAATATTTGCATAGAAGTAACACTGTATAGAGGCTGCAGCTCCTTAAAGGAAAAAAAAAATCCAATTGCTTTGATGTATTGCCCTATTGTGCAGAAATGTCAAAGATTTTAGATATTCCAGCCAGTTGACTTTCTAAAGCAGCTGGATTGTGACCGGACAATTAAATCGTGAATACACAGTGTTGCAGAAGAATAATATCCAAAATCACTCAACTGCTGCTTCTGATCTAATTCAGTGATTTTTCATATATACTTGAATCAAAGTAAATGTAGCTTTATAAAAGTTATAGGCAAATTTAAATTATTTTGTGTTGAGAAAGTGATTTTGAACTATCTTGGCATTCTACAAGTATGAGTGAATGTAACCATGGACTTTGGACTTCCCTGTGAAACAACTTACCTGCTCCCTGTGAAACAGGGAGGTACCTTGTATAGTAGAGGAGAGAGCAGGTAAGTTCATTTTCCAAGGTTATGTCGGTTTTCTTTATGACAAAATTACTTAGAATTATGTATGTTCATGCCTTATATCTTGTGCAGTTGAGTCAATTCTGCTCTGAATTTTACAGGACTATTTCCTAATGGAAGAAAAGACTTAACCTAACAGGATACCAGAGGGAACTTGTTTCTTTTCACCTTGGTAACATAAAAAGAGCATAGCTGTTGCTCTGCTTGTATGCCAAAAATAGTTTAATTTTGTCTTGTGGGAAGAAAATTAGTAGATAAACAATACAGACTTAATTAAACTCTCTTGACTGACTGAATTTACAAACTTCGGACAGGCTGTGTATAGAATGGCATTTAACTGCAGTGAAAAGCACCCTAATTTATTTTTTTTCTTCAACTATCAAACAGAGCACTCTTCTGTCTGCTTTTACAATAGATCCCACATGAATCCACAGTACTTAGGTATCATTTTCACAGTCTAATTCTTACAGCTGTGGAACAACTGTTACATATAAGTGGTGGTTGTTCCATGTGTTCTTGGGAAAGTGCAGGAAGTTGTGTTTTTTGTGAGGGACAGTATTTTTCCCAGTAGTGGGACTCTGAAATAGCTTTGCCATCAAACAAGAGGTAAAAACCAGTACCTTGCAGAGTAACAGGTTCATTAAATCTTCCCAGGCAGGCCAGTTATCTTGCAGCCAACACTGTGCTTGAAGTGTTGCGGTGGGATACTGCAGTTTGGGGTTTTTTTCATTTAATATATTTAAACCAAAATCAACAAACTTGTGTCTGAGGAGGAAGGGACAGGAGAATATTTGTTTTTAATGTAATAGGAGCCACTATAATTAATATATGCAGTGATATGTGGTTCTCTTCATCTGTGGATCCCAGAGTATTTATAAAAATGCACATCCTAATCCTTAGAAGGCTCTAAGCAACGTAAGCTTTCTCTGACCTATGTAGATGCGGTCCTTATCATCTGCGGAGCTGATTTTCTTGACATTGCAATTCAGTAATACCAGACGTAGAATATTTGGTCTTAAATTGATAAATCTAAGAAAATTATCACTAGGGATAAGGTGTTTGGGGTTTGGTTTTTTTGAAGTGCTGAGTCCACAAGGGTAGGTTCTCTTCCCTCCAGTGACAACCACGTAAGTAAGTAGGCAACTGCGATCCACACTAAACTTTGGAATGAGCTCCCAACTTCTTGTTTCTGGGTTCTTAAGTGCCAGCAAAACTCTGAGGAGACTGGTATGGACAAATAACTACAATAATACACCATCTAACAGCAGTGAGGAGGGCTGATCTGACAATCACAGATCTATGCTTACAGCTTCCCATTGTCCTGAAGTTACGTTTCTCTCTGATGGCTTTTCTTATCTTCTTGAGGAGGATTTTATATATAGGAAGGAGCCATTGTTGCTTGGTAAAAGTGGAACATGCAGCTAAGGAGTGCTTTCATACAGAGGAGGGCAGTGTTGTTCATGCAGTAACTGCCACAATAGCATATGCACAGGAACCTGAGACTCTAGTCTGACAGTCTTTACAAGTTTTTAACTATCTTCACTCATTTTCTTCTGGTGTTTGGCTCCAACACTTCAAACCTGCCAAGTGAGCAAGAAGATAAAACCTCAGGATTTCCAGAGCAGATACGTGTAGATCTTTAAATGTTTTTTTTTTAACCATATCCTTTATTTCAGTTATCATAAAAATAAGCAGAAAAAATGGATTATCGCTGCTTTCTGAAAGATTCTGTTATCATTCTTGAAAAATAAGGACAGGAGAAAGGGTAAATTGTGGTTTGGTTGTTGAGTCTAGTTACAGCTTAACTAAGCAGCCAGCTGAACTAACATCTGATCAGCAGTACATTGTCAGCTGCAGAGTCAAAACAAGTACTGTTTGGTGAACTAAAACCTGGTAAATACAGAAATACAAATGGGTTCAGATCAAGATTAGTGGAGAAATACAAATGCAACTACATCTGGCACAAAATGAAAGGCCTTGACATGAGAAGCATCATTGTATGCTGAGTGCTCCTTGTGTTATTTTGTTAAAAGTCTGGTGCTGACCAGTGTCAGAAATAGAGTGTATAGCCAGAGGGATCTTCGACCTGACTCAGCATGGCTGTTGTGATCTTGTGTTGCGAGATCACTCTCAAAATCTTCTAAGACTCTATGGAGAGGTTGACTCAGAAAATGGACTTTTAAGTATTTCACCATAATGTCTTAAAAACTAGAAGTCGGATACTCATCTAGCCTACATTCTAGTTCTTATCCATGAGTGATGAAGATAATAGTTGTTTAAAAGTTGTCTTCAACTATGCCTCACTCTACAAAGCAGTATCTGTATCTGCATGGCCAGGTATTATGGTGTACTCTCACTTACCTCGTTTCTTCTGAAAACAAAATGCCTCCTGGCTTACTCCTGTTCTTTTGTCATGTTCACCCTTTGGCCTGCTACTATCACGTTCCCTACACCTGAAATATTTGGGTTTTAACTCTAGATACCAAATTGCCTGATGTTTTCCATTCATTCCTTTTCTTGCTTTTCTGACAAGTTACCCAGAAAGCATCTAAGTAAAAGACGGAATCTGCACCCAAAGATTGGGTTGTGTCTGATTCCCCTTGGATCTCAATCCCTAGGTTGTGTCTGATTCCCCTTGGATCTCAGATTCCCGTGGGGTTGCACAGTGGGTGGTGATTCAGTGGTGCCCTGGGAAACAGCCTTGTTACTGGAGGATGGAGTAAATAAATGGTTCCTGTTTTCAGTGATGAATCCGAGGAGGCAATTCTGCTTTGCTCATTGGAGGGGAATAATTTGGGCCCATCTGCTACACAGCAAACCCAAATCTCAATTTACAGCAGTGCCAGTTCCCTCAACCAGCATAAACTGCAGTCATTATAGACTTGCCTTGTACCAACAGTTACTGGCTCAGTGAGCAGAGGAAAATACAGTCCGGGCCTAGTAGATTATACCTAAAATAAATATTTATGGAAAGACACCCATCAGACAGGACTGCTAAAAGAAAAGGTACTGGCAAGCATTCAGGAGGTATCAGAATAAATAAAGTATGGTATAAAGAAAATTAGGATATATGCAGGGCTGACACTAAGCACTGCCAAGCGATCTGGTGACTTGGCAAGAGACTTTGTGGTGGAACAAAGAAACTTGAAAGGGCTGAGGAAGGGCATGAAAACAGGTCAGGTGACTGGATGGGAGAAGCCAGTGCAAGGACAGAGTAAGAGACACAGAGTAAAATAATATATTGCCTAAATGGAGGTTTGCCTAGTATATTGCAACTAAAGTTTGGTAGCACACCTGCACATGCAGACTGAAACCCACAGAAAGCTGTTGGGAAGGGGAGACAAGAACAGCAGCAGGACAGCTATTCAGAGGTCAATCCTAGTCTGTGAAGCTGGTGTGACAAGAGCATTGCCATCATTTTTAGCGACACAGGACTGTATAGCCTCAGGGTGGCATTGCAGCTTTCAGATCCCTTCCTCTGTGGCTGCACTGCACAAGCCTGTCTGTTTGTCAAGCCCAGCTGTGAAATAACATTTCAAGGCTTTCACAGGCCATAGAGTAATTACATCCCAAACATGTCTTTGTTTAGATCCTTATGTGCTAGACTTAATTGTGACATACATCACGAGGCAGGGCTGTGCTTGAGCCTCTTCCTACTTTCTGCTTATTTACTAACATAAGTGTTTCCTAAAGACCAGTTTACTCACGCTTTTTTAACAAGGAAACCTCCTAATCTATTCGCCATTGACAAAGACCTGGGTACCTGGTAGTTACTTGGCCTGGTTTAAATTGGCCTACAAAATGAAGAACCTGTAGTTGCTCAACCTATAGAAACAGAGCAGAAGTTGTATTCTCATCAGGACATCTGACTTTCTATTACTTTGATCATACATATATATGTATATATAGATATGCACACATATGAACATATATGATCATTTATATCCAGAGCAATTTTGAAATGTTTGTGGATTGTTTATAGCATATAAAAATACATACATATAAGGAGGGCAAATCCACCACCTCCTTTGAATGCTTTGCCTTTTTTTTCCTCCTAGACTATGAGAACTGTGTTGAAGGGATTTCATTGCAAGCGCAGTTCTAAACTATAACACTCAACCTTTCAAAGCACCTTGCCCTCCATAAAGGTTTCTACAGGTGGGAAAGAGAGTTGACTTTGCTGTACTTTTCTTCTGTTAAACCAGACTGGCACAGGCAGACAAACAGTGTTTTGGCACAGCAAGAAAGACTTGTCCTTACAGTGTCGCACTGGTTTGATCAAGGTGCTGCTAAATGGGATGATAACCTCTTTACGTGGTTACTTCTCACATGGGAAATACTGTTAATGCTTTCCTATCTGAGGAGAGACATAGTAAGACATATGTAGAATTACTGCTCCTCTGTAGAGGCATAGGGACTGTACGTGTTTTGGGGGGAGGAGAAAGCATTGCAGCAGCAATTTCAGATTTTCTTTTTTTCCAAACCTTAATTCATTCTTTAGTTAGTTAAAGGAACTCTTGCCAAAGCCCTGTGGAAAACTGTGGTTACTTCCTGGGTATTTTGCACTTGATGAAACATAACCACTCATTTTCTTTGGTTTCTATCTTCAGATTGAATGCTTCAGCCAGAGGAATGAGGGAGACCACAGGCTATTGGCTTGAGTAGAGTTAATGTGCTGTTGCTATTTTTCAGTAATGTGTTCTGACAAGAAAACCTGTTGTGTATCTACCTTAAATAAATAATGGTATATTGCTCATTTGAAGGTCATTTTGACCTCCCCATAAGACTTGCTATGCAAAAGCCAAAGGTGTGTGTTCTTAGCCAGGAAACACATGGGCTAAAACCAGTCAGTCCATAGCGGTATCTGATGTTTGCTAGTAAGACCATCAACTGTCACCTGTATTTTCTAGCCTGTCTCCTGACCATTCACTTCTGACAATTTGGAAGTGAGCGCAAACTGGTTTACTCTTTAATTTGTACTTCTTATGGGTATGTCTTTATGCCATCATTCACTCTGGAACCCACACAGGCTGAAATCCTGGCTCAGGAAAGTTGATGTGGCTGGTGACCACAGGATGACCAAATCCTGTCTGAAGGTTAAACATTTTTCATGTGCATTTATATATGTGTGCGTATGCACATTTATGTGTATATTTACAAATGAAAAATGAAACTGATAAATTTTTTCTTTTTGAGGAAGGAACCTGTAGGCTTGTCCTTGAGGGTACTTCAGAAGAAGGTGCTTTCACACCATTTTAAACAATCAGAGCAAAAGAGACTCCTTTTTTGTTTAAGAAAGTATTGTTGTAGTTCAAGCTAGGGTGAAGACATGGGAGCTAGCTGAACAGATGTCTAGTGTTAAGGATGATCTTAATAGCCAAGGAAGATACTAGTTGTTGCTAATGAACTTTTTTGGTTGGTTTGTTGGTTGCTTTTTGTTTCTTTGTTTTCCCCAAGTTGTTTTCATTATTACAAACCAAAGTCTTTTTAGGTGAATGTACTTCTTTGTCCCTTGGTCTTGGCTAGTGATCAAAATATATCTGGGGTATCTGTCATAAACAAATACCCTTTCTAGGGATCTCTCTGTCTACAGAACCAAAGCACGGGGCCTTTGGGCAAAGCTCAGTGCTCTCCAGCATACAGACAGTAACAGTTCATGTCTCCACATGATGGCACTAGATGGCAGGGTATGGCAGGGTCTAGCCCTTTGAGGAATAAAGGACTTACATGAACCTGCAGTAGGGCGATAAGCTGCCTGCCATGTGACAAATAACTACTAAACGTGCTTTAAAAATCCAAGATCTCCTGGTTGGTCATGAATCTGAACAGGAGAGCTCAGTAATGTTAAGGAAAAAGTACATTTAAACTCTTTAAATGTTACCAGTGCAGTAACCTCTGCTTAAGAGTTTGATGTGCTTTGAAAATTGCTTCCTACTGTTTTCCCTCTTCTGTAGCTTGGAAGCCAGACCAATTACTGATGAAAATTACTCCTGCAAGCTGAGTGGAATTTTGTAAATTCTAGTGAATATTTCTCTTAAATTGTTTGGAAATGCTCAGGGAGTAAGTTTTTGTCAAAGGAGATGAGAAAGTACTTATTTAGACAGATAATTTTCATCTGGACAGAGAAATCTTAGAAGTAAACTTGGCTTTTTAGTCAATTTTATTTCATAATTAAATGAAAAAACTCCAATTAAAAAATAGAAAAGATCATTCCCCCAAGATTACATAACTCTACATCTGAAGGAAATCTCGCAATCTCTTACCGTTCCTTCCTTCTGTGAGGGAATCTTCTTCTTTATGTATATATATATTTCTTTAAGTGAAACACTCAGCTCTTTTCAAGGATTCAAAAAATGGTTTTGCTTCTTTTTTTCTTTTTGATTTGGGGTGGGTTTTTTTAAATTTGGGGGGGCATTTCTCTGTTTTTCAGATTTAACCGACTCCAAAGTACGACCTTGTAGGTCCTTAGGCAGTTTAAATGCATATAAAATCAGGGAAGCAATGCTAACATAAAACAACCGAGTATTTAGGCAATTGTTTCAGGCTTCTGGAGAAAATACTGGAAATAATGCTTACTTACTGGAAGGTCTTGAATAGAGGTTGTAGCAGATAAAATTAATGCTCATGACTTCCCCTAGCCGTATTTATTGATGTCACTTCTCTCTTTTCGAACTCTGACTCCAAACTGCTGTGACAATGCCAGATCACTACAGTGCTTCTCCTGTGAGTCAAATAATAGGCAAAATTTTGCAAAACTCTTATCTCTCTTATAGAAAAGAGACTTTCTTCTGCTGGATTTTGAACTAGATAGAAAACAACATACCAACATACCATTTAAGAAATACATATGGGAAAAGGCAAGTATTTAGTATCTCAGACCCTGGATGTATTTAAAAGAGGGGGTAAATGACGTGCTTAAGGATATAATTTAGTAGAGGATGGATATGGTTGGACTTGATGATCTCAAAGGTCTTTCCAACCTTGTGATTCTATTGTGGCTCTTTGCACAGACGCTTAGATAAGTAGTGTGCATTTAGCTTACAGATAGTCCATTCATTTCACTTGACTTGGTAATTATATTCAGAGCTTAGTCATCAGCCTAGGCTAATTATTTCTCTGTTAATCAAAAAAGTAAATGTCATGTTATTTTCTGTTCCTATTAATCCCATACCTATTCCTGCTTGGAAATGTACACTTTGATACAAAACTTCCACTTCCTTCAGTGTGGGCTGGGACTCCTGGGAAATAACACAAAAAATGAGCATTTCAGACACTATCTGTGGCATTTACTCTCATCCTGTCACTGCCATGGAAATATAAGTTATGGTTAGCAAGCTGTCACAATGCAGTCATTGAAAGAGGAAACACCTGGATCCAAGCACAGCTGGCTAGGAAACACGTGGCTCTTGTCCATTCCAGACAAACGGTGAGAGACTGCCTGATCCCAGAGTGGTTGTGAGGAAACCTTATTCCTATCACCATCCTTATGGGAAAAATGCCAGTGATCAAGCACTTTAGAACGGATCTTTCCAGAAGGAGCACCCATCCCCCACAATTTAATTGCATGTCAAATTGGTTTGGGGTTTTGATTTGGGTTTTGTTTGTTTGGTGTTCGGTTTGGTTTTGTTGTTGTTCCCCACCCCCCAAAAAGAAATCTATTTGTGTGTCCTTGGTGGTACACAGAGGAAGGGAGCTGCAGGAAAGGTGGAATTCACATTCTACCCCAATGCATTTTTTGAAATGTCGAAATGTCTGTAATAGGCCTGAAAACCACAGAGCCTGAAATTCACTACAAAGAGAGAATCTTCACAGCAATCTTCCAAAATAAAAGTAAGCAAAATATATGAAGACAGATTAATTTTGCTATAAATTTTCTGTTCTGACATAAATTTCTGCCATGACTTAAGTGATTCACTTTACTCCTGCTCTGCTAACAAAGATGTACTTGCCCCATCATGCCCCCCAAATTTAACAACAGAAACAGTTTTACAAAGAAGTTTCCCTACGCCCCTTCAGATATTTCTTCACAGTTTGTCATTCAAAATTGAGTATTGTGTCTTCATATAAGTACTAGTAAGAAAGTCTAAATAAGGGAGTTATAGCATTCCATAACTTTGAAATAAGGAAATACGAAGATTAATAATTTTAAGACAATTTTAAACCAAAAGGAATTAATATGCAGCCCCAAAATATTTACATTCAGCATCACAATATTGCAGAATTTTTGATCTCTCATTCATCAATTGATATAATAAGTATAAAATTAGAATGCACTTACCTCCATCTCATCCTAAGTTTTCTGTTAGACTGTTTTTAACGTGTTAAAATTATGACAATCTGAATTTCAACCAATTTCCTAGGTGAAAGTGGGGAAAATCAAGCTAACTAGTTTATTAAGCAGAGGCATCTAGGATAGATCATGGGAACCAGAGAGGAGGGCTGTCTCCTAATGGCAAAATTCATCTTACATTTTTCTATTAAATTAGAACCATGTTTTCCTCCAATAATCTTGTGTTTTTTTCCAGAACTTCATGTATTTACTGAGGAAGTAGCAAATGAGAAAAATCAACATGGCTGTGCACAAGGTTTATTGCACAGCTTTTTCTGATTGCTTGCTTAACATTTTTCCTGACAGATATTAGTAAGAATTTAATTGGCTAATTTTATTATTTAGGTAAATGTCTGAGCTATCTTTTGATGCTGGTATCACCCATAACCAACAAGAGTTCATGGGAGTCAGAGGCTTGATCATCTGTCATCCCTAGAGATGGACAGCCACATAAAGAGACATCAAGAATCTGTAAATTCTGTGAATCTGTGAACCTATTTTAAGTGTTCTCTGTCATTATCTGGAGTACTTGTAATCATCTTGTGATCAGATACATACTTTCATGTCTTTCCTTTCACTTGTAAGTCAGCTCTCAGCTTCAGGTTTGGTTTTATGGTTTTTTTGTTTTTGTTTTTGTGGGTTTTTCTTTTTAAATTTGTCCCTCTGTGCATATCAGGGGTCTCTATTCTAAAACTGAATCCCATTTCAGTTACTTGTGTTCTCAAGTTTTCTCACTTAGGTGACATCTTATTCTCTCTTCTCAAGTATCTTTGTGCTCTGCCTTCCTTATTAGATTTATTTTTTATTTCCAATTTTTGTGTCCATACTGTCTCTCAGTACAGGCTGGAGAAGATATTTTGCTAGTGCTATCATGCTCAGCTGTTGCTAGGGCTACTATCCAGTTTTACTCTTCACCAAACATTATGCCAGGCAAAGGCCATCATGCTTATACTTGCCTTCGGTGAGGGCATAAGTTGAAAACTGGAAATAACTTTAGATCGTTTCTTAGTTCTTCCAGATCTGTCAGGTTAGTATAAGTGACTTAAGAACTCAGAGTCCATCAGGAAGATAAAGCTCAAAGATCCAAACACAGAGCAACCTATTGAACTTCATTCTCTTGTCCTACTTACATTGTTTTCTTCCAAGGAGAGAATGACATCCCTTGGAGCTAACCTGAATCTTCTCTTCTTTGTTCACCCTCCATAACACACCTGTGTTTGACACACTCTCCCCTAGCACTGGGGCTTTAACAATGTTATTTTTCAAAAGGCCATTATGTGTGGAGGTCTCTCTTGAGCCTTTCCCTGCCCATTTCCTGTTTTCTTGAGCCCTAATCTCTGTTTTGTCAAGATTTGCTTCCTTTCTTTTCTCCCTTGATGCATAGTTTTCTGTCAGCTGCTGCTCATTTCTTAGCAAACCTGTTTCTCTGCTTTGCTTGTTTTTTTATTTTTCTTTGACTTGTGATCAGTTTTCTCTCAAAAGCTATGTGTTTATTACTGTGCATGGAGTCTGTATTTGTCAGCAGATGAGAGGACCCCTGTGTTGTTAAGCTTCATGATTTTCTCCATCACATCTTCAAGTCCCATCTAGTTCACTATTGTCTCCAACTAGGGTCACACTTGAGTCTTTGAGTTTCATTATGCTTATGCAGAAAAGCAGTTTTATCAGGTACCTGCTTAAGGTCGATAATGTCCTGCAGGATCTGCATCTGATTAACCTATTTGTCTCCTGATGCCTTAGCAGTTGTTACTGAGTTCTTTGTACCCAACTCCCAAAACCCCTACATTTTCTTTAAGGATAGTACTCTTCTGGAAGTACATTTTCAAAATTGGATGAGTCCAGTTCTTTTATATTGTTACTTTTGATGATAAGGACAATGGGGAGACACAGATGTCCAGTGGATATCTTAGAAGAAAGAGAGCCTTCCTCCTCAGAGCATTACAAGCGCACCTTGAAGTCAGTCAGACTCAGTGATTCATGGTTAAGTAGTACACAGCTCTTGTGCAAAGCCTGCACTACAAGGGACACCTGATTCAGAGCTCAGAGCAAACAAACTTATATCTGAAGAAGCACTGTAAGACAGGTTCACAATATGGTGTCTGTATTTCTTGTGGGTAAGGATAGCAATGACAGTGATGTGTTATACTGCTCTCCAGCTGAGCCACAGGACTCCCAGATTACATCGAGGTGCAAAGAGAAACTCTGAAGGTGAGGTTGCGTGGTTTCCCTCTGTGTGAGTCACACCAGCACCTCAAAAACTTGCTGCCAGCTCCTGCAATTTAATTATGGCTATTTGGTGTTTTACTTAAACCCTGGTTCCTACTGGCATGTCACATGTCAGAGCTTCAACTTCTACTTAGAGAAAAAGGTAGAGTTTCTAGCCATGAAAAGGTGGAATTTACTAGACAAGCAGAATCCAGATTCGCAGAACCAACTCACGGAATGAAGGAGGAGGAGGATAAGAAGCATTCTTTGCTGAAAATTAGACAAATATCAGAAATAATTTTGGTTTAATGGGTTTTGCCTTAGGAGAACCTCATATTGGCCTCAAATCATGTGACACTAGTTTCAAGTTTTGTTTGCAATTAGAGGGATAAGCAGTGAATGGGACAATGATTCCCCTACTTTTATGTTTTAAAGAAGACATCATTTTCGGTGACAAAATGTGAAAGCTTTTTTGAGAATTTTCAGATAAATTAATTTCTCAGGAAAAATGCAGCATCTACATTGCCAAAATTCTCTGCAGGAAACCAAATTCTCCCAAAATAAATCTGAGACATTTAATTTATTTTTTGCACAGCTTTAGCATCTCCCATAAATATCTGTCAAAACAGTCTCCTTCCCTTCCTACTTGAGAGACTTTCTCTTTGTAACGTTTTGCTACGGTCATGTGCAGAAAAATTAAACAGTTCGTGCCTTCCAAGAAACCTGCAGAGCAGGTTCTTCTGAACTGGAACTGAAAAATGATCAGAGAGAATGCCCTCTTGGTTGTGACAAAGAATTTGGTGAAATTTTAAGGCAAAGAGAAAATATTTATGTGTGCAGTTAAAATTCACTGAAATGAAACTTAGGCAAGCAACATAGCAGGATAAACAACAGAAATAGACTTTGCAGCTGTTTCTAATATATACAGTCATTGCAGCCCAGGAAAAGCAAGGTTTTCTTTTGTGGTGCCTGGTCACGACTTGCTGAGAAGCAGAGTCTTAGTTCAAGTGAAGGGCAACCAGTCCAGCAGCTGTAGTAGCTCCCTTTCCCTGAGAAAGCTCAAGTACCACTGCAAGGTGAACTGCAGTATCATGCTACGAAGGCACCCTGGTCACCTCACAGATGTGAACACAGCACTGAGAAGCAAACAGCAGACTGACTGTTTTACAGGATGGCTGCTCTCTATACAGCTAGGGTAACTTGAAGTAAATTGCTCAAGTGAAGCTATTCTGCAGAGTCTTTGCTAGAGGCATAGATTAAGAGGATGCTAAGATGTCCATGTTGACTAGAAGTAGGTGCAATTGTGAGTGGTAAAATACTGCAGACGATAGCAGCTTCAAGATGATTTGAAGGTCTCTTCTAACCCGAGTGATTCTATGATTCATTAATGCTTTCTGATGGGACCTGTGTCAGGCAGTGCTTCTGAGATGCTGACGAGGTGGGGTAGCAGTGTGACTCAGGGAGGTCTATGCATGCAGATTTTAAGGATGACCGGGCATTAGGAGAAAATGGAAAGCAGGATCAATGCTTCTGTTGTTTTGAACCAGTGTCTGCAAAACCCCTGGAAGGGATGATAGCAGAGAATGTAAACTACTTAGAGGAGGAGACAAGCACTGCCTCCTGATGTGCTTTTGAGTCTGGGAGAAGAGGCGGTGGTAACTGACCAGGAATAGCTAAATTGAGACTTGTGCTTGTTCTCCCCTTCAAAAGTATTTCAAATCACTTTTGTAAGTAGAAAAAAAAGCCTAAATTTGTCAAATAAACTGTCTTACTAGCATTAACAGCAATATTGGCTTCTGAGAGATTCATGCTGTTCGCTGTGCAGTATGTAACCTGATGAGCACTTTGTTTTAAAATAAAAAAGAGGTCTCTGAAGTCACATGAGGGTTTCTTGCACAATATCTCTTTTGTCCTGCTGTTTGCTGGCAATAAAGGAGTGAATTAGAATTAATAAATCAATATTAACTTTGTTTCATCCCCGTTGTTTTCCCCACCAAACCAGAGCAAACTTACCTTGGTAGGCAATGTGCAATAGAGACTGTTGTACCACTGCAGAGCCTGAGAGAGAAAAGCTTACAGTCTCCAGTTTTGTTAAGGCAGCTTCTTTCATAACATTCACTGATTTTTTTTTCAGTATTTTATATCTTAGGTTTAAATGCAATTCACGTTAAGTGTGGTTTTATCACCTGGAAAGCCTTAAGGGCTACAGAGCTCTAATGTCATCAGAAACCTTTATTGATAAATACTTATGCTTGTGCTCATGAAGGCAATGAAACACTCTTTCTGTAGCATTTTCAGCATTGTCCCAATACCTATGTCTGCCTTTAACAAGACTGCAGTCTGCCTTTACAAGGCTGAAGGTCAAGAATCTGGAAGTTGGCTTTCAAAATACTGCATCATGCCAAGTTTCAGATTATTCAGAATGATTTAAGAGCATTGAAAAGATTTTAAAAATACTGTAGATATTTTTGTAGCTTTATGATGTGTAAGGACACCACACAGAACCAGACTTGTCCCTCTTTTTTTTTTTCTTTGTTTGTAATCTTTGTCATATCAGATATATCAAATAAATCATAGAATGATACACCAGCCCAGATTGAAAGGGACCTTGAAAGCTCATCTGGTCCAACCTTTTGTGAGAATGTGAGCATCAATGAGATTAACCAGCACCCTGTCCAGTTGCATCTTGAAAACACCCAGAGATGGAGACCCCATCGCTTCCCTGGGGAGGTTGTTCCAGTGATTGATTGTTCTTGCTGTAAAAAAAGGTCTTTCTTATTGTGGGATGAATTGGTTTCCGTTTTATATTAAAGTAATGTAAGAAGGATAGAGAATATGAGGAGACCCCTGGATGTTCCTTTTATTTTTCTTTAAATGGATAAAGTAATATTCTGGGGGTTTAGATTTAGCATATCATATTAGATTTTAAACCACCACAAACCCATTTTTTTGCTTTGCAGGTATATCCCAAAACTCTTGGCATTGGAATTTTCCTCTCAGTTTTGTACTTGTGACCTTACAGTGAGAACGTAAGAAATATGATGTCTCTAGGAAAAGGTGAGCTTCTAATTCTCCTGTATGAAAGCAGACTTACAGGCAGCTCCACTAGGACCCTTCACAGTTGGTGACTGCCAGAGCTGCAAGGGGGTGGACAAATAGTGTAGAGAAGCGTGGGTGTGTATGGCTGTGAATCTTGCAGTTTTCCATAATAATTCTGCTCCTTTACCAGATATGCCTTCAGTTTGTAGCATGGTTTAAATCCAAACACCTAGTACCTTTGTGTTGGCATGTGTGCACACATCCTGTTAGCTGGTGTTTGCTTGCAGCTTCTATCCCAGCATTTTGATGCCCAGAAGACTCCTGTCCCTTCTGTTCAGTCATTAGACTTATTCTCACATGCACTTAGCAGAACTCTGTGTTTGCAACTAATTGCTCTTCAAATCTCCCTCTTCAGCCTTCTTTCTTGCAGCTTCTCCCTATCTTCTCCCACAGCTTGTTTTCCTGTCTCTTCATGCCTGCAGGCTAACTGTGAACTGCTGAAATCACCCTGATCCATCTGTAACCAGCTCTCCTTCAACCTTGATCTGTTAAGTCCCACTGCATATCTGCTCCTCAAGGTAACCATAGCTGCGGCACACCAGTGGATCCTCCCATCTGTTTTATACTTTCTTTATCCATCTGACCAGAGGTGACTGCACAGACCTTTTCCTCCCCAGCTTTGCAGGAAAGCTTAGGATGCAGTTTCAAGCTGCAGATAAACTAATCTAATAATAAGCTGCTGCTGAAAGAGGCAGCGCTGCTCCTCTGTCTTCAGGTTTCCCCCTCTGTTCCTATCTCTCTTGCGATGCTAACTGATCTGATGAGAACTTCTTTTGGTTCATTTGACTTTTTATTCCCCAAGTGGATTTTCCATGCCTGAGTTATGCTGTAGTTGTGCAACAAGTGCCTCTGGTGCAAAGGGAGTGGTGATAATCTTGAGGGCTGGGAGTGGGGTGGGTATGCGTTTGCCCCCTTTTAGGCAGTAGTTTACACACTGACTTTGCTGCAGCGTTGAAAAGCAAGAACTACAGAGATAAAAGGCTGCCTGCATATTTTCCCAGGATAAAAGGGAAAGTGCCTAATGGCTGCAGTGGGAAGGAATACCAAGCAATGTGAGCAAACTAGGGGAAGATGTAGAGGGAGTGGAAAGGCGTGTTTTTCTTCCATTGCTGCCTGTCCAAAAGCAGTTTACAGTAACATAGATTCTGCCTGTGGTTTTGGTAATGTTTTATTAATACTTCAAAGCAAATAAAGGGCCTGAAAAAAAATTTTGTCATTTGAATTCATCTCTGATTTTTGAAATATCATCATAATCAAAGTGACAGCTATACAACAAATCACTTTTCAAAATAGGGATGTAGATGGTTTTTATTGATGTTTAGCAGTTACACTATGGTTCAAATTAGAGGTTATAGATTGTAGGTGTATTTCTATTAGTAAATGACAACTTTGTTGACATGGAAGGAATGCAGTAGTACATAGAGAAGCTTTCATGCTTTTGAAATCTATTTTTTAATGTACATTTAAGGACCTGACATATTTTTTCCCTGTTTGTCCAAGAGCATGCTACCTTTTGTACAGAATACTCCAGATTAATTTTAATTAATGTATTAAGGGACTTTCAGAGGAAATCCATTTCAGAATTAAATCAGTTGCCCCAATTCTGAAAAATGTCAGCATATCTTGAATGTAAATTGTCTGCAGTGTTAAATAGCTCTATTGTCAGTCTGTGTGTGTCTCTTTATGTGAGCTTTTACCTTTAATTAAGGAGACTAATTTTATTTTCAGAGGATTATAAATTCCACAAGATGGGCTAGTAAGAGGTAGCATTACAATACACTAGTTATTATTCTATTTGGAAAAGAGAATTGCGTAACTTGCCTTTTGACACATGAAATCATTATGTTCACATCTGAAACGTATTGCTTGCAGCCTTTGTGCAAGAAGCATTCTCGTAGATTAAATAACTGCTTTTATGAACATTTACTTGAATTACCCAGTATTCTGTCATTTTCTGATGCAGACACATAACATTTGCATATAATGTTAGATCAGCATTTAGATGTGGGGAAGGTAAGTGTTATTTCCACTGTGCCAGTGTGACTTCTTGTGCTGCTGGGTGTGTAAAACACTTATTATGAAACTTCTATGGATTTTACTGAAAAAGCACTGTCACATTTGGCATTTCTGGGTTAGCCAACAGGATCGTGTGCGTTCCTTTTAGGCCCTAATTTAACCAAAATAGTGGTTAAGAATCACATGGGCATTACCAAATTCCTTGGCTGAAATTCCAAAGCACATCATAAAGAAATTTTAACTGTATGACTTTTATTTAGGGGTTATACCTCTTCCTTTCATGATACACTCTCACAAAGGATTGTTCTCAAAAGACATCGCTGTGAAAAGGGGCAGCTTTTGTAAAGGAAGCAGGATTCCTAAAACAGAAAAACATAGTCATCACCCCAAATCACTCTAAAGGTCAGCAGTTCTCTCACTGATACACTCAACCTGACTGCTGAGACAATCCTGTCTTCCTTCTCAGCAGTGGCTCTCAGGTCTGAGAAGTTACTGAAATCAGAAAAAAATCTAACAGGAAAAAAGCCAGCATCCTGCTCAATGAGCATTTACGCATCTCTGCATACTCATTCCAAAGCTCTTTATGTTATTCTGAGATGACTTTTAAGCTAGCTGATGTGGGAATGGCAATGTTAGGTAGCATGGACAATTTCTTAAACAATAAAGTCTGTTCAGTGATGTTACTCTGCTTTTCTTTTAATGAGACTTCAGACATAAAATGTCTTAACTGACATTACTAAACTGTATTATGCCAAATCACAGTTCCAGTATAATGCAGTGGTGTCTTTCGGAAGACATTGAAATTCAATCTTCAGAGTTATAGTAAAATTGCTCATTGCTTATTTAATGACCAATAAATCTACAGATGAAAGAGAACTATCTGTACACTTTTACTTTGCTGTGTCCATGCAAGCTATAAGTTTAAATCAGTGTTTTTCTGTAGCAGCCAATTCACAAGATACCAGGTATGCTCTTGTGTGCAGACACCCTATGAATTTTAAACTCCCTGCATAAATCAAGTATAGGAAAAGAAGAAGTTGTTTTTACAGACCTTTATGTTTTGGCAGCAGAAGTGCTGGTATATTATGTTAGATGTCACATCTAGGCTGCATTAAGACAAAATGCAAAGAAAATAAATTAACTTTGAAATCTTAGCTTTTTCAACAAATTATGCCAATGGTTTTTTGCTTTTTTTTGGTAGTGCTACAATGCACACTAAAAATACAAATGAAGGAAAAATGAATCACAGAATCATAGAATGGTTGGGTTGGAAGGGACCTCAAAGATCATCTATTTCCAACTTCTCTCTCACACATCCCCCAACATGGACACCCTCTGCTAGACCAAAGCCTTGTCCAGCCTGGCCTTGAACACCAGTTTGGGTTAGAAGGGACCTCAAAGCCCATGTAGTTCCAACCCCCTGCCATGGGCAGGGACACCCTTCACTAGACCAGGTTGCCCAAAGCCCCATCCAGCCTGGCCTTGAACACTGCCAGGGAGGGGGCAACCACAGCTTCTCTGGGCAACCTGTTCCAGTCCCTCACCACCCTCACAGTGAGGAATTTTTTCCTAATACCTCATCTAAATCTACCCTCTTCTAGTTTAAAACCATTACCCTTTGTCTTATCACTACATGCCCTTGCAAAGAGTTCCTCTCCATCTTTCCTGTAGGCTCCCCCTCTTAGGTACTGGAAGGCTGTATTCAGGTCTTCCCAGAGCCTTCTGTTCTCCAGGCTGAACAAGCCCAACTCTTTCAGCCTGCCCTCACAGGAAACACAGAATCACAGAATTGTAGGGGTTGGAAGGGATTTCAGGGGATCAGGAAATGTACTCCATCCCTCTGGTCATCTTTGTGACCCTCCTCTGGACTCACTCCAACAGCTGTCTGTCTTGTGATGCTTCTCTTCATGCAGCCCAGAGTCAGTATTATTGCAATACAATTTCCAAACACAGCTTCTGAGGATCTAGGGAGCAGTAAGTTAGTGAATGGAATATCAGCTCTGGTTTAAGATGAGGGTATATAGCCCTTTCTAGGTATTATGCTGCACTCTCTGGTAGCTGATTCCTATTCCTTCCAGTCTTCAATGTTAGTCAGAGGTGAGAGACTCAGTCTGCACTTCCAAATAGCTTGAAGCCTGAGGAGGTTTGTCAGCTTTTGTGGAGACACTTAGGAGGAGTCTGAAATGGGCACCATTGGGCATAGTTGCACAGAAGTGAAATACAGAAGTATGAATGCAAGAGCTTGATTTACAGGTACATATACCATACTGATGCTTTAGATAATTCCAAAGTTGCTGTCGCCCCACAATTTATCCTTGTTTCCTTCTTCCCTTCCCTTCTCGAGATAGAACCGTCCTTCCTGCCCTAACACTTGCTGTTTTCACCTTGTTCATAGCCAGATATTTACAAGCCTCTATAGGTTAAGATCATATGAACTTATGTCAGCACTGACCACCAGAATATAGATGATATTTACACTGAATGCAAAACAAGATCTCTCACAGCTTTGTCTGACCAACTTGGGATTCCAGGCTCACTGGTTTGTGCTCTAAGATTGGGTGCTGAAGAGTGCTAAAGCTCGCAGCAGTAGATGAGGCATATGATAACCACTTACATTAGTTAGTACAGGGAAGCGGGGAAACTACAGAGTCTCCAAAGTAAATCTCAGTTATGACTTTTCCTTCAGATATCTGAATATTTTACACTCCCCAACACTGTATCCTTCCCGCTTTGTTCTGGCTGTCCAGACTGAGGCACCCTTTTGAAACGCTCCAGGTTTCTACTGTTTTCAGATGTACTTGGTTCCCACAAAATTAGTTCTAATGTGCCAAACCAAACATATATGGGAGAGCTCAAACAATTGCCATAGAAAATGGTGGCTAGTATTTTGATCACAGAGGTGAAATCCAGTGTAGAAGTGTGCTAAATAGACAAGGCAGAGAAGCAGGTCATGCCATGTCAAGGTCTTCTTCTGAGCTTGCCATAGGGGACCCATGTGTGCTTCAGATAGTTTTACTAATAATAACTTAGGAGCCACGTAGCTTACCTGCTACCCTCAGAAAATGTCTAAACTACACAGTTATTCTGAAGGACCTGTGTTAAGGATGTTATTCGTGCACCTTCATGTACCTGCCAAAGAAAATTTCCCTGTGCATGCACAAAACAAGAAATGCCATAGAGTTACCCTGAAAAGGCATTGCCATTGACTCAGAGGGGGTATGAATATAGCAAGTGGGTTTATTTTGCAAAACATCATCTGTGGTGGGGATAAGGGAGTGTCAGTGGTAGTGCTGCAGGACCTGGGAGGAAGAGCAGGGATGGGAGCCTCCACATTCTCTGAGAGATGCCTGATCTGACTCTTCTTGCGGTCAGAATGTTCACAGCACCTGCCAGAACTGGCTGGTATTTCCAGCCAAACACATCACAGGGAAAGACCTCTCCAGAAGGTAATGGCAACTAAAGCCATCCGAAGGGGAAAAAAAAAAGCCAGTGTGTTAAACAGTTTAACTGGTGACTCATGGGCCAAACACACCTGGCCCTAGCCCCCTTTCCTGGGGGACAAGAGGAAGGCTGTGCTGGTCTGCAAATGCTGCTGAGTCAGGCAAAATCCTTCTCCCTACCAGCCTGATGCAGAAAGTCAGGTCTTGGCACTGTCTATGAGGACTAAGGCAGCTCTGTAAAAACATCTGGGAGAGAAATCTCTGCAGCAAAAAGCAACTTTTCAGGGTTCTTTCCCCACCCTGTGTAAGTATGCAGGTGGAGGTCCTGCAAGTAGAACACCTGCTTCTAGAGTGTGTAGCTGCTTGTACAATGGGTGGGAAGCAGCACTTCAGGGCCCACACCTTCACCTCTCAGAAGTCACAGACACAACAAGAAGCACACTAAAAACTTGACAGCAGTGTCTCTTAAGTCACAGTGAATGTCTGAGGATGGCATTTATGGTTTTTATTCAAAATTTGGTTGCTTCCTAGAAGGTTTCCTTTATTTACACTTTTTGAAATGGATATAGGTTTTGGAACTGAAGCACATCTGAATATTAAATGTAATAAACTTAAAGTCTCCTTTTCCAGTAAGTTGTTAAGACTGAAACAACTTTACAGCAAAGTCAGTAAAAGCTATGGAAAATACTTTAATTATATTGTCTGAGAAAAACTTTCTTTGAAGTGCATTAAAGGAACTTTCCTGTTAAACAGCTGGAGATGCAAATTAATCCCATTACTGATGCTGTAGGAAGTTACCTGAAATACCTGAAATGTATTTCTGGTATTTCAGAATTTTACATTATTTCCATTAAAAGCACATGAAGCATAAGAATCTAAGAGTCTGCAGTCTCTGGAGTTGGAAGCCAGGAATGATGCACTCATTACAAGTCCTACCAGACACAACCCTATCTGTGAAACCTGGAAGTCAGACCCAAAAGCTTCAGCTGCCGAAAGTAGTATTCAGGGAACTATAAGGAATCTAATTCTGAAACTAAGATCCAAACCACTCCTCTGCTTGAACTCATTAGGCTGCCCTCCTCCGGTCTTCCCTCTCTGACCAGCTTGGTCAGAGACACCCCAGAACTTTTCCATCGCTTTAATCTCACTGGGACCAGATCCTATCAAAAGCAATGCATATGCTTCCTCTGGGATCCAACTCATACAGTGTAGCAGGGCTCCCAGGATTATTTCTGGTTTTTTGGTTTTGTTTTTTTGGGTTGTTGTTTGCGTTTTGTTTGGTTGGTTTGGTTTTTAGATTTTTAAACCAATGGCTACTTAATATAAAATGCATATAGAGTGATAGGAGCAAACCTCTCCTTCTGTGGAAGTTTCTTCATTGCTAGATTATAGATTCACGCTTTTATGATCTTCCTGTAAGAAATTAATCATTCTGTCTTTCCTTGCAGGCTTGTCCTGTTTCTTGGAGATGAATGCATGACAACTTTTATCACAACGATAATTGTTTAGAGGGAAGTTTGTGATTAAAAGTTCCTTCGTGACACAAATGTATCCCAGAAAGCGTACCAGCTTGTGTGGATCACAAGAGTGGCTGTGCTGTAGCAAAGTCTGTGAGACTTTGTGAGGTTCGAGAGTACTTAAATGCAAAATACAAAGCTTCTGTCTGAAGGTATGAAAGCTCCATGCCAGAAATCTTCTGGGAATGTAATCCAGCCTCTTTTGTCAAGTCTTGTCATGAAACTTCCAATCGAGGACAGGTTACTAAACCTTGTCAATTATCTTTCCAGAAGTTGTTTGCTTTAGGGAGCTGTGCAGAGTTCAGGTTCAGAAAGCAGAAAACCCCCAGAGAATTAAAAAAAGGAATTTACAAGCTTTCTATTTAAACAAAATGAGCAATGTTGAAGGGACTAAGGGAAGTGTAGGAAGGGGGCCTAGGACACCCTTTCTGAAGTTCTTGTAGAGGAACAGATCCTGTGGGAGTCAGAGGATGTAGAACATCATCAGACTGACCAATGCCCATGTGGGCAAAGGAAAACGATGAGTTGAAAAATCCTTCCTGAAATACCCGATGTGAGATTAATGAGGGGATAGTAACAACAGGCCTTGTTACTTGCTTGCCCTTCAAAGAACAAGCTGCTTAGGGTGCATGGCATGGAGGCTTTCATGTGACAGCAAGAGGACGTGCTTTCCTCTTTGTTTATAGTTGTATACAGAGCATGAAGAGCAGACCTTAACTGGGTTTAAGGCAGACCACCCCCAGGGTGCACACATGTGCCTGGTTGTCTGCATGGATGTCCACAACATTACTGTGTCTATATTGTGGTAATCGGGGTGGCAGCTTTGCATCATCTCTGCAAGCAAATTTTGTCCTATTATATGCACAAAACCATGGTCCCACGCTCCACATCGTTGACCCTGCCACAATGTGGTTGGCAGGGTTAATGTTTTAAATAAAGGGTTCTTCCACAAGAAAATCCTCAAGGGGCAGAGAAAGGAAGATAATTCTTGTGAGCCTCAAATCTATTGTTCATACCAGAAGCCTGAAGGAAATGTGAGAGGAGAATAATATCCCATTTTTTTTAAGTCTATGAAAATATGGATTATTTGAAAACTGAGGCTCCCTGAAACAAATGACATTCTGTAACTCTAAAATGGTTTAGGACTCTGTATGTATGTGTGTGTGTCTGCTTATTTTTAAATAGAAACTCTCAGAAAAACAAACAAACAAACATAATCCCAAATAGTTTAAATTTTTTAACCGGTCTATCTGACTGGCATTCTAAAACAGACTTAATTTTTCTCATGGGAAAGAAAAACAGGAGTCTTCTCACTTTGGTTAGATATTTTTCCTCATAATAAAAAGCAACTGTATCAAGGACAATGAGTACAACTTCCAGAGAAAAAAATCCCCGGGTATAGATTCAGAAGTTAAACAATAAATGTTAGTGACTATTCTCTCCCATTGCAAGGTCAATTTATTTTCTAAAGAAAATACACCACTGGTGTTCACACAGTCACTATATTTTAAGAAGTGTAAAGGATTAAGGTATTTGGCTGAAGATCACTAACTGTAATCAATATTCGGGTTGACTGATAAAAAGAGTGTTAATTGGCTTTAAAAAGACTGATCACTGTCAACAATCAATAGAGAAAAAGAGAGAAGCACTAGCATGTCTGATTTTACAAAGGAATGGGAATGTCCTATGGGTTTTTTTTGTGTTTCAGGTTTGTTTTTTATGTTTTGGGCTGAGTTTTTTGGTACACCTTTCGAATGTTAATGTTCTGCTGAAGATGGTTTCAACAGGCTGCTCTTCTCAGCCAATCAGAATCCGTTGAAGAGCTGCTGAGGCATAACTGAAATCAAAACCCAAAAAACACCTGTAACTGCTGCAGTAGTAAATGGATCGAGTTCCCTCTCAACTTGAAGGAGGTATTTGTTTCATAGAAATTGATTGCCTAATTTTTTTAATTGAATAAATGTATAACCTTTATATTGCATATGTCTGGCTACTCTGTGATGATGTCCTACCTAGCAGACCAGGACTAATGACCTTAGACTTAAAAGTAACAATAATTACACGAATGTGTGCTGATGATATTGTTGTCCCTGTTTACTTTCGAGAAAGCATATTACAGTTACTGATGCCAGACAGGTCAGTATAAAAGCCATTCCTTGTTATTTTGAGCTGCAACCCCCTTTTTTTTCTTCTCCCTCCTCTCCCCCTTCCCATCTTTCCTTCCCCCCACCCCCCACCCCCCACCCTCCTGGTAAGGATCTGTGACTGTTAAGACAACAAATTTTCAACTTGCTCATTCATGTAGGATCTAGCCTGTAGGGATACTTCCCATGGTATTTACTTTAAAAGCTCTGGCATTTTTGGTTACCTTACTACTACTGCACGTGTAAGTACTGTGGGGAAGGGTTGGAATACTGATGCCTGTGTATCTGTACGCCTTCTTTTCAAAAGAAAACAGACTCTTGGGTGCATATTTCATTCCACAGATTCCTGGATAGAATTTTGATACTGATGTTTCAAGGATTCCTACGGTCAGATCTTTGCAAGTGGTATCTCATAAAGCTAGAAGTTACTTTAGCAAATGTAGTGAGTAATTCAAGCTTTTAGAAAAACTTTGACCTTTTTTGTTTATAAACCTTAGGCAGTTTATGTAGAGAAATTGAAAGTATTATGAGTGCCTATTAACACATTAAAGGTGAGCTTGTATTTTAAATGTGCCTCAGTGCATTAAGTGACATGCATGGTGTTGGAGAGGATCTACAGAAAAAATAATGGATCCCATTCTAGCATTGTTTTATGGCTAGTATTAACCCTATCAACTTGCTTTAAAAACGTCAACAGCTGAATGGTGCACCAAAGGGCTCTTTTTGCACACATAGATCGGTCCTTAAAAGCCACTGAGAGATGACAGGGACATGTGACAACAGGGGAAGGTAAATGTCAGCTTGATACCACATTTGTTTAAAGAAAAGGATGAAGTCTATGTGGAAAGGGCATTGTTGATATATCCATTTAGGCTGTGCAGCAAACAACAATACAGGATACAGTATGAAGGAAGGTAAGACACATTTGGGTCCAAGAGAAAGGCACGTGTAATGTAATTTGTTGGCTTGGTACTTTTTGTAATCAAATTTTGTTTATTTAAGGTAGGTTTACAATGCCATTCACAGCAACTGAGCCTTGAGTGCATGGAAGTATCTTTGCTCAAATAGTTTGTGTACAGCTGTTTGAGCCTGAAGAAACTTGCCGTGTTTTTTGTAGCTAAGGAAGTGAGTAATCAGTGAAACTAGCATGGGTGGTATAGGAAAATCACGCACATGGCCTTGGCAAAGCTGTGTGCTTACTACATTCCACGAGATATTTCATAATGGAAAACCAATTGCTCCACTAATATAGGATACCTGCAGATCAGGCATACATTGCGAAGCACCCAGTGAAGTCACAGGGCCTTAGAGATTAGGCCAGTATCCCTTGAGTGAACAAGAAGGGCAAAAGAAATTCCCTGAATGTGACTTAAAAGAGGGAGGAAACTGTTCCGTTTAATGTCTTAAATGTCTTGATGTTTAATGTATTGATGTGTTTGCTGCTTAGTTGTAACATTTATCAATCAAATTTTACAGGGCCAAAAGTGTAAGTTGGGCAAGATGGAAATTAAGTCAGCAGAACCATATAGCTAGTGGCAGTAGCAGAAAATTTGGCCTTTTGTCTAGTTAGCAAGGCTGCAAGACCCTGTGACTGAAATTAGTTTCTGCTGGCCAGATGCTTCCTTTGAACTTGATTGTTTCAGAGGCTTTTCTATTAATTTTATGTGATTTAGACAGAACATTGTGGTCAAAAAATAGCAATGAAAAGATACTGCCAGCCTATATGGTGTGTCATTGTTAATGTTGTTAATGAAAACATTTGCTTTAAATCCATGCTCACATAGATTGTGCATGTCACAGTTCAGTCTGTGATGATGTTTTTACTTGTTTCTCAAGTTACCGATCCCTCAGTATTTTGAAAGGGGAATGGTCAGCAATGCTAACCTGTGTGTACCTCCAGCTACACTGGAACAATTTTCAGTAACTGAACAAAGATTAGATCCAGAGCTTCTCTTTATCCCAGTGTGTTTATGCTGTACTGCAGCTGCATGGATGAGATGATACGTTAGTTTAAGAGCAGGTTAGATACGCATATTGGCAAAATTTGTAGGAGTAAGATTCCACTCAACAAACAAAAAAAAGTGATTTTCTACAGTTGCTTTGGCTGTAATTACCAACATACAAGTCTTTCATGGCAAGAACATAAACATATGGGTGTTGACACAAAATGCAATTTATATTGTACATAGCAATAAAGAGAGGGCAGTTTAAACAACAGAACAAAGGCAAATGTAATTGTAAATATTTTGTTCCTAGAAGCACAGAACTTAGACATTCTTTCCATTAGTCCTATTGTTCTGAAAGTAAGAAGCTTTAAATTGTGAGCCCTAAGGAAATCCTTTTAACATACAGTGATTTTCAATTAAGCTCAACTTTGAAACAAATTAAATGCTGAAAGCAAAGAAAAAACAAAGGTGCTTTGAACAAGTTTAACTCTTCAGAGTCCTGAGAATTTGTATCTTTCATAAACATGTGTAGATAGCTCTATCAACTAGTTAATGTAATCACATGTTAACTTAAAAAATGTCAGTGGCTTGACCAGCAAAGTTTCCTTTTCGTGACATCTAATCAGGTACTACCCTCATAGTTCAGCTACTGAGCTTCAGGTGGGCACCTGAAACTATATGAATGCTATTAAGGCTTAGCGTATGCCAAGGACTAATCTGTCAAATTAACGCCACTAAGGATACTCAATTTTTTCTCTGTTTCATTATTTCTCTAGTATCTTAGACTGTAAGCATCACCTCAGGTAGAGTTATAATTGAACTACCTAATGGATGTCTGCATACTGGAAAGGAGAAATTATTGTAACAACTTGATGTTGATAGGGTCATGTGCAACTGGTGTACTGGTGAGACCCCCATCTGGAGTTCTGGTCTCCCCAGTACAAGAAAGACATGGAGTTGTTGGAATGATTCCAGAGGAGGGCCACAAAGATGATCAGCGTGTGGGAGCTCCTGGGAAGACATGCTGAAAACGTTGGGCTTACTCAGGCTGGAAAAGAGAAGGCTCTGGAGAGACCTTATTGCAGCCTTCCAGTACCTAAAGGGGCCTACAGGAAAAATGGAGAGGGACTGTTTACAAGGGTATGTAGTGATAGGACAAGGGATAATAATTTTAAACTAGAAGAGGGTAGATTTAGATTAGGTATTAGGAAAAAATTCCTCAGCCTTACAGTGAGGAATTTTTTCCTAATACCTAATCTAAATCTTGACCACTCTGGGAAACCTATTCCAGTGCCTCAGCTGTAGCTGAGCAGAGTAGCTGTGGTCAAGGCCAGTCTGGATGGGGCTTTGGGCAACCTGGTCTAGTAGAGGGTAGGGCAGGGCATTGTAACTAGATGGGCTTTGAGATCTCTTCCAACCCAAACCAGTCTGTGATTCTATGATTCTATTGCTGTTATCTGGGTTCTACCACTTCCTTTGTTATGTATGGTCTCTATTTTTATTTATTTATTTTGACTTCATGGATACCTTCATGTTGAAATGCAATATAGTGTTCATCCCTCACGTTTTCGTCTGTCTCTTGAGATCTGTATTAGAGGTGGATCCTCCAGCAGAAATCTCACTCATGGCCTGAGGAATGGCCTTGCTGCCTCTCTTTTCAGCTCCTCTGCACCCTCTTCCAGGCAACTGTCCTCCCTGTCAGCCTTTGATGAGTACCACTGATACAGGGTGGAGTTCAGCCAGGCAGCAGGAACTCTAAAAAGGGTGCAGAGTCTCATGGAAGAAATACAGTTTAAGTGTATGTCTGTATATTTGCCTGGGTAGCTAAAGTTTCCAATTGGAAAGAGTCTGGTGCCCAGCACCTGCAGAGCCCCGCTGACACAACAGAAACTGACAGCCAGGGAGGAAGCTGCACTAGTGTGATTAAACCACTTGTTTCCCCCATGCAGAAAAGAAATGCTCTAAACCAGTCCAAATGCTCTGCTAAGTAGGGAGAGGTTACTGCCAGCTCAGGTTCTAGTGCCATTTAATACCAGTAGCTGAATTCTGCACTGCCAAGAGAAGAGTACAGGTTTGCTAACAGGTCTCCTACATGACATAGGGGCAAGCAGACCTGCTGTCAAGTTCTTTTTCCATTTCATTTTTCTCCATTAGGAGAAAGGTGTATTGAAGTAAACAAACAAAAGGGCTATTCACAGTTAACATTGCTTCCCCCTTGCTCTACAGATAGCAAAGTGTGTCTAAACAGCTTCTACTCTGACCTCAGCAAACTGATGCTGGAAAGAAAGCAACTGTGAGGTTATCTGTTTCAGCTTCTCTGGATGATGGATGAAGAGATATTCACTGCCACTTTGGTGCCATCTGGGAACACGACACAAAGTTCTAGTGTGACCTTGGAACAGAAAACAACATTTGCCTCTGTGATTTTATTATTATTTTCTAGGGAATCCTCATTGTTCACTGCTTCCAAATTCTCCTTGACCCTTAGCAGAGTATGCCAACCTCAACCTGGGCTGATGGACTTGGTGGACTAGATAAAGGCCAGTTTGACTGTGCTCTTGCTTAGAGATTGAGAGTTATGGAGGTGTATTTACCACTCTGATAAAAAGAGAAAAATCCTGGAATGGCTTTTTGTTTCTGGTTTACATTTTTTCAAATATTATGAGTTTGAACATACAAATATGCACACAATTAATTTGATTGTAATTAAATACCAAATCAGGTAAAACTTATGCAAGTAGATTAGTGCATCTCCCTTTTGGGAAAAAGATAAAGGTTGCATTATCAGAACTTTTCTTCAGATTGTATTGGAACAATATGTGCTGCATGTGAACTCTTATAAGCAGCTAAGAGACATTACAGCACATCTCTTGTGTAGCCTTTTTACCATTTTGTCATTGACAAGAGTCTCTGGAGGACGATGTCTTACAAATGAGGTAAGAATGTGTTTACTACCTGTATGTTGTAAATTAACTTTCCAAACCGCACAAGACTCTTCTTTCTCTGTCTCCCATGCTCTGAAGGCAAGTGAGGAAGTTTCCCATAGCGTAACATAAGACTGAAAGGTCTAGAAAATCTTCAGGAGAAAAAAAATGATTTGTGTTTTCCCAGCTATTCAGTAAGATGCTCTTGCTTAGCATTAAGCAGTAATTAAGATACTTAACACTAACACTTTGTTGTGAACAAGATATGTAATGATTTTGGCCTATCTTTGTCTTTTTGAGCCACTACCATTTATTGAGATAGCTTTTTGCATTATTCTTATAATAGCTTATGCAAACAAATTTCAGTCTCAAATGTATTTCAAAACCCACATTTCCAATATTCTTTCAGTTTATTTGATATGTAGATCATACTGCATTTTTTTTGTTTCCTAATTGGATGGCTGAAACATGGGTGCTAAGAATCAACAAATAGCCGCCACTGTCTTTACCTATAAATGTCTTTGAATGGATTTGTACAACAAAAACTCATTCCTACAATCAATGTAAACAAAAAATTACCTGCTTGATTGATCAGGAGAATAAAGGTTTAGAAGACTGCATGACGTTTAGTAGAACTACTTAGAGTCCAATTGGATATCTGCAAGCATTGTTTGAAATGCTATAGTGGCAACATTTGATATGCTGCCAGGAGGGAAAAGGCCACACTCCTGAACACAGAGGAGTCTTGAAAAAGGTCCTAGTGTTGCTGGGCTTCTTAAGTGTTTCATGGAAGGCACATGCTGTCTGTTTTCAAACAGGGCTTTAGATTTAGCTGTTTTACTTGTACTGTAATAATGACAAGCTGTTGGGAAGCTCTTCTTTGTGCTTTGGCTTGCGGCCTGTAAATGGAGGAACAAAACCAGCCCCGTAGCTGGTACAGCTGGGGCTGCGCTGACTCATCCAGGCTGAGGCTCTGACTCCAGCCATGACACTTGGTGCTATTTATTTCCCTTTGCTGCTTGTCCTGTCCAGCTGGTAAAGGTTGCAGCTATTTGTAGCAGAGGTAGGGGAAGGAGGAGTGGCTCTACCTCTGGGACATCACAGTTCACAGGAGGCAAACCAGAGCTCTGAAGCCAGCTCCCTGGCAAGTTCACAGGAAGAAGCTGGGCTCTGTGACATGTCACTGCTGAAATAGGAGCACAGCTTGTTGCAGGAGTGGTAACCTTCAAGATGGAGTGGGCAGAAAGTGACAGGAACAGAACTGTGTTCTCCAGGAGCCACAAGGTACAGGCTTTATCTACTTATCTAACAGTGCTGGGGCACCTAGATCAAAGCAAACTCAAACTTTCAGACAGTTTCCCGAAAGTAATGACAATGTGGCACACAAGAAATATTCCTGTTGTTGCACCAGTGCTTGCCTAAAACAATGAACATACTGTCAATATTTATGAAGCAGCAGTAGCACCATCCCCTGGCCTGGCATTTCTCTTCTGTGTCAGGGTCTGTTTTTTTGAAGACTTTATGCATTTTATTTTCTTATAAAAGGAAAAATATTTTTCCTCCTAATGCCCCCTAAAGAGGGAGGTGATGACTCTGGTCAAGGGAATGCAGCACCGTATTCAAGAGAAGCAATTTGATTCTTTAGTGGAGTTTGGAAGCTGCTAACTGAGGACTATTTTGGAGACTTAGCCAGCCAGCATCTCTGGTATGTTTGGAAGCATTCCAAGGAGATATTTTTGTAAACCACCGGGATAAGTCAGTCTATTAAGGGGAATTTAATACTGCCAGGCAGTCACTTTAGTCAGCCTATCTGTGGCTATTGCTAAATTGACTATAGGAAAAATAGGAAATTCACACCAGTTTCCCCTCTTTTTCCCTCACAATCTCTAGGTCTAACAGAGGTTTTCTGAAGACATGCTGGCAATTCAGTTTTGTGATAGCTCACTTTTTCTTTGCCTGGAGAAACCAGCCCAGACTTTGAATGGAAAGAGTACTATTCCAGTCCACAAAGTAGCCTCTGGCACGTTGCTGTGCCTCACAAGAATATGCACTCACTGTAGAATGAATATTAGAATATTAGACTGGCAAAAGAGTGTCTCTGTGCTAATGCAGCTGTGCTCAGGCATCTCCGCAGCTCTGCATCACTCTGGTATAGGCTTTTGTTTATTTTATCTGTTTCTGTAGAAAATCCTGTGTAATCTTTAAATGGTTTTTAGGGAACAAATATTTCTTGACATAATTTAAGCAAATACATTCTTACATATGGTGGAGAAAAAATGAGTATGTATAATTTTTTAATAAATACCACATTTATGTTTGTTTGTTCAATCTAACTACAAGGAGTTTAAATCAAAGGGTAGAGATAAAGCCACATAAGGACAGACATAAAACTTTTTATTGGTAGACACCAGGGAGTAAAGCTGGTTTACTCCACTGAGGATTTCAAGACTTTTATATATCATTCATGACCCTTAAATGAAAGCTGTGGCCTAACAGTATGGAACAGGGACAGGAGTCTGTTGTCAGTGACGTCTGGGGCACATGTGTGTAAGATTAGGCCCAATTCTGCTTCTGCCTCCAGCCAGAGGTCTGGGTGCTACTTGTGCAGACATGAACTACCTTCGAAGTTGCTCAGGCATCAGCAATGATACAACCACAGAAATCCACAACTCCATGTGCTCTCCAACAGCCATGTAGAGGTTACTGGTGGATATGTACACATGTGCTGGACCTGCAGTGAAATACATCTGCCATTGCCGTGCAACTAGCAAGATTTGAGCTGTCTTTGAAAGGCAGGTGAAGTTGGAACCCAGCAGTACAGCTGTGCTAACTGGGAGAGAAAAAGACCGACACAGTTGGCAACAGGGCAAACTTCTCCTTCACCAGAGACATAGTTTATAGAGTTGAATGAACTTTAAATCAAAAGAAGAGAATTCTGTATAAATAAAAGGAAATATGCATACAAACTTGTATTATTTTAACTACAGGGGAGGTTTAGGTTGGATGTTAGGAAGAGGTTCTTTACTGAGAGGATGCTCAGGCACTGGAACAGGCTCCCCAGGGAAGTGGTCACAGCACCAGGTTTCACTGAGTTCAAGAAGCATCTGGACGATGCACTCAGTCACATGCTCTGACTTGGCTGGCCCTGTGTGGAGCCAGGAGGTTGGACTCAATGATCCTTGTGGGTTTCTTCCAACTCAGTGTATTCTATGATACTTTTTGTTTTGCCTACTGTATACTCTGACCAAATGCATAATGCTTCACTTTGTCAAAGTGGTCAGTATAACATATCTTAGTCAGCTTTTATCACACATGCCCCTAGAAGAAGGCCTGGAGATACCTAATGTGTGGCTACATGGCTCTCTGAACATAATGGAATTGGTACATAGGAATTTTGCAGGTTTGGACTTATACACAGAGATCCTAGATCCAGATATATGTGATGTGGCCTCATGGGAGATTTTAAAGAAGAATAGCTTTGAATTTTTTTAAAGAAGAATAGTTCCAACCTCGGTCTGATCTGTAGGCTACTTGGTAGGAATGTATGCCTAATTTGGTGTGAAGATTAACAAACTTGCTCATGTCAATTACTATGGAGAAGGAGCCTGCAGATGCCCAAGAACTGCAGAAAAGCAGATGAAAACCTTTCATCTACAGCATAACTGGGTCTGTGGCCGTGACCTGAATATTCTCCAGTTTTTTTCTTCCTAATTTATTGAAATATGCTTAGTCTGTAAAACACAACAAATGTCTATTCATGCTGATGTAGTTTGCATGAAAATAAAGCTATTGGTTTCCTGCGATGCACATCCTGTTTTCAGCATTTCTGGAGTTCTGCAGAAAAGTTTTGGACTTCTTTTTAATACAGTATTTGCTGTCATCCCTGCAGCATTGATATTTGAGGCGGACACAGCTCCTGTTCTTTAGTCAGTGTCACCGTAAAAGCAGCTGATGCTATAGCAGTTTTTCTTTATTCCCTCTTGGCACTCTAACAAATCAATCCCCATCATGTCCTTCGATGCCTGCATTGTTATCATCATGATCTAGTAGGAGCAGCAAGGAGTAAAAGGTCCTTTTCAAGGCGGAGACAATGAAGACTTATCAGTGCTAATGTTGGATCTGTTAAACGTGGGCTTGTGTGCCATGTGTGCTAGTCAATACAGCAGTAGGAAATGCATCCTTGACTTCTGATGTAACTGTAAAAACCAGTAAGTTCTATCCCATTGCTTTGTGTGAGCTGTTTTTTTAACTGTGGGAGAACCGGTAGTGTGACAGCTGCACCAAACCTATTATTTAGAGCAGTGAAAAACCTCCAAGGGAAGTGGGGGATTTGATTATAGAGTCATAGAATGGTCTGGGTTGGAAGGGACTCCAAGGACCATAGAGTTCCAATCCCCCTGCCACAGGCAGGGACACCAACCTCCAGGCTGGATCTACACAAGGTTGCCCAGGGCCTCATCCAACCTGGCCTTGAACATCTCCAGGGACGGGGCATCCACCACCTCTCTGGGAAGCCTGTTCCAGCACCTCACCACTCTCTCTGTAAAAACTTCCCCCTAATATCTAATCTAAATGTTCCTGCCTTTAGCTTTGATCCATTCCCCCTTGTCTTGCCATTATCTACCCTTTTTAAAAAGTTCCCCCCACAGTCTTCTCTTCTCTAGGCTGAACAAGGCCAGCTGGGCTTCTTCAGCCTCTCTTCATAGACCTTCCAAATCATCTTCATGGCCCTCCTCTGAACCCTCTCCCAACAGTTCTACATCTTTCTTGTATTGTAACTCCAGATATGGACACAGTACTCCAGATGGGGCCTCAGGAGGGCAGAGTAGAGAGGGACAATCACCTCCCTGTCTCTGGCCAGCAGTCCCTTATCTGATGGAGCCCAGGATACCATTTGCCTTCCAAGCTGCAAGAGCACACTGCTGGCTGAAGTTTCTCATCCACCAAGAAGAACTTTCAGAAGTGGGATTCAAATCCATGCATCCAGTGGAGACTGCGACCTGAATGCAGTGCCTTGGACCGCTCAGCCATCCTGACCTGACTGAATGTAGTACTGACTTGATGCAGTGCTGGGTCCCAGGAATTTAATAACCAGTGCCAAAACTAGACTGTGCTTCCATCTTATGGATTTGACTTTTAGTGAGATTCTTTACTTTTACCTGCATTAGTTTAAAAACTTACCTTCTGTCATAGAGTTGGTATTAGAAGCTTAAATACTGAAAAGTGGTACTGAGAATTACATTTAAACAGACAACTGCTTTATACACAGTGAACCCATGGCCAAAAGTTCAGATTCGACTGTCTGTTCCATATGAGAAAAAAATTACATAAGCCAAAGTCAGAACATCTAGGGGCCACACCTTAAAGAGGGTTTAATAACACTCAATCTGAGACAGGCGAAAGACTCACATGAAAATGTTAGCCTTTGTAATTCCATGGCTGATGCTGGCAATCACTTCAGAATCCCATATAAATCAAAGCAGACCCAAAGGCCTTTAATCTTGTGACATTAGTCATAGTATCCTTGTAACAGGAAAAGAAACAAATTTATGAAGATTTTGTAGTTGGAGGGTCATGTTCTTAAGAGCTGATTCCCCACAGCTTTAGCCCGATGTAATTGATTTCAGCTGCATTATTTTAGATCAACTTCATTGCTACTAAGAATCAGGCTTTACATTTCTAAACACATACTGCTGCATGAAAAATTGTTAGTGGAGTCTTTTTTTTTTTTTTTTAATCAGATAGTTTTTAGGAACCACAACTTTGGTCTTTGAGCTTTAACAGTGCTGGAAATGCCATGACATTACTATGGAAACATGCTTTCATAAGCTTTCTAATGTGACAGAATGTATCTGTATTCATGGGGTTTAACTGCTAATTAAGGGGCTAGTAATATAAAGCAGGAATTAAATTTAGCCTCGATAGCACTATTTGTGTTTTATCGCTCTATTTTGCTTAGATTTTACAACTGGTTGAGATGTGTTTTTTCTTTTTTATTTGTTCACACTTTGAATGTTTTTGGCAGAGACTTGAATATTGTCCTGTTTCCTATAGAATTATGACTTGAGTTTATTGGAATGTTTTTATAGTGCCTTCTAATCTTTTTGGATAGATACAACATACGACACTTGTGTAAACTTTAACCAGCAGTTAAAGAAAAACTCTAGCTGATGTTTTCTGTATTTTGTCTTTTATGGAGAACAGCAGAGGGAAAAGCTTGATAACCAGGAGGGAGTGGCCCTAAGACATTATTGTGTATATAGCTGTTGTGTAAAATGAGATGTCTCCAGATGTCTCCGTTTGGAGTTCTTGGTGTCAGGAGGCTGCACTACACATTTCTGCTTCTCTTCCTTAAAAATGATTAGCATAAGATAATTTTTGTCTGGGATTCTGCTGGCCCAAGTGCAACACCTTAGACTTGGCAGTGTTGAACCTCATTAGGTTCACCTGGGCCCACCTTTCCAGCCTGTCAAGATCCCTCTGGATGGCTTCCTTTCCTTCTGTGGTGTCAACCACACCACTCAGCTTGGTGTCATCTGCAGACTTGCTGAGGGTGCACTCAATTCCATCATCAGTGTCACTGATAAAGATGTTAAAGAGCATGTTCCCAAGACAGACCCCTGGGTGACCCCGCTTGTCACCAACCTCCAGCTGGACATAGACCCATTGACCACCACCCTTTGTCTATGTTCTGTCAACCAGTTTCTCATCCACTGGATGGTCCACCCATCAAATCCACATCTCTCCAATTTAGAGATAAGGATGTGGTGAGGGACTGTGTCAAAGGCCTTGCACAAGTCCAGCAGGTAGATGACATTGGTAGCCTTCCCTTTATCTGCCGATGCTGTCACTCCATCATAGAAGGTCACCAGATTGGGAAGGCACGACCTTCCCTTGGTGAAGCCATGCTGGCTGTCCCAGATCACACGCTCATCGCTCATGTGTTCCAGCATGTCATCCAGGAGGATCTGTTCCATGATCTTCCCAGGCACAGAGGTGAGGCTCACCGGCCTGTAATTCCTTGGGTCTTCCTTGCTCCCTTTCTTATAAATGGGAGTGATGTGACCTTTTTTCCAGTCCCTGGGGACCTCTCCTGACAGCCACAACTTTTCAGATATGATGGAGAGTGGCTCAGCAACCACATCAGCCAGCTCCTTCAGGACCCTGGGATGCATGTCATCTGGCCCCATAGACTTGTAGACATTCAGTCTCATGAGGCAGTCTCAGACTTGCTCTGCCCTTACAGTGGGGGAGGGGGAGGGATTTACTCCCCCAGTTCCCACCTAGAGGTTCAGGGATGCAAAGCTCTGGGGCTTGAGAATCTTGGCTGCCAGAAAAGACTGAGTCAAAGAACTCATTCAGTACCTCAGCCTTCTCCACATCAGTTGCAGCCAATTCTCCTTTCTCATTTACCAAGGGAGCTTATAAACAGGAGGGGAAACAACTTTTTAAAAGGGTAGATAATGGCAAGACAAGGGGGAATGGATTAAAGCTAAAGGAAGGAACATTTAGATTAGATATTAGGGGGAAGTTTTTTTACAGAGAGAGTGGTGAGGTGCTGGAACAGGCTGCCCAGAGAGGTGGTGGATGCCCCGTCCCTGGAGATGTTCAAGGCCAGGTTAGATGGGGCCCTGGGCAACCTTATGTAGATCCAGACCTGGAGGTTGGTGTCCCTGCCTGTGGCAGGGGGTTGGAGCTCTGTACTCCTTGGGGTCCCTTACAACCCAGACCATTCTATGATTCTATGATTCTACTGTGCTTACAGTTTGTGTAGGAAGACACAAATAAACTGGGGAGTAACAAGCTCAAATGTTTCTAGTAGCCCAAACACAGCGCTAAAAAACATGTTTTGGCTCAGCACAGAACTGATCCTGTTCAAGGTCCTGGATACCTTCAGTAGCCCTTGCTAATCTCTTTGTTGACATTTGGTGCTGATAACCAAGACAAAGAGCGTACAGCATGTTAGATGGGATAAACTTCACAAGCATCCCCAGTCCCTCTGGACTGTAGTACTTCCCACAGTCAATGTAACTCTGAGTTAAAAATCCCTCTGCCTCTCCTCCATGACAGTTGTATATTTGGATGACTGTCATGATTTAAAAGCAAAAATTAAACCCTGGAAAAGACCCATTCATTCTCTTTATAGAAGAAAAAAGATGTCTGAGAAACATGGAGTTACGATAAAATACAAAGGATGCATCAACACCAGGGATCCAAGAAAGGATTTGGGGGGGGACGGTGTTTGTTGTTTTTGTATGCACATTTGTTAATAAACACATAGAGTCACAAAATCACAAAGATTAAAAAGGGGGGTCAGGTTAGATCAGGTTGATCAGGGCTGTGACTGGCCAGGTTTTGAATTTCTCCAAAGACGGAGATCCCACAGCCTCTCTCTAGGCAATCTGTCAAATATTTTATCATCCTTAAGTTAAAAATAAAAACAATCTAAAATCCTCTTGGCATTTACCATGCTGAAATGAGTGTGCATTACCTCTCATCCTTCTATTGAACTTCTTCATCTTTTCTGTACCCTCCAGTGGGATCAGATGTAGGCAGCAACATGGTCTCAGCTGAGCTTTCCCTCCTCCTGGTTGAACAAGCTCTGCTTCTTCAGCCTCCCTTCACATGTCAAGTGCACTAGTCCTCTGACCAGCTTGGAGTCTGATGGACCTGCCTCAACCAGCTCACCAGTCATGGTTTCCCTAGTATACCACTGAGAAAGATCAGTGTCCTGGACCTGCTGGCTGCACTCTTGCCAAGACAGCCCAGGGTATGTTTGGCTGTCTTCACTGCAAGAGTTAGCTTATGGTGTTTCTTTCACAGCAACGCTGCCCAGTAATTCCAGGTGCATTTTCTTGCAAAGTAAGGATCACGCTGGTAGTGCAACTGCTCTAAGTCTGCTGTCACAGAGGTTTTCTGGGAGTTTTGTTTCGCACAGGCAAAATTAAATAGTAGGTGGAATTTTTTTCACCTGTAAGTATTCAAATTAAAAATTCAGAGAGGCAATTGTAGGTTATCTAATTTTCCTCCTTTTCTCTTTGTGCAGAAGTATAACAGGACTTAAATGCTGATTCAGTAATGGCAGTAGGAAAATTAATCTTTTTCCTTTTTATTTATAGCCCCTTTCAAATCTTCCTTGTGGTGCCTACCCATTTAAAATAAAACAAAACAAAACCAAAAAAGCTAGTAAGAAATCTGACAACAGAGAAAAAAACCCTTTTCTGTGATCAATTGCAGTGGCTACTTGAGCGTGCAAAGGTAGTTCTTGTCTTAGCGCTGGTAGCTGAAAAAGAAAGGAGGACTGGTCTGCTGCTATTTGGTAAACTCTTTCAAAAACCTGAGTACCTAGCTTTCTTACTTACTCTAATGCAGCTCTTCCTATAGCCTTCCTAATGCATTTAGACCGTGCTGCCACAAGCAACTTTAATGCTATCAAATGCCAAGGGATTAGGGAGGAACTGATGGCATAACCTTTTTCACAGCAGAGTAGGAAAGCCTCCCATGTAATGGTTTAATGACTGTTGCCTACCCATCTTTTCATTTCAGGAGCCAGATTTCAGGAGTGAGGATTAATGACAAATCTTTATTGCTCCTGAAATGCAAATCCACCTAGAAGTAATAAAAAAGCTGTTTTCCCCACCCTGTCAAACACATATTTTAAATGCTGGATACACGGGAGGTTTTTTAGACAGGTTTCCTGGTTTTATTTTTATGCCAACAGGATTTGGGCTTTCAGGTTTCTGCTTATACTTTTTAAATTATAGCATGCATGGAAGGTGCTTTTATGTTGTACGTAAGTACAGCTACCATCTGTAGTTTGAATAGCAGAGTTGCTAGAAAGAAAAATCTGGGCTGAGTGAGCCCAGGCCCACATAACTCAGCTTCAAGAGATTATATTTTTTTCTCTACGAATCTTCAGTATTTTTTTCCAGATAAAGCAAAAATGTAAGTAAATATTTTATTGAAAAACTGTCATTCTCTGCTATTTTTCTTTCATAAATTTAGATTAGGAGGGGAAGAGAAAGAGGTGCATATTTCTCCAATCCTTTCTGAGTTTGAGAATAGGGTTGGTGGGAGATGTATCTGTTAGGACCCATCTTCTCTCTCATTAGTTGTGAAAGTCCATTATTCCTATGGGAACAGAATTTTGAAATCTGAAAGCCCTCCACTGGAAAGAGAATGTTGTGTCTGTGGAATCAAGATCAGTAAGATAGGCAAGTATACTGTGAAGCAGAAGCTGCTTAAGAGACGGTTGTCTGCTAATGAGCTGTGGACTGCTGATGTAATTTTATTGAGTTTATTATCTCAATTGCTATTATTGACCTAGACCACTGGACAATTTTAATTGATTTCAAATTAGAATATTAAGACAAGTGTGTAAAATCTGTATTTTGATGTTGCTTATTCCCAGACTGATACTCTTACATTAAAGGTAATGAAAGTTCACGTAAGATCAGATCTGTGTAGATGACACTGAGTGTCCTCAGTTTCAGGCTGCGTTGTACTGAATGCAGATTATATTTTTAGAGGTTGAACTCTTATTTGGGAGAGTATGTGAGGAGGTGGGAGCACAGAAAGGACTTATCACAAGAGAGTTAGCATCAAAACACATGTCCTGCCAGCTGACCCCTGCCTTGTGTATGTTTGAGATTGGAGCTGGACATGCAGGGAATTACAGACCTGAAAGTCATAGTGCATGCAAGGCTGAAGAGGGACTCTAAGAGTACCATGTTTTTTTTCAGATAGGATTGACTGGTTGAGGGTTGCTCTTTGCAGTGAAAAAATGTTTGCAATGCTGAAGGGTTTTTGTATGGTAGGGCTGTCGGTGTGTTTTCTGCCAGGGTTATTGTAGATGTGGGAGCACTGATACCCTCTTCTATTTGTTCACATATCTGTTGTGTACAATAGAACAAAACTGGACTCCATGGGTTGCTTCTATGGGGTGCAGTTCCTCAGGCCCAGACTGCTCCAGCGCAGTCCCCCCAGAGTCACAAGTCCCCCGAGCAAACATGTTCTGGCATGGGCCCCTCTCTTGATGGCCCCTTCTGCCAGGAGCTTACTCCAATGTGGGTCACAGCATCTTCCATGTCTCCACCTGCTCCAGCATGGGGTCCTCCACATGCTCTGGGTGGGAACTCTGCTCCCCATCATCTTCCATGGGCTGCAGGGAGACAACCTGCTCCACCATGGTCTTCTCCATGAGCTGCAGAGGAATCTCTGCTCTGGCACCTGGAGCACCTCCTTCCGCCCTCGTCTTCACTTACCTTGTTGTCTGCACAGTTTCTTACATCTTCTCACTCCTTTCTCTGGAATCAAAAAGCATCTGCCTGTTGTTTTTTTCCCTACTTAAATATGTTATCAGACGTACTACCACCATCACTGATGGGCTTGGCCTTGGTCAGTGGTGGGTCTCTCCCTAAGCCGACTGGTGTTTACTCTATTAGGTTTATGGGAAGTTTCTAACTGCTTCTTGCAGAAGCCACCCCTGCAGCCCCCATTCTCCACCAGAACCTTGCCATGTAAAACCACAACACCAACTGACTCCGTTTCTTCTTTCCTTGAGTGTTGCTTCCTTGCTCTTGAAAAATAAATTCCTGGAGTATGGGATTTTTAAACAAGTCTGGATTTCTCCTTTTGAACTAGAAAAATTTTAAGGCATGTAATTGGGTCTGTGCTAGCATCTCTACTTTTCTACAAGAGCATTTTGTTAAGCACTCTCCCAGCCCCTTGTTCTCTGCTTACCATATTTTGGTCTGGACCAGGTGGAAAATACCAGTGATTTAAGACTTTACTTGGATCTTTCAAATATTGGGATCAACCAGTGTTTTCTGTGGTGCAGAGAAGTGTAGCTAGATTGCCTCAGTTTCTCTACCACTTTCTATAACTACAAGGAACAATACTGCCTGGCAGAAGCAGTTGAAACAGTGTGTGCAATGCTCCATCACTCCTGCAGCTGACCAATGGAGAAGGAAGCACAGCACTCTGCCACAGAAAATAGCAACCATGCAATTTCTCCGAACATTCATTTCCTGTAATCTGAGTTCACGCTGAGCTTTTTATTGTGTTTTTAAGCTTAAATGGGGATAAGTTTAAGCAAAATCCTCGAAGGGGAATTTTTGTCTGAGGCATCTGCTACCACTGGCGGGTATGCTGTCCAGGGTGAATGCATTGTGTATGTGCTGATTTTTCGTTGTCTTCTTGTTTTTCAGTCTCTCCTTACACAATGTAAAACCAGTGAGGGTACATCTGGACTGCAAGTATGAAATACTTAATGCTCACATTTAGACAAAATTTCTTTGCTGGTCATTGCAATTTATGAGACTAAAGTTCAGTCTTTTCCAAGCAGAAGATTCCGGACTCAAAAGCAAATGTAACATCAGTGGTACAGTGATTTAGAAAAAACTCACCACTACATTTGGCTCAATTTATCATTCAGTTAAAGGCTGCAATAATGAATTAGAAAGAAAAAAAGAAAAATTAGACATACCAGTGTAAACTGGTGCAATTACGTGCTAGTGTAATCATGACCTAAATTATGCTTGGCAGTAGGCTAGGTGTGGAAGTCATGTCGGAAACAGTCTTTGGCTGATACATATTGGTTTGGCCACCCTTTCTGGCAGTGCTACTCATGCACTGATGGTAAAGGTGGCTTAAGTTAATGAGTGAATTAAAGTCTTCCAACCTAAACAATGACGATAGTAATGTTTGTAATAGTTCAGAAACATGCATTTTTATTAAACATGAGATACTGGCCTGTTCAACTCTGATACAGATGCATGACAGTGTGAGAAAGAGATTTCTGTCTGCTGACAGCAAGCGACCTGGTTAATTTGAAACCATGCATTCGCTGGGTGCAGAAGTTGACATGCAGCACAACGTTTTCCCAGTCATGATCCACAGAGCAGTGCTAGCAATTCCTGCCATTATCCAGGGAACGTGAGCATTAACAGGATGGCATGCTGGGGTTAGTGGGTTGTCTCTAAAGAGAAACGACTACAACATTTATAAAGTGATCGAATCCGAAAAGACCACATAATTTATGGTTAGAAAAAATGTGACAGATGGGGAACATAGCCACATTGAAAGAAAAGGAAACAATCAATCTTGCACATACTTACAGAAGCGTGTAACAGGACCAAACTTGCATGTACACAGAAAAAAAAAAGAAAATGGAGTAAAAGAGAATATGCCTCACCATAAAGAAACCGAAGGAAAACATGTGGTTGCACTGGCAGATCACCCCTATCCCTGCAAATCCTTTACTTTTCATTAACAGAGATCAGCCAGTGTCTGACCACAGTTTTAAGTTCCACCCACTTTTGTAAAATGGAAGTTCAGCATCTGTAGCAGTACTGGCTACTTACAATCAGCTTGCCAAAAAACTCCTGGTGCTGAAGTGACAGAAATAAGAATGAAGATTTTTATTTCTATGAACGTATCCTTTCAGAGGCTTCCTGGGTTTTTTTGTAACAGAAGAGTTTAAGTGCTATTTAGAGCATATACTGACTTTTAAAATGCAATCCAATGAAGCTGCTTGATGTTTCTCAGCCCACAGAGCTATCTAAAATGCATGTTTTGAGGTTTGTTGCTCTGGTAGCACCTCCTGGCACATCCTGGCTGTTTGCAGTAGATAATGGTTGAGAATGTGATGGGAGGAGATGCACAAAGAGTGTCTGTATTCTGCTGTCTGTTTAATGAAAGAGGTCTTTAATGAAAGAGGGTGTTAAGCCTATTTTATTAAAGGCTTATCTTAAGGAGAAGTTCCAACATGGAGTTCTCCATAAATGTCCAACAACTTTGATATCACATTGATAAGGACATTTTCATCCCTTTCATTTGAAATAGCACATCATGGCAGCAGCTTGTCAGAAAGTTGTTAAGACACACTCATTTGGCATGATGGGTTTCTAATCAGAAATGTTCAGCTTTGGGGTAAGATACACTGAACTGTCAGATGTGAGGAAAGGGGAGAAGAGTGGAGATGTCTTGATGGAAGTGATCCACTGACTGACAGATTGACCTTGAGTGAAGTTCCCTAGAGCTGCAAGTATTGCTATGCAATGGTGAGGGTTTGCAAGGAGACCTAAGAGAAGGGAATGAGAAAGTGGTATGTAGACTAGGGGCCATGAGAGTGGTGGGGCTCACCTCCACTGCAGCAAGAGGCCCATGCCAACTAAAACCTCTGATTTACAGCCTTGTAGTTTTTCAGCTGAGGCAATTGCAGATGTTTCTGGTTCTTAGCAGAACAGCTTTAGTCCTGTTAAGGGAACAAATAGTACAGTCTGATATCTGAATGTAAGATGAAATTTGTGGTATTCTGAGCTACTCTGGTGGGGAAAATAGCTCCTTCAACCACTTTTCTGTAAATCTGTTCAGGGTTGTGAGCTTTGCAACAAGGCTGCTGGTGGACTGTGACTCCAGGGAGGAGAGAGACTCCTTCTTGCCACACAAGTCAGTGGTCAGGATCTGCAAGTCCTCCAGGGGACAGCCAGTGAGCTCTCTGCCCCTGGGTTTGCTCTGATAAAGCAGGGTGAATTACTTGCTCTGTCAGTTCAGTGGCCCACAGACAAAATGGGTATTTCACCCCAGACATGGCACTGACAGCTTTCTTTTTCTATTCCCCCTCCACCCCCACATTTTTTTCCTCCTCATTCATCCCACATGGGGAGGCATAACAGGGAAAAGGAAGAGTGCTTATGAACATGGGTTTGCCCACTCAAAGAAGGCAGCTGAAGAGAAAAAACTGTTGCTTTGGGATACTTGCTGCTTGTAAGGGGGAATCATCCTGAGAAATAAAGAAATGGTCTAAATTTTTTTTCCATATCATCAGCAAAAGTGGCATAGGCTCCAGGAGAAATAACAGTCTGAAATTTCCTACCATTTAAGAACCATGGATGTCTCTGCAAATGGTACCTTGTGTTAGAGACTGGTCAAGGTACAGCTCTTGGAAGAAAAATGCTATGGGACCTTGAGGTATGGCAGGGTTTGCATGAAGTTAAGGAATGGTGAACACTGAGTGTGTAAAGGTGCATATCAAACTGAACATACAGATGCTGAGGGATATATTCCTCTAGGTGAAACATTCTGGGGGTCACACAGATGGAGACCACCAGTAGTATCCCATACTTATGTACAGATGCTGGAGTGTGCCTGATTTTATGTATACATCTGTGTGCACATGTATGTGCGTGTACACCCTGTGACATGCTGAGGTCATGCAGTCAAACAAATTCATACAAAATGTCTGCTGTGCTTCACTTACAGCTAGGGCTAATACACTGACTGTCTGACTGCTACTAATATTTGGCTGTTCCTTTGCCTAATTATTTCAGGTTTTTTCCCTCCCACTTCTGTGTGTTTCACACTTAATTTACAAGTGGCTGAAAGCCAGCTTCTCTGAGAACATGCTCCCTTTGCAGACGTTCTCAATTATTTATGCCTTTCTTGAACAGTAAGTCTATTGTTCTTATGCCTTGACTGCAATGAATCCTTGTTTCCTCTATGTGAGGAGCATTCTCTGTTATACAAGGATGCTCCATTTTTTTGCAATAGCTGGTCTCAAATTACCAAAAAGCTAGACAGTTTCTGTAGGTGATGATTTAAAGAGTTCTTTGTTGGAGCACATAACTACAAAGCAGTGGGCAGACTAATAAACCTCACAGGAAAGATCTTATGTAGAGCGAAAGGGTGACTGATTTCCCATTGAGCTGTGAACATTTGCAAACCAGATTATTCAGGGAAAATTACCTTTAGAGAGTGGTGCAAACCTCAGTTTTCTTAGGGGTAGAATGGGCATGGGTAATAGCCCTTGCTGTTTTCTTCTTTTATCTTTCTGCGGTCTCTGTTTTTGCTTATCCTCATAATTTTCTTCACAAGTGACTAACTCTCTGGATTTTAAAATTTTTTTTAATTAATATTTTCCTCTTTTCTTGGCTTTCAACTTTCAAGCTTTGTTTGACACAAGCTTTTCTGTCTATGCTTACTAACAAGCAATCACTATAGATCATTCATGTCACTTCTGAATTTTGAATGTAGAACATTTTTCTTAGATGATGTATCACAATTTCTCTTACTTTATCCTTCTTTTAAATAGCTTTTCTATTTTGCCTCTTCTTTAAGAAGTGTCTTATTGCTTGTCTTAATCAACTTTCTTCAGCTGCTTTTTAGCTTTTATTATAATTACTATAAAACTTCCTCTTTGTGTTTCCATCTATGGAAACTTTCTAGTCTTTTAACACTGAGTTCTTATCTACCTTATGCCACCAAGAACAGGCAGAATTCTTGGCCTATATATACCTACAATATTATTAAGCATATGTGCATATATATATTAAGCATATGCACATATGCTTAATAATGATATATATACATATATATGCACATATGCGTAATAATATTTTTTTTCAGCTTGAAAGCAGTACGGTTGCCCAACAAATAAAATTGTATCAAAGTGTGGCTAACCCTCCATCTCAGAGTTCCCATTTTAATTATTTTGCCATATACATGGGCAAAAGTGGTGTATGTCTGCTTCCTTTATTCCAAAGCACAAACCTAAATTGAAGAACTAAAACATCTTGCCAGTAAGGAACTAATCATAAGGCTTGCTAGGATGCTTCTCTAGAGAGTTTAAATAAGTGTTTCCAAGGGTGGGGTTATGAATGGACAAACACTTTAAATTCCCTGGTCTGTTGCTGAAGAGTAACTGCCACTTATAAATTAGAGGGTTTCTATATATATGAGCTAGTCTAATGGGACACACAGTTTTCTAAGGTTTTCTGGTTTTTACTTTATAAAAGCAGATATGCTTGACTGTAAAACTCCTGCACTTCTTACCTACTGAAATTCACAACATTTTCAGGTGATTTTCTTTTTTTTAACCTTCATGGAGGGTGGTCACTGACTGTCCATGTCTAGGCCTATAATGTGTTTATGCTTTGCAAAGGGCTGTCTGTACTTTTCATAAAAATACTTGTAGTGAAATGAAAAAGAAATGAAACTGTAGATCTGTATGTGAACAACTGTTATAGGAGTGTTATTCAGCAATGGAGGCTACTGTACTAAATTTGCGTGTCCTAAATTTCAGTCTCAGGAAGATGGAAGAAGGATGGATCAGTCACTTGGCACTTTTAATATTCTTACTTCAACTGTGTTCATATGTAAAACTTCACCTGCTGGTAAAATTATTCTGCTGAAGTGTTTTTATAATGTTGAAAGGGCACCAGTATCAATGCTGTGAAAGCACGTGATAAATGCCTGCCCATTGCAAACAAATTGTGAACTTGCAATTGTAGGCTTAGGCTCAGTTTTGCTGCTGTAAGTGGTTGTGTTTTAGCTACTGAAAGCCTGACTTTGAAAAAATAGTAACGTGATGACATAGGGGAAGAGGAAGGAGGCAAGTGTTGCTTTCATCCTTAGTAAGTGAAATAACAAGTTTCTTCTTTTGTACCCCCAGACATCAGTAGTTTTATTGCTGTAGTTTCTTTCTAGTAATTTTTGAAAATAGGCTGTCAAAGCAGGAAATTAAATAGCTGTGCTTCTTTACCTATAATCTGTATAAAAATGCTGATCCTTTTTAGCTATGAACATGTGTTTACTTTAATGACAGTAAAAAGAAGCCTCTAAAAAGAAGAAACTTCGGGATGCCTGTGTTTTAGTGAGGTCAGAAAGGCAACCTGCCTGAAGGAATTGTTGATCCAGACACAAACTATTTGCATAAATAATATAAATTCCCCACCTTTCATACATCTTCTTTTATTTTAGCCTCTGCTTTAAAAATTAACTTCAGCCTGGTTGCCTTGAAGCTGGAGGGAGAAACCATTAATTAGGGAGAACAATATAAGAGAGCTTAACAATGTATATGTCAATGAAACATTAATTCCTTAAAATGCAAACAAAACCCCTGAAAAGTCAGCCAAAATGGAGTGGGAAAGGGTGGGAAGCAAGACAATGTTGTATTCTTAGGATCTGTTATGAAGACATGGAAAAATACCATATCCAACACATACTCACCAGAAAGCTCTCTTCAGACAGACACTGAATAAAAAGTTGTCTCTTGAGCTAACACATTGCTTAATCAAGATTTCACAACCATTTGGAGAGTGGTTATGTTTTGGCTGAACATGTCTGACTATTGTAGAAATCTATGCTAATAAACCAAGCTTCTGCCATTATGTTATGTGTCTCCTTTAATTTTTAAAACCAGTTTTAAATTTTCCATGAAGTTCAAAATGGAACAAACAGTCTTGCAGATAATCTTCTACAGAAACAGAAGGCAGAAGAGAGAGAAGATGCTGATTAGGGTATCCCATTTAACATCACATTAACTTGAGCTCTTTTCTGTCTAGCCCACCAGTAGGCCAAGAAGACTTACCACGCATATATAGATCAAATACACATATAGATCATGCAGATCAACCCTCATTTCATGTCATTTACACTTGTGGAAGGGAACTGGCTGGAGAAGAAAGAAACAAAAAATGCTGATGGGAAATTTTCTTCCATTATTTGAAGGACATGCAGTGATAGGACAGGCCTTAAGATGAAGTAGGATAGATTTAGACAAGATACAAAGAAAAAATCTTATGCTGTAAGGGTGGTGAGGCACAGACACATGTTACCCAGAGGGGCTGTAGACGCCCCGTCCCTGATGGGGCTTTGAGCAACCTGGTCTAGTGGAGGGTTGGAACTAGATGATCTTCAAGCACCCTTTTAAACCAAACCATTCTGTGATTCTATGACTCTGTGATAATAGAAATATAAGTTGGACTTGCTGTGATGCAAGTAAAACAAGAGAAGTTCTTCTGTTTGAAAGACATCTATTGAAGCCAGTCTTCTGTGTGTAACAAAAAAGTTACATATGGCTTTGCAGGTTTCAGTGCAAACTCATCTGTTGGCTGCTAACAGAACTTTGAACCTGAGTTTGGAGGCAGGCTTATTTTTGGCTTATTTGATCTCAGAAAATTATGAACCAGGGCCCATGCATTCTCAGCTGGATGCTTCAAACTCCTCATTGAGAATATAGGCAACAGTGCTGGGAAGCTATACCTTAGAAAATAGTGAGTTCTGCTCATGACAGAATTCCTTGAAGTTGTTCTTTCTTTTCTAGGTTCTTTGGGAAAACATCTATTGTCCCTCTGAATCATAGGGGAGGAGAAGCCTTACAGCTGGTGTGGGTAGAGCTTAGTTTCTAAGATCTTTCTCTATTACCAATATTTTGAAATTTTGGTTGCATTCTGGCTGCCAGAAAGAAATCAAGCAGAACTTCTCTCCCCTCGCACACCTTTTTCAGTTATTTGCAACTGACATAAGGACCTAGAAGAGTCCTTTGGTTGGTGCATTTGAAGGACTATGCAATACTGGTTCTCATGCAAAAGAGAATGCCCAAAGTGCTCTGGACCAATGTTCATGTTTCGCTGAATCAGTGTGATCACATTTCTCAGTTTACATGTTGTAGCTTCAACTCAGATTTTTGCATAACCCACTGATAACTGTACAGTAAAGCTGATGAAAGCCAGAGTTCCGGTTGGAAACATAACTTATTACAGCAGTATATTGTACTAGGTTTATAGATGGGCTAGGGACTTGTGACTACCAGTATTTAATTTATATCCTTGACTATGTCCTAGACCTTTCTTTTTCTAGGTAAGAAAGGGTAGTTCACAATTAGCCCACAATTAATCCATTATGACTCTTGTTACCAATGTTCATAATGAAAATCTAGCTATTTCAGAACCTATGCCAAGGAGAAATTTCCAGCCTGCTGCTGTAACAACTACTCATTGCTTCGCTTCCTGAGAAAGCAGATTTATGCATTCAGCTTCACTTCATTATTATTGTAAGTAGCAATGAAAATGAGTTAGAATGTTCTTCAGTCCTGATTCTCATCTCACCTGTAACAGTGCAAATGAAGAGAGAGTCAACAGGTGAATTAATTAGAGAACTTTGATTTATTTATTAGAAAAAGCCCTAAGGGTTTACAGCTCTGAGCAACACATGTTGACAGAAAAAGATGGATGAGTATACCTGTTGTTCTCAAAAGAGCAGCCTTGAGATGTAATGACTTCTTTAGTGTTCTGGACTTAAAAATGCAGAGGTTCAGAACAGATTCACTAGCTGTACTTACCTTTCAGGGTGACCCCTCATAGAGGAAATGGGTCATCTCCACTAGCGTCTGGTCTGAATCCTTTTGACTTTTCCTACTTTTCGAATGCTTAGAGATATACTCTCCACTTACACCATTTTAGAGTCTTCAAATGCTTTTTGGAGTTTTCTGTATTATTTCAGGTTTGGCTTGTTAAGATAAATTTTCCATATATCTTCTCTTACATTGCAGAGTGCAATTTAGTCACATAAGCAGAATCTGAAAGTTTTCATCCTCTCTCAATGACTATGAAATACTCTGTCAGAGAATGCAAAATAATCCAGATCTTACAATTTTGGTGTAGCTTTGTAGCAGTGTTGAGTGATTGAAACGCTGCAAGTTTTAAAATACATATGTTTATAATCTGTAATATAATAGGGTTCATTGAGACTTCAGAGATGCTAAAGAGGCTTGAGGTTCAAAACGCCATTGACAGTTACAATCTTGGGCTTAGAGTTTACCTCTTTGTTTTGTGTGATCCACAGATGGTGTCACCATATCATAGATAATCATCTTGTGTCAGATCTGGGAACATTATTAGTTGTCAGGTCGCTTTCATCCCATCTACCTGTTAACTGAAAGGGCATATCAGTGTTCTGTTCAGATAGCATTCTCTGAATGAAGATTGATGAAGAACTGTGAATAGGGGATGTTGCTTTGGACATTTTGTACCGGTTTTGGACCACACATAGCCAGCATCATACACAGCTGAGTGGCAGGTGATTAAAGTGTTGTAAAAGGACACTCCTAAAGCAAAATTCCACTTCCCTCCCATAGTGTGGAAGCAAAGCTATACGACATCTAAAGACCATTTGATATGACAGTAAACACACACCACTGTGGTCAAAACGCACAGAGAAGCCTGGAACAACATTGTGCAGCATAAAAGGTGCAAAAGAAAAGCAGGCATAATTAATATCAAAGCCTCTGACATCTGTAGCTGCTGGCAGGCTGTGAAAATAAATTTCATTTCAACAAAGAAGCCACAAGAACTGGGTTCTTGTATGTTGAATTGACGGAAGATTTCATCACTACATTCAATGTGAAGAAAGAGTAATACTGCTGAGGGCCTGAGGTCTGTGACATTTTTTTATGTCTTTCAGAAGTTTTTCAGTGGTGCTCAGGTGCAACAAAGTAGACATGAGAAATATTCTGAGGGGAATCTGAGCTCACAGTCCAAAGTAGAAGCCTTATGACTTACTCCATTGTCTCTAACGTGAGCAGTTACTGCTTCATTTCATCAGAGCATGAAGACATACTCAAGCCCTTTGTGGCAGGCAGGACAACTAAGTTTATAGTTACATCTTGATGAACTTTGAAAAGATTAGACACTGATTTTGACTGATCTGTGGATTCTGAGTGATGTTGCTAAGTTCATGAGGAATGAATGAACTCACATGAATTCTCTGTGGATTTTGGGTCCATACTGGATTTGTGGCCTTCCCCTCCCTTTAGAAAATGGAGGCTTTATGCAGTCTTATTGCTATGCATTGTTTAGCTTCAAAGCTATGAGTTTGTCAGTCCATTTATTAAATGTCAAAAAGTGCTTCACTGAATACTTTTTAACATGCTGTGACTTCATATTCTTGACAGAAAATATGGAAATGTGGGAGGGCAGTGTATTATCTCACAATTAACCTTTATTGGCAATTTTGAAACCCAAGGTTTTTGTAAAGTATAACCAATTTTAAAATACTAGCACTCAGCACTTCTTTTGTGTGTGAAATCTTACTAGATTTTCCAATAAACTGTACTTCTAACTGTGATTTATGAAATAGAGAAACAAGTTCAATTTTCTGAGAATTTGGAAGATTGTGATACCATATCTAGAATTTGTAATGAAAGTGAAGCAGAACCGTAGACATTTATATGTCTTTGCAAATGTTTTTTAACTCACAGCTTGTGAACAAATCTAGTCCTACAGAAAGATACTCTTTTTCATGTTTGGTTTCCATATAGTAACTGTTGCCTTGAAAGTGGACTGTGGATCTCCAGTCCCTTAGAGACATGTGCCCTAGTTGTCCATTGAAGCATTCATGTTATCTTACTTCTTTTACCAGTTACTTGTGTCCCATTTAATGTAGCCATGGTAGCTAGCTCAGCAGAACTGCTTTGCCTAGCAGTTTATACTTCCCTTAAAGTCACTCCAGTTCTCAGTAATATGTTTTTTCCCCAAAAGCAACTATTTAATTTATTAGGGTAATTTAAAAAAAGTTATTATATTTGTCCCAGAAACAGAGGATTAAGCACCTTAAGATAGGTAAGATTTTGGATTCCAGGTTTTTTGGACTGCAGCCACATAATTTTAAAAAAATTTGTTCAGGAAACATAGTTTTGGGATACTTATGAATGTTAAGAAAAGGTTTTTCAAAGCATAAAAAATACAAAACCACATCCTAGTGCTCTAGAAAAATAAACATATTGCTGTGTTGTTAGTTTGAAGCTGGTGGTACATCAGGCTTGTTCTGAAAAAAAATTCTGGTTTGGAAACATATATTGCTTTCTCATTCTAAGGTGTTTTGAGAATTCATAAGTTGCAGACCAGTCACTGGGTCAAATGGAAAGGTATGCGGCTCTCATCAGCCAAAATGAGGCTGTGCTCATTAAATATTTAATCCTAAGTGTGCAGTCCCTGAAAACAAAATAATGTGATAATGAAGCTGAATGCCTTCAGTAGTTTTGCTCTCTATGACTGAGCGTGGGTTGAGTCATGACAGTTTTTCTTATTGTTATGAAAGCTCAAAATATTTCTAAATATTTCTAAAGAAATATTTTCCTTCATGAAAATTGATGTTCCCTCAGTATTTTCTGTGGGAAAACAATCACTTTTGTCATACTATGTCCATGGGATAAATCTTAAATAAATCATGTTTTGGAGTCAATTTGGCAGTTTACTGACTTTCGGGGTGTCTGTTTGAAGCTATGTTTTTGGCTCATTGTTCATTTTCTCCTAATCCTTTTCTGCAGGACTCACTCCACAGACGTATTATGCCTCTTGTAATGCATAGTTGTTCTTGCTCATATTACTGATTCAATTCCACCACACAGAAGTTGTTTTTTATTACCCAGCTAGAATAAAAATACCTGTTTAATTGGCCTAGCTGGCGTTACCTTGTCCTTTGCAGTACAAGAGAGCTGGAAAGGAGCTGAGACAGCCTGAACTGATTCCTTCCTGCTTGTGAACAGATGGGAGGTAGTTTCTGCCCAGACCCATGGGACAAAGGTTCATGCAAATTGCCTAGTATTAGAAACTTCTTTTTAAATTATAATCTTATCACCCATTATGAACAATGTGCATTGAGTGTAAGAATTACACTATCCTGAGAGAAATGAAGCAGACTGTTCACGTCCAAGAGCCACTTTGATGAGGAGAAAGTGCAGTAGACATGGAAGTACCAGTTTTGTTCTGTAGGAAATATTGAGGCTACCAGAGCAGTAAAAGACAGTTTTTGTGCTAAATGTTTAATTGTTAAGAGCCTGAGCCTTGCTTTGTTTGTGTAACAGTTGTTGGCACTCCTCAGGTGGCTGTAAACTACAGTAAGACTCTAAAATAGCAAGGTCACTGAAAGCAAAGTTGGTTTATTAATTAGGTGTCTCTGGCTGTAGCTGCATGTGACAGTTCCAGTGGGGACAGGCTGTACCTGCCAGGTCACCATGGCATCAATCAGAGAGACAGCAAAAGCAAAGGGCAGGCCAGAGACCAAGAGGAGGTCACTGATAGAGAGTGACGCAATGATACTTCGCCTCCTGCCATTTGGAGAGCATTTCTCTTAATGTGGGACTCTAACAAGGCACTGTGGATGTGATACGCCACTTTCTGTAATATCAGATAGGGAAAATATGGTATGATATAAAAGGGCATCATTTTCAATTCCTGTTACAGAAAATCCTAGAGACAAAAGTTTTTGTTAGACACCTGTGATATACAAATGTGTTGTGTATAAAGTCAGTTTCTGTTAAACAGTTGGTAAGCTTTGGTTTCACTGTGAAAAGATATGCTGTGAGTACACGAGAACTAACAAAGACATTTTTCAAAGAATCCAGCTGTTTATCATATTCTGCAATACATTGTAATTGACATTTTCAGTGGATTTTTTGTCCAGCAGTTGTGACAGTGCAAAAGAGCATAGATATCTTATTTTTCCAGAAACGGTCTATGAGGTTGTTCAGATAACTGAGGGCTTTCTCTGAAACCCATTAAACATGGTTTAATATTTCTAATTTAGTTCAGCGGGCGAAGACTTCTTTGGCTAAAAGTGTACAATTCTGGGACATAAAAGATTTATTATTAAGATGTATAAGAAGAAAGCAAAGCACTTTTTAGAATTATCTCTTCAAAACCTGGAATTACATTGTCTCATCTTTTACTTGTCTTTTACAGAAGACAAGAAAGAAAACCTCATTAAAACAGTTTCTATGATAAGATTCCAATTCACAAATAAGGTAAATAAATAAATTTGCAATTGGGAAAGGAAATTACTTTCATAGTGTGTCCTGGTTTCAGCTAGGAGGGAGTTAACTTTTCCTAGGAACGAGAGAGGAGGGGATACATCCAGGACAGGTGACCCTGAATTGGCCAAAGGGGTTATTCCATGCCAATTACGTCATGCTCAGTATAAAAGGAGGGGGAGGAGACTCCTGGGGGCTCGCGGTTTTTGGAGTGGAAGGAGCAGGCTGAGTTGTGTGTGTTTTGGTGAGACAATTGTATAGTGTATCACATTATCATTGTTATACCCGTTGTTTTACTGTTGTTCTAGTAAACCACCCTTATCCCAACCTGCAGGGTTTTTGGTGTTTTGGTTTGGGTTTCCTTTTTCCCTTTCTTTTCCCCCAGCTTTCCCCCTCCCCCTTTCAAACAAAGCAAGCACACGTGGTGCCCGGCTTCTCGGCTGGGTCAGAAACCACCACATAGTGATAGTAAAATACAGAATTACAAGTAAAATTACCTTTTGCAAAGGATAAAGAAAAGCATTTTAAGGTAACAAAAAACCCAAAATGCCGCTTTTCTGGATGAATCATTTTAACTCTTTTGTTTTGCTGTGAGTGTTGCAAAAGATTTTCTTTTAAAATGTTGTTATTTTATATGTGTGCTACCTCTCAGGTGCTATCTCTCAGTATGAACAAGCCACCTATCATTCCTTCCTGGATCACTGTGGATCATGTCTTCCTTACAACTATAGGGAGATGTTAATTGTCAGCAGAAGATGGAAGATTTTTAGCTGCTTGTCTGTAGTTTCCGTACTTGCTGGTATGTCAGGCAATTGTGATTTCATTAAATGTCTATTCAGTTTACAGATTCACAGAACTGTAGGGGTTGGAAGGGACCTCCAGAGATCATAAAGTCCAACCCCCCTGCCAAAGCAGGTTCCCTAGAACATATTGCACAGGCAGGTGTCCAGACGGGTCTTGAATATCTCCAGAGAAGGAGACTCCACAACCCCCTTGGGCAGCCTATTCCAGGGCTCTGTCACCCTCACTGTGAAACAGTTCTTCCATGTGTTGGTGCAGAACTTCCTATGCTCTAACTTGCAGCCATTGCCCCTTGTCCTGTCTCTACAGACCACTGAAAAGAGGCTGGCTATTTCCCCCTGTGTCCCACACTTGAGATATTTATAAACATTACTCAGATCCCCTCTCAGTCTTCTTTTCTTATTTTCTCAAGGCTGAATAGTTGATTCAGCCTTTCCTCGTAGTGGAGATGCTCCAGGCTTTAATCATCTTCGTAGTCCTCTGCTGGGCTCTTTCCAGGAGATCCCTGTCTTTTTTTATATCAGGGACCCCAGAACTGGATATAGTCTCCAGATGGGGCCTGACCAAAGCAGTTTCTTTAAGTCTTTCTGGATAATTTTGGAGCGTGATGTTATCATATCCTTCTTTAAGTTTGCCTACTTTATTACCCTCAGATTGGATCCATGTAAGTGTCAGTCTTGCAGGTCCTCTTGCCTTTCTTGAACAGGTGGAAGTCTCTGCCCTTGAAGACGAGAAATAAGTAATTTGTTCTAAAGGTCATTTATCACCCAACAGATGCTGCTTTCAGGTTTACACCTGTATAAATGGATTCTAGTTCCAAGTCCCTGAAATACGGGTCAGCAGAGGTGGATTTATAATGGGTTCCCAATCCTTTGTTAAATGGAGGCATTTTATTTTCATAATTTTTCTCAAGCTGCTTGTATCAGGATAAAATCAAGAAATGACAATTCACTAGGAATAACTTTTTGATCCTCAATCTTTATTTACATTACAAATTTTGTGAAAAATGGAGGTGGACCCTTTTAATACACAATTTTAATTCTATCTCATCTCGCTTTTTTCATTAATTACATCAGTTGCATGGCATATCTTGTTTAGAAGCGTGTTTGAAAAAGTAAACTCATAGTCTCTTAGGTTTTAGTTGCATTGGTATGAACTTGTTAAGTCAGGAAGGAGAAAAACATGGCCAGGTAGTTTAGTAAGTCTCTGTGTATTTCAATTTCTTCTGAGAAATTAAGTATCTTTTCTCATTCACCTCAGTGAACAGCTACTGTCATGTTTAGTCTGGGCAGTACCACATGCAATATATATCTGAGTTCCTGTAGTATTTAGCTTAAGGACAGTTTTTTAACATCTTCACATGAGAAAAAAAAAACAACCAAAAACAATGGAAAGCAGCTATGTGTTTGTGCATACATTCACACATACAAATTGCATTTTATAAAATATAGTTCAGATTTAGGGGTAAATCTTGCCTTCACTGGATGCAATGGAAATTTGCACATTGATTTTGAAGGAAGTAGACCCCAGGCCATTTAAATTAAAATGTCAGCTGTGTAATGAGCAGTTTTTGCAATACAATACATGAGAGTCTGTAGGTGTAAGCAATGCAAAAAGGTTAACCAGTTTGGAATGGTAAACAAGTATGGTTTTATTTATCAGTTGGTTGAGACTGTGGGTGGATTCTTTGGTCCTGCATTCCTCCTTTTTTCTTCAGCCAAATTTCAAAGAAGCTATTGTTTAAATTTGTTTGTGATTCAGTGGCTGACGAAAAGAACTCTGTATTTCTCTATTTCTGTACTTATTTACACTCTGTAAAAGCATATTTTTGTCTTAGCTATGGCATGCCAGGTCAGTTAAATAGGAATTTCAGGGGCTGCCTGGAGGTGGAAAGAATAGTGACCAATCATCATCCCATGTCCCTTCTACTTTCTCTGGCAGCTAAATAGCACACTTAGTACTGTGCTGTCTTTGGCAACCTCCTCCTCTCCCGAGCACACACCTCCTCTCCACTACCCGCCCCCCTCCCCCCCCCCCGAGTCTTTTAATTTTTTATTGCAATTAAAATCTTTGCCTGGAACTTTCCATAAGCTTCCTGTAGTTCAGGTCTTATCCAGTTTCCTTCTATGACCTAATGTAGTGACCAAATGCCAGATGTGTCTCTCTCTTGAAAAATCTTGTCACTTTTTTCCAGAAGCTAAACAGAATGATAAAGCTTTGGAAAATCTGGTTCCAGGTCTGGAGCCTGATTGTTTTAGAGGCTTTGAATGAGGGACTTTATAGAGATCTAGATTTTAGGGAAAGAACTAGGTAGTTTTCTTTAAATTTGGCCTAAGGTGAAGGCTAAAATTCTCTAAGGATCTGTAGTTCAGTCCCAGATTTAAGTATAAATGAGGTAAGTACATCTTTGTAAATTCTTGCCATTTTAAAATATGTTATATGTAGTACATCAGGACCTTTTAAAATTTCATCTCTTTACCCTGTGTGCTGTTTGAAGGGGAGAGAAATATTTTCCACTGCACAGGTGGCTGCAAAACCTGGCAGGTCAATTTGAGGAAAAGAAAAGAGATCTGTGTTATGGGTCTAAATAAACCTTGTAATTTACAAGCAAAGAGAATCCTGCCCTTGTCCATTCACCTCTGTGTGGAGTGATGCCTAGCTGAAAAGAAGACCTTCACATGCAACACACTTTCTAGTTTTACAGCAGTCTTTTGCAGTAGCTGACGTAGCTTACAAGGAATTTTCTTACTCCCCCTTTTTAGAAGATTTGCTATAATACAGGTTGTACGCCTCTAAGAGAGAAGAACATTTACACCCCCTGGGTAAATGAATTAAATGTCTCCAACATTTTGACAAGACCTCACTGCTGTCTTGCTTTGACTAGACAAAAATGGCTAAATCTAATCTGCTGTCTTCCTTCAGGCCGCAAGATAGGGATAGTGAGAATTTACATTTAGATGAGTGCTGTGGACATTTTGATTACAGCAGAAGACAAATAGAGGATTAAATGATGATTTAGGTTTTTACTTTGATGCAATTAACTTCTGCTTTTTTTTTTCCTATTGCCTTTCATTTTTCTGAAAATCATTCTGTCTCTCTGTGTCTCTCTCAAAATCTTAGCTTAAAATGATTTGGTAATAAAATAATGTTGAGTACCTGAAACGAAACTGTGATTTAATATGGAAGTGAACAAGTAAGTGGCTATTGTTTCTAATGTGGAACCTTTGTAAGTTACCTGCTGCTAATTAACTTCAAGTCTACCTAAGAAAATGCCTGTGTCACTGTAGCATTACTTTGATTTGGTTGTAAATTTAGGCAATGCCTTGCAAGCATGCAAATCCTTGAGTCCTACCCAGTTCCAGCACAAGTTCTACTAAACTGCTAAGGACTTAATTCAGAAAGCTCAGAGAAGTGCAGTAACTTGAGATCACTTTGTCAAAACTTTGCCTCCAATAAAAATTTCCAGCTAATTTCAATTTATGTACAAATATAGAATACGTTAGCTATATTCCTACTTAGGGCCAGGGAAAAAACAAAAAGCTTCTCAAGTCTCTTTTTTTCCCTGTGTGATTCTATTATTCAAATGTTCGTGTCTGCAGTTAAAATTGATTTTAATTCAATCTGCACATTAAGATGCAACAACACAAAACGTAATAGATAATTTACTCAAACTTTGTTGTATTATTCAGCTACATCTTAGAGGAAAATGGCACAATACATTTAAACTTTTCAAGTATGCATTGAGGAGATTCAGAATTAATACAGAAATATCTTGATTTATTTTAAGAAAATCTGAAAGAAAGTATGTATTAGAAATCCTTTTGGAGAATAAGAAAAATTCAATGAAACTGTGTTTCCAGAGAAAGCATCATTCTTTCAGTAACCCTGTTTGGGAAATAAGTAGAAGAGGGAACATGTCAGAAGAAAAATTCTGACTAGTCAGTTCTAGGATTGAGAAGCGTTGAACAAATTTGTCAATGTTTTGTTTAAATTAGAAAGAATGTATGGTCACTAATATAAAATGAAAACAAAATGCAAAAGCGGTATCCTGAGACCCTGATGACTTCCTGTAAACAGTGTCCCCTCTTCTGAACTGATTCTGCATTTAAATTTCTGCCAAAACAAACAAACATACAAACAAAAAACCAAATAAAAACAGCTTAAGTAAGCCACAGGCAATCTGCAACAAAACTTTTGTAAGATTATAGTCTTTGAGAATTCTCAGTCAGGGAATGCTTCAGAGAGAGAGACTACATGAACACAGCCAGTATTTAGGTAATGATTAGATTAAAGATTGGTAAGCTTTGTGCCTGAAAGAGGAAGCAAGTTAAAATATGAAAGTCACTGCTGGAACTGTGACTGCTACAAAGCATCCATGTAGTGCAGTAATGTTTATGCTTACAGGGTATTCCACTAAAGCTACATGGTCCTTTTACATCCAGAAGACCACAAGAAACAATATTTCATGCACATATGCTAGTGCTGTCCTATTGTCTTACAGATTTTCTCACAATCCGTGAACAGAGCAAAAGTCCTTCAAAGTTTCAGGATATTTTTGCTCACAACCTACTGGAGCAGTGAAAAATATGCAAGGAAGATCTTTAAACCAAAGGGCAGAAAAAAATCTTGGGGATAATTCTGAAATAACTCTTCAAATGCATGGGGTCTCTGAAAGCTTCTGCTTTTCTGATTCACGACAGCTGTAGTCTGCAGTGTAATTATTTGATACATATTAAGTCTTTATCTGAGTCTGAAATTTTAGATCTGCGTATTTAATTGACTGATTCCTGCTTTATGCACAGCTAAGACAAGTATAGCTCATGTACATGAATACAAAATATCATCTCAGTGTGCCATCAATCACCACCTTTTAATTTGGCATCTGACCTTTCTAATAATTTAAAATTAGGAAATAGTATCCTAGGTACCTGTAGTCAGGCTACTGAACAATGAAAAAAATTTTGCTTGAGTCTCTTTCTTTAGACTGCAAATGCTGCTTATCACATAATGACAATAAGTGGCAATACCACTCATTTGATCTAAATTGAGTCAATTTGTCATTAGCTTGGCCTACCAATTTGGGGAAGCGTTGAGGATGTGCTGTGGAAAGATCCATCCTAATCTGCTGCTCTAACAAGTTAATTTTTCAGGGCTAATCAGGAAATGCAGATTTTTAAAGAGTATATTACATAAAGCTGAAATGTCTTCATAAATTTCAAAAGGTACTAACAGGATTTTTCCTCTGGAATAGTCAACTGGGTATTCCTGGTAGGTATAAAGTGTAGTTTTAAATTTTTATGGTGGAAAGTCATATGCTAAATCAGAGTTTGTAATTGTTGGTATATTGCAACTTGTAATAGTTTATAAAAACACTGAAATTTCAAGGAACGGCATGAGTAAATTTTGATAGTCATTATGAATTGTTCACATCAGTCAAAAATTTCTTCAAATATATGTAATCTGCCTAGCATATTGAACTGACCCCTCTTTAAACAAAGAGGAGGGATGGATAAACAGATCTGCTGCATTTTTGGCCTCATGCTTTATTCACTAACATAAACAATGGAATCGGTATTCAACTTCCAAAGGCAAGTCCTCTCTCTTACAGCCATGTAGTACTGGCATAATGTCTTTTATCCTTAAGAGTCTGTCTGTCCTCCAATATGGACAGCAATCATGCTACAGGCATCAATATGAAGGTGACAAAAACGGTGGGACATATGTTCAGTATATGACATTTCAGACTTCTAAAAAGTCATTTGTCTTGCTTCACACTTCACAGCCTGTGACTTATTTAAGACCCACCTTTTGGTATGTCTTCTCTGCTTTCTCACAATTTGGAAGTGAACATTCTCTTCTGAGGACAGTCATTGCTTGCATACTCCATGTTCCTGTCCAAAATAAAGTTATGTCCTGCCTTGTAAACAATTTGCACAAGTGAATTGTTCTCATGGGAAAAAATCAGTCAACCAGAACACTGGAGGTTGTGGGAAATCTAGCTTTTAAAGTTTCAGAGCTCGCCCCTTGCTGCTGCAGAGCTGACATGGGTCTATTGACTCCCAGAGAACAGAACTGATTGACATAGCTCTATTTTCCTTAGAGTGTAATGTCCCACTTTAATCAGCTTTTGGCCTATTGTGTGTCCTTTAGACCAGAGGAAGAACTTCTATTTTGCTGTTTGCTGTGTATAGAATCGGTATGGTTCTAAGACCATCATTTTCCTATTTCTACTCATTCTAACCCCTACATTCTCCTTCACACCTTGTCAAAATCTCTGTGGATAGTGTGAAATTTGCTCCTTATGGAGGGAGGAAAGAAATATGGGAGCATAAAATATCTTAGCTTTGGTCAAGACATCTCTTTGCCTTCTTAATTTAAAGACCAAGTACTGTCAAGTGTCTGGCCTAGCATGACTGATCTAAGTGCCTTATATAACCCAGGACTGGGTTAGTCTGGAAAATTTGTTTGTTATTTTGTTGTCTTGTAAAGTGGCTGGTTTTCAAGGGATTTTTTTGTTTTGTTTTACCAGTAGAGATTCTAGTCTATCTTGTGGCACATTTCAGATAGACTTTCAGGCACTTTTCCCCTCACTTCCTGACTCTCCCAATTTTCCTGTGTGTTCACTTGTGTGGTCTTCTAAAGGTTGAAGTGATGATTGTGCTTAACAACACTCACCACTACATTTTCAATAGTTTTGCCTAGCAGAGGAAATACACTAATGATTTACAGACTACGAAGGCAGAAAATGTTTTTATTAGGGGCAAAATATCTCTTATTACCATTACCTACTTAAAATGGAATATAGCACACCAATAGTGACATCTAGTTTTATCTAGATGTTAGAGAACATGTGACACATATCACCCTTCACTCCATGGCATGAGAATTATGTGTGTGACACTGAACAGGAGAAAACTCATTCTTGAGGGGGACTGGGTGGGGGAAAGCTTTTATGGGATTTATTCTGATTTCTGTTGAACTTTAAATTTCTTTTCAAGTTCTTTTCACTGATTGTTTTCATTATAACACATGAATTCACAGTATGGATAGTAAATTTTACTTCAAAGCCTGAAATCCAAAAAAATTGAGAAAATTAAACTACAGGAGAAAACTAATCTTCAAAGAAATACGTATAAAGTTCAGAGATTAGTGCATCTACAGCAGGTGTTGTTTTTATGTATTTCTGGATGGCTGTTTGAAGGTGAGTGGAAATGAACACAATTGAAAAATAGTGGAGAGAAATCTAAATCCTTTTTGGGGAAGAGTTACTTGTCTAAAAGTGGCAGCAGAAATATAACAGACCACTAGTTCCTTGTCCTATTTTTCTGGACACCTGACATTATAAGGCCAAATTACTTTCCAGGATTAAGTGTTACAATATCTGATTATAAGCTTCAATTTCTTTGGGTTTTTATTTTTTCCTATTTTTTCCTCTTACTACTATTCTTTTGCTTGTATACTCTTCCCATGAAATGATCAGCTTATTCACCTTTGCTTTGAAATCTTTATTTCTTATATTCTTTTTAAATTATGTTGGATATGTCTTATTTCACACTATTTGGTTTACCTGAGGAATACTTTTATAGATATGAAGATCAAAGTAACAGGGTCTACCATACAACAAGACAAAAGTGAACAAATAATTTAACAGCGCAAGCTAGGCTTTTATAGTGGAACACTGGATACATCAATATAATATAAACACTGCTTCCTTTGACACTTAAGTAACACAATAAATTAAATACTCTCTTCACCATAAAAATATTAGAAGATATTAGATTTTTGATATAATTAATTATGAAACTTTGTTCTAACTGATTATAAAAATACCCTGAACTATTTTTTTCAGGTAACAATTCTGAACTCTAGCATGTTTTAGAAACTGAAGTTTAGAGTAATACAGTCACATAAATACAATGTACATCTAGCTAAATGTAGGAAATCTAAGTAAAAACATTTATTTTCCATCTTAAAAGGGTATTGTACCAGTGGACAAAACCCCTCCTTAGATGATGCTAACTCCAACAAGGCAACAGAGAAAACCAAACTTCATCTATCTAGTAGACTATCAACCTTCTTTCAAAGATGATGGAAGGTAAATAAAGCATTTCACTGAAACGTATTTTCTTTGGACTAGGCCTGTTATAAACTATTTCTCTTTGTCATTCAGTCTGAATTCTTTTTTTATATACGGCTGGAGAATGCAGATTTTTTTTCAGTGGTTCTCAATTCTCTAGCAAAAATATCAAAGCACTCATCATCAGGCACAGCATGATGGATCCTGCAAACAGTTGGTTTTGTGCCTAATATTATGCAGGGTAATGTGTTAAATACATGAACTCTGCTTGCAACATGTGAGATTTCAGAACTGTATTTGAGTTCCATCATGCTGTATCTCATCACCTGACAGCAGAGCCTTGAGGCTACAGAGTCACTGTGGGCGCATCCTCCTTTTTGCTCTGGGTGGTAGTGAAGTAATGTCATTTCTTGTGTAGATCTGCCAAACAGCAGCCTGTACCTAGACCCTTGCTCAACTTAAATTTTAGTGTATTGAAATGGTGGGATTACAGTATGAGAGTGACAAACAAGGCAAATACAGGAAATAGGTTCATCCCTAAATCACTGCTGTAGTATTTGTTCTGTATACAGGGTGTGCAGACAGATTTTTGACATTTAAAAGCTACTTTTGTTTTCCCTGTTGGCATATGCATAAGGATTGGAGGATTTCCATTTTAAAGTAATTTCCATTGGTTGTGTATCTTTGTAACTGACACAGCTATGTACTACAGATGAAGTTTGAAATCTACCTAAGTATATTCTTCCAGTGCTTTCACATTAGGTCAAAATTCATCCTTCCATAGTTCATACTACTTCTCAAAAAATAATCCTATCACATGATTTGTAAATGTTACAAAGAGTCGTTGATGTCTATGAAGTAATGATAACTTTCAACCATCAGATTCTGTAAAGAATGTTGAATATAACTGAAACACAAATATGGAAAAAATATGTAAGTACAACAAAAATAGGTATAAAGCTTCATTATCTCAAATTACATTGGCTGTTCATTTACAGTTTGGTTTTCCAGGAACATTTTCTCAGTAAGTAATGACTTCTTGTTTTTCATTCCAGCCAAACTCTTACTTGTTTAAGAATAGTAGCAGAGGAAAAAGGGTTTTGATGAAGAAGATGCTGTAATTCCATCAGCTGAACAAATATTAATTTTTTTTTTTAAACAAATATTCCTTCTGCTTTGGATACTTCTATATGAGATGCTTGAAAGAACTGCTTGACAATTAAGTCCTTTTGCCCATTGCTAAATCATAATGCAAGCATTCACAAACATGTGAATACATGTCCCTGTTGTATGGTTGGTCCTCTGGATTAGGTTCCTGGTATACTTGTGTATGTGGTTGTCTTAGGAGCTGCCTGCATTTTAGTTATATCATGAGAAGGATCAAAGAATGACATGGCTGGTAAAGACAGCAGCAGGAATTAATTACATCAGAAATATTTCTGCATCTGAATTCTGGCTGGCTGTGAGCATCCAAATGACCTTAAGAAAAGGGCAAGTATGGTGACAGGGAACAGGTTCTGCTAGATGTGGCCGCTGTCCATCTATAGCATTTTATTTTACATTTCTCCTTTTAAGCATTTGTCAGTACTGTAAGATTTATGGTAAGGTATCTGATATACTATTACTTGTAGTCTAATATATCTTACATGTTTTTCTAAATACGATTTATCTGATAAAAAACCCCCAATTTAGAAAAATTAGAAAAAGCTATATCTTTGTATAATTTTGAATTGAGGTATAGAAAAATTGGGCAGGATGAGAAAAAAGCAAAAGGAAAAGGTTGCATAAAATACATGTCAAGAAATTTAAAGAACAAGATGAGACATGTCAGACTGTTACAGAGAAGTTAGAGAAGTCAGAGAGACATTCCAATAGACTGAAGAGGGACAAATAATATATTTTGAGAAGGGAAACATTATCTTGGGAATTAGAAGCTAAGCTTAGCTATCTAGAAATATACTGGAAAGTTATGAATCCGTTTGCAAGCATTTAGGGAATAATAACAAAAGATAGCAAACATATTTTTATTGAATAAAAAATCATATCCAGTGCTTATCTTAGGCATCATATCTATCAAAAAACATAGCAGAAAGTTTGCCTCAATTTCAGACTTTTAACAGTTCTATTTTCCCCATAAACTAGGTGTTGTGTTAAGGGTAGTGATGCCAAATAAGTCCAGTTGTGTTCCATGCACTGAACTATCACAATTATAGATTCACAAATAACAAGATATACCTTCATCCTAGTCGTGTTCCTTGAACTACCATGGCTGCACTTGAAAGCCTTTGGTCACGTTCAGTGAGAATGATCACAGCTGGCTTAATGAAAGTGCAGTTTATTAAAGCACAGACACACGGGCTCTTTGGGATTGCTGGGGATGAATTCACTGGCTGTGAGGCACTTGCAAATGCCAAAGGTCTTAACTACTAATGTGTTAAAAGATGCACAGTGATTCTATAGAGACTGAGAGTTTCCCGGGGAAGCTCTTGGGGTAACCAAGTGTTCAAATCTTAACCAGAGGTGTCCCAATGGTGGGGGAGAGGGGATCAGACCATTGACTGATCCCAGAAGTCAGAATGGTACACGATAGTATCTTCCCTAACATCTGTTCTCCCACACATGATTTTTATGTTATTTCTTGTCTCTAAGGTGGAGCTTGAGGGACTCTAGTTATACATACCTTTATTGCCATTGGTGTAAAAGTCTCTCACTTTGTGTTAGAAGGTACAGGCTAACAAAATTCAGAGCACATGCTCAGTGGGGTTTGGTCACACCTTGGAGGTGGGTAGCTTTTGGGATGGAGGTGTGTTTTTGTATTGTGATGATATTACAATGGGAAAGTTTACTAGTGGACAGCATTTTGTCAAATGCGCAACAGATTGTTGGCTCAGGGTAGCAAATATGCAGCTTGTCAGTTCTGTTTGACCTTCAGGTTCCATATCACAGAGCCTGACCATAGTGTCTGCACTCCACCCTCCATGCAGCTATCTCAGGGTTAGGATGTCAAGATCCCCTGATGTTACCAGTCTTCAAGGTTGCCATAGAACTTGTTGCAAAGAAAGATGTTTAGGAACTTAGGCTGACACTAACACTGCATATTAGTTGCTCATCATCCTGAACACTTCTTTAGATTGTGAACATAAGTTTAATTCTTAAGCTACCCCCAATATTGTTCCACACTGGGGAGGTAAGGCTTAATGAAATTAGAACAAGGCAGAACTCTGCCTGATTGTAAAACAGCACGTAAGCACATTTTTAATAGTTTTCTCTCATACTGAGGGAAACCCCAGGTTTATGTGGTTGTATAGAAGATTTGGGGACAGTCTGGTCAGTTGGAAGACAATCTGGTGTTTTCCAGGTCTTTCTTACATTGTTACTAACTGCTGTAATGACAGAGGAACGCATTTATGATCTATGATCCACAATGAGATATATGGAGTCACAAGTACAGTATAAGTCCGAAATTGACAGCCAATTGCTCTAAAATCAGGCAGGTGAATTCAGAAAAGATAAACCGCATATACATAGTATATAATATTGTCATTAGGAAGCACCCTTGTAAAATGAAAAATACTGACCAGGTAGGAGCGCTGTAGGAAAGAATCTGTAGGCTGTAATAGATTGCAAACAAATACAGGTAAAGCTGTGAAGTGTTAGGAAAAAAAAAGACATTTCATGTGCATTTATTGTATTGCTGTATGGAAGATGTGAAGGGTTCCAGCTCTTGATTCTGGCAATGCCTTGGGTATGTAGAATTTCCAGCTTAAGATACTGTATAAAGAGCTTGACATTGAGGAGATGTCAGCATGAATACATCAGAAGAGATTTGGAATATGCAATTTGGAAGTAATAGATTTTTCCTAGCCCAGGCTATGAAAGCAGAGAAAGAGTGTCAGTTCTCTGTGACCCTGATGACTAGAATTCCTTTGCTATGAAAATACATTCCTTCTTCTTGCCTTCTTTGCCTGAATTACTGATGTTGATAGCACTCCTGTTTCTATTGGACATGGTAGCTTTGAAGACTAAGACTGAAAATCTGAAATTTTTCATACAAAGTAACTGTACTACTCCAAGCAGAGATATTCAGAAAAGCACTGAACAAAACTGGACCCATTTCTTGAACTTCAATTAGATTGTTTCATGGGGTTTTCTACTTAAAAGATTCTCTTCAGCACCAAAATTGGGTGATAGATGACAAAATCTTGGCAGCATGATTATTGATGTATTAGATCAATGACAGCATTTCTGTGTGGTCTTGACATAATGAAACGAAAATTTATTATTCACCAGATACTTCTCACGCCCAAACAGATACATTAGACTTCATACTGAGAAATGCTTTTCTCCAAATTATTCTACCTGAGGCCCCTAAATAATTTGTAATCTTAGCACTTAAAATTTCTTCTTATTGTTATCTTAAGAGTTTTTTTTAATGCAGACAGTTTTTCAAGGCAGAAATTTAAAAAAAAAGAAAAAAGAAAAAAAAACCTGTGTTTATGAGTTATCAGTTACCCAAAATAAGATGGAATGTTGTCTATATTTCAGACTCTGGTCCACTAACTGTACTGTGAAACATCATCAAGGAACACAAACTGTGTAAAGCAGAACTTGGAAAAACTTAAATAAGGATGGTTTTAAAGTTTAATCAAATTCTCTCACTAATCACCTTCTGCTGACAGATCAACAGGCAGTGAAAGATTATTTTATCCTGCTAATGCAGATTAGTCCATTCTAAGCTCTTTCAAGCACTTAGATCAGTATTTGCTCTGGGGCTTTCAGTTTATGCCTTGTTTTGCCACTACAGATTAAACGTTGCTGACTGTGAATTTGCTCCAGAGGAGGCCTCTATATCTCATTTAATCCATTCTTTGTTTCATCCGTATGAACCACGGTCATTAAATTGTAAGTACTATACTACTGACCTTAGTCTAGACTGATTACTCTAGAGAGAATCATAGAGGCTTTCTTTTTGGCATATTTGCTCTCTTAAGAGGACTAAAAAGACTGTTTCACTGAGAGGAACTTTCAGTTGGCCACTTTGGACAGCACTGACAGTCTTGAAATCCCTTAGTGATTTAAGGTCTATTAGGGTACGGTTTCAGTAACATTATAGCTTTCTATGGTTTTGGTTTGGCTTGTGTACGTATTTTCAAATACAATTTTGTTGATTTTCCAACTCCAGCACTGATAGAGATGTATACCCTATAAATTTGCTGAACCCGCCTTATGAATGAGAGGTCTGAATAATTAAAGGCCTGACCCAAACATCTGAAACTTTGGATGTGTCCAACTGAGAGTCAGTGTGGACATATTGCTAGCTAGTTGATGATTTTAAACTTTGAAAAGTGTAAAAAACTGAGAGAATTTATTCATATAAAGAAAAAAAATAGCTGTGAGAAATCAGTCTTTATTTTAGTTTTAAAGAAAACCAAAATCAACAGATATCATATATTCCTATGGAGGGCTGGAGCAGCTCTCCTATGGAGACAGGCTGAGACAGTTGTTGCTCAGCCCGAAGAAGGCTCCAGGGAGACCTCATTGTGGCCTTTCAATATATAAAGAGGACTTCGGAATTCCACAATGATTCTATGATTCTATCCTCTACTGAGCTATGAAATCCTCATTTTAAATTCTTACTGCACATTACTGAGTTCTTTTTATGCACAACTCTTGCATTTATCTAGAATTTAGAAAATAACTTTTACATAATACAATTACTAACAAAAGAATAAATAATAGGGTGCTTGCATGTATTTTTAGAAGATCAATCTGTAATATTTAACATTGTAACTATTTTAAAAATGTCCATGTTGTTTATATTCCTTCAGAAATGTATTCTATTAGTATGATATCCTAATTATTTCTGGAAAAAGCTTTGAGCTCATATATAGTATTAATATCCAGGAGACATTTAGAAGGTTGAAAAACCCCATCTAAATCTTTAGTCTCATTGAAGAAAGAAGCTTCAGGCATAGGCATTTGGCAAACTGGTAGCTAGGGTTCTTTGGATGTACTTTTGTCCCGGTAAGTCTCTCTGTCCATGGGTCAGACATTGGTCTTGGCTTGGAGACTGATTCTCTGATGCCCTTCACTTAAGTCCTTGCTAGTAGCACTGATTTGTTTTCATTTAGCAGATGGAAGGTAGTCAGTCAAAACTAGGTGTCGTAATTCTTCCCAGTGTCAATGGAAGAAGGGCAGCTCCTGGCTTTCCTTGATGCTGGAATTCTGACTGAGCACAATGAGAGTCAAAAGTGCAAACTGGTTGTGGGACTGCCCAAGAAAACTAGAGGAATACTCTAATTTTTCTATTAACATGTTTTAGGTTAGAGCAATTTCTCGGGAAACTTACCTACAAGGTTCTCTTTTCAAAAATACAGAACAGGAGTGTATCACATATCCTTCAAGCTTGCATATATCTGTATGGTTTACAGTATTTGGTCACCCTCTTGCTTTTGAAATGTATGTTATTAAAAGAAATATCAATCTACTGAACTGGTGTTAGGAGGGCAATTTTGATCCTAACTTCAGAGAAGAGATTTTCTGGGCTGTACATGAATGCTTTACAACTGCCTTTGCCAGGAATGCTGGCATTAGCTAATTTTCGCTGACAGGAGATGACAAATTTTAGACTGTGAGTGAATTTCATTTTGTGTGCTTCTTAATCAGATTGTAGTAATTGGGGTCAACAGCACTGCTTTCTTACAAGCTGTAAGCACAACTTCCTAGCACTTGGTATTCTGAACAGTGGAGTAACCGACATTGTGCATATGTATAGTACTGTGTAAGTAAAAAAAAACTTACAAGTTTTTTAAGTCTTATAAGACTGTGACTGCAAATACATATGTGACTTATCCCTTCTAACTCAAATCTGGTATTTTCCTTGTGTGCCACTGTATAGAAAACAAGCCTAACAGTTATTTTTCTGAGTTAATATGCAGGCTCTGTCTATGCTGCAGAAGACAGCAGCACTTGGCATATGAAGCAGAAAATTACATGTTTAGTAGGTTTGCTTTTCTTAGTACTGTGTAACAAAAGCCACATCTCATGTCAAATTCATATGATATTGCCAAAGAGATCAGACAAAATTTAGGTGTACTAATTTTCTACTGGTCTAGTCTTTCAATGAGCTTTTATTCAATAGGGTCTGATCATTTTCAATGAAGGGCCTCTAATAAATAGTAGCTTCACACACACCCACCCCCTCCTGAAAATGTTGGAAAATCTAAAGACTGTCCTGGTTGTAAGTCAAGTACAAACCTTCATTCAAAAATCTTCCACGATATTAACTTTATTAAAGAAAAGAAAGAAAGATGTGGAATAGTGTTCCACCACTTTTTCTAAAGGAAGTCCACCCTCCAAATTCTTGATTGTGCAGCTAGCTACTTGGACAGCTGTCCTTCTCTTCTAGGAATGCTCCACTGACAAAATGTGGGCATCAAATCCCAGGGCTTCATTATCTATCCTTATGGATGAAAAACAACAAAACAAGCTGTATCTGACCCAGTGCTATGGGCTGTCGTATGTACGGCCCAGGCAGCTGCTTGTCCATGATTTTGGTCTTATAAAATGAATCCCAAGGCTGCAATGTACTGCTGAATTTAAGTAGTATTTCCTCTGATGGAGTACTTAGTTTGCCCAAACCTTTACACAAGATTTCAACAATATAATCTTCTCCATGTTATTACCCATGTTTTGTTTTAAACACAAAACTAAGCATACAACATAAAATTAAACATGACATAAACTTAAACAGCACCTATATTTGCTTGCTGATCCTTTAAGTTACAGCTTTCTCTCAATCTAGAGCCAAACAATTTTTTTTCTGCCTTTTCATCAGTCCAGATCTTGCTGCTCCAGGGCTTGTAATTTATTTTAGACTTCAGGCTCCACTCTTATCCTGCAGTCCTGAAAAATATGTTAAAATATGACAGGATGTCTTCAGACTTCATAAAACTTTATAGCAAATTTATAGGAAATCCATATGTTAAAAAATCAAGCAAAGACTGAGAATGTTCTGAAACATTAGCTCTGAACTGTCCATCCACATAAACTATGATAATAACCTCTGGTATAGTTGTGGCCCAAGCCACTTGACTCTTAATAATTCCTGTTTGAGCTTCAGGAGCTGGTGAGAGCTATGGATCATTCCAAGTAAGTGCTTTGCTTTGGTTGCAGCTCCTGTGTTCTTGAGACTAAAGAATTCAAGAATATGTAGCAGCCTTTCCTTGTCAATTTGTTTTGACATCAGATAAAAGCTCTGACTGCATTTGGGCCGATCATATAGATGCAACATTAATGTGATGGCCACATAGTCAAAAATGTAGACAATCCAACGCCTCCTGCAGTACACCAGGAAAAAGCAGGAAGAACCTAGGTAACACTCAAGAGAATTTTGGCGTAGGTACAGTAGCTGAGACTAAAGAACAACCAGTAGCAGTTTCTAAGTGACTAGCAAATACATAGGTTTTGGGTTGAATGTTTAATAACCTGGAGTATGAATCAATGTTGAAGAGGATTTTTATGAAACAAGAAGCTGCATCCTTTTCTTTTTAAACAACTTCTTGCAAAATTGTGAAGTTTTGAAAATAAAAGGCTGAAATGGAAGTTGGCATTCTTCTATAATAAGTGACAACATGCTCAACAATTCTTTATTGTAATAAGGTGAAGGATAGCTACCTGTACTTAAATATTCAACTTGTATTAATTTTTAACATTTAATTAGGGTTTCTTTAACTGCAGCAGAAAAGGCATTACTGTTAATCAAGTAATCATAAACATCTTACATGAAGTGATTTTTTTTACAGTGAAATTAATTTGGTTGTTTATTTCCTTTTAAAACAATATTATAATTACATTATAATTAGAAAAGCCACTTTACATTATGAATTGCAGCTCTCAAGGATTGTGCATGTACACCTACTGTTACATAGCTGTCTATACTTTGTGTAAAGTAGGATATAAATATATACATGGGAACATCTGCTCAAAAAGCTACAGAAGAAGTGTTTCAAGAGAACATATTTTGAAAAGAAAATGCAAATCACCACTGGGTGCCACTGTTCTTCCTTGCCAGCTTGTCTATCTTGCCTATCACTGCAGAATTATTTTAGCAGTGAGGACACGGTCCGGAGCCCATTCAGTCAGTGGCAAAGCTCAGAAAATCTTCAACAGCACGTGATGAGAATCTAAAAGAACATGGCCCCTCAACAGAGATGTGACTGCTGCATAACTATTATAAAATATGGTAGTTCCTTGTGCAACAAAAGTCTCTGGAATTTTATTCCACTGCTGTACATGGGTTTTGAGAGTAGCAGTCGCTAAAAGCTAAGTTGGCAAGGATTTGGTACATAAAAAGATGCATGCACTTGTCCTGAATTCCTGAGAAGGCGATGCTAAATCTTCTGCTCACTTCAGCAGAATCATAGACAGACTCTTAGAAACCATTTCTTCATAAAGGTAGTGAAGCTTTATAGAGTCTCATTTCTTCCAGAGAGGTGTACATTTTAAAGCATCCAGAAGAAGCTGTAATTACATTTTCTGTTTTTTCTAAGCTGCATTATTTCCTATGCAGTAACACTACATTATCCTACAAGGAGGATCCACAGTGGCTGCAATTTAGTGATGTTGGCATTATTCTCTTGGCTTAATTCTCCAATGGTAATACTGTTGATTCATGAAAGAATCAGAGTGCTTAGATAAGATATTTCCTGGCTCTGTGCCTTCCCCTCCTCTATCTTCACAGACCCCCAGGTCAAGAAAGGGAAAGCATTCTCCTATGTTTTAAAAATCAGGTTAAAACTAAGTGTCTTTGGCTTTTGAGAGATCTTTTCTGCATCCATATGTTACACAGTAATATCTAAATGGTACAGCAAAGCTAGAAATGCAATGTTCAGAAGTACGTTAAGTAACTAAGGAATATAAGGCTAGACTTATGAAGATTTTTAAATGTCTAAGAATCCAAATAGTAGGATTTTAAAATGCTTTAAGGACAATGGGAGTTATACCAAAAGCATTCTAGGCATTGGCATGCTCAGCAATTGGGGATCCTGTGTCTAAAGGAATTATCTGTCCTGAGTTAGAAATACAAACATCTGCGACAGACACAGGAAAGTGTCTTCACCTTACAGTGCGGTTCACACAAGTCAACAAGCTGAATGGAAGTTTACTTAAATTCATCTTTGGGTAATACTGATAAAAGTTCTCAGATCTTAAAAGTAGGTGGGTGACTCAATCTACTCAAGAATATCTGCTTATATAAAGCAAGGTATTATTTTTACACAACAAGTGTTCTTATTGCTAGGCTATGTTTCAGCACCTAAGTGAATTTTCTCTAATTTGTGTAAAAGCAATATTAATTGAAGTCTTCCATATTTTTCTCCGTCCTATCTCTCTTGCTCACTGAGGTTGTCACTGAGGTGACACTGGATGTGTGGGAAGTTTTGGACATTTCTGCCAGAAACAGAGGGACACTGGAGTTAAAAGGCAAGTGTAAGGAGTTTCAGAGTTCTCAGCGTCACCATCATGTTGGGCATAGCTATTGAATTCCATCTTCAAAATCTAAGACACTTTTTGAACCTATCCTTTAGTATACAAAATAAGGTTTAGGCTTTCAACAATTATATACAAAAATATATTTTGATGTATAAATCCTATTGAAATCTGTGTCTGGCAAATGTTTGGTGATAGTAGTCTATGTGTTTAATAAATTTTTGCAAAAGGGAAGGCACTTTGGCATTTCTGAAAATACAGTTTCAAATACAATTCAGATATAATTCCTCTGTATTTCATTCCCTCTACTTTGTTACTCTCCACTTATTCCATCATGAAATGTATAGGAGCAAGGTTACCCCTTGCACTATAACACTAGATGAAGACTTAGCTCTATTAATTTCAAGTTAGCCTGATACCATTTAAAAGAGTCCTCATCACTTCTCTTGAACAGAGAAATAGATGAAGTTATGCAAAACAGACTCACTTAAAATATGGGGTGAAAGCAGCAATTGTAAGGCAAAAAAGAAAGGATTGTTCTAGGTTTGTAGAGTGAAAAAAACTCTGATGAAACTATATATAGTAAGACTCATGTAAATATGGTTAAATATTTTATAGGCTGTTTATCTTGTAAGACAAAGCTGTACTAGTGGGAAGGAGAAAAAAAGGTGAGTCTTTCAAAAAGCAGAGCAGAACTCCATATAAAAATCATACTTCTGTAATTAAAATTTTCAAGTAGCACAGAAACAAAGTGGGTATTTTTAAAATTTGATAAAAATATCCTGTAACCCAATTTCAAATACTTAGCTTATTCAGTTAATTTTTTAAAAAAATATAGATATTGTGTCTGGGTTTTCATATTAAACCATTCCTATCTTTAGGTGGGTAATGTTACTTTTAGTCAGGCATGGTTGTTGAGGTGGTTTTTAATTTAAAAAAAAAAAAATAATCTGTGAGTAATTTAATCCAAAGGGGTATTTGTTGAGTGTTAATGTAATCAAACATACAACATTTCCAGTTGGAGCCAGAGAGAACCACTTGTCTTCGCCTTGCAATCCTTGGTGTCACTTGAACTGCTCATGTGACAACAGCCTAATATGAAAAGAGACAATAGGCATTGTTGGTCTCACATATTAATAAATAAGAGCCACAGTGTGTGCAAACAAAGGCTGCTTCCTGGAACATTGTGTCACAAGATTCCCAGGGTCAATCCTGACAACTTTGCTCTGATGAAAAGCTCTGTTGAAATCAATGTTCTCAATTCTCCTCACATTAATTTTACACCACTTTAGTGACATTACTATTACATAGTCCCAAATTCTGATGTCAATTTTGTTAGCATAATTCAGATCAGAAATGACCTACTGATCTGAGAGTTATATCCGGCGTTACCCCGGGGCTCTCTAAAAAGCTCATGTGAGCCAGGAAAACAGGCCCAGCTGCCATTGGACATCTTTGTAGAGCTGTAATTAGATAGTAAAATTTGTGAGAGTCATCATAGAATTGATGAGAGAAGAGGTCTTGAGGATTTTAAGCAAGTGTCACATTTTTTTCAATGAGCAGGGAATGAATGGAAAGAATAAGTACTGTGTGCCTGTGTTTGTGGGGCTTATAACCCTTGTACTTCTATAAATCAGACTTAAGTTACACTACAGAAGAGTATGTTGCTTCCTTGCTTGTGTGCCTTTGAGTACCCTTCTTGCCAGAAGGGCTCTCTTACATTTTGTATTGCTAATAATAAAGGATAAAATGCTACCAATTAAAAGACAGCCAGCAAGAAGCAGGAAAGTTCTCTGAGAATCTACAGGCAATCTGAGATTTTTACCTTTAACTCATACTTGTTGCTTTTAAACATTTCTAGTATTTATTTTCTAGACTGCTAAAAACTCACAAGTGTCATTCCTCTAAAACTTGTTAAAAGAAAGGTCTTTGATAGCATGCCTTTTGCCAAGGAAAACCTAAAATAACCTGATTAACCAGTTTTTGTTCATTCTGTGAGGTTGTACTAGATGATTTTTGAAGGTCTCTTCCAACTCAAACCATCCTGAACTTTGGGGGGCGGGGTGGGTGTGGGGAAGAGGGAGGGAAGTGCAGTACTACACTGAAATCAACTTTTAAACCAGTCTGTGTTACTCTCCTCTCCATTCCTCATCCATACAGCTGGACTCCCTGTTATAGCACTACCCCATAACTTCCTTACATTATGTACATTTTACCAGGAAGAAGGAAACCTGTAATAAATCAATTCCTAGTCCTAAAATCCTTCTGCATTTTTATACATGTAAAACTCTACCAATAGAGGTCATAACTTAAGTATATGATGTTATTGCAGACAGCTAGTACTGACTGTCCAGTGCTTGTAAATTAATTGATCTACAGTGTGTTCACTCTCAGTTAACATTAAAGTTTATTAGAATGTCCAGAAAATTAAAATAATACTTTTGTGGATTTAAAAAAAATATGTCCCTAATAATTCACTGTTAGCTGGGGCAAGAGAATAAAAAAAAAAAAAAAAAAAGAGGAATGAGTTCTTAGCAAGACTCTTCTCTTTCTTCAGAATGACTAAATACCATGGGTTTCCATTTTCTACTTTGTCTCCAACCTCCATCTCTAATGGATCTGAGCAGACTGAGTTCCAAGAAATTCTATTGCTCTTAAGAGCTTCAGAAAGTACGTCCAAGGTTTGTTTCCCTTTGGTATTTGAGTACTGTCAAACAGACAAGATTAGTGCTTAGAAAACTAGCAATGGAATCTTCCTTATCTCTGATTTTATCATTAATTTGGACCTGCCTGTGTACACATCAGATTGCTGAAAATTTAACCAAGGCCCTGGTACAAGGTAACAGATACGATGCAATAATATCTACATATATAAACTCAGGTAATTCATTAAAGTTTATCAATATTCAAATATGTAAATATATACATAAATGTAATATTAAGATATATATAAATATTTTCAGCAGTTGTTGTTCAGGTATCCAGTTGATCTGGAAGACAGACAGGAGTGGTATGAAGGCTCCATAATCCAAAGATAAATGGTCAGTGACTTGCTGCATCACTTAGACACACAGAAGCCTATGGTGTCTGAGGGGATCCACCCAAGGGTTCTGTAGTAGCTGGTGTAAGGGCACACCAAGCCACTTTCATTTATCAGCAGTCCTGGTTAACCAAGGAGGTCCCAAGCACAGAGAAAAGGAGAAAACTCCATATTCACTAGTAACTTGAGAAACATCTGATTACTTAGCTGTTCAATTGATTTTTTCCTCTGAATTATGTTGACTTCTCTTTGTGTGTAAGTAAAAACAGTGATGAAGTTCAAGGTCAATTCCACATTGACATTGGAGTAGAATCCCTCCTTTGTCTTCTTTTGCTGATCTGAATACTTGACATAATTTTTGTTTTTAAGACAATAAAGATAACTATGGTAATATCTCAAAATTCAAGCAGTCTAGCTCTCCCATCCACCAACAAGTGTAGGTCTCTATCTTTACAGCTATCTTTATCTTTACAGTATCCCTACAATTAAATGCTGAACCCTTAACATATTGTGCCATATTCCCATCCAGCTGAATTAGTTCTGACTAGGGACATTACTCAAAATACCTTTGACACTTCATCTAATTGCATAATGACTCCATAACACTGGATGCAAAAAAAGATTTGTGTTGGCCGTGGTGGTACCATATTTAGGCCAGTGCACATTTAGACTGTTTTCTCTCTATTTCTTTGTGAGTTCAGGTCTATAAAAGCAATACGGTGTTTCAGCTGGTGCATTTCTAAGGGATTATGGTGCTTGATGGGTGGTTAAACATCATTCGATGCATGCAGTGATTGCCCAAATATGCACTGCCCATTGTGTTTTAGTGTTTAAATAGAACACTGGATTTAATGAGGATAAGTTTGTTTGAAGTAAGGTAGTCTTAGCAGCAGTGTTTATATGTGAAAGTGCATAAACAGAATTATTTCTGTAGAGCCAAAAGTTAAATTCCTTCTTTACAGCTACTTCTGTCTGAACATGCGCTTAAGTTTTGTGTCATACCCAGCTGATCACAGAATCTCAAAATCATAATTATTAGTGACAGAGAAACCTATTAGGTAAGTCCCGTGGGGACTAGCACAGCATCACTGGCACAGTAATCTCTCATAATAAATGCAGTCATACAGCTAATGTAAGTAATTGGAACTTTCTATCTCTCTATCCAGTTAATTCTGCCTGAACGCAGGCTTAAGTTTTTTGTTATACCCAGATGATCAGAGAATCCCCAAATCAGAATCATTAGTGTTAGAAAAAACTATTATGCAAGTCTCCCAGGGCAGCATGGCATCACTGACACAGTAATCTTTCATGATAAATGCAGCTATACAGCTAATTTTAGTAACTGGGACTTTATTCAAACAAATGTGTTAACTTCTGAGGCCATTTGTATCTGATGTCATTGCAAGAGAATTGTTCTGCAGCACGACCTCAGCTTTGTTAGTAAGGAAGGAACACAAACACTGGTACAGCAGTGCTGTATTTGGAGCAGCATATTGGTTTAAAGAGAATGGCAGAGATATAACAAATCAGCTTTTGTTCTTGTTTTTCTAGGCAGGATGTTTGCCTCTGCTAACTAATTACATAACTGATGGCTTTGCTTAGTCTTAAATGTCATGCTCTTGGTGGTGTGAATGGTGCTTGTGCTTTCAACACACAATATAGTTTGTGTTTCTTTCTTTTTTCCTGTGGATTTTCGGGGTTGGACAAATAATTTATATAATATTCCACCTGAAACTTTTCAGACATATGTAGCCTGAATCTTCACTGGAAATTAATCATACTTAAAATGACTACCTGTTAGTCTGTATGTAGCAATTCAACATGCAGCAACAGATCCACACATAAATGTATGTGTGTTGGTGTCATGCCCCATGTACACGTTGTCCTGCCTTTGGCTATGGTCAGTGCAAGCAGTAGCTTATCTCAGGATTTCTAAAACAGCAAATCATTGTATTATTCCACACGTTTCTGCAGAAGATCATGGATTAGCTTGCCTGCCAAATGAAGAGATTAAAGAAGCAAATACACTAGAGCAGCTTTGGTCTGCTCTGAACAGCCAAAGGTATCTGAACTGCTGCTGTGGAGCTGGTCAGATTTGCTGGGAATCACAGGACCATTTGGGTTCTTGCTTCAGTACAGAGGGTTGTAATAGGAAGGCCTGCTGCCTGCATAAACAGCTGCTTTCATTCTCATCTTGCTGAAAGGTGTCTGGTTGGAGACAATCAATCAAAGGGCTAAAGTTGAACACCTCAGTCTGTATTTTGACTAAGTGACTCTAGACCTTAAAAATCTGGTGTAACCATGTTCTGTTAAATGCTTACCATGGGGATCTGCTGTCCCCTAAATAACTGACAGCTGTTAAACTTTTACAGAAATTATCTGATTGCATCTCTGCCAAATGGCTATTAACAGAGCTGTTATCTGCTTGGTCTTTCTGGTACACAATATGGAAGAGATCTCTGTGTTACAAGGAGAGGTGAGGGAACTCCTCTTGGCTGGAGATGTACGACAAACCTTTGGAAGTGTCCATATTGACCAGGGTGTTGGGAAAAGGCAGATATATATGGTGGCACCTGATGTCTTACTGTTTTCCTTGGACCTCTGTGCATTGCCAGCTGCTTTGCTTCATCCTGTTACCGGTTCCTGCTACTCTGACACAATAGTGCACAGTTTAGAGTTTCTCTGTGAGAAATTAAAGCCTTCATATCAGCCCAATGCTGAATCTAGATTCTGATACATTCCTCCTTTGGATCTGTGTGTATCCTGTTGAGTCTCGTTCTGGTGTTGTTTTCCCCCACCCCCAAGCAGATTAATTTCTTACTGAGGATGAAGTATGTGTTCTGTTTGCTTAATACCAGACAGAAGAGTGCAAACAGTGCAAGCCGTGACAGCTGGAGGTGGGACTGAAAACGGTGAAGTCCCATATAAAGCTTATGTTCCTACTGGCAAGGTGTGGCAGGTCACAGTACAGTAAGAGGGGGGAACGTGTTTGGGAACATTTACTTGGGAAAGCTTATGGAAGGGTTTGGAGGAAAATCACGTATCAGGTTTTGTGATTGTAGTGCCTGTGCGTTTTCACAGCAGTTACCTTTTCTTATCAGTTTCCAGGAAAGGTAATTTGAGATCTGCCTTAGACTTCAGGGCATGGTAGCTAGGTAGACACATACCACTTTAAGGTAAAAGGCTGTAGTAAAGACAGAATCATAAGAACACCCATCCATCCTCAAAGAAACCTGCAAGAGTTAAATGTCGCCTCACTGTGTGCAGTCAGCCGTTGCCTATCTTCATGGTATGCTACAAAACAGCAACAGAAACATGCTAATTGAATAGGGAATTTTAGCAGATAGAACGAGATAAAAGGAGGCAAAGTCTCTCCCCCATAGTGCATAGAAAGAAAATGATGGGGAAGACACTGTGAGTTTTCCCTGCTTCAGATAAAAGCAAACCCATCTGTAGGACTGCTTTTCCTAAAGGTCCTGGATGTACTTGGTGAGTGATTTGTAAGACTGGGGAATTCCAATATGTACCTCAAGGGGATCTGATTTGGGGTGAAAATAGCAAATAGATTAAAAAATATATGATATTAATTGCAAAATAACCCTGTCCTCGTATGTTAGCATTGCTACAATTGCTATATTCTGTATCAACAGTATTAGAGTAAGAATCAGCCAAATTAATGATGGATGAGTGCCATGATAATGGAACTAGAATTGGCCTCAGCAACCAGTGCCCATCAATTTCCTGGAAGTCAACATCTTCAACCTGCAGACCACAAGCATGGACCACACCAAATGCACCACTTGAGAGTCCCAGATGCAGCATGCAACAATTCAACAGCACATACCATCGCTCCTGCCCTGAGAGACTGGTATCTATGATAGATGGAGCCCAAAGTTGTGGACTAAATTAACTCAATTTACATTTTTTAGGGAATGATAGCTTTCTGTATATGTGTATATATAAAATACAGGAAAAAATGGTTGTGATTAAAGGAATTGTTGGATCTGGGCATGATATAGAGGGTATAGAATAAGGGGTGGATAATGTCCTGGGTTCAGCTGCAGTGGGACACAGACAGTACAGGTGACCAAAACTCACCAAAGGCAGATTCCATACCATGTGACATAATGCTCAGTGTAATAGGGGTTAGCACAGCTCTAGGATGTGTGGCTCACAGACTGTCCAGCTTTGTGACAGGTCTGAGTTGTACGATCTGAGTTGTGTGGTTCGGTGAGAAACTGTGTTGCATATCACCAGTTTTGTACACTTTCCTATAAGGTCCCACTGTTGTTATTTCTCCCTCCTTTTGCTGTCCCAGTAAACTGACCTTATCCCAACCCATGAGGTTTGCTTCTGTCTACTCATTCTCCTCCCCATCCTGTTGTGGAGGCAGAGTGAGTGAGCAGTTGCGTGGTGCTTGGCTGCTGTCTGAGGCTAAACCAACAAGGTTCATACAGTAAGCAGCTACACAGTGGGGGAATGATTCTCTAGGTCAGCTGATTCAAAGTAAAATGTAATATATCATGTGTGAGAGATCTGTACTATTGAATTTTCCTGTTCTATCAATATTAATGCTTTTGAGTACTGGCTTCTTTCAGCAAATTTAAGAAAGGATGTGTTTAGAGCCCAAGATAAGAGATGGCCTTGTGTCCGTGTGGATGAATTAGCATACTTCATCAGGTAGATCTAACACAGAGATACTGTATGCTTGAGGAGTAATGCCAATTTTTCACAGTTATGATTAAAAATGCTGTGCCAAAAATGGGTTTCATGAGAACCCTATGGAGATTTCCATTCATTAAAGATGCTATTGAAAACACAAGAGAGATAATAATAGAAAGAGAACATTTAGCAAAGAGCGCTGTAGGGATGATAAAACTGAAAGTTAACAAGTAGGCAAAGCCTTTTATTTAGTATAATATCAATACTATATTCTGTAATAAAAAGAGCCTTTTATTTGAAAATAATGCTGGTGGAGAGATATATACAAAAAGTCTTGTCTCAACCGCATTGATTTCTAGATCCTGACATTTTGAATTCCTGATGCAGATACCCACTTGAAGTGATTAAAAGTTTTATTATGCCTCACAAAGGCATAAATCAAAGGCTAGAAACTACTAACAGTATTTCCACAATGATTTTCTGTCTTTTTAAGGCCATGGCCTTAAAAATATTCAGCTACCATTCAGCTATAAATTAGACATAAGACCTGAACTAGTTTGACCAACTCTACATATTTCTGTGTCTGGAAATACCTGTTCTATGCAGGGGTTCAGCCAGTATTTAAAAAATTCTTTTATTAGTTACACTGTCAGCACAGGTATCAACTAGTGTAACTCAACCCCAGACGAGATTTGTGAACTCTGTATGGTTTAGCTGAGATTTGTATTTGTCTCAAAAGTCATTCACGCCCTCCCTGTGGTGTAATATCTCCCAGACTTGCCTGTAGCCTTCACTTTATCTGATCCTGAAGACAGTACAGACTAGAGTTTTGTGAAGAAAACTATCAAAATTAGTTTATGAAATAAAAGGGAACTTGATACATAAATGATCTTCTTTAGCTTTTAATGGTTTGATCCTTCTTCAGTACCTGAGGATATTTAAAGACTCATACCACTGTGCATATCACAGGAGCTATAAATGTTAAAGAGTTTATTTCCAGATTTAAAGGAAAAATGCAACTGTGAGAAAATATACTCTCATATCTGAGTAACTTAATGTTTCATAGGCTAAGAAATGCAATCTTGTTTATGAATGTATTACTTTCCATGTCAATTATGCCATTTTTTCTCAGTTCAAACCCTTTTTTAATAGACATAACACTGATATATTTGTTTGTAGCACAAATTTTTATTTTATTCTTAAGAAAACAATTGAATCCAAAAGGGTGTCTGAGATTTTATTATTTCAATTCTAGGAGGAAAGTACACTCCTTAAGTCATAAACTATATTAAGTGTTACTAAAATCCTTTTACAGCAAGGGCAGCTTAATTTTCTTAGCTTTTCAATAGCCCTAAAACAAGTTCTGCTTTGTTTATGCCAATAACAGACAAGTTGAGATTCTTGTAGAAGTCCACTTGGAACATGGTTTTGTCTAGGAATATTCTGAAAAATAGAAAGGAAAAATTTAAAATTAAATGGATTATTGTAACTTACAATTAGATGACACCAGATAGGGGTCACCAGACAATATGCTCAAGGGCAGCGCTGCTGGCTAGAAACATCTAAATGAACTGGATGAATGGGCCAACAGCCACCTCTAGAAATTAATCAAGAACAGATGCAAAGTCCTGATTTGGGATTGGATAATCCCTTGCAGCGATACAGGCTGGGTACTGCCAGGTTAAGGAGCAGCTCTGATGAAAAGATCCCAGGAACCTGGGCATACAGCAAGCTGAGCATGTGTCCAACTGTATTGTGGGGTATATGAACATGAAAAATTAACAGAGGATATTCTTCAACTAGTCATTTCTCATTAGAGTATACTGAGATATTATGTTCCATTTTGGTCCCCCTGTATGGTAAAGACATAAACAAACCACAGCAAATAGAGAACCACTCAGATAGCTGGGGCTGAAGCACTTCTGTGGATGGAGGCTGAGTGGCTATAGCTGATTCAGCCTGAAGAAGTGCTGGCTCAGGGGGCACCTAACAGTAGACTTTGGTGCTTGTAAGAGTCTACTGGGGAGATAGACTTGGGCATTTCTTAGTGGAGCATGGTGAGGAGGTGAGGAACAAGAAGGGTGAAGACTGATTGTGAGAATGCCCTTCCACTAGAAGGTCAGGTAAACAGTGGCATTGCATGCTCCCTCCATCCTCAGAGGGTTGCCTACTCCACCTGAATGAAGCCCTGAGAAACCTGGTCTGACCATGGCTTTAAGTATTACATTGGAACAGAAATTTTATTCCTTAAACACATAAATAATCCTAAATAAATAAAATGTTTAAATATACTTAATATTGTATCTCTTTTTTTTTTCTTTTTTTTTTTTTAAATATCTCTTATGCCTTTTAGTAGAATATCCTCATTATAAATCACATATGACCTAGTTTTCCTTGTTGATTGTGCTTAATATCCCAGATCACTTATCTTAAGCGATATATGAAAGTGGCTTGGTACTGGCTGTGCAGGCTAAGAAACCCAAGGTTGTGCTCTTGTTTTCTCTTCCCATCTCACCTCTGATGTGACTGTTATATTAACTGCCCAACAGTCAATATAAACTGAAGCAGCATTTCTCATGTAAAAGGAAAACCGCGTTCACTGCAGCATTTTCTGGTTCATTAGTCAAATTGGAGCCAAAGGAGCATGTTGCCTTTTCTGGACCTGCTGAACTCACTGCTGCTGGGCTGCCATCAATCAAACCCAGCTGTCAGAGCAAACTTACAATCTTCAGACAAAACCAGTCTTGTAGCTAACACCAACCTGACTGACTGTGTGCCTTACTAGGAAGCTGTTAATGGACTATGAGAAACTGTTAATAAAAAGGTGAAGAGTGGTCATGCAGGCAGTCACACCACCAGTGGCGAGCTAAGCTACCAAGCATAAAACTTGCTAGTACAAACCAGTTTGCATTTAATTTTACATTTTCGTGAAAACATGATCTCTGATTTCTTCACACTGCTCAGGGAACAGGAAGCTATTGCAGTATCTTCCTTACAGCAGAAATATCAAGTGAAATCAGCTATGCATCTCAGGACTTGAGCTGGAACCTCAGAAAGCTCATAGAGGAGCAAATAGTTCCTTGTAGTGGACATTTTTCAAAAACCCAAATGACTGTGTGCTAGGCCTCTCTCAAACTTCTTTGCCACCAGACTGTGCAGAGGGCTCTTCCCTGGGGGCACAGGCAGGTTTCGAGGCTGTGTGTAGCTGTGCAAAAGGTGCTGCTGGTGATGGCACACTTGCTCCAGGATCAGGGCTCCAGCCTGGAGGTCCAGTTTGCCTGTGCCTTCTGTGTGGGATGAGACCCTGCCCAGAGGGAGGCTGGCAAACCAGGAAGGTCTTGTGAATCTCGCAAGGATGCTTGGACAGATATGCCAGGCAGCTGATGCCAAAAGTCAGCTTGAGTTGTTGTAGCACTTACAGATACAGATATCTTAATGCTCAGTCATGCCTTCCTCCCCACAACCCTTGCTAAGCAGCGCTGGGAGCCACCACTGCCTGCCAGCAGGTGAGGCCTTGGGACATTTGCCCCTGCTTGGAACCTCCTTCACCTCAGCATTACTATTGCTCCCTTGGTGCTGCAATTTTCACTCAAGTTACCAGATGTAATGTCCGTATCTGTTTTTGGTTTTGTTGTGGTTGTCTGTTAATATTGTGCAGTGTTATGTTCCTATCCAATGGGCAGCTTCACAGCAGAGAAGGCCACAGGCTTGGCTTGTCCTTTCTGTGAAGGATGGGAGGCTCCTGATGGAACAGTGGACTGAGCCCACCCTGAGTGAACCTTCTGGAAAGTGGTGGAGGTAGGAGGGAGAGCAGTGTGAGGAAATGACCAAGTGAGGATTGAGCCCTCTGGAACAGCTAAGCTTGCCAAGCCATGGGAAAGAGGAAGAAGCAGATATGTAGCCAAGTACCTCAGAGAGAAGAGTAGATGGCCATAGGTAACTGACTGCAGCAACACCAAGTCTGCCACTACCAAGCCAGCCCCTGATCTGCTGGGCTGAAACCATCCAGGAGAAAAGGACATGACCTGGAAGGCAGGGTGAGAGAATCTCTTTACCGTCCTCTTCCTTGTTTTCTCTCTGTTCAACAGTCTGTGTCAGTGGGGGATGCTTGGCTTACAGGTGAAATGAGGCACTCCATCCACAGTGAGGCCAGGCACTGGCACCCCCTCCTCAGTTTGACCTTTACAACAAACAAGTTTCAAGCCAAGGTATGAGAGGCTGAATGAAAGCCAAAGTCGACCATTAATCATGCACAGATTGGGATGTGGATCTCCAGCAGGTTATGTGTGCAGCATGTTTTCTTTTAAATTAAGAGGCCCATGGAATTTTGTGGAGCTGCCATTGGTAAAAGCTTGCATGAACATCCAAGACTAAATTTACAAAGGTTCACACATTTGTGTGAGGAGCATGGGTGAGAAGAAGCAGCTTGCTCGTGTCCAACAGCAGGCCCAAAATGCAGGCTCTAGGCCAAAATCTGGGATCATATGAATAAAAATTAACAAACACAAAGCCAAATGTAAAGTTAAGCTTATAAAGCAGCATATGGGAATCCTAAAAAGGACAGTCTTGACATAGGAGAAATTATAGTTTGCAGTTGTTTTCTTCATGAGTGAATTCACAGACAGCAGAAGACAGAAACAAATCCTTCTGCAGCAGCACAAACCCTTGATCCTGAAGATGAGCAGAGGTATCTGTGCCTATACCTCAGCTGACAGCACATTTCATTAGATAATGTCAAGTTGGCTTTACAACCCACTAATTCAAGGCAAAAACAATTGGTGCTGTATTTAACTTCAAATAGATGTCCAGTGACAGTATGCTAGGTGTAAGCAATTAGCATATTCTCTGCATGGTGTGAATTGCTCCTGTCACCAATGGCTGTAAAACTGAGTGTGAAGTAGAGCTTACTTGAAAATCAGGTTTTTATGAGATGCATAATAGAATTTGGCAGGGGGAGAAGGGAGAAGAGGAGAACAATCAACTCAAATGTTTAGCATTTCAAATGAACATTTTTTTTTAATCTGGGTGTATGTGGAGAAAGAGGGTGTCTATTATATTAGTTCTCTGTGCAGATCAGCCTTATTTCCAGTTTGGATTACTGGGAAGTGATTTCAATGGATTTTGAAAGAAAATCAATATCCTGAATGTAGTTCTAATTTTTTTTCTATCCTTTTAAAAAAATATATAAATCATATTTTTAGCTTGCCAGCTTTAATAAGACAGAGCTATCAGACCAAGTATTACAAAAAGCATTTGGAAATAGCTATCATTAAAACAGAATCTTTGAAACAGTACTATAAGCCAGAAACTAGATATATTTCAGGATAGTTTAGGAGGACCAAGATCCCATGTTTTAAAACCATGGAGATCTATGAACAAACTTCATCTATGGTAGCTAAAGTAAAATAAAGAGATTCTCGCTAAATGCTTTTTGCCTAAGCTACATGTAGTCATTTAAGGACAGTATTTCAAAAACTAAATATTTGTCTTCCTTAAGACTAGCTATGTGATTATTTCCTGCAGAACATTTGCACAAAAAAATCTAAAAATCTAGTATTAACTGGAAAATTGTCAAATATTGCTCCAACACATGCAGCTTTTTCCCTCAGGAAAATTCTTTTAAAATGTTAAAATAATATTCCATAGTTACAGATGCATCTATTTCCTCAAGTTCCAAGGAAGACTGAGGTGAAAAAGAAAAAAAAAGAAACCATGCTTTTAAGGAGAGCTCACTATCTGGGAAAAATCAGCAGGTCACATTTGAGAACAGATGAATTTATCCTTAGCTAATTACCCTGTAAGGTTCAGCTGAGCTGCTAGCACCACTAACAGTCAAGACATATCACAATGGATTGTTCTGTCCGTTTGATAAACTCATTCACTGAACATGTTGATTTCTGGCTGTGCATGTACAATACAATCTAGCCAGTCAATAGTCTTACTACTCATTCAGATCATTTTCTGCCTTATTGTTATGGCTTATTTTTTTCAGCCTGCTTGTTGCATTATTCTTTCTAGTTTGAGAAGTCTGCCAGGACCAGTATGTTCTAGTCCTTGATCTGCTGCTATTATTTGTATTGTTTTAGCAACTCTGACTTCAATTTGTCCATCTGTAAAACTGGAATAGGAACTTAAAAAAAGTATAAAGTAGTTCTCGCAGTGAAACCTGCACACAGTAGAAGGGAGCATAGAACTATAAACTTCAATAAATACACTGTGTTCATTTAATTCTAATGTGCTGTGGGAAGCATACAGTGTAATTTTGATTTGAAATATGAATAGTCATAAAAGTCATAATTGAACAATTAGTATCTTTTGTCTGTTCAGTTTGTAAAGAGATGAAAAGAACCAAAAGTTTAAGGGAAAAAGTTTGAAGACCATGTAAGTATAATTTTTAATTTAAATTATCTAATAATGTACTCATAAATATTAAAAATATCTAAGTCAATGAAGCCACTGTAACTACAGTAGACCTTTTTAAACTATGAATGAAGCACTTGCTAAAACTACTTTCTACAGAATCAGAGCCTGTTTTCCTCGATATCAAGCAGTCATTAGTGCTGACATTAGTGAAAACTAATTCAGGCTCTTTGTACTGAAGACCTAAAAGTATGCTGAACTGTAGAAATATGGAGACAGATAGCTTGAAATCAAGGCACACAAATAAGTTGAACTGAGATATTATTTCCTAAAACTCCAGTCCTTAGATTCAGAGCAGCATAAAGCCTTTTCAGTTTGAATCCTGGTTTTGTTAAACAATGAGGTAAAGGTGAAAAGGAATTTGTTTAAATTATATATTTTTACCTGCAGAGTAAGAATGGTCAGTGTACACTCTTTTAGGGGTGTAATAAAACTAGAAAGTAAACATGCTCACTGTCAGCAAACAAAGAAGTACTGCTCATTAGATTACAGCAAAAAAGAAACTGTAGAGAACTGGCTCAATCACAGCAGTTGGACAGTCTGAGAAGAGGCATAGGAACATGACTCCCATTAACTGATGTCATGCCTAGGACTGCACATACAAAAGCCACATGCACATGAGAGTTTGAAAGGCATTTGTTTACTTTAGCAACTTTTGGCTGTAAAGGGGAAGAGGAAAAATTTTCCATTATCATTAAAAGCAATTCAGCGGTTACCAAAGAATTTACTCCACCAATTCCTCCTTTCTTCATTATCTTCTATTTATTTTTTTAACAGAACTTTCTAATAGATAAAAGTGTTGTACAACATGGGATTGGAAAAGATCTCAAGAGATACTGTGTTACTATAGCCTATCTTCAACCCTTGGTTTTCCCAACTCAAATTTCATATGTCATGAGGATATGTGACATTAAATCTGGCAGTGCAAAGTCTTTCAAACATGCCCTATTGGAAGTTTCACAGATTATATATTTTTGTAAAACCCGCATTAAAAAAGTTGTAAAATAATTGGTTATTCAACTGACTGCATGCCCTGGAGTATGATATTTAAAGAAAACTTTGAGGTGAAGTCTGATCAGACTACATGAGTTTAAGCTTGGAGGAATGCCATGGAAATCAGAGTAGTAACTTGAGAGTCATATCATGTAGAAAAGATCAGAATTTGGTACAGGAAGTCCTTTTTTTGGGTTGTTTTTCTTCAGGGAAACCTATTTATAGCCCCATTTTCATCCAGCAATAGGTTAGACTTTCTCTAATCTTATTTTAAAATATTCTGAGTTTTACACATGGGGACTTGGCAGCTCAGGAATGAAAAAAACTAATGAAACAACCACAAAATCAAACCATGCCTTCTACCTGCAAGAACCAAAAAGTCTTCAGGAAGTAGAGTGGCTTTTCATAACTACGTTGAGTTAAAAAAAAAATAATAAAAAGAACAAAGGCCAAGAAGCTGATACATTATGTAGGCTATAGAAGAAACTTCTTCCTCAACAGATAGATCACCTAGAAGAAGTACTGGAAATTTCAGAACAAGGAAGATATGTATGATACAAGAGTGACAAGAATGATACCACGTGCTGTGCTGTTACCCCCTTGTTGATCCAAAATCAACCTTAACAGCTGCCATCTGAAAATGCAAGCCCCTGAGTGTTGCATATTTTTGAACTATGGACTGAGGCAAGTTGACTTCCTTACATCATAGTAGTTTTTACAAACATTTTAATTACTTGGTCTATGAGTGTTTTGAATATGTATCTTTGCTTTCTACAAAGGAAATATTATGTCCAAAACCTCAATGACAGGAAGATTTAGGCTGTCAAACCAGCAGGGCCAACTATCATGATTTAGAGTATCATTTTCCTAATTATGTCCAAGCATATTCCCCTGACAAGAAAAACATTAGACTTGTGCACTTTGTCCTCTATGCCAGCATTTTTATCATGTCACTCTCTCCTAAGTACAGTTGTTCTATAGTTTACACAGCCGTATCACTCGTGCGATGTTTTTTCAGCTTCCCTAGAGACAGAATATACCCCAGAAAGATGCTGGATTTTTAAACTAGTCTTCATACAAATTTACTTCCCTTGAAATATTGTTTATTCTGCATTTCTTAATTGTTCTATAGCTGCTGTAATGATAAGCATGTATGTATTTATCCTATTTTCCTGTCTTGACAGCATTTGTTACAGAAGTGATTAACTAATGAACTGCGCAAAGCTTAGCAGGTGGATTTTCACTCAGACTTTCTTTGTGATGTTTTCTATTTACTACACTATCTTCAAACAATCATTAGGCAGTTTTTTATGATAGGCACCAAAGCACTGATGAGACTTTGTTCTTTTTTTCCATATGTAGTAATAGGCGTTCATATGTAAAATAAAGAAAAAATATCTTTACTGTAATTTGTTCCTGTCATATAAAGATATGACATTTCCAAATATACATATTTGCATTTCCTGCCACACTCTTCAATCAGTGATCAAATATCTTCCTTAGACAATACTTAACCTGTTCAATACTTGATATGGTCAAGTATTCCATCTCTAATATATAGTAGAATATTTTATTATAGATACAGTATGTTTGTTTGTGTTTTGAATTTTTAATCTTTATAAATGTGAAGATCTATGCTCTAAATTAAATTAATTTGTGTCAGAAAACTGAAACTGTAAAGCAGTGTAATGGGAAATGAGTATTGTAGTTAGAGATCTTTGTGCAGTTGCAGGGCTATGATCTTACTGGGATAAGGAAGACCTAGTGGGATTGATGAAGTATTGCAATGGAAGGATACAGGCTCTTTGGGAAGGACAGGAAGAAAAGAGGAGGAAGATTTGCCCTTTATGTGAGTGTCTCGTGTGTATGGAGTTCTGTCTGCAGATGGAAAAGGAACTGATAGACAGTTTATGGATTAGGATTAAAGAGAATCATAGAGTCATGGAATTGCCTGAGTTGGAAGGGACCCATAAGAGTCATTGAGTCCAACTCCTGGTTCCACACAGGGCCAGCCAAGTCAGAGCATATGACTGAGTGCATGTCCAGATGCTTGGACTCAGTCAAGCTGGGTGCTGTGACCACTTCCTTAGGGAGCCTGTTCCAGTACTTGACTACTGTCTCAGTGAAGAATCTCTTCCTAATATCCAACCTAAACCTCCCATGTCACAGCTTCATGCTGTTCCCTTGGGTTCTATCACTGGTCACCAAAGAGAGGAGATTCACCCCTGCCCCTTTGCTCCCCCTTTTCAGGAAGCTATAGACCACAATGGGGTTTCCCCTCAGCCTCTGTTTCTCCAGGATGAACAAATGGAGGGACTTCGGCATCTCCTCATAAGACTTCCCCTCTAGACCCTTCACCATCCTCACTGCCCTTCTCTGGACACTCTCCAGTAGTTTTGCATCCCTCTTGTACTGTGGTCCACACACAAAAGTGCACACAGTACTCAAGGTGAGGCTGCACCAGTGCAGTGTAGAGTGGGTAAAGGTGACTGTCACCATAAACAGATGATCCATAGACAGGCTATTGATGTACAGGCATTTAAAAATTCATTGTGTTACAGACTGCATGATAGCAAAACAGTAACTATCAGAAGTAGTATTTTGGTCTGAAGCCATAGTCTAAACACTGGAGCAGTAGTAAAGAGAATCCCCTAGTTGTGCCACATTTACTATACATAAGTTTGGTTCACAAGTGGCTCTGGTATGTACAAAACTCAGATTCTTTTCAGAGGGACCTGAACTGTAATCTATGCTCAAGACGCACTCTAGCCTCTAATTGGGACATGCAAATTAAAAGCAACAGCTGTGGATCTTTGTGCAGTTCTGGGATGTATGTACAGTTCAGAGTGGCAGAGTTTTAAGTAAAAACCCCAAGTTCCATCATGTGTTAATGTTGGTAGTCTCAGCAACAGCACCTTTGAGTTACTGCTTGACTCCCAAATTTGTACCAAATTTCTTGCTAACTTAGACATAGCAGAAATATCAATGATTATGGCTAGTCTCTGGAGTGTTATGGTAATGTGACTCTTAAAAAACACATGAGAATTGTAATTGGGATTAAAAGTCATGGGTTTGGCTCAAATTATGGTGAGTCTTTTGTGACATTTCAGAACACATTGTGCAAAGTTCTTGCCTTTATGTTGCCTGAGGCTAGTGTTGGCTGTTTTGATACTTTCTTAAGAGAAGAATAGGATTGTTCCATGGCATTATGGTACAATAATAGCATTTAGATAGCCTCTGGAACCATCATCCATTCTGTTGACATTATCTTTTGGCAATCTATAATGGATTTAAAATCAAACAACAGTGTTATATAATGTGCACTTTATAACATTACTGTCTTGTTATTAAAGATCTCAGCTGACCTTGTACGTGTAAGCAGTTACTTAACAGCTGGTCTAGAGAGAGTTCTCATATGAAGCTTTCATCAGGTTCTCAGGGGCTATGTGTATCAGCTGCATTAATTCAGCTGATCTGCTACTGAGCTTGGACATATGTGGTCTGTCACATTTCAAAGTTGTATGGACTCAGCGTATCCTCAATGGTATTGTCATCGCTCTGTTAGGACAAAAAATGGCTGCAATTTAACATAGCACAGGTTCATTTAGCCCAGTGCTGTACTTTCAGTAGTCACAAATGGAGATATCTGGGGAAAGTATAACAGCATATTGCAGCCATACTTCTTCAATATTTCCCAGCTACCTATACTAGCCAGTTCAGGTGTAATTTGAGATATGCACAATAAAAGATGCTCTCTTTTCATGAAATGGTCCTTGAGAAATATTTCCTGGCAGTTTGTCTGATCTCTTTTAGGCTTTTTTTTTTTTGGTTTTGTTGTTGTGTTGGGCTGGGGTATTTTTGAGGGGGTAGGGGGGAGAGAGAGGTACAACATTCTGTGGCCATAAATTCCACAGCTTAAATACATGCTGTGTAAAATGCCACCTACTTCTTTTGAAGTACTTCATAACTGCATTTAATGTACACTCTTGAATTAGAAAAAACAGTAAATAATCATAGTCTATTTGTTTTTTCTGTTTAATCCATGGATTTAAAGCCATTAATTAACAGCATATCCCACCTCAGTAATTTGTTTCCCAAGCTGAGATACCTACACTGGAAACCTATGCCACTCTTTGTCCGTTCTTTTGCTTTTTGCTTCATAACCTTTGTTCCTTCCATACCCTTTTAAGATGAGTATCATCTTAAATTCATAAGAAATGCACACACTATTAAAACTTAAAATACTGTAACACTGACATGGTAAACCAATGGAAATTTCTGATCCACTTCCTGCTTTGTTTATCAAGAACTGATGTCATATTTCTGCAGAAATAGATAAATTATAGAATTAAAATCTCAATCCTGAGTGCTGTTAATTAACTTGAAGTCATTTGCTGTGCATGTAGAGTTAAAATTTCTGTGCCTCACTTTGCTTTTAACAATACCACATTTCCTCTTCTATTTTATTGTCCAGTCATCCTTTTTCTTCCCCACTCCTTTATAGCATGTTTTTACTGTTCTGAATAACCATATTTTAAAGAGAAAACTTGGTCACCTCAGTATCCCAGTTTTTCTCAGATAATTTATTAATGTGCTCAACAGTCTGTCCTATGTCATTGGGACATACTACTTTTCCTTATGGAATATGAGCTATCTGAAACTCTTTATACCATTGTATTGTGGGATATTTCTCTGTTGTTGTGAGCTCTCAGCAGGATAGAAGGTACTAGAAGTCTCTCAGCACTGAGAACTTTACATGACAAAGTGCACTTTCCTTGGCAAGGTCATTGCAAATTAAGTGCTTACCAAACCTAGTGAAACTTGCTTCTGGTCCCCAACTGACATTTCTTCTTCATTTCTATTATTCCTATTTCTAATACTTTTAATGCACATGAGTTGTAAAGGAAGATTTACGAGAGCTAAGGCCTTGTCTAACCACCATAGTCTGTTGTGCTATGGATATAATGATTCTGTGAAGCCATTCTGCCTATAAAAGACTGGTATACTTCAAACAGTCTCAAGTATTAAAGTATTTGGTGCAAAACACACTTTGAAATCTAATCATGACTATAAACACTTATTGCTTTCCTTACTGTATGTGTGTTCAAAGATTATGCATTGTGTATGCAATGTAATGGCACTGTATGAAAGGACTGAAACTTTCCCCCACGTTTTTCTCTCATCTATATCCTGCAAAGATTTCCTTCCTTAATATGATATGCTGATTTATTTTCAACTGCCATCACCTTTAAAACTAAAAACCTGTATTGTCATCTAGAAAAGTTAATGATCCCAGAAATGGGAAACATATCAGGAAACTGGATTAGATGGGGAGGACAGGAGAATTTCCATTGGACTAACGCTGTAAAGAATTATTTATCAAGAACTGCAAAAAACTGTTTTCTCATACACTCACATGTAACTTCTTACAAATAAGGAGTCTTTAAAGGTCATGTATACTCTGGAATTATATTTTCAACTTGAACTAAATATTAAAATCCTTTTTACCATTTATTCATCTCTGATGGGGTAAATCACTGGGTGCTTTCTAAAAATGTATAAACAGAAGAAAACCCCAAATTTTTTGAACTATTAGCCTAAAGAGCAAAAAATGTAATACAGGTTCACAGCAGTATATACTTGAGTATCTTTATAGAAGAGACCTAATACAGGGTTCAGATTTTCAAGGTGGGTAGACAGGATGCTTACAAACCAGCAAGGAGTATGTATAAACTAGCACATGAACATAGAAGGGGCTGAATTTACTTTAGTTTCAGCAACGTACTGATTTTTGCAGTTATATTTTAACTTTCACAATGTGTGTCTTTACTTCACTCACCTGTATTAGAAAACTCCTAAGTAGAAAACTAGAAATGCTTAAAACTTCAAAAAGATGGGATAATTTTCACACTCAATTTCACAGAATCAAAGTTGACTGAGTCCTGAAACATTTTTGAGACCATAACTTCGGAGCTGTTTCTGATCTTGCTAGTAAAAGGTAGAAGCAAACCTATTAAAATTAAAAGGCACCTTCAAATATATGGCACTTAAAATTACATCATATATTTCAGTGCCAAACAGTAGATTTTAGCTTCTTCATTTAAGGTACCGAAATATGAAAATCTAATTATTTTTCTGTGTGAACACATTATGTTTTAGCTCTGCATTTTGATAGTAATTTTGTGTGTTTTTTCCCCACTTTTTATTTTACAGAATCACAGAATCTCAGAATTGGTTGGAAGTGACCTCTGGAGATCACCTAGTCCAACCCCTTGCCAGAGCAGGATCACCTAGAGCAGACTGCATAGGTCAGCATCCAGGTGGGTTTTGAAGATCTCCAGAGATGGAGACTCCACATTCTCTCTGGTCAGCTTGTTCTCGTGTTCTGCCATCTTCACAGTAAAGAAGTTCTTCTTCATGTTTATGAGGAACTTCTGGTATTCAGGTTTGTGCCCAGTATCTCTTGTCCTGTCATTGGGCACTGCTGAAAAATGGTTGACCCCGTCCTCCTGACACCCACCCCTCCAGTACTTCTAAGCATTGATAAGATTCCCCTTAGTCTTCTCTTCTCTAGGCTACAAAGTCCTATGTCCCTCAGCCTCTCTTTGTAAGAGACAGGTTCTAGTCTCCTAAGCATCTTCATAGTCCTGTTTTGTGCCCCTCCCTAGTAGCTCCCTGTGGTTCTTGAATGAGGGAGCCCAGAGCTGCACACAGTATTCCAGATGGGGTCTCTCAGTGCAGAGTAGAGGGGGAGCAAAATCTCCCTCGACCTGCTGGCCACACTTTTCTTGATATGTCCCAGGATGCCGTTGGCTTTTTTGGCCATGAGGGCACATTGCTGGTTAACCTGTTGTCCACCAGGACTCCCAGGTCTTTTTCCACAGAGATGCTTCTCAGCAGGTCAAACCCTCACCTGTACTAGTGCATTGGGGTATTCCTCACTGACTGCAGGACCCTACACTTGCTGTTGTTGAATTTCATAAGATTATTCTTTGCCCAACTCTCCAGCCTGTCCAGATCTCACTGGATGGCAGCGCAGCCTTCTGGTGTGTCAGCCACTCATCCCAATTGTAGAATCATCCCTATCTGTAGTGATAATATTACCATAATTGTAACAGAACTCTAGCTTGTGTGGGGTTTTTTTTTATGCAAGAAATTGGAATTGGAAAACTGAATTGAATTATTTTGTGTCTTTTTTAATCTGCAGTTGTAATGTATTCTGTTAAATAAAGTTTAATGTAAAAACTGGATGCAAAATGACTGTGACTGCACACCAGCTCAAAGTAATGAATTTTTGGTTTTGTCATATTCCATATTCTGACACACATAATTGTGATGTGCATCACTATTTTAATGAAATCATCAAACACATTTAGAAAATTAGATTTATTGGATCATATGCCTAAGCCAGCAAATACATTAGGATAATAGGATGATAATACTCTTTTAAAAAAAATTCTATCATAAAATTAAAGGCATGGAAGTCTGGATAGCAGGGCCTTTTCATATAAACTGTAAAGGTCATCTCTGTTGTCCTCCTGAGAGGCAGGAAGCTATTTCCTTTCATTTCCAGGGCATATTCATCCAGAAGAAAAATGAAAGTATGATATTTTGAGATATAAAGGTAAGACATTTTTCACAGGATTTCTCACTTCAGAGAGAGAAAGATGTTCTGACTGAGAAGCATGACATTTTGATATGCTTGTAGATTGTAGCTGCATAATCTTTTGTCACATCTAAAATTCCTTTGAGGTCCTGAGGGCAAATTCCTTTTCTGTCTCTGTCTTACCAGGAAATGAACTTGACATTTTTCACTTACTGTTCAATAAGGAGGGCTGTAATAGAATTCCCAGAGTTATGCAGGTCTGGAGAACAGCGTTTACAGTATCAAAACTGCCTTCTGAAAAATCCCCCAAATATGTTGTTCTCTGTGTGGCTATTGCTCTGATGCTAAACTGCAACTATCATTGTGTACTTTAGCACATTATAGAAGAGACAGGCCAGGAATACTACCTATGAAAGACAAGAATAGGAAAATAAAGAATTTTAACTAGTTTTTGCCAGAAGCACTGTAGAATCTCATGAAGACAGAATAATGTCAAACTGAAACAAAGCACCTAAACACTCAAATTAACAAATATTACTTTTATCAGCATCAAAAAACCCTGAACTCCACTAATGCTCCATCATTTCTAGCCTGTTAGCTGGAAAGCCGAGACTTCGAGAATTGACTCTCTTCTCATCCAGGTGTCTTTCTCATCTTTCTACATGATCTCTAGATCATATAGTGCTTTATAAATAACAATCTGGTTTGCTTGCAATACATTTATTATCATTGGATGTGAACATTTATCTGTTAATAAGATCATCAGGTTCTTAGCAATCTGCTTTCCTCAGACCCTCTTCTATGGAGGTGTGCTGTGCTCCTTCATATTTCTTGTTAAATAGTGGGAAGGAAGGGAACTTTTAGCCATGAATTCAAGCATCAGTATGTGAAATCCTTACTATTCATTTTAGTTTCAAAAATAAAAAAATGCTTACGAATGCATCCTTTTGCTTCCTCTAGGATTTTTATGTACAATAGATTTTAGAGTTTTCATGCTAAAATGCTTTTCATAAACAGTGGTTATGCCATGCCTTTGCTTCTTTCAGGTGGTGTGGCTAACGCAAGTAACCCACTGCTGATCTTGTAACTTTATGGAGTAGACAAGGTTTTTAACACCAAATGCTGGAATCCTGATGGACGGAATTGCTTATCTCATTAATATCCAAAGGGGAAGACCCCTGAACGTCAGAAAATGGACTGAAATTTCAGGCAGTATTTTATAAACTGGATTCAATGGCAGCCAAAGGAAGCATGCCCAGCAAGAAGTTAAAATTGTGCAGTAGACTGCTCAAGGAAAAACAGGACTATCTCTTTTACAACAGAGGGCCAGTGAAACTGTGTCAGTTAGGAGGCTGGCTTTTGCATCATTTTGCATGCCTTAGTAATGATATGACTTTGGTGGGTTCTGGATGCAGGATTGTATGTAAAGAATTAAAATACAGTCTTTTCTCAGGTAAAAGTCAATTTAGGTTATACCAGGCACCCTGAAAAAAACTTTTTTTCCATGGCTGATATCTGTAAATTTTGCCTCTCTCATTTAAGTAGGCAGCTGTAAGAGGTTTTAGGTTCTGCATTTCTACAGCACCATAGGAAAAATCAAGAACTATTATTTCTGCATGCTATGATGGTAATAAGAATAAAGACTAGCATAAATATACAAACTGGGTTTTCAGCATGCTTTACTTTTCAGAAGGCAGCAGAAAACAGAAAACTGTTCCTTGACTCTTAAAGGCCATGTGTGAGGGAGAGAAAACTTGATACCCACTTCATGCTTTTGTCCTACTTTAAGCATATTTAGAGCAAAATTAAAGCAAAATACTTCCAAAATACAAATCAAATAAGGTAGAGAATTTATGCGTCTTACTATTGAGCTTATATATGTGGGATTATCCTTCCATCCTACCATTTCATTGAGCATCTATATTGTTAAGACAAGAAAAAGAAAAGAAAAATATCAGTATATTCCTTGGCAAAAGATCCAGACTATTATCTTCCTCACTGAAAAGCTCTTCAATCTTTTTTTGTTCAAACTGCTTTGGTCTACAGTGCAGCTCTGTGTTTTTCTTACCATCTTTTTATTTTTACCATTAGACAATATGAGAGACATCTAGGAATCCATTTTCTCTTAAATGATCTCTGCAAAGGGATCCTGTCCAGAATAAAGGGGTCCTTACATTAGGTACTGCTTGAGGAGGTCTGCATACTGCTTATTAGTACATTAGTAAATTTACACAATGAATAAATCAGCTTTTACTTCTTGTTCTTTGCTCATTTCTACAGGCAAGTTATTTTTTTTTAATAGGAATCTTCTGATTTAATTGCTAGAGTGTTAACACCACTGTCTTGCCAGAGGAAAAGTCATGCAGAAGTTCTCAGGAGATGATTTAATTAAGCATGTAGACTGCTACATATAATTAACACTTTTCTGTTGCTAGTGGTCACTAAGCAAGGATGTGAGACAAAGAGATATGTGTAGTGCACTAGGCCACTTTGTGAAGTTACTGAGCCTATATGCAAATACTTCCAAAATATATTAATCCTCTCCTGACTCCAAAATATATATACTTCTAGGGAAAGAGAAGCCTATGTATGAAAGAGAAGCCTATGTAATTTATCAGCATGTTTTTAATGAATTTTCTAATGATAAAATTTCCTCAAAAAATTTTCTGGAAATAGAAAATTGTCACTTTGACTGTGATGCAGCTCGGCAATTTCAACATTATGTTCAACACTGTATCTACATCAGATGTTGAATTGGCTTACCTATGTTGTGCCAAAAAATACAGCCTTATCTCCTCAAGTTTTTTACAGAAGACAGCTTCCTGCCTTATGAAGTACCTCTTTGGGAGCCAAAGTAAAATTTCAGCTTGTAGTAAGCTTATTGTGGAAAAAATATTAAAGTTTTGTGCTGGTGTTTCTCCTTGTGTACTTCCCTTGTGTCTCACACATCCCCTTTTATCCTAGTGTTTGCTTAAGAAATTGAGTTTGTTTTCAGATGTGGAACTGTACCCCATGACTTGTTAAGTATGAACAGCTATGAAGCTGTAACAAGGAAATTCTGAAGAGTTTGATTTGGCTGTCAGGGTGTTGCCAAGCCATTTCTGTGTGACTTGAAGATAGAGACATGCTATCGTAGAACACTTATATTGCACATACTTGTAGGACCATTGAAATTTGATCTAAAACAGCACCTCTGTGTAGCACACAGCTCTCCTCAGCCCTTTGTCATTTGACAGAGATGGTATTGCAAATGCAACTTAATCTCTGCACTACTAGTGTGAAGCACTGGCATATGAACATTTGAATGCTTCAGGGTTACTCTGGATGGCTACTACTTAGAAAAATTTGCGTAGCTGTAAATTACATAAAAGACAAGCCTGAGTTATGAGATTATATAGTTCCCTCTAATGCATGTACTTCACTATGATGCCTGCAGTGTATGGCATAGACATCCATGCTTTAATAAGATGATTCTTTTATGACTGGTCAGAGATTTTTTTCTTTACTGAAAAGTGGTAAAGCAAAAAAATTGCTCTACTCTCAGAGGGCACTGAAAATCTGTTGCTCTAAACAATCCACCTTGCATCTTTGCTGCACATTTGGTTGAGTTGAAGCACAGTCTTATTACTGTATTATACAGCCAGTGAGACCAGTTAGGCCAGTTTGCAATGCCACTTCATCCGGTTATGAGATTTGTCTTTGACAGTGGACAGACAAAAAAGCAGGATCTTTGACAGTATCAATGGAATGCAAAAGCTATTCCCATAGCCTCTCATTTGATTACAAATCACAATGACTATCTTTTGTTAACCAACACTACAGCTGAACAAACAGTGAGCAAAGTAAATAGTAGGAAATATTTGTCAAGCAACAGCTTTAAGCACCGTTTGGATCTGCCAGTGGTGGAAGAGAAGAGTTGATGACCTATAGCTGCTACAGACTTTGAAATAAATTCAATCTCTGCTCAGATATAGTGATGCCTGTGGTATTAAGCCCACTTCTCCTGGAATACATATAGCATATGTATTGATATGTGAGTGTGGGAACTTCACCTATGGCAGGGTCAAGCCCCATTTTACAATGAAAAACTAAAACTTAGTGCCATGTGACTGCAGAACAGGATGGTGAAGCCCTCGTGATCTTTATACTTTTGAACAGCCCATTTGATCTGTTTTTTATAGCTAAAATTAAAAAAAAAAAGTAGTCAAGCCAACCATGGCTAATTACTAACTCTAAGAATAGCTAAAAACATACTCTTATATGTATTGCTAAACATAAGGAGATTCTGAGTTTTTAAAATTAACTTTAGGGGTGTGGGTGATTATTCCAAACTGTAGCAAGAAAAGTCAGAGTTAACATCTCATTTAAGTGATTTAGTATGCATAGTATGTGTGCAGGCAACTGCTTCCTGGTGGTAGCAAGGGTGGTTTGGTGGATGTTCCCACATCTTATTCAAGTGCTTACAGTCTTACTACAATATCTGACCTTCACCCTTTCTTCCTAAGTCTGACTGCAGCATTGCTTTTTCTGCGAAGGTTTTTCTTTGCAGATATTCAGTAGCATGGACAGAATCTCCAGAACAAATTAACAGCAACAAAATCATAGGAGCCAGCCTGAACTGATCAAGTTGTGTACATCACATAATATTTTAGAAAAAAACCATAATATTTGACAAAAGAATTTAGTCCTGCTCCCTCTGAAATCACTAAGACCCTTCTGCTGATTTCACTGAAGATGATTTGCCACCAGGGAGATCACTAGCAATTTTGGGCTTTTTAAGTTGCCCAATTATTGAACCATGGGACTCTTCTCCCCTTTTATCCCCTCATTTTTTCTTGATGTTCTCTGAGAACTGTTTTCGTAGTTTTCTAAGTGTTATTGCACAGTTATTATACATTGGATTTTTTCTATTGTCCTTTTTCTGCTCAGAAGACTGTAACTTTGGGGATTATTTACTTGTTTTCTATTCCCAAAACACAAGGATCCAATAGATTAGAACATGACTTTCTACCGCAGTTAAAAGTGTGTGAGAGCTTAATGTTAATACTACTTGGATTGAAACCTTCTATTGCAACAAAAGATTTGTCTATTCAATTTACAAGTATCTTTTTGCATGTAGTTTAAATACAACACTGCCGTGAATTTTCCATTGTTGACTAAAGGGAAAGGTTAGCATTTTTGCTGTTTGAGATAATCATAACTTTTTCCCTTTTTGTCAACATGACAGATAACAAATATCTTATTTACTCCAGAAAAGTGCTTATGCATTTATGTCATCTGAAGAATGGAAGTTCCATCAAATTAAACTAGTTACATTCTTCAAGTGCTACACATACCCAATGGCTTTTCTGGATTGCAGTGTGGTAGTTACTTTCTATCTCTGTTAACTTAAAAGTAGAAAGAAAGTCTCTATCCCCCATTCATTCCAAAGAAGTATCCAATAAACTAGCAGCATTCTTGCTTTTGAACCTCTTTCTGTTTTCTGCTATTCCTCCATTAGAAAGAAGTTCTTTAATCTCAAAGAAAGCAGTAATACTACAGATACAAAGGCTCTCCTGTTGTGACATACAACTTTGATTCTGTCACTATCACAAATTATTACAGTTCCTCATCTGCAGCAGTGTTTCATATATGCAAAAGATTGCATTCAAATTTTTGAGAATAGTCACTATAATAGTAATCTGCAATTAAATTGTGAGGGAAACTGGTACAATGGTAGTTTCTATACCCTTGTTCTCAAGGTTGTAACATAGCCTGTTTAAAGACAGACTTAAATGCAGAGACAGTAGTTCCTTTATAGAAGGTTTGAGAAAGCTTTTCCATACTTACATGCTTAAGGGAGTTGTTAAATAAGATTAACAAGGCTTTATGTTTTCCTTGTAACCCAAGATGGTTCTTTGCCACAGTGGAACATTGCAATCCTCCCACTGCTCACAGTATAAGAAGACCCATCATCAAAACAAAGCCAAATATCATGACAGTTTTTAATTAACCATATTAATAGTAAAATCTGTGTGTCAGAGACATGCTACCTTGGATGCAATTTCAGCACAGTAATTTAGTTTTTATTTATCATTTTTAGGGACTAGACTTAAATTTTTTGAGCCTTGCCAAATTTTACAGTGCCATAGAGTTGGGAAAAGTTTACAAAGACAGTTGATATATAACCCTTCTGCTCCTAAAAATTTAATCACTGTAAAAGAATTAGGTGAGGCTAGAAGAACTTGTTTGACTGCAAAGTGTCATCAACACTGCATGACTTGTTACTTTCCATGCTGGACCCAGACAAGCATAGGTAGATCAAATCTTTCATTAGAGCAGGAATGTACACAATTATGCAACAACCTTTGTCAATGACCTGACCTTTTCAGGTTAGTTTCTCTCTTCAGCTGAAAATGCACTAGACATTTTAAACCTACACTTTACCTTAGTTGTGCCATTGTATACTCACAGAGGGTCTTCACATTCTTTGCTCTTTGATTAATGTGGTGTCCTAGCAAATGCCTGTGAGTATGGGGCAGTTTGAGTGAAAAAGGGAAAAAAAATCCCCAACTCTGAAGCTCATCACAGTTTATTATGAACAGAAGAGAGGAATTATTAGTAATTTCCTTGCCATACGAACTGTATAATTTTAATTATACAAATATATAAACTGAACTGCAACAATAATTAAACCATACACAACTGGTTCTTCCCCCTGACTCTTATCATTCACGGAACTATTTGGTAATATGTTGTTTGGCAAAGCAGTTAAATGGTTCTTTATTGTCTAGGTGAAAGAAATTCAGCCTTGATCCCAAACAGGTTGTAGGTACATCACGCAGACTTGTCTATCTTGGAGTTTTTGATATTATCACCCCTCTAACAGAGTTTCAGTTAACTTGTCCTAGATTCATATACCTCAACTAGTACAAAGAATGCTACCCAAGTAATTACGAGGCTACTTCTGAAGGGCTATGTATTCTCAGAAAGCAACATTAACTGAAAAGTGCGAGGTGCTTTCTAGTGAAATTTCCTTGTGATGCCACAGTTATTACTTGGAACAACTGACATACATGATAGATGCTTTAAAATATCATCCACAAGATTCTGATAAGGTGGGAAAAGAATATTCTTTGCTACCTGTAGGCTCTAACTCTGCTTAGGTTATAGAAGCAAAGAAAATCTAAGTTGAGTGTGAACACTTACGGAAACCTTGGTTCTCATTTAGTAACTTTTGGGGCATATATAATTGCTCAATACATTCAGTATGAATTTTCCTGTTTTTAAAGAACTGTAAAAGTGGCCTACACCTGTTACCACTGGACCACATTAGACAACTTGTCAGAGAAATATCAACCAGCCCTGATAGTGTTTGCAAAGCTGGACTGGGTATTTCTGTATGACATATTATCTGGTTTTGTACAAACCTTCATATCAGTTACATTCCCACACACTATTATTCTTTATTCCAACAACTTCTGTGTACATTATTGTTTAAAAAACTATTAGCTTTATTACTGTTTAATGACTAGTTTACTGGTGTTTAATTGTTACTCAAAGAAACTGGTTTCCTCAAAAGTGTATCATTTATCCACTGTAAACTTCTAAAGCTGATGCCAGGTCAATATATAGCATAGTTCAGCCATTGGTTTGCCTCCTCAATCTGTGCTCCACTTTACTCCTGCAAACGAAAACAGCTGTTCTAAAACTGCATTAAATTAATCTGATATCTTCCAGGTTAACCTGTTATCTTTCCAGGACCTCCTCTGGAAACAGCTTTTACTATTACATCAGTAACATGGGAAAATGATACAAAATTCTGAGAAAACACACACTCATAAGTGCCAATGACCAAAGAGACCGCTAAACCTTACAACACAAATGTCTTGGTCCATACTGGTAAAGACTTAAGCAAGATGCCACTGGAAGGCCTATCCAGCATTGTTTAGGGAAGAGGTCTGAGTAAATGGTCTGGAAAAGTACTCAGAGGATTCACTCAATCTAGGCTCTGCTAAACTGTCAATAAGATCTTGAGAAGGACAGTTTGCAAACAAGTCCTTACCAGTTCAAGGTGAAGGATTTACTACAAGTTGAAGGGGCTCATTCTGCATAGAGAGAGGTTATGCAAATGTCTTTCATGTGATCAGAATGAAACTTATTTTGCTTCATACACCTGTATTGAAACATGACTGCACTTTGTGCTGGCTTTATCTGGCATTATCTTCTTCATAGCAGCTAGTATGAGGCCATGTTTTGGATTTGTGCTGGAAAGAGCATTGATATCTCAGTTGTGTTTTCATTATTGCTGAGCAGTACGTATACAGGGTCAAGGCCTTTTCTGCTTCACACCCCACTCCAGCAGCAAGTCTCTCGGAGCGCACAGGGAGTTGGAAGAGAACATAACCAGGACACCAGACCCCAGCTGAGCGAAAGGACATCCCAGACAATATCATAGAATCACAAAATGGTTTGGGTTAGGGTTGAAAGGACCTCAAAGACCATCTAGTTCCAACCCTAATAAACAGTCCCTCTCCACCCTGCCTGCAGGCTCCCTTTGGGTATTGGAAGGTGGATATAGGGTCTCTGCAGAGCCTTCCCTTCTCTAAGCCAAACAAGCCCAACTCTCTCAGCCTGTCTTTATAGGAGAGGTACTCCAGCCCTCTGATCATCTTTGTCGCCCTCCTCTGGACTCCCTACAGCTCCACGTATTTCTTGGACTGAGGACCCCAGAGCTGGACTCAGTACTCCAGGTGGGGTCTCACCAGAGCAGGGTAGAGGGGCAGAATCACCTCCCTTAACCAATGGGTCTGACTGGTTTTAATGTAGCCTAAGATATATTTGGCTTTCTGGGCTGCAGGCACACATTGCCAGCTCATGTTGAGTTTTACATCAATTAGCACTCCACTCTAGTTCTGTTTTGGTTTGCACCAACCCATGTGCAGGATCTTGCAGTTTGCATGAGCTGATTTCTGTCTAGGTTCTTCTGGATAGCATTCCTATCCTCCAGTGTGTCGGTTGCATCACTCAGCTTGGTGTTGTCTGCAGTCCTGCTGATCCCATTTGATCCAAAAAAGATGTTAAACAGTGCTGGTCCCGATACCGACCCATGAGGAACTCCACCTGCCACTGGTCTCCACTTGGGCATTGAGCCTTTGACCATCCAGCCAATTCCTTATCCACCAAATCCATGTCTCTCCATTCTAGAGAGAAGGTTGTATGGGGAAAGTGTCAAATGCTTTGCACAAGACCAAGTAAAAGGCATCTGTCACTCTCCCCGTATCCACCAATGCTGTAACCGCATCACAGAATGCCACCAAATTTTTCAGGCATGATTTGCCCTTTGTGAAGCCATGTTGGCTGTCACCAATCCCCTCCTTATGTAAGCCTGTGCATAGTTTCCAGGAGGATCTGCTCCATGATCTTGCCAGGCACAGAGATGAGACTGACCAGTCTAGAGTTCCCCGGGGCTCACTTTTTTTCCTTTGTAAAATATAATGTTATTTTCCCTCTTTTCCAGTCAGTGGGACTTTCACCAGGCTACCATGACTTCTCAAGTACGATGCAGAGTGGCTTAGCCAATTCAACTGCCAGTTCCCTCAGGACCCACAGATGCATCTCGTTTGGTCCTATGGATTTGTGTACCTTCAGGTTCCTCAATGTCCTCAAACCGCATCTTCTTCTACAGTGTGCAGTTCTTCATTCTCCCAGTCCCTGTAACCTCTTGTGTTGTGTGTCCTAGGCAGTGTGACTAAAGCCATTGCTGGTGAAGACTGAGGCAAATAAATAATTTATGAAATCTGAAATGTAAAATGTGTCTGTGAGAGAGAGAAAAAATGTTCTTGTTTTCATGAGATGTGTTTTTGCAGGGTGCAAATAAAATTGATGGTCTTTATGCATTTGTTTACCTTATTGTTTTGTGCAGTGTTACACCAGCAGTGATCCTGGAAACTTAGTCGGCCGATACCACAAAAATAAAATAATGGTGGAAAAGTGAAGAAAGGGATCAAAAGTTGTACTCCTTGGGATAAATTAAAAAGACATGAGACCTTTCTCTTCCCTGTTTATCAGAAGGGGTTTTTCTAGGTATATCTTCAGAAGCCTCAGATTTTTTTCCCCTACATAGAACATTGACCTTGCTCAGAAGTAAATGGGAGTATCTATAAAAATCTTTGCCATTGGCAGCTATATTAAGGTTATACATTTATGCTGTCCTATATTGGGCTAACATCTTAGTTAACAACATAATTAAATAATTAAATTTAGTATACTAATACTATTGAATCAAATTGTGTAAGCAAATATACAGTCCTGCTCTTTATTATTTACTTTTGTTTGCCTTACTCACATTAGAGTATAACGAACTCAACAGATAACTTACAATAACAAGATGAATAGAAAGCAGAGTTTTTTAGTTTAGGTTTTATGTTTTCTTTTTACCTGAAAACATTAATAACAACACTCTTGAGCGAAAATAATAATAAATTAATTTTACCTTTCTTATTTCAGATTAACAGCAGGCATTCTGAATTCAAGTCCATTTAAACAATTTCTTAACTCTACAGCACTTTGCAATGAAAAAATTAAAACACCATCGAAACAAAAATTTCAGGGGACTAAAAATTTTCTAAACATTCACATATTCCAGTTTAAACATTTACTTACAGTGTAAAACACAGATGATGTTTCTAGCATATATTGCAATTCTCAGTGAGGATGAAAACATTTAAGAAAGACACGTAATTGTTTTTAATCTGACAGTTTTTACATCTATGGCTTTCCTGCTTTTGCTATTTCTTTTTTTAATCTGACACATGTACATAAAGGCTATCTCAGCTGAACAACCCTCTAATTAATGCCCTATGTTAGATCGTAACTGAAATAGTCATTCCGAGCCATCTTCAGGATGTTAAACACAACAGTTTTTCTGGTTTTGAAGTTTATTCACAAAGAGTACTGCACGGTCCACATACAATTCCCAGGTTCAGGATTCTTTATAGTATACCATATAGTATAGAAAACGGGAGACCTTATTGCTCTTTACAGCTACCTGAAAGGAGGTTGTAGTGAGCTGGGGGTCAGCCTCTTCTCACAGATAACTTGCAGTAGGACAAGTGGGAATGGCTGCAAGTTACTCTAGGGGAAGTTCAAGTTAGAAATAAGGAGAAATTTCTTCTCAGAAGGAGTGGTTGGGCATTGGAACGTGTGCCCAGGGAGGTGGCGGAGTCACCATCCCTTGGGGTGTTCAAGGAAAGGTTGGATGAGGTACTTGGGAACATGGTTTAGTGAGTAATAGAGGTGGTAGGAGGATGGTTGGATTAGATGATCCTGGAGGTCTTTTCCAACCTTAATGACTTTATGTTTAGTAAACAATACACATATCTCAGAAGTTGCAATAAGTGAAGTGGAAGAGCAAAAAAGACGTAGTTTGAAAATTTATTAAATATGGTTGGGAAAAACCTACTAAAAGAGTTGGGACAAATTCTATGGGATTTCCTCATTGGGGTTTGTAGTACTCTATGAATCCCTTGTAACAAATGAAGGGAAGCTTCCTTATCAATCATTGGTCATCAGGCTAAGAATCTAGGGATTGGTTTTTGGACTTCATTTTCTTGATTTCCATTCTTAGACAATGCTAGCCCATTGGGAATGTTCCACAAAACAACTTAATTTTCAGAAACTGGCTTTGACTGATATAATTAGTTTTGAGATTTTTGTCAACAGAGCAGTTAAAGGAAAGAACACTATTCTCAGATAAGGCAGAATTTTAGTTTTGGGGGTTTTTGGTTTTGTTGTTGTTTTGGTGTCAGGGTTTTTTTTTGAGGGGAGGGCATGCTTAATAAGATATGACAAGTCTTGATAGCCAAGTGGAAACAAACTTCATAAAAAAAACCCAAAACAACAAACCAACCAAACAAAAAAACCCTGTGTGTTTCTGTGAATGAAATTTGAGCTGATATGGAAAATATTCTACTGTACTTGTTCTGTTTGTTTTGGCTACTATCACAGAAAATATTTCAGTGGTGAAACCAAAGGTTAAGTGCAACTGGCAGGAAGTTATAAAGGTGAATTGCATAAGATGTTGCTGAATAACAGGACTTTACAACTCTGGCTATTAGTTCTGTTCAGAGTGCTTTGATGTCTTGTACAATACCAGCATGTAAGACTGAGTTTAGAGTTTGTTGTGGTAAGTTTTTCAGATTGAGAGGGTACACATTTACAGGAGTAAATTTTAATGTAGAAATATCAATTTGAACAATAGGGTGTTGCTTTATCGTGGCTAGTTTCTTTTGAGTTTCTCATGTTTTAGCAGTTTGGGAAAGAACTGAAGGAACATGTGAAAGGCTAGTAGAGCTCATTGCAATTGCAGAATGTAATAGCTAAGCAAATGCTACTTTATTTCTGTAGTTTACAGAGTGAATATGTAGCAGCACTGCTTCTACATAGTCTTCTGTCCAAACCAGTCCACAATAATTTAACTACTGATATGTTGAAATATGAAAAATGCTATTAATATATTCTGAATCTTTGATTTTATTATATAATATGAGTACAGATAGGAGGCTTTCCTTCCAGTATGGGCAACCTAGATACAAAGTATTTACTGAGCTAAGACACTTAATATGTAATACGTATCCAGGTTAAGATTTTTCAAATTAAGTGAACATCATTAAAGTTCTTTTTTTCTGAAATGAGACGTGATATATTCAGAATTAGGGCCCAATGTATGGGAAAAGCAAAGGATCAGATAATACAACTTTGGAAAGGGCCAAGGTGCAAGTTGTACCATACCACTGCTCTTTCAAGAATGGATTCTAACTGTATAGCTCACCTTTAACTACAATATAGTGTAGTGCTGTTTTGTGACTTGGCTGCTCCACATGACTCCACTCTGAGTTGGTTAGTGGATGACTGATCAGACCACATTGCAGGTAGCTCTGTTGAAAGGAGGTCATAATTTATTTCAGGAGATGACTGAGCTAGCTGATGACCAGTGGTGAGCTGAAAAGCCACCTCTGTGAGTCTTACTCTTAGTGTGTGAGATATATTAAGCCTGCTCAAAAAACTAATTTTAGAAATAAATGACATCTAGAGGTCACATTGTTAAGAGGAATGCCTTTCTATCCTATTAAATGCAAAATTGGACCTCATGAGATGTATGACAATTTTTTTAACAGCTTAGAATGGTAAGGGGAGATTTTCAACTGAAACTGGTAGAAGGAAATTCAGCTAATTTAGTAGTCACCTGTAAAAATAAATAACTAAAAATATCCTTTGACAAGTAACTATTGATGGTAAGGATATAATTTTAACTCTTATTAAGCTTTCAATTTAATTTTGTCTATCAGCAACTTTTCTCTATTGTGTTTAACAGCTTTGTAACACTAAGATTTTTCAGATCATGCAGCAAAAGAGTGAGAGATCACTTCTTAGCACAGGAAACAACACTGAGATAATGTTTAGATTAATTAGGTGTAACCATGCAGATATTCAATTATCTGTGGTATTTTTCTTTCAATTTCTAGGCCTGTTGAGTTTTCTACTTTGCACAGAGAATAACATGAAGTTTGTGATTATAATGATGCCATTTTATAATGAGGAAGCCAAGGAAAATTACAAAAAGACCATACAGAAATAATTGTCAATAGCTACAATAAAACCTGTAAACACATGGTTGTCTCACAAATATTAGATCAAATGCTTTACAATTTTAAATATTCTTTGATCTGTTCCTTTATATACACAGGCTCAATGAAACAGATTCTTATCAATTCCACAGATATTAACATACCTACATTGACAAATTTCGATTTCATTCAGTAAGCTCAGATTCCAGAGAAGACCTTTCATTTAGAAATGACACTCTGGACACAATGTCATTTAGAATATTATACTTCCCAAAAAAACCCAACACACAACCCACCCCACCCAGCCCCTCACAAAACAAACAATAACAGGTGTGAGTGGTTGTACAGGACTTAAATGCATGACTGGATGGACACCCAGTACTGAAAGAAGGCCCGTAATACCAAGCATTTTGTAATTAAAAAACCATACAATTAAATAATTGTCAGGACTCAATTATTGTTCTTTTTTTTCAGCTTACATATTCTATGTCTAATTCATTAAGCTAAATATGCTCAGGTTGTTTTCAGAACTGGCTTTGTCAGCTGTCACTATCTAGAAGGGTTAATAAGTATTTACCATAAGGCACTTTGCTTACGTAGCACAGTGTGGCATATGAAAATATAATTTAGCTAGTCAAATAAAAAAGGTATTTATTGTTATATATATATTTGGTATACAATCACATAAAAACCGTTTTTATTGTGTATTATAATGATAAAGGTTTGTTCTGTATTGGGTTTTATTGCATTTTTCACCAACAACCACCCTTTAGTTTCATTTGAAACAACAGCACACCTTTTTTAAAGGTGAAACTGTGAAGCTGCGTATTTTCTTCATTTTGCTCCCTAGGCAGTGTCTGGGAGAAGAGCTGTTCATTAAATACTGTCTGCTTATTGTTAATTCTAATTTGGACCATTGCAACACAGTGAATTCATTTCAGGCAGCACATAGCAACATAATGTTTAGAACTACTGGCTAAATTCCTCCTATGTTTATAGGAAGAGTAAAAAAATAACTGTAAATTAATTGTAAGTGTGCAGTACTTGTGCTACTTTCTACTTCAGCCTTTTAATGAGTGCAACAGTTACTTACTATAAAATACTATATTTTCATAGAATAATAGAATCATTAAGGTTGGAAAAGACCTCCAGGATCATCTAATCCAACCATCCCCCTACCACCTCTGTTACTTAATAAACCATGTCCCCAAGTATCTCAATCAACCTTTCCTTGAACCCCCCAAGGGATGGTGACTCCACCACCTCCCTGGGCACATGTTCCAATGCCCAACCACTCTTTCTGGGAATAACCTGAACCTGAACCTCCCCTGGAACAACTTACATCCATTCCCACTTGTTTTACTGCTAGTTTTCTGCAAGAGGCTGACCCCCAGCTCACTACAACCTCCTTTCAGGTAGTTGGAGAGAGCAATAAGGTCTCCCCTGAGTGTCCTCTACTCCAGGCTAAACAGTCCCAGTTCTCTCAGCTACTCCCCTAAGACTTGTGTTCCAGACCACTCATCAGCTTTGTTGCCCTTCTCGGGGCATGTGCCAGGGCCTCAATGTCTTTTTTGTTGATTGTGAGGGGCCCAAAACTGAACACAGTATTTGAGATGCAGCCTCACCAGCCGGAGCTGCGTACAGGGGGATGATCACCTCCCTGGTCCTGCTGGCTACACTATTCCTGATGCAAGCCAGGATGGCATTGGCCTTCTTGGCCACCTGGGCACACTGCTGGCTCATGTTCAGGCAAGTGTCAACCAACACCCCCAGATCCTTTTTGCTCTACACAGCTTTCCATCCACCCTGTCTGAAGTGTGTAGTGTTACCTACACACTTTGTGTTATGGCCAAAGTGCAGGACCTGACACTCCACTATGTTGAACTTCATCCCATTGGCCTCTGCCTCAATGCAGCCTGTCCATACTTACTATAAAAGCAGGTCTGATAGGACTTTTATCAAATAAAGATTCTGGTTTTCTGTATCCCTAGTTTTTACAACTTCATGGACTGTTAAGAATAGAGGAGTTGTAATCATGTTTCTGCATTTCAGATCACCCATGAACTAGATGTTCTGCAATTGCATCTCACCACCAAATTTGAGGTCTTTTCTTATTTTCTAGGTTGCTCCAATGCATGACAAGATCTAATCAGAATTACTTCTTATGCAGTCTTTTTCAAATTTATATTTATGTATTAAGCCAGCTTCTTTAGACCTAGACTGTTACAGAGCAGGTCTCTAACAGTGCCTCCCAGACTTGACAACAAGAGAAATATTCCTGTAGGAACCTCACCATTTCTGCATTTGGAATAGCACATCTTTTCTCTAAAATACTTCATCCATCCCATTCATAAGATGGTTTTTGGAAAATGTGATGGAATTTTCGCCTTCAGGCACCTATTTCTGTAAGACATTCAATGAAAAAGATGCACAGGATTTGAGCTCGTGATGACTGATAATAGAAAAAGATGATTATGAATGATTCTGAATGTCAGGGGCTATAATTCAAACTGCATTATAATAGTTGCACAGAGACCTTGGTGTCCAACAAAAGAAAGCAGTAATCATCATATGCATAATATTGACTTGTGTAGAATTTTTGCTTGGGCTTTGCCTGCCTATTGTCAGTGAGTCTTCCTTGCAGTGAAGAAAGATAAGGAACTGCAAACCATGCAGGTCTGGGGTGTGAGGAGAAAGACAAAATCATTCAAGACAGAGGACAGGCCAAAGAACTCAGGCAGGGGAGGAAAAGGCTGTGTAGATACAGGCCAGAGATAGAAGCCAGAGATGAAAATTAGTCAGTATACAAAGTCTACAAGAGACTGAAGGAAACAGAAATTAAAAATAACACTAAAGGAATCTGAAGAAGGAAGACCAGGAATTTGAATTCAGTGAGCAAAATGAGACATGTCCACTCCTTGGCTGGAATTCAGCATTCCTCTCCAGGTGTAATGTTTTCTGATGTTATTGCCTGAGGCTGTCTTATGTAGGATTTATAAACCAGCTAAGAATTCTATCATACTACCAAAGCAAATTCAAACTTAACATGGAAACGTATATAATCTCTTCACCAGCTGAGAGTCACTTTTATTTAAATTACCCTAGTTTAAATATGTTTCTTTTTTAAATGTTGTTTTTATATGCTATACCTAGCCCTGTTTTCCAGTTTTCCACACTGGAATTCCCCTTCAACTCAGATCCAGAATATAGGATTTCACATTTTCCACCTACGGATTTCCTGATTATCTGGTGATTCCAAATGCACAAGCCAAAGCAGAAATTGGGAGTGTTTTGTTTTGGGCATGAAGCCAGGTTTTTTTTCCAGATTTAGACAGTAACCTTTTGGCTTCTGTTCTTTTAGGGTTATAGCTGGGGCACTAGTGTTAATACTGATCAATGTGGCCTAACTGTGCATCTAACAGTGAGACTGAGAATTCACGGAAGTTTGGCAGAACTTGTTTCTGATTTGTCAGAAGTGATGATGGCTTGAAAATTGTTTCTCGCTCACTAATAATAGTTTTGGTGAGTTGTAAAATGACTGCTTGGGCAAATAGAAAGTCAAGCATAGTGGTGAAGAGATTATATACGTTTCCATGTTAAATACAGAATTTTATGCATCTATATGCAGTACTGTAATTAAAGACTCTGTCAGGACATTTCTAAGCAGTAGAAAACATTCACTTCTACATTTGCTGATCTATTTAAATGAAATTTTACTCTCGCAGTGTTAACAGCCTGCAGATTAAGCATTAGATGAACCATCTAGAACAAAAACTATATTTCATCATATCAACTGAATTTTTCCAAATATTTCACTATCCTTTGTAAACATTCTACACTACATATGGTTAGGAAGGAGGGATAACATCTGGCAGGCCTTGAGAGTGTACCTTTTGTCCACGGCTCTCTTCATGTCTGAAGATAAGTGTTACATGTCACCTGGATGTGCATTCTTTTCTGACTAGTCGGTTTGGTGTTCATTTCATGTCATACTTTTTGTAGAAATTGCAATGTCCAGAAAAAGTGAGAATATAGTTACATTGGCACAGCGCAAGCAGGAAACTGGCTTCAGTATTCTGTGGCTAAAGCTAGACTCTGTGACTGAAAGCCAAACCTCTAGAGGTCAGCATAATCATAGTAACATTAGCACAGAGAAATCTAAGTTAAAGTTAAGAGTAAAATAAACCAGCTATAGAAAGGAGCTTACACTTAGATTATGATCTGTCCTTATGTGACCCCTCTAAAGCCATGTTGAATGTCACTAATAATTCTTGATAGTACAAGATCAGAACACAATGTCAGAAGGTTACCAAAGTAGAACTGGAGCTCTAAGAGTTGGTCATCTTTGTAGCTAAGAGACAGGAATGGGTGAAATTATTAACTGGGAGGAGTGGCTATAAGGATAGTCTAGCTAGTGCAGTGAGCAATGCGGAGCATGCCAGCCCTTGTAAGGTAAGAAGGATAGTACAGACGGATGTAGCTGCTGAGGTGAAAACAAGCTGGCTGTGGACAGAGAAACTAACCAGAAATTGAGCTGAAAAGAAAATGTGCTTGTCACAGTGACTTAGACAAGACAACAATGTTTGCTAATAACTTTAACATAATGGAACTGCTATCCATATTAAATGGTTGAAGCCTTTATATTACTGACAGCTACAGAACAGACACTGTGTTTTGTCTGTGTATTGTAAACATAGACTCAAAAGAAGCTTTCTCATACACTAAATGGAAAGAGATCACTGGTAAAATTCTGAAAGAGTAAGACAAAATGCATTCTCAATATTCATAACAAATGCTATAGCAAGGCAAAGTAATCATTGGATGATCTGTCTAGAAAAAAAAAATTCATAGTATAAACTGAATTGTTCAGAACATTTCACTTTAATTTATAACCTTCTACAATACATACATTAATGATATGGCTGTGCATATATTGATGGAACTGAAGCCTGTAATACCTACATGCAGAACTAGTATTAAAACCTAGATGAGTTTACTGCCAACCAGTGCATTGTAACATGAAACAGGAACAATTTTGCAAATGTCACATGGGCTGTATCTAATTATGCAGCCTATGATTTTGACTTCTGGCTTTTACGTGGTTCACTCAAGTTCCATAACAGGACTGTATTTGTCCTCATAGAAATGTGCTATAACTTGCTAGCCAAGATAGCAAAGCATAAAGGTGCTGCGTCCTCACTATTTTGACGTTCATGCTTTGCAGACTATGTAAAATTCATATTGAGGAGATTTTCAAAAATATATTTAAAGGATTTAATAGGTGTGTCCTTTATCAACAAAGTGTAAAGTTATTTTTTTTGTGGTGATGATTAAGGGATAGTATACACATACACTTAGGTATTGATTAAATTGCCTCGACAAAACTCTCTGATCTCACTTCAGATACTTAGAATTTGCACAGGCCTGTCAGACATGATACCCCAAGAAAATAAGGAAGACTTATGCTCTTGGAATTTGCATATGAATGCCACACGGGAAATCCTACGGCATCTCAAATGTCACTAGATGCCTTTGTTTAGGCAACTGAATCAAACTTTCACTGTTGTATATTCCCTTAACACTGATGCTCATTGACAGCATATGAAATAATTCATTTTTATTCCTTTTGATGATATGGACACAGTCCTACCTCATTACAGTAGTTCTTTGTGTTAACTTCATTGAGTTTTCAACACTACTTTTGAAAACAAGGAAAATTCCAAAACAAATTGTATAATAGCTTAGATAACAATGGCTTCAAAAGAGCACATTAATCAAGTCCTAGCCCTTGGTGCCTGAATAACTTTCAGGAGGAGACAAACAGTGTTTGTTTTGCGGTTTTTTTCTCAGCCTAGACTATGCAAACTGAACTTAAGCCTCGGGCAAAATGAGTTTAAAGAAAAAAAAAAGAGTTGAAGCTGAGTTTAAAAACAAAAACCAAAATACCCCACCCCCACAACAAAAGAGAAAGAAGAAAGGAAAGAAAAAGAAGGTCTGTAATACTTAAGAACTTTATAATGGTGTCATGACATTGACTTCTAGAGGATTTGTTGATGCAGTTCAACACAGAACTGGTCCAGCATACGGTACTGGAAAAAACTACGGAATTTACTTCAGAGATTTAAAAAAGATATAATTTTAAAATAACCTAATATCCAGTGTTGGAAATACATTGTTGGGAAAATATTTGAAAGGAAACTTGTTATTTAGAAATTTATTTTCCTCTTTCCCATTTTTCTGACTGAAGTAATCTGTTTATGACATGACAGTTATTTCAACAGCACCTCAATATCATGTCGCTAAGAGATGAACAACATCTGAACTGTGGAATAAACAACTAGAAAGTGGGGAATAAAATGTATTAGACTGAAATATTATTTAGTATGGTTAGAGTTATATTTTTGTTATCAATGAGTCTGTAAAAAGGCATTAATGACTCTATTTATTTCTGAATATTCAATTTTTCCTTTACAAAAAGATGTTTCTTCTGAGTATTACATAAACCATTAGTGAAAATATTGTATATTGTCCTTTCCTACACAAAGAGCTATAGGTGTCAGCAGGGTTTCTATATATTAATGTGGCAAAAAATAATGTGCTGTAACAGCTTGCTGTACAGAATAACTCAGTAACAGAGTAATTCACCTTTTTTTTCCAGCAGAATCTATTTCTATATACAGATACTTATGCAGGAAAACAGTATTATTATTATTTTAGATCCTCTATCTGTTTTGCCTTGCAAAATGATATGTGCCAGGGCAGGTTCAGATTAGACATTAGGAAAAAAATCTTCCCCAAAAGGTTTATTGCACATTGGAGCAGGCTGCCCAGGGAGGTGGTTGAGTCACCAACCCCAGTATTTAAGAGATGAGTAGATGAGATGATCAGGGATATGATTTAGTAGAGGACAGGTATGGTTGAACTCAATGATCTCAAAGAGATCCAACCTAGATTTCCAACCTAGTGATTCTGTGATTAAAAATTTAAATTCTCTATTCAGTATTTGAGACATCAAAGACTCCATAAAATCGTTGTAAATGTCTGACAGAAAAATTAGTGCTGTATATTATAAGCTAATATACTTTAGGGTGTACTCTTAGAATTTATATATACAAAATAGAAATATGTATGATATCTTGATAGTGTAATATACACATTTGAAAATAATCTCAAATTTTTCACTGATCCTTAAAAATCATAGAAAGAGTACTCTCTCTACCAGAAACATAAATCCATTTTTCCTGAGAGCTACCATTATTTGGCTCTGCCTTCTTTATTTTTCCTGATAACTATAAATGTATATACTATTTTTTAATGTATTTAATTATTGTTTCCCCATTCTATTAGCAGAGGATTTAGGGTATAGCATACAACTACATTGGCGAGAAACTATGTCCCTGGCAGCAGACTCTGTGTCTCCCTTAGTGAGGTCCTGACTTTTCCCAGTTGATTTACTCCTTACATGACACCTTTTTAGCAGGTCTCTGCTGACAGAAATTTATGTATGATCTGATTGCATAGGTAGGGAGAAAAAGCAAGCAGAAAATTTCTCCCTCAGATTTCTTCATGACTAGCTTGCAAACTTACAGCTGAGACCCGTTTGTAATTGTCTACTTCCCAACTACCTTCAGAATGCACAATTTTTAGTTTTTACATAGTTACATTAATACAGTTTTTCATGTATGAGATTCACCTAGAAATCCCTTTCTCCTGCTTCCTTCTCTTGCACATTTTGCCTTTACTCTTTTTCAAGAGGTTTCCCTCAAGAGAAGTAAATTGGCTGAATACTGATCAACTGAAAACAGATGCATGAAAACTCAGTTTACTGCTTGCCCCCATGAAGGTCAATGACAATCATAGTGCCTGGGAGAGTAGATTCCCAGGCAGGCCATTGGGTGACATTTCATCCATGTACTTCTTTCCCACAGTTTATGGATATGATTTAAAGCTCATGGAATCACTGGGAATATTGCCGTGTCTTAGGTCAAGTCCTCCGAGTTTCAAAGGAAAATTATTTCTAGCTGGTACAGGTTATTTCATTAGAACATTCTCCTCTCTTATGAGCTGGGGAGTGCTTTTATTAATTCATACAGAATGATCTGGTAATGTGATAGTGGCAATGTAACAGAGGATTTTCAGAAGCACCTTCTGCTCCTGCCACTTCGCATGAGCTTGTAACCTCAACTGTGACAAGGAGACAGCTGAGTGCCTCCTCCTCTGTTTAGCCCAACTATTTCTTCTGCTTTCATCCCAGCTTGTTTCTAGAGATTTGAATGGTGTTAGAAATGTCTTCCTCTTGGTATAGGGTATTCTATCAATAGGTTCAAGGGGAAAAAAAAAGCTTAGCTCTTCATTTTTTAATATATTATGTAGATATTTGTCTTGATAGAAAATTCAGGTTTGGAAATGACAGACAGTTCCAGTCAGAATGGTGGGATGTTTAGGTAGGCAACATAGACAGCAGAATTCCTTCAGTCTCTGAACTAGACTGCTGGATGGTGCTGTGATATTTTTCCCCTAATGGCTTTTTGCTGAGGCAAAACTTCTCCACACTGCGTCAAAATGTCAAAAAAAAAAAAGTTATGATGCTAACAATGACTGCTATCTACTCAGCTGCAATTAAAATAGGAGAGAGAACAGGTGAGGGTTCATGGCACAAGATTGTTGAGCTTGCTATTCCTTAGATTATCCTAGAGCAGAAGAGATATGCTTTTTTTTAAAGGAAACTTAATTGCTTGTTCTTGTTTTTACAATTTTTGTAAGAACTATCCCAGAGGAAATGCATGGGTTGTATCAAACTCTATCTGCCCCAGTTGTGATAACCATCTTGAAGACACTTATGACACAGAACAAGAATTAGGGACTAAGACCTTAGGGAATGCATTTGAAATGCTGCCAATTTAGCCAGTTGCTTCCTATTCCTGAATTAAGCTTCAATCTTTTCAGTCAAGGAGCTGGATAGCATGGCAGCACAGTAAAATATGATCTAGAAAAGAAGTGTTTCCATGGTAAGAAACTGATGAATTTATATTAGAGTATTTGTTTTGCATGGGGCAACAATTCTTTTACTTAGTTTACAGTAATGCTTTTACAGAGGAACAGAGGGACTAATGACAGCTTTTGAATCACCTAATTTAGTCCTCTGAATCAGTAATTTTCAAGCCTTGAAGAAATGCACTGAACTTCAGGGTTTGGGTACTGGTTGCCTCCCAAGGGCAGAGTGAGTAGTTTGGAACAGAGCGAGTAGTTTGGAACAGAGCTGCTCTTTTGATCTGGAAAGACATTTCTGAACAGTAAGGACAGAAGATAAAAACCTTTCAAAAATATTTTTTCTTTTGAAAAAATAGGAAAACCAACATACAAACAAACAAAACTTCGTAGCTGCTAGCAAAATGATTAGTGTCCAATGCATATTACTCTAGGCTCTGGGGAAATAAATGGAACTTTAAAACACTCCTTTTCAAGAATTTAAAAATTATTATGAAAGCCTTTGCTTTATGAAAAAGAACTAGAAAATAGCTCCTTCACAGTAGTCTGAAGTCCATAATTGCAGTAGGCATCACAGGGATTTGGAGTCTTAGTTGACACACATTCAAAAATTTGAGAGCTGAGTTAGAAAAAAGACAAAGATAGAAGCTTGTAAGATTTTCAAGATTTCTTATGTTCAGCTGAAGCAGGAAAGACATTATTTCATGTCCAATTTTTTCAGAGAATAGAAAACAAAGTTATCTTTCTCTTCTTTGAGTTTTATATTTGCTGTATCCTTAGAATTCTTGTTCAGTTTGGCCTTCATTTCAAAAGATCTACTATTTCTTTTCAAATTAAATTGAAGACTACAAAAAGTAGATCTATAATTAATTATAATGCAGGTCAGATCAATTTAGATCTATAATAAGAAAAGGGCATCTTCACTTGGTAGCTTATACCAGCACCTAAAACCTAGTTCTCATTTACAGAAGAAAAATAAAGGACAATAACAACAATAATAATTTTTCCTCATTTTATTTGCTTTATAATAAAATTTAACTAAAAATATTTCAAGGTAATGAAGTTTTGGAAATCAAAAGTAATGAAGGTAATGTGAGTATGGAAGATAGCACTGGAGGGTAGAGAAGCCTAAGATTGCTGCTTTGAAGCTCAGGAGTGATGCATGCAAACAAAATAAAAGTTAGATAAAAAATGCCTAAAGGCCTGCATGGATGAACAAGGAGCTTCTGAGCAAAGTCATGTGCAAAAAAAAAAACTTCAGATGCTGGAAGTCTGTGAGGAATACAAGGAAACTGCAAGTAGACACGGATCCAGTTAGGAAAGTTAAAAGCCTAATAGAATTAAATCTGGACAGGGATGTTAAAGACAACAAGAAATATGTCAATGATAAAAGAAAGGTGAGAGAAAATGTGGGGTCCCTCCAGATTGAAACTGGACACCTGGTTGCCTGTGGCATATGGAGAAGGCTGAGGGATTCAAAGAATTTTTTGCCTCAGTCTTCACCAGCAATGGCTTTAGTCACACTGCCTAGGACACACAACACAAGAGGAGGGACTGGGAGAATGAAGAACTGCCCACTGTAGAAGAAGATGCGGTTTGAGGACATTGAGGAACCTGAAGGTACACAAATCCATAGGACCAAACGAGATGCATCTGTGGGTCCTGAGGGAACTGGCAGTTGAATTGGCTAAGCCACTCTGCATCGTACTTGAGAAGTCATGGTAGCCTGGTGAAAGTCCCACTGACTGGAAAAGAGGGAAAATAACATTATATTTTACAAAGGAAAAAAAGTGAGCCCCGGGGAACTCTAGACTGGTCAGTCTCCTCTCTGTGCCTGGCAAGATCATGGAGCAGATCCTCCTGGAAACTATGCACAGGCTTACATAAGGAGGGGATAGGTGACAGCCAACATGGCTTCACTAAGGGCAAATCACGCCTGAAAAATTTGGTGGCATTCTGTGATGCGGTTACAGCATTGGTGGATACGGGGAGAGTGACAGATGCCTTTTACTTGGTCTTGTGCAAAGCATTTGACACTTTCCCCATACAACCTTCTCTCTAGAATGGAGAGACATGGATTTGGTGAATAAGGAATTGGCTGGATGGTCAAAGGCTCAATGCCCAAGTGGAGACCAGTGGCAGGTGGAGTTCCTCATGGGTCGGTATCGGGACCAGCACTGTTTAACATCTTTTTTGGATCAAATGGGATCAGCAGGACTGCAGACAACACCAAGCTGAGTGATGCAACCGACACACTGGAGGATAGGAATGCTATCCAGAAGAACCTAGACAGAAATCAGCTCATGCAAACTGCAAGATCCTGCACATGGGTTGGGGCAAACCAAAACAGAACTAGAGTGGAGTGCTAATTGATGTAAAACTCAACATGAGCTGGAAATGTGTGCCTGCAGCCCAGAAAGCCAAATATATCTTAGGCTACATTAAAACCAGTCAGACCCATTGGTTAAGGGAGGTGATTCTGCCCCTCTACCCTGCTCTGGTGAGACCCCCACCTGGAGTACTGAGTCCAGCTCTGGGGTCCACAGTCAGTCCAAGAAATACGTGGAGCTGTAGGGAGTCCAGAGGAGGGCGACAAAGATGATCAGAGGGCTGGAGTACCTCTCCTATAAAGACAGGCTGAGAGAGTTGGGCTTGTTTGGCTTAGAGAAGGGAAGGCTCTGCAGAGACCCTATATCCACCTTCCGATACCCAAAGGGAGCCTGCAGGCAGGGTGGAGAGGGACTGTTTATTAGGGCATGTAGTGATAGGACAAGGGGCAGTAGGTTCAAATTAAAGCCGAGTTTATTTAGATTAGACATTAGGAAAAGTTACTTCACTATGAGTGTGGTGGAACAGGTTGTCCAGAGAAACTGCAGACATCTCCCAGTAACCTGTTGTGTAACCTGTTCTAGTGGAGGGTATCCCTGCCCATGGCAGTAGGGGTGGAGCTGGCTGATCTTCGAGGTGTTTCCAACATAATCCATTCTATGAATCTATGATAAATCTGGCAGTAAGGAAATTGATAGAAATCCTCACTTCTCTTTATCATTTAAGCAGGGAATCAGCAAGTTTTTTTGCTATGATATATTAGACCTAGAATTGCCATGTGAAAATCTGAATATTTTCACTGCTTTCAATGGAAGAACTGTAGGGCTTTGCATGCGATTTATGTGACTGGATAGCTTCCTGCTCACTTTGATGAAGAAAAAGTAGGGAGATTGGTATAGTTCTTTTAAGCTAAACCAGGTTGTAACTAGGTAGGTGAAGCTGCACATGTTAACAACAACGTTCTTGGCCTGTGATAACCAAGCCAGATAACAAGGGTAGATCTGATACAGTCATACATATTTATGTATTTTATCCAGCAAATTCCAAGAACAAATTACCCCAAAAAACTCTGAGATTGATAGAGATATTAAAGCAAAATTATTTTTTTATTCCATGAAAGAAAATGTTTCTTTTATAAAAGAAATAAGGTGATGACAAAAATTTTATGATCTAAATAGACTGAAAGAATTGTCTATCCAAGTTCCAACATGTCAGCACTTAAAGAATGAAATAAACCTGTGAAGTGTTTTGTTGTGGGGTTTGGGTTTTTTTTTCCAATAAAATGGGAATCTGACTAAAGAAGCCTCAATGCAGACTTCTGTTTTGGTAGGACAATAGCCTAAAAAGAATTTCACCATAACTGCAAAAGCAGAGTGAGTTTTAAACTTTTATTTGTGGATGGTAATTAGATAATATGAACTCAGAAATCTTATATAACATGTCCTGGGCTCACTGTAGGAGATAGGATATGAGATAAATTATAAGGAAGAAGTGAAGTGCAAACACTAAAAGAAATGGTCATATTACCCATGCTTTATTTTTAAGTTCATATCTGAAATTCAGTGCTAATTTTGACTTGGCAAAAGTTATTGGTGACTATGTGAATCAGTCACCAGTTTTTAGGCACTGGCCATGGAGAGAAAGAGTTAAATGTGTTCTTCTGTCTGACAAAGACTAATGATGCCTCACCCAATCCAAATATAAGGGAAATATGAGTAAAGACGTGAGAAGAAACTTGGTATGATTTGAGCAGGCCTGAGACAAGAGCCCTAGGGGAATTTACGTCTGGTAAATGTTAATTGGATTTTGAACAAAGACAAAGCCCAGAAAAGGGCAAAGTGTTGACTGTCACTGTATGTGTGATAGTCACTATGGATGTGACTTATGAAGAATTGTACCTATTTTCCATTGATTCTAATGGCATTTAAACAGGTAGTAAAATGTTTTCTTTAATAGTGCTAATTTTCTGAAGCAGAAACTTTGATTCCTGTGCTTTAGGAACAGATGGGAAAAAAGGTAACAAGTACATTTTTGATGAAAAACATTAGCTTATAAGAAAACAAAAAGATTTCCTCCTGACATTGAGTGAAGGGTTTAAATAGGTATTTTATTAATATTTGCTCTACTTGTCCTGGGTTGCATTTTTTTTAACGTTAGCTTGGCCTTGAGAAACAGCAATTTGATGGACTTATGGCTGGGTTGTTAACTGAGTTCAGAAGCACTGAGGAAACCTGAGTTCTGACTGACTTGTCTCTACTCAACAGGCATGATGGCAGTCAGTGGAAAAGTTTATGGAGCAAGGCAGGGTCTGGGGTAAGTAGATGGCATGGAGACAGTCTGTTCATACCAAAGAGCATAACCAACTGATGGACACATATCTTTTATCAAGCTTTTGATTTAACAGGGAAAAAGACTTAACAGGAAAAAATTCTTCAGTTGACTACTTCCTTTAGTTGATCAAAAATCTTAGGGCAAGCCTGATTACTACTCAATATGATAAAGAAATACTGCTTGCTACTGAGGAAGTAAAATTTCATGTCTGTATCTTGGAACTACTGAACTAACTTGAAGGTACTGCAGGTATATTATACCTGAGGTGTCCACTTCAAGCCTGGACTTTGGAGAAATAACAGTCTTATCAACAAAAATACTTATTCTTGGGGTAAAATTTCTCAGAACAGCAGAGATTTAACTGATGACTGTCCAAACACTCCTGGGAACTACATTTTATATATGAATGAAAAAACCAGATGGCATCAGATGACAGTAAACAAACAAAAATACCCTTAAAACATAGATGGAAATTAATTTTTTTCTATATTGTGATTAAAAATGTCCAAACAGCACGAGGAGAGGGAGAGGGAGAGGAGAGGAGAGGAGAGGAGAGGAGAGGAGAGGAGAGGAGAGGAGAGGAGAGGAGAGGAGAGGAGAGGAGAGGAGAGGAGAGGAGAGGAGAGGAGAGGAGAGGAGAGACATCCAGATTTGGCATGAAATTGAATAAATCTCTGGCTGACATAATACAGAATAGAAAAGCTCATTCACTTTAGGTGGTCTGTGAAGTTATCGAATACAATGAAGAACAATTAAATGAAACTATTTCTTAAGTCCTTTTAAAGAACAGACTTTATTAAGTCTTTGCTTTACTTTGGTATGATTTCCCAAATTTGTACAACAGTTTATGTGAGTGAAAGAACAAATGGTAAATTCTGGAGAGTACTAACTTGATCTAAAAAAAGCAAAAAGAAAGAGCGAGATAGGGAAGAAGTTTTAATCTCTAGTGATTTACAGAAAACATAATAGAAGGAACACAAAAGCCTATGTCCTTGGATTTGGATCTTAATAAGTATAATATGATGATTTACAAAAATCCAAAGTCCAAATAAAATTTATTTTATTCACTTCCTTAAACAGTGTTTATGTATGAAGTTCTTTTTCATCTGTTTATATGAACACACCCTGCTAGAGTCTGACATCCAACAACTCAACCCCTGAATTTATGAAATTCTATACTCTCAAAACATTCATCATATTTGGCCATGTGAACTGCAAATGTATCAGGTCCATGACACATGGTTAAGCTATCACACTTCACAACATAACTTTTGTGTATATAAAACCCCATTATCTTAGAAAGGAAAAGGTGATAAGATAAAATGTCCTTTGCAGAGGTCTAGGAAAGGTGCTTTTTCTGAGCTTATGCAGTATTCCAGGGCTTGGCACTTATGGCATTAGGTATTCAGACAGTAATACTTCCTCATTGATTTAACTAGTTATTGAAAAAGTTTAAAAAATGAACAAAAATAGTTAGAAAAGATTGAAGGACATTATCACAGATTTTTCACTGAACAATGACATGGTAAATACTGATGTGATTCATAGCACAAAATGGTTGTTCACTAAATTGCAGCAGTGCATGGGCTATGTTGATGTAGATATTTAGTTAAATTACCTCAACATATATTGTTTCAAATGTCCTGACTTTAAAAGGAAAAAAGTATTTTTTTACTGAGTGAAACAGTGTTACTGCCTTGGTTGTTTTTCCAGATGCCTCAAGCGTATTGCGGCATAGTTTCTCTTGCCACAGGGATGTGCTGACTATTCAGTGGACTACAGACCTCTAGATTTTCATCTTGAAAGCAATGGAAACTATGTCTAGAATTTTACATTAGGAATGATTGTTCACATCAGTCAAACTTTTTCATTACAATGTACAGTGTGATTGTGAAAGATACTCTTAATGTCTTATTTATAATTTGCCAACCAGTATACCATCACATAAAGGGATTATACATATATTTTATATAAACCTATAGATATATATGTATACACCTAAACATACAGGTATACACCTAAACATACAGGTATATACATGTAAAGAATTCACTTGCACAAGTATATAATTTATCTTTTGTATGTTGCATTTATATTATGTGTATTTTAAAATTATACACACATATATGTAATATTGTCAAATGGAAGGATCTAATCCAGTTGTCTTTATTTAAATAAAACATGTTTTATTCTAGTTACAAAGCATCTTTTTCCTAAGTGAACAATGAAGAATTTTTGAGTTCAGAAATATATATAATATAATAAATATAATAAATATTTATTAAATGAGAATGCTAAGAGCAAGATAGAATGCTTAGAGCATCAGTAGTTCTGATATTGAAGATGTTAATGAATCATTAAATGCAGCAAATGCACCAATACAAATGGGCAGGACAGATGTTTATTTCAGAAATTCTTATAGAGTAAAAAGGTTTATGAATGGACTTGAATGAAAAGCCTCTCTGGAATACATTGTGCAAACGTGTGAGAATTAAACTTTCTTTGTTGTTGAATAACAACAAAGAAAGTTTATCCCTAATTATACTTCTGTTTTCCACTTTTTGCAGATCCTTGCCTAAAAAATAGTTGAAGATGCAGAATGCATGACAACAGAGGTGCAGTGCCACCTGACAAAGTTTGATAAAAAGTTGAAGTGCTCTCCCCTCCGTGTATCTCATGTGCAGCCTTTTAGGAATTGAAGCCTATTCATAACAACTTCTCTCCATCCCAAGAAACTGCTGCCCTTTGTTTATTGTGGAGAATGATGCAGCTAATTGAAAATTTTCTTATTCCAGGTCTATACATGCTAGACTACCTTACTCACTTTGTTGTTTAAAAATAATGCATTATTCATCACGATGCTTTCAAATCTGCTTTAATCTGCATTTACATGACGAAGAATATGCAGCTGTGAATAATTCTTCATTTAGCTTAAAAATAATATGGCATTAGGCAACAGTTTACAGGGGTTTATTAACATAAATTACAGATTATTTTGATCAATATAATCTCTGTTAACAGGTCTTTATTACGGTGTCTTTATCACACAATATTTTTTCCTCCTATAATATGTTTGCTTCTTTCTTTGCATCAGATGCAGTAAGTAGAATTAGGAATAATTTAATGTGCTATAAATAATAATAATAATTTAAAAAAACCCCAACCACCCAACTTTTGCCTTTCTTTATTATTGCCTTCTTCCCTAGCCAGTACAGCCTCACTTTAACATATCTGTGATACAGCTACAATCTTCTACAGTGAGCTTTGCAGCATGGGTTATTTACTTTAGTGCAATTAATGACTGAACAGTCTTGGTATAACTGTACACTAGAATTCAAAGGTGTTTTGTTTGGTTTAGTTTTGGACCATAGTGGGAAGACTAAAGATGAAACTAAACTAATATTACATTAATTTAAATTATTCCTTGGTTCTGAAGAAAGGCAAAACCATCAGAGCTCCAGGGAGAATGTTCTTAGTTATTTATTTTAAAAATACTTAAATATATGCAGAAATCTACTGGTATTCAGTGTATTATGTCATAATCAAAGGTTTTCTTCTAAAGGAGGAAAAATTATTTAAACGATAAATCACTTATTAAGATGATGTTCCACCCTATTATGTTATTTTATAACTGTCTAATTATAATCTTCTCACTCCAAATCTAAATGCATACTAGAAATTATGGATATTATGGCTTTATACATGCATGAATGCATGGAGATGCAGGAAAAACATTTTAACCATTCATGATGTTCAGAAGACAGAGCATATTGTTTGAGGAATTATCTTCGCTTCCCCTCCCTCCTCCTAACCCCTTGCTGAGATAGAATTTTTGGTGCTCTTTCCAGTCAAAATAACACTATAATATTTGCTTTGCCAAAAACCTAGAATAACACCTTTGTCTTCAGCAATTTAACTTCATCTCTGTTGCTACTTTGAAAAGTGAACATTCTCATTTAATTGGACTGACACTTGCATGTATTGTGTGCTTACTTCTTATGTGCACTGTTCTTTTTATTATGACTGGATTAAAACTTCTATTGATTTTCCATGGTTTCCCAGTGGAAAATAATTTGGGATTTGTTTTTGAAAGCTTCTGCTGCCTATGAAAACACCCCAGTATCAAACTGTAAAAGTTCAAGAATTGCTTGGCTACTGCCCAAGTTGTAGTTTAGGATACCATGCTGACTTTTCTATGAGTTGGGCTTCCCAACCCAACTTTACTGTTCATGATACCTAGTGGCCTTGAGACCACCAGAATCTTTTCCCTAAGAAGGAAGCCTGCAGTGACAGATTTGTAGATTAAATCCAAGTTGCCTTTAGGGGAAAAGTGGGAATGTTCAACCTCTGAACTATAAATGCTGTGTAGAATACTCTGAGGCTTTTACATTGAAATACATTCCTTTGGAGGTTTGCAGCCCAAACCAGACATTGTCAAAAGGAGAAACAGGGGAGGAAAGAGGCACACCCTGTCCCATCCCTGATAAATCAGCTCACACATATTATCCCATTTTATTTCCAGAAGCACTGCTAAACCAGGACACTTTTGGGAGAATGAGTGAAAGTCTTTTAATTTTGGTTCATCACCTCCAGAACTGTCTGGTAATTTCTATTAGCGTAAGTGCTAGTCCCATGTCTTTGAGAGAACATGCCAATCCTTGTTCCACTGATTAGCCTGTTTTAGAAGAGTGATATTTACCTGTTTTCTCGAGGGTCACTTAGAGTAAAGCATGAGCAGACGAAGGGGAGAGACAGCTAAAAATCTTTTGATTTCTAAACCAAGCCTGTGTGATACAGGTTAAAGACAAATTATACTGACAGAAATCCCAAGCCAATTTTTTCAGAGGCTTTTCAAAGCAGAACTCAGTAGTGAATGCTAGAAATTCATATCCTGTGTTTCTATGACTAGGATTTAATCATGGTATCAAAGTTATATTAGCTCTCTAATCTGTGTACACAGATGTGTCTGGTTTGAACACTCATGTGTAGTTTCTGCCCTTCTCATATCTCATAAATGCACACGAGTTGGAGACAGGAACTCTGCCTTATGTTCTTTGAATTTTCTCCTGTGGGGATCTTCAAAAGGGCTGGGGCTCATTTCATTTCTGAGCTGGAGACAAAATGTTGTTTGGCTATACTATGGCTGAGTAAAGGAAACTATGGTGCTATGTTTCCTTTTCTCCAACATTTGTCAGTAGAGCCATTCAGTTAGTTATAGATGGACTGGCCACGTGGCACTCAGGCATGATGCAGCCTGCATTATGCTGTAAGCAAGCAAATGTAGGAGCAGTTCTTGCCTGTGAGATCTAGTTGCTCCACATCGCTCATTCATGATCAGTTTTGCTCTGCGCTGCTTTCATCATCAGCTGGATTTATAATTCACATCAGCTGACTCAAGCAAACATTCCAGCTGTATTCCCCACCACCACCACCTGAGAACTTGGACTAAAAAAGTGGGGGATAGCTCAGTCACTAGCACAGATGCAGATTACATCTAGGCATTTGTGTTTAGTATGTTATTGCCTCCTTCAGCATTTTAGAGAGCTTCATCACTGTTGCTGTCTGATGGAGCAGATATAGTCCATTTCCAATGTGCAGAGTAGTGAGTCCATTGGGAAGTACTACTGCATGACAAATAGAATAAGACCTATATGGTTCAAGTGCCCGGTTTTGTCCAGCTGAGTGCATTTGTCTTTTTTTTTTCTTGTTATTTTCAACTGAAAACTTTCTCCCATAAAATGGGAGGCAAAAGTTCCTTGTAAAGTACTACCTCTCGCTCTGTGTGCAACACTTTTATCTGATCTAACCTATGTTTCATGACCAAGAGTGAGTAAAGTATCACATTTCTTTACAGCTCTGTCTGGACCACAGCGATAATGATCTCTTCTTGTGAAGATATGTCTTGCAAGGCAACTGCTCTTCTTCACTTGGAAATCTGCCATGCACTTCTTTCCAGCTACATCCACTGCATGATTGATAATATTTGGTGCCTGGCCATAGACTCTGCATTATGGACACACACGTTCCTTGCCATCTTTCTTTGCTTTAGCATACATTGGATAGTATTAGCTAAAATCTTAGTTTCTTTTTTTTACAGTCTTTTGTGCTATTTATCGTAGAATCTGCTTATGATATGCCACATCATTTTCTTTACTTTTTAAAGATAAAATGGCCGTGTGCTTCTTTTCTCTGTTTTACTGTCTGCTGGCTACGATAGTGTTCAGGAGGAGAATACAATTGATTTAGTTTTGGAACTTACTTCCTTTTCCAGTCAGTCCTTTATGTACCTTAAATTATATTTCTACTTTTTTATTATTATACATCCCTGTTTCATACCACTCTCATTGGCTGTTAGTTCAGCCAGATTTGCTTTACAGTGACTCTTCTATCAACAAAATGAATATAGTAGAAGTCCAGTACACTCATTACCATACAGCATCAGGCAGTTGTTACTAAGGGGTTAAAACCTGCTCATGGTCAGTTTACATTCTGTTTTCACTAACATCCCTTTTCTCCCAGGTTAAATGCCAAATGTAAATGTAAACTTCCATCTCATGTATGTTCACAGTTACAAAAGAGTAGTTTGAAACGTGACATATTACTGTAGAAGCAGAGAAGATGGAGAAGTATAAAATTTCAATTTTTTAATATCTTTATTGTTTGAGAACTCAGGATTTCTGAAAGTAACTGACAATGCTGTGTCATTGACAAAGGGTTATGGAGGTCACTTAGCAACCCAGCACAGCAAATGACTGTGACCATTCCTGACATTAGTGCTTGTGGACATCTAAGATAAAATATCAAGGTATGTAAATAAGCCATAGTAGCCAAAGGTCGAGATAAAACAAACAACAAAACCCAAAACCTAAAGCCTTTCTCTTGTGAGTGGCAGGGCCTTTTCACACTTCAACCTTCTACACACTTGTCTAGAAGAGCAGCTGGACCTCAGCAACATATCATGCTCTTTCCTTCCCTTCCCTTGTTCTTTAGTAATGAAAATATTTGGATAAAAAAGGATCCTTTTTCCCCAACAGTTCATCCGCCTCTCCTGTTTATTCTCTACCTGATGTCATAGTCCTCTGAGTTTTGGCAGTGTAATAATTTCCATAGCAGTCCAGTCCTGCTGTGATGTCACAAACAGAGGATTAAGGTTTCAGATTTTTAAGAAGTAGAAAAAGAAAGATGAATACAAAGACTCTGTCTTCAAGTAAATATATTTAGTAATGTACCATAAGGAAAGAAAAATAGGGTAAATCTCTAATACCAAGGCAGAACTGTATAAGAACAGTAGAGACTTTTTGAACTTTTCCACACACTCCCTGATGTGGGAGACATTGCCTTTTGTCTTTATCCTCTGTTAGGAAGCAGGCTCTGTATTTTTTGGGCAGAATAAAGGCCTCAGCATAGTTTCAGACTTGAATAAATAGATTTTTAATATGACCTTTTTCTAGTGACAAATGGCATGACCCCACCTTAAATACAGGGCTGAGTTCCCAAAATAAATAGTGCAGAGATTCCTCTCAGATGGAGGCAAAGCAATGTGGGCATGAGGTAGACTGAGGAGAAACAATCATTGTGGCTGCCCAGCATGTTTAGGGCTGTGAAAAAACATCAGATGTGGTTCTGAAGAGGCCATCAATTCACAGAATCACAGAATGTTAGGAGTTGGAAGGGACCTCAGAAGATCATCTAGTCCAACCCCCTGTCCTAATTACAGTAGTCTTTAAGGTTATTCTAATGGGCATTGTGCATCATGCATTTCTCTAAAAAAAGATAGGTGGGTTAGACATTTGAGTGGGCTAGTCAAGCATATAAATAATTGAGCTTGTAAGATTTTAACTAAAAGCACTATGAAGTCTATGAAGCAATTAGAGTTTGAAACCATGAATACAAACCTCCAGGTGTAGCTTACATACCTTGGATGCAATTAAAGAATCACTAGGGGCCTGCCTGTGCCATCAGTATTCCCACAGTGTAGTTGTTTATTTTCCAAGTAATCTCTTTGAAACTGAGCATGTTTAGAACAGCAAAATCTGTCTTAAATAGCTACTGGCAACTGACCAGGTAGCAAACAGGAACCTTATGAAAATTTGTGCTTCCAAGTTTTTCTCATAACTATTACAGCTAAAATAAGGCTTTAAGTAAGGTGTATTTTAAATATTTCCAGAATAATATTTCAATTCTAGCTAAGTCAGAGCATTCCAGATGACTTCACAGATAGTACGGTACAACTATAGCCCTTGTGAAATCTGCTTTTTTCCCTGATTGAACTTGTAACTTGCCTGAAACAGAAACATACTGAAATAAGAAGTTAAACATGGGCCAGTTTTAAGACATGTGAAACATCACGTTCTATTTTCTATGGAATGTGAACAATAACATGTTGCACTGCACTTCTACAGATAGAGTAGGATTAGAAATATTAAGCTTTGGTTATAAGAAGTTTTAAAATACTCATATTTCACATACAGATGTACTACTTGATATTTTGAGACTGATTACTTTCTTACTTATGTTGGAGTCTACAAAGTGTATGCTTTAAGGAAAAAAAGGGTCCTTGGTACCTATACTGTATATATGCAGTTTCTTACACAAGTTCAGTAGTCAGAGCAAGGTATAAGATCACTATATGCTGCTGCTATGATTACTGTCCATAGTTCTAGTCAGTCTTGAATCAGACACAAACTAAAAGCATGCTGTGCTGCAGTACCTTGGTGTATGCAAGACCTTCCCAGAACTCTTTCTTGTATCCTGCATCATTGGGCCTGCCTACCTGTAAGGTTTATTTCTTATTTCCATTGTAGAATATAAGATGTACACACTGTATAACCTATCTGTTGTTAGAAGAAATGGGTCCTAATGTTCTGAAAATGAGCACAAAAAAAAATTAGTAGACTGGATGAACAGTCAGCTGCCATCTAGTTCAAGCAGTTTTTCAGGACTCCATTTGCATGCCACGTATATATTACATGGACAAATTAGTAATACTGTAATGTGTTTACTGTAATGGGTTTATTTATGCATGCCTGTAGCAATTTATTCTGTAATTTGCCCCTATAGTGTTTTCGTCTGCATATATAATTATTAAAGTTATGCTTTCAAGTTAAGTATATATTCATATACACATATGGGATAACTGTATACACTTTTTTTTTTAACTATTTGGACTATAATATTTTTTTAAGTGAGCTTTTATCTTATTCAATTATCCACCCAATTTGCCTAAGTCTGCCTTCTGGGTGAGAGCTATTGTAGCTAGCAAATTACTTTGTTCTTATCTACAGTTGAAAATAAGTTTTCTGGCATTTGTACTCTCTATTTATACACCAAGTTGTATAATGTGGTAACGTCAAAATGCTAACACCTCTTCATTACACTTTCTATTCTTGACGGTTGGAGTGCAAAGCCCTCCACAGCTGAGGTATTGCCTCTAGCAGTTTAGCTGTGGCAGCAGAGTCTAGTCATCCAAACATTTCTGCATCCTTGGGAGTAGTTTTCTGGTTGACATAGAATTCTGTGTTACCATAGTTTGATTTACAGTGGTTAACATTACTAGTTCAAAGCATTTTCCCCCACTCTGTCTTAATCATGATGCTGTAGGCAAATGCAAAGACAGCTAGGGAAGAATAAGAGATAATTTAATGTCATTGGGGGTATTTTGGAACTTGGAGGCAGGTTTTTTTTTGGGTGGAGGGGAGGTTCTTTGTTTTGGTTTTCTGAGAAAATTTCTGGGTATGGTATGTCAAAGGCAGGGAGAGACAGGTGAAAGTCATAGCTGAAGTGAATGTTGAAGCAGCCTTAAATTGTTTTCTCTGCTGTTTCAGGTTGGAAGAATCTGATCTGTTAATTGTAGAGCCATTACATAGTAGCAAGTGGTGGCAAGCTGCAACTGCAGGTATGTGGCCTTAAGCTATGGTGTAAACTCCTGTGTACAGGCACCTACTGTTGATGACTTGTGTGCCACCATAGTTCCTATTTCCCTTACTAGCTCCTCCTAGTGTCTGTTCCAGAGACATAAGCAGCGTCTCTACTTAATGTTTTCTGCTCAGGGAGCCAGAGCCGAGCAAGACAGGGTGAAGTAGGGAGCACAAGCTCAGCAGATGGGAAAAGTTATTAATGTAGCAAGTAGCTGTCTAATGGTTATGAGACATATCCCAAGTTGGGTGAAGCTAGAAAGCGACGGGATGCTGAGAGTGTAGGAGGAGAACAATGGTGAGTGAGCATAGTATTGGAGTGTGGAGACTGAGGTTGGGGGAAAATGGATGTGAGAAAAGAAAATTAACATATATGCCTTTCTGTGCAATTGTGTTAACTAGTGTATTTTCAGGGGTTGCAGATGCATGAACATCACTAATAGCATATAATCCAAATACGCTATGGCAGCCCCGATATAATACTTCTTTAATTGAAGGAAATTTGGAAAAGAACATGGAAATTATTTTTTCACAGTAGCTAAATTATCAGATAACAGTAAATACTTCAAAGTCCCCAGCCTTTCCAGACTCAGAAATCAGGATATGGGATTTAGTGTACTTAGTAGGAAAAAACACTGCATATATTTAGACAACATGAAAAATAACAGGCAAGTAAATTTCTCACAGTGCCCGGAATCCCTAAGGATTTAAAAGGGGATCATCTTTGCACAGTAACATGTCTGCAGGTGCAGGTGGAAAGGTCTTTGAGTACAAATCACAGAGTAGCTTTTCATTAACTTTGTACAATGCAAGAATATATGTTTTAAAGCTCAGAGGGCTTCCCATATTATTTTAGTTTTTATTAAATTGGAAAGCCTGCTACCATTTCTGCTGTAGGAGGATTCATTAACTGTTTATTCCTGACAGGCTAGACTTCAAAACTACTGCTTAGTGAGGGGCTGAGGGGCTATGTGGAATGCAAAATCAGCTTGACTTACCTTTGTAGATGTGTAGTGATACATTGCAGGTCAGCGTGCTAATGCTATTTGAGCAGGGAAAGTGGCTGCTGCAAGCTGCACGTCAAGTCTGCTGCTGCACAGGACTGTTGTGGGAATCAGTGCTTCCCAGAGACGAAATGCACACAGTTTCACCTTCTTCCCTTTTGCTGTGGAAAGAGGGGGTGTCATAGAAACTGCTCTGTCATTTCTGCTACTTTACGTTGGTTCTTTAAGCTTCAGAACAATATTTCAAGAAAAAGATGGGGATTAGTCCAATGCAATTTCAAAAATTTGCTATGTATATTGCCTCACAAAAATCTGGAATATTTAGGATCTCCCAGCTCAGATTGGACTTCACAGATTTCAGAGGATTTTCTTTTGAACCCTTGCTATTACATTGTCTCCTATGCATTACTGCTGACAATTCCCAAAGCAGCTGCATTAGAGTAGTCCTGTCTGGAAAATTTTAAACTCTTTAGGGATAAAATAGCTACGCCAGTATTAAAATATATTTATTTAAAAAAGAAAAAATATGTGAACCACATAGCTTTGTACAGATCAACTAAAATGGGCTTTGCCTGCAACTTTCACTGAGGAAGCAAACAGAAGTGTACAGGCAGGGCAATTCAGAGAGCAGAAATCTTTTCTGTAAGGCAGAGCGGAGCTGTAACATTTGGCAAGCAAGGTTGGAGATTCCTTATTTTCAGACTGAAGAGTTAATCCTTGGGTGACCAGAGGAGCTGGATTCAAGCTGTGCATTCCTATAGTAGCCTGACAGCTGGTTTTGTGGCATCATCTTACCTTTTTTTTTTTTTAATTAACAAGGATTAATGAGAGAAAAAACCCTCAAAACTAGAGCAACAGTATCTGAGAACTCAGACATTACAATATCTGAGACAAGATAATTTATCTGGTGAGGAGGCAGTGATTGTTTTGGGTTTCTGACATTGTCGATTTTTTTGGTGAACTTTTTCCTATTCCTCTCTCACCTTCATGAAGTCGCATATTGTGACTGTCTTGGAAATACAGTCCCTGTTCTATAATGGTTGTAATTTCATGTCTTGCTCTTCTTTCATGAATCCTGATTACAGCAACTTTGTTCTGAGCATAACTGGGGGAGGGGGAATGTATTTGTGTCTAAAACTCAGAAAAATATGGAGCTTTAGGTGCCAGGTTTACTTTATTTTATTTTAGGAGGAGAAACTTTATTTGAAATTAGATGAAAGGAAGAAAATAAAGGATCTTATATTTTTAGAACTTGCTGAGGTCCTTCCACAGACAAGAAGTTAGTTTCTAGGAGGCACAACTATTACATTATTTTCAAATTTTTATCAAGTTTATTGCAACTAATCATCCATTTTATTGTGTCTATTATAGGAAATGAATAGTATTTCATTTGCAGCTTCAGTCTTTCCTGAAAAAGTATTGTATTAATGAAGTATAGATCTGTACAGAACTACTGCAAGCTGTTTGACAAAATATTTTCATTAATTTCAATGTAAGTTTAAGTAAGACACTACGGGGAATTCCTGAAAAAAATGTTATCCTGAGTTCTGTCTGATTTTCTTTCAATTCCAGAATGCATGCTGAATATTTAGAACCTAAATTGGTTTGAACTGTAACTTGTGTTCCTGGTTATAAGACGCGTGAACTCCATTCTTGCCTCGCATATTGCAACACTATGTTTTGAGGCATGTTTTTAAAAGTGATGTAGCTATCTCTGTATTTGTAGTGTGATCTGGGAGAGGAGATTCTTTAAGCCAGTGTGTAGTCTGTTTAAGACTTTTTGTAGGATCAGGTTTTGAGAGAGTAAGAGTTAGAAAAGAAAGATACTTTAACTTAAAAATGAGGCCAAGATATTTAACATGCCTTAACATATCTAATATATCCAATATGGCAATATTAGAAAACCATTAAATGCCATCCTATGGAAATAGGAGTGATTATAAATGTCTTTCCTTAGCTTTTAATTTTTAAAGTTTGCTTTCACCAGTTAGCACTCTACATTTATTTTTTCCTGTTGACAGAGAGCACCAAGATTCAGGAAACTGTCTTTTAGCTTTCTAGCATTTCAATACTTTAAAAGTACTGCTGTTGGAAATTTGTCTCTGAAAATTCAGTTTGATGTTTTAATTCTCCTATAAGCCATCTCTGATTTTTTTTTAAGGTAACTCAGGTAAAATTCTAGTAACCTCAGCACATTTTCTATTAAAATTAAAGATAAGTAGAAGTATGTGGGCTAAATATTTTAACGAAAATACTTTCTGGTATTTGCTTTAGTGCATATTTTATTAGACAATATAATTTTTCAGCATTGTGCTGAAGGAGAAATATAAAACAATCCTGCATAAAAGTGTTTTCCTTCTTTAATACATTGAATGTCTGAGTAAGGAGAAGGCTGAAACAATCAAGTCTTTACTGAGCAGCATTGAACAATATGACAACTAAACATATGTTTTCAGGGTAAAACATCACCTGAAGATTTCTTGCCTTTTAACAAAACAGATCACAAATATCAAAACAAGATATAATGCTTATTGACATTTTTTTCTTTGACCTCAAAGAACGTTGAATTGTATAGTTGGAATAGGACGTGGATTTGGCTTTATGCTTGAGATTATAGTGAAACATGATACTACTCCACCATCTTTTTTTGCACATGCTGCTTAGATGAGAAATGACAGGTACATTTACCAAAGAGTTTATTACTACATATTTACAAGTTTGCACAGGAAATTATTGCCACACAGGGGCACTGGTATTTTTCCCATAAAGCTTCAGTGCACATAGAATCACAGAGTCATAAAATCATAGAATGCTTTGGGTTGGAAAGGATCTCAAAGATCATCTAGTTCCACCCCCATCCAACCTGGAAGTACATAGATTTGCAACGTGGAGAATGCCAGATCTTTTTTGGCAGGGCCTGGAGATTTCTAGGTGGAAAGTTGATGTCATTGATCATTATTTATAGGGAGTTTGTTGTCAGATGTACTGTGTAGTGAAATGTTCAGCATTTCTTATATGAAGCCCTCGTGCAAATACTGTGTTAGAAAGAATACTTCACATCAACAGATAAATTGCACAACAATGTGCATTTTCTTAAACTTGAATTTCCTACTGAAGTTGATTTGTAACTAGTTGTTGAAGTGTAACTGAAGAGTTTTTTTCAGTTGGTATTAGTGAAAACAAAGCATTAATTAGCCCCTTGTAAAATGATAAACTGAATTTTACCATACATGAATTATAGAGGTAATTGCATATAGAAATATTAGAGGAAAACATCCATTATACTGAGGGAATCTATTTCTGTAGAGTGTCCTTGAAGATCCCATCCCTTATTTCCATGTGACTATTTTAGTAGCCTGTGACCTTGAAGAGTAATAATCTGGATTATCTATTATTATTGTCCGGATTTCCTGGTTTTAGCATCCCCAAGCATTTGAATTTCTGCTATAGCTGAGTGAAAGCAGCAACTAGACCAAATGTACTAACAGTCTGGTGGCTTGTCCAGTGTTCTGGCTAACATAAACTGTAATGTTGCATTTATTTTGGGGGGGTTCATTGGATACGTAAAAGTAGCACTAACTAGTTTCACCAGATTTACAGCATTCTTGTGCCCAGATACCAGCACAAGGCTGCTCTAAAAACCACAGAATAAGGACAGGTTTCTTCACTTTTCTTCAGGTAATGAATAAAATAGTTTAAAAATAATCAGGGAAGTACAGACTTCAGAAATCCCAGGTCACAAGCAATAAAAAAAGTCACTATGCTATAGCAATCTAAGGGGCCATTTTCAAGGTGACTCAGATATTTCAGGGTAATGTGGCAGACAGAAAATTGTGTTTAAATCCCTTTAAAAATCTGTCCTTTGGTCACTGTGTACTGTACTTGTTACTGGAACACTTGCAGCCATTATTTTTAAAGTTTCATTTTTTCTGAAGTTCCTTAGGATATATTATTGCTGTGAATCTTGTTCTTAGCCCATTTCATATGTTTTCCTTCCCGCTGTCTTCCCCTTTTTGTTCTACATCATTTTCAGGAACTGGAAAAATTCTGATTTTTAAAAATATGGAAAAAGTTGGATACTAGCCTTGAAGATGTTAGCATTTTTCATTGTTTAAGAAGCTAATTAAACATCAGATATCCAAACTCATTCTATGGTAAGGCCCAGAGATTCCTCATGGTCTATCTCAAATTCCTCTCTGTCTGTGTCATCATAGTTGTTAGCTGTTTGCAGTAGCGATAGCAATCTGTCTTCACATACTTGGTATCAGAATACTCAGTAGCAAAAAATTCAGATAAAAGGTAATTAGAGCTTTTGAGCTACAGCTGATGTTATGTTTAAGTTCAGAAGTTTTCCAGAAGGATCTTACGCTTGTCAGCATAGGTTGCAACTCTTTAAAATGGTTTTTTTTTGTGTTTTGTTTTCTAAGAATATGAGTAACAAAGTGAGTAGAGGAAAAGGAAATTTCCCACATGCAAGTGAATTCAAAACTGAACAGACCTTTTCATAAAGTTTAACTTACAGGACAACATGACAGAAGAGCAGTCTGACCAGTGGGGGAGAAAGACACTAGGCTTTGTTTGATTCTCGTGTCTACTCAAGTTTCACTGTAGCATGAGAAGATAAAACAACTGGAACAAACTTCAGAGCAAAGTGAAAAGAAGATGTAGCAGGCAGTAGCAGATTTTAAGTCCAAGGATATTCTGGTTGCTAAAAATACTTAAAAGTGTGTATTGAACCTACCAAATGGCAATAACGTCAGGATAGATAACACAGGAACTTCTAAGAACTGGGACTTTCTGGATTTTAGTTAGTGAGTTTACAAAATGATGTCAAATCAGCTAACGTCCAAACAGTTCTCAGAAGCAAAATGTACAGTAGTATGTTTACCAGCAATAAATAGAACTTCCGGCTTCAACAGAAACCAAACACATTTCAAAGCCAAATCAGAAAATGGAGCCTTCATGATAAGTTTAATTATGTAATTAGCAAGGTATGAATAACCTTGGATGAGGAAGACGCAGTATCGGTTAAACTGGAAAGAACGCGTCAGTCACACTCATTAGAGAAAGCACTGAAAGATAAACAGAAATAGTAGAGTGCAAAGTTACTAAGCAACTGCATTTAAAGGAAGAAAGTCAAACTATGCATTTCACTTTTGGGGTCCAATTATTGACCTGATTGCAAAAGGACTGCTAAGCAGTAGATTAGCTTGGAAAGTTTCTTTAATTATTCTCTCAATTTTGTTGCTATGGCTTTTAATTTCTTTCTGGAACATATTTCATTAACACTCAGCAAACGCCCTACAAAAGATACTGAAGGCAAACTGTAGTGGGATAATTCCAGTCAAGTAGTCAAAGTCCCTAAAGACCTTAAAATTACAAAACTACATGAGAAAGCACAAAATCTATACTTTTTCTCATGTCTGCTGACTAAAAAAGGCAATGGAACTACCAATTAATGCTCCACCTTGCTCAGACAGCATGGTGGGAGTAGTCCTTGGGGGAGGGAAGATTTTTGAAAAGGGAAAATTTCAATAAATCTAGAACGACACTGTGTCTGACCCCTGTACAGAATGCCAATGGGATGACCCACAGCCTATACAAATGTTATGGTTTGGTCAGAGTTGCAGTCTAAACACTTTCCTTGTTCTTCCTGAAATGATTAAATCCCACAGATTGGGCTGAGCTATGGTCCTGACCACAGTTCATCAGAAGCTCAAAGCAGAGGTAAAGGGGAGGCGTGTTACTCCTTGCAAATCAAGGTCTTTTTGTATATACCAGCACACTCAGGGAAGACAGTTGCTTCTTATGTGATCTGCTATTTAGTGGCACAGTATAAGACAAACTAAAATATGTAATCATATGGATGGACTGCAATCTGGAAGGTTATTTTCTATCTTCACAGAGAGCAATCCTTTTTCAAAACAGTTTAAATGTAGCCTTTCTGCTATAAAGATTACGTATGATGTAGAGTCTCTCTTACAGACAACAGTCACTTCTATAGTCTCTACTGCCACTCATTATTATATTTAATTCTATTTTTCCAGTTCTATAACTTCCTTAAGAACTGCAACTTATTATTGTTAAGTTATAATGAACCATTTAATCACAGTGTGAAGAATGTTTAGGTAGACTTTGCATCATTTTAGGGCATAGAAAGTGAGCCATATGAAAGACGTCACGAGGCATAAAACAAATTAATTTTGCCACATGCTGTGAGAAAATATAGCCATAATTCCCATTGGTTCCTCTGGAGTTCAAGGCTGCTGATACTTTATAAAGGTTGGTAGAAAAATGGGTAATCAATTTTCCACTAGAAAAATCTTCTGTGACAGAAACTTCTTTTTTAGACAATTCATAACAATTTTGATCAATTTACTTTTTGTAAAAACAAAAATTAAAAATTGGAAATGCTTAAGAAATATCCAAAGGCCTATTTTCATAAATAAATTTTTATTGATAATTTCAAAATAATAATTTGCTTTTGACTTCCTTTACCATGTTTCTAAGTGATTTGAATTCCAAATGAAATATTTCAAAGTTATTGAACCAAAATACCTATGCTGAGCCATTTTGGTCTTTCCAGGCTTGCAAAATTATTCATGAGCTTGAAAACCATCTTTCTGACAAGCCAAAACTAAGCTTGTGATAGAAAATACAAATTCATAAACTATAATAATTAGTAAGATCTATAACCTCGCATAAAACAGTGAATAACTTCAGTTAGTAACAGAACAAACACCCTATAGTCATATATGAATTCAGTAAATTCACAGAAAAATAAATGCTATTACAGACACAATTCTCCTTCTGGAGTGATAAAGCATTATTTTCAAAGCCATTTTCATCAAGTTATATACACATGCTCATACTCACGAAAGGCTAGAACCAGCAGCTTCCCTTGATGGATTTTGGATTGATTTCACTGGGAGTCTTACATAACTATGACCCAGAGTAAGGGAAATGTACAGAGTAACAGATCTTTACGTTTCTACATACTTTACAAAGACATGCAAGCATTAAGATCTTATTTGGCAGATACAAAAGATTATAACTTGAGGAAGGCTGGGGGTTAGGAAGCTGGGGAAAGAGCCCCATATTGACATCTCTGAAAGCCCTGTCTTACGCGTTTCACTACGGGAGAGCTGAGGAATTCTTTGGAATAGTCTCTGTCTGCTGTTTGTGTAGAATTCCTATAAAAATCCCAAAGTGCAATATTTTAAGTTTTCAGAATGACTGGACTATTGCTAGTTGCCACCTAGGTCCTGATGAAGCAAAGAGCTTAAGCATCATGGTGAAACCCTTTGATTCCAACGAGCTTTAAGTTGCTTTTTTGTATGCGTACTTTTTACTGTAATTGTTTTCTGATGCAAAACAGAGTCTAAGATGATTGCATTGCTTATTTGCAGACAAATTCTTTAGGGTTTGGTGGTTGGTTTTTTCCCCTCTTTAGTTAGTTACCAAATCCAGAAGCCTGGGACTTGTTCAAAATATCTTGCTTACATCTAATGTACACAACATAATATATGTGAACATGTGATTCTGCAAGAAATTTGGTACCCTTAAACATCATTCCTTTGGTGCTAAAGACATGAAATCCCTTCAGAGAAACTATGTGAAACGTCCTACCTAAATGCAAAAATGTTCATTCTGTTAAAGTTCTTCCTGTGATTTAGAAACAAAATGTATGAGCTCATGACTCCAGTTACTTCTGCAATAGTGTTTAGTGTAATATTTGCTTTAAGAACATTTCAGCAGCTAAACATTTAGTTAACATAATTTTAAAATACTCAACAAAATAAACACCTCCCTTTGTGCAGTTTCTATAGAAAAAAACAAACTTCAACTAAGAAGGCTGTTTAGAAAACATCTTTTTAAAGTACTCACACAGAACTCAGCCAAAAAGTTAAGCTGAGCACTTGCACAGATCTACCACTATTTTATTTCATAGGCATAAGTAACTGAACACATGGTATGAGGTTTTCTCTATTTCAGAAAAGGCAATCATTCTGATTCCACTCTACTGTTAATCACTTAGTTAACTTTTCGTATCTCTTTGCCTCAGAAATGTTTAATATGAGATGAGATCATCCCATACAGGCATGCTCATGACTAGTTTCAGCACTTGAAGAAGGAAAAGCTGAAATGAAAACATTGCACAAACAGAAAAGGCTTTGGCACTAGGTTTTGACTACAGCAGTGAAAGGGGGTTTGGGAAAAAAAACGTTCTTTCCATCAATGCTTAACTTATGATCGGAAAGTTTTTCACATTAATTTCATTCCAAGTTGTTTACAAGGGAGAGTGAAAGCAAGAGTGAGAATGACAGTGTTCTTTCTCTCAGTGACATGGGACATTATTAACAACAACTCTTGAATTAAGCATAATAAAAAAGTACCATTTCCCAAGGATGTAACTAAGCAAATGGTATATGGGAGAGGGAGTTGAGACACACAAACAATCTACGCTAAGCAAAGAAACAAGAATGGTCTATGACTCCTTCAAACATAGAAACTGCTGTCTGAGTTGAAAAATGAACATTGTTATTAATAGTCAAGTCGTAAACCAAGTTGTCAGATATGTGAGGACTGTGGAGAAAGTAAATGATTAAGCTTTTCCTAAGCCTTGAATAAAATAATTGTTCTTTTTTAAAGAATATGTCACCAAAGGGATGTGACTGTACAAGGACGCAAACAACTTTGTACTTTACTATGTTTTGGTTCCTCCTAAAGTAAAGTACTATGAGTATGCTTCAGTTGTGAGCAAACAGACTAAAAGCAACATAGGGTGGAAGATCTAATATTTGCTTTCATGTGTGAAAAATTAACTGTTTGCATACAAAGCACCAGATTAATATTGGTATATTTCTACTCACCGTGCTATAGACTATTTCACTATGTTATTTATTCATATTTATGTATTTATATTAAAGGGACTTTTGAAACTGATCCAAAGTTTTCCCTTTTTACTATACAGTCACTGGATCCATCTGATGGATGACAGAAGAGCGATTACTTGGATGTGTGGGATATGGTAGCAGTAATTGAGAGAGAGGCTTACATGTCTTGGGGCAGGGGGCACAGATACAGTTTGCTCCATAGAAGACATGAAGCTTCAGAAGGAGTTCTCATAAGCCTGTCTATAACAGGTTCTAACTTGGAAATTGCATGGGAAAAGGCACATGCTTTTAGGGCACCTTAATCTTCTTTCATTTAGGGGGTGGATCTTAAATCTTTAAACTTGCTTTGAAGTTATGTGTCATGAGAGGACTACAAGCAGTAGTAGCCATCTTAGATAAAGAAACCAAAATAGACTTCTTATCAAAGGAGGCAAATTTCAGCATAGTCTAAGAAAAAGATACAGAAACAGAAATGCTAAACAGAAGGAACAGCAAAGGGGCCTTTTTAAAGGAGTATATTTTTTGTCTTCAAATCTTGCTTGTCATTAAAGCTTACTGAGAAATCTGAAACAAGAAATTAGTGTCTCATTTCCATGGGCATGCTGGAAATTATAAACATCAATACTGGGACCTCTAATGCAAACTGACTCAGTGTAGCTGAAACACTGAAAAGCAGACCATCCTATTAATTGCAGGGGCTTTGACAGCTGGAGAGAAAAAGGACCTTGAATAGAGTGTCTCTCCCACACCATTTCCAATTTGTTTTAAAGGGTTGCATGCTTGTCTGGATAGAAGTATTTGCAATAATATCCACTAAGTGTAGTCTCCTCACTGTTGTATCTACAAAGTAGGCATCTCTTGTGGAACCACCAATGGAGTAGCCAATGCAGTAGCTTAAACCAACTATTGTTTCAGAGTTGTTTTCAACTACTGCAGAGACATGTAATCTTCAGGTGCCCTAGCACCTTTAAATACCAGCACCTTCAAAATATTGATGTAGGCTTTTGGGGACATCCTTCCAGTAAGTATAAGCCTGCTTTATAAGCCACGCTACCAAAACTAAATTATTTGTGCTTTTATTACACATGCTCACTAATTTGAACACCAAGTGTGTCATTTCAAGCTATAGAGTGAGAAAAACAAAGAAGCTATTATGAGAGCTACAGCTTTGGGCAGATTATGTTAAAAAAAACCCAAACATGTTTCAGCAGTAGTTTAACATCTCAGTGGTTAAGCATTGCTATCAAATACAAATTATTGAAATGTTTATGCTGTTATTTCTTCAAATTAAAACTGTGGCAATACATAGAGAATAGATAGAATGATACTTAAGTTTCATTTTTTTAACTCTTGCAAGAAGAAAATGTCCGACTGAAATTTTTGCCCAATATTTATTATAGCTGTAGCATGGAATGCTATCTAAATAAACAGCTCCCAATATATGCAAACTTTATTCTTGCCTGTTGTTTTTGCAGGTCTGCATTAATCTCATAATTTGCAGGAGATTTTGACTCTCTGTAAACTTCTCCATATATGAAGGTTAAAAAGTTACGGGGTTTTTCTGGATTTTCTATTTTAAACCTGTAAGTAAATAAATGATGTAAGCACTTAGAATAAACGTTTATTTTCCAGTTTACTCCTAATACACTTGAAATTATTTTCCCTTCAGTCACTGGCGTCACACAGTTCAACCTCACACAGCCGGACAGAAAAGACACTCCCCTCTTGGCTACATGTCTTACAAGGCAATAGGTCCCTCTTCCTTCTTTTCTTTCTTTGCCCAAAACATGGGAATTTCCATGCAGCTTCCACTCTCAAGAGACCACCCATCCCCAAGTGCTGACAACGGTTACTACATACTCACTGTGCATTTCCCAATAAGGACTGAAGCCAAATACTTTGACCTTTCATTTAGCTTTCACAGTAGTTTTGTTCCACTGACAATACATAGCAGCGTCTAGCTAGGTTCTGCAAGACTGGCTGTAAAACCAGTTTTTAGAGCGAACATTCACAAGTGGCACTGCTTACCCACTCATTAACCTCTTAAACAATCGGAAAACAGGAGCTGAGTATCATAGCTATGAGTTTAAAAACAAACAATTGGGATTATTAGCCTGCTCCCCCACAACCCTCCCCCCTGGCCCCTGCCTCCACAGAAAACATCGGTGGCACAGTGTGAAGCCAGCAGCTGCCACATGCCAAATTCTATACATAGCCCTGAGTGCTCCATATTGAAAAGCAGAAGGAAAGGTTCACATAATCCAAGCAAAACAGATGATCCATGAGCACAAGCGGCATGGAGGAGAGAACATGTACACTGGAGCTGCTTGCTTTGATAAAGGCTGAAAGGGACCCAAACAGCAGATCACCAGGGACAGGGAAAAGTCAAGTAGGTAATGACTCTGGATTGCCTCTTCAAATACAAGGATCAGCAAAGCTGTAACAAAACTACAAGCTTTCAGGTCCAGCTAAAACAGAAGGGAGGTAAATTAGTTCTTGCCACGGGAAGCAGGGTAAAATGAAAATTTTCGTGCATCCAAAAAATGACCATACAAATTTAATGGAAGAATAATCCATCAAGGGCTTTTAAATATACTGGAGGAGTCCTTGGGGTGGCAGTCACTGGATGCTGTGACTTTTCTGGGAAAGTATTATTACTAAGTGATGTTTGTATCTTCTGTTCTTATTTTAGGCATCCGACGTTGGCGACCATTTCCTGCAGACTCTTCATTACTCCAGTTGTTTTTATGCTTCTCTGCAGATTTTGAGAAGACAACACTGACACTGCTTTTTTTTTTTTTTAAGTTTCTGCAAGTATTGCTGCATCTGTCATGGAGATTGCAGTGCTACGTCACTGAAGCTATACTAAATATCAATTCATTATTTTGCAAACAGGAGAGATTCCTGAAAGTGCAAGTTTAATTCACTCTAGCCCCTTAGTAACAGCTGTCCTTATGCCTCAGATCAACTGGGAAATCCCTGCTTCTCTCCTCCATTTTGCTACACTGCATTGATATTTTAACTTGGAGTGCTTCAGACTTATCCAGCAAAATCAGCAAGGCAAGCCTTGCAGAAAAGAACCGTCAGTTACGTAACACCTTCCCTTCATAATAAATCAAGCTGAATTTCTTTAATGTATTTATTCTTACATGTTTTAGGGATTTTAAAATTATTTAATTTCATTTCTATGTACATACTACATAGAGGGTCTTCTGTTTGCACGTAGGGTGCAACCAGAGCTTGGCTCCTTGGTTCTTGCTCACAACTTCTGGTCTGAAGGACTCTGCAGCTTTAGAAGCTACTGTGGAATTCAGTACAATTAAACTTGATATTTTATTGTGACCCTATTAATTTGTTCTGCCACAAAGGTCAAATGAGCAGCTTTACAGTGAGCTAGGAGGAGGGCTGTGTGACAGGGAAATGTTAAGCGGAAAATTCTGCCTGTTTCTGGTTCTGACTAAGCTGGCTGCTTACGTGAAGCCCTGGATCCAATGGAAAGAGGAAAGACCCAAGAGATGGATTAAATAGGGCAGTCAATAGCAGCTGTCAAAATAAGCAAGTCAGATAATTTACACAGCAGAGCCTTGAGCACTTGCTGCTCACACACATCAAAAACTAGTCAGTGTGAAACCAGGAAAACAGTTTCCCTGCAAAGGGCTGAGTGGGGAGAGCTCTGACACTGTCTCTAAGGTGGCTGGAGAAGGTCTAGGTATTTCATGCACAACTTGCATGTCTGTGCCAAGCTGCACTATAAGCAGTTTTGTAGCCTATGTATTGACCTGAAAATTTTATTGACTGAAGATCAGTGCTTTGATCTTTTGTAACAAAAGTGAATCTTACCTTTAAGTTCAGGTAACTCTTGTGCTGCTCCCCAGTTGCCATTTTCCTATTTTCTTTGCCATCTATAAACATGGTAATCAAGCTGATCATAGTGTGTTTGTGCTTTTTGCATCCCCAGAGGATATGAGGGAAAAAATGTGCTAGCTAGCTGGCTTAAAAGACTTATCTATTAACTTTACCTGTCAGGGAGGAAGTTAGAAAAGCCTCCTCAAACTTTTTTTTTGTTGTTGTTTTGAAAAGGACAAATAATTTTTTCCACATTCCTATAAGTAGACAGTAGTAGCACTCCTCTCACATGTTTAATAAAAGGAATGCAAAGAAATTTCCAAAAGTCAGACTGAGAACAAGCTCCAGTAATTTGACTTTGACAACACTGCTCAAATGGGAAATACTGCAAAATCTCACATAAACATTATTCTGTACTTCTGATAAACAAACATGTAAATAGGAAAACTTCAACACCATTTCTAGGTGAAGTTTTATGATTCACAAAGTAGCTGCAAGGAGAGCCTCCAGAGCAGGCATATTCCCTACAGGACTGAAGCAGAACTCCTATGGTGCAAGCACAAATTGCCTTGTGCCTCAGAGTAACCCCTTTTACAGCAGAACTCTGTTGCTTTTAGGTTGGGTTTTTGAGGGTTTTTTTTCAGCCTTGCTCTGCTGTTGAGACAGTCAGTCATGGGAAATGGCAATTAAAACCCTCCTCCTAACACTTTGTGGGAAGAGGCCCTTTCAGTTGCTACCATGGTTACAAGGTATAATCCAAGGTCATTGTTGTGCGGAGTCTGTTTGTTTTTTTTAAATCAACAGCTGTTGTATTATCAGTGAAATTAAATCATGTTTGAGGCAGATATAAAGTGTAGTATTTCTAATTCAGGTGAGTCATTCCAAGATTTCTATCTTCTCCATGGTTCAATCTCTGATCTTTGTTATCATCATGCTTTAAATACAAGAATAACACTTCTGATTGTCCTGCATCATTAAAAGAGGTTATCAGGATATGCAGCTTCATATGGATAACTTGAAATAAACCGGTAGTTACAGAATTAAATATGCGTGCTTGCAACTCTGCCATGTTTTAGATGTGTATTTTCTAAAACTAATGACATTGCTGGAAGTCAGTATTTGTGCTTTATTTAAGTCATATTATCCTCTGAATTAATCAGATTTATCATATTTATCCTCAGTGGATTTGGTATCAGTCATTCACAAGCAATTTGCAAAATGAGATCAACAAAAGGATATGGTGTAAAAAATACAGACCCTTTTCTTTTTCACTGTAAGGTTGATTTGGCTATTTTTGTTGATATTTCTAATTTAAAGAGGTTACTTTTAAGTGCCTGGACTGCCAGAAAATCAGATATTTTAAATGAGGCCTCTGCACTTTGGGCCACTTCCATCTGTCTGGTTCAACCTTAGCATAGGATGCAAGGAGCCAATCCAATGCTCCCTGACTGTTTTTCAGGCCCACTCAAGCACCAGTTCCTATGGTAAATTACAGCAGATCCAGCATTGCCTTGTTATATGTGAACTGGACTCTTTCCTTAAGCAGGTCTCAAGTCACTTAATGCTGATATTGGTTAATGCTGCTGCAGCAGTCTAGCAAGGGTTTTGATACAGGGCAGAAGCCAATGCAGTAGATGTGATACAGTGTGACAGTGGATAAGATACTAACTTGTTTGGGGTAGTTTTTTCCTAAACATAACACATAGAACTAAAATATAAAAAGCACAAGCAGATAGTATTTTGCATATTGTTTGTTTTCAATTTCTAAAAGCTACTTTTCGTGCGTAACCTTCAAAAATACATAATGGAAGTTCTGACAGGCACTTACTAAAAAAGAAAAATATTGTCAAAATGCACATTCCTCTGCAGAGGATTTTCCATACTTTTGCATTCTCTGATCCTTTAAAAATGGTGTAAAATTACACACTTCACGTCTTTGTATCTAACATGATTAGTCTCTAAACAGTCTCTAAACTTGTTTAAAAAACAAAAAATATATATACATATAATCAAAACTTCTCTTCCACTTCATGAGGACAGTCATGGAATACATGTTCTTAAAAGCATCCCTGACCTTAGTTAAACCTTACAGTGCAGACTTCTATTTTCCATTGGTTCCTTTCTGACAGTGTTGACAGTAAGCCAAGTGAGGAGAGAGAATCCCTATCTTGATGTATGCTGAAAAGTTCATTAAGTGCGTCACTTTTCCAGGACTGAGTTATTCAGTTTCAGAAAAGCATATGGAATAGAATACTTCATAAATAATCTCTCAATATTAATTATCTCTTTAGTATCAAGCCTTAGCATATTGAAATATTTCTGAATGTAAACAGACTGAAGACTTGCTAGTAGGGAGAATAATGGATGACAAATTCTTGGGAAAAAGTATTTGCAGGAAGATAGGAAATGAGTCAGGAATCTCAGTAAAAAATAGCTATCTTACAGGCATCTAAAAAATGTCCAAACCTTTTTTTTCTTTTTTTTTTTCTTTCCAGATGGAGAAAGGAAGGGGAAATGTATCAACAGGAGTTACAAATCACAAATTCCTGACTTCCTTCTTAGCTGCATACCAGCTTTGTCTTAAACTTTCAGTGCTAGGCACCAATGGGAAAAAATGCTAAGGAGAGAAATTGTTTGGTTTTATGCTGTACATTAAAGACTCCTTGATGCAGACACTGAATAGGATGTGAATAAGTAATTTGCTCTGCTCCTGAAATTCTTTGGAAATATCAATAGCATCGCACAGAATAGGTTGCTGAAAGCTGCTTCAGGAGCTTCTTATATGCTATGCAGAATGCATTTTCATATGCTAAGCAGAATAACAGAATAGTTGGTATGCACTGACTACAGTTTTATATGCTAGGAAGAACCCAAAGGGTTCATGAAAAGAATAGTAACTTATTTCTAGGTTTTATCTTGGTAAAAAATATGCAGAAAATATGGAGGGTTGAAAGTGCGGAAGCAAATTTGATGACTAGATAAAACACAACTTTATATTCTTCCATTTGTTTTAAGGAAGGCATCTGAGCACATAATCACTATGTAACTATTGTTTAAATGTAGCTATTTCAAAGAAATGGCTTTTCAGTGGAGGGAAAGAAGATTTCAATAGGATCATCCGGTACATTCTTTCAGGATGACTTGCCATTCACATGTGGCAGTACGTGAGATGGATGTCTTCCTGCATTCTCACCTCACTACCTCCTCTTCATATCCAAGGGACACTAAAAAGTCTGTGACACTCTTGCTAAGATCACATGGAAAAAGTTTCTAGTCAGAAATTTTGGCTGGGTGAAGGGCACAGGAATACTGAGGATAAATTTGATGATGCAATTTTGTTTTAATAAACAAGTGAGTGGAAGTTGCAATTTTAAGACATAAGTTTGCAGAAGACTCCAAGTTGATGTACTTGAGTGTAGGAAGGCTCTACAGAGGGATCTGGGCAGACAGGATTGATGGGCTAAGGCCAGACGTTTGAGATTCAACAAGGCTCAGTGCCAGGTCCTGCACACCTGAGTGACAACAGCCCCGTGCAACACTATAGGCTTGGGAAAAGCTGCCTGGCAGAAAAAGACCATAGGGTGTTGGTCAACACCTGGCTGAACATGAGCCAGCAGTATGCCCAGGTGGCCAAGAAGGCCAATGCCATCCTGGCTTGCATCAGGAATAGTGTAGCCAGCGAAACCAGGGAGGTCATCACCCCCTGTAGTCAGCTCTGGGGAGGCCACACCTCTAATACTGTGTTCAGTATTTTGGGCCCCTCACTACAAGACAGACATTGAGGCCCTGGAGTGTGTCCAGAGAAGGTCAGTGAAGCTGGTGAAGGATCTAGAGCACAAGTCTTAGGAGGAGTGGCTGAGGGAACTGGGGTTCTTTAGCCTGGAGAAAAGGAGGCTGATGGGAGAGCTTATCTCTCTCTACCTGGAAGGAGGTTGTAGCCAGGTGGGTGTTGGTCTCTTTTCCCAAGTGAAAATCAATAGGACAAGAGGAAATGGCCTCAACTTGTACTTGTTTAGATTGAATATTAAGAAAAATTTCTTCACTGAAAGAGTTGTCAAGTCCAGGGAAGTGGTTCAGTTACCATCCCTGGAGGCACTTAAAAGACACATAGAAATGGAGGTGAGGGACATGCTTTAGTAGTAGACTTGACAGTGCTAGGTAAAAGGCTGGACTTCATGATCCTAAAGGTCTTTTCCAACCTAAATGTTTCTATGGTTCTGTGATTACATGAACACAGATATAAAGGATTTGTTTAGCCAGATAACATAATTGAGTAAAAAATCCCTCTGGTATAGTGGCAGTAGAGTCCTTACTGCCCTAAAGAAAAGTCACCCTGTTCCTGTGTGTAGAGGAGACTTCATGCTGCAGAAAGCAGCTGCTTTTAAGGCCTTTTCCCAGATTTGGATGATAGACAGGTGTTGCAGTTTTGCATAGCTGTGTACTGCTAGAGAAGGAAGGGCTGCAGAAAATGGCTGCTGTAAGAAGCAGCTAGAAGCTCTCTGCAGGCTCCAGAGAGTAAAGATGGGCTGATTCAAGACCACAGTTGCTGCTGACCAGGGCCGAGCCAATTGGCGATGGTCACAGAGCCTCTGGTAATCGCATTTAGGAGAATAATAACACAGGCTGGTGCATTTTGCCACCAGAGAAGGGAGTGAGATGTAAGGAGCTGTGCAGACATCAACCAGAGCCGGTGAAGAGGGGGAGGAGGCGCCCCAGGTGCTGGAGAGAAAGATGCCACTGCAGCCTGTGGAGAAACCCATGGTGGAGCAGGTGTCCCCCTGCAGCCCATGGAAAAGGTCAAGACCCCACCTGCAGACCCTGGGGAGGCCCCACACTGGATGGAGCAGGTGGAGACATACAGAGAGGATGCTGTGACCTGCATTGGAGCAAGCCCCTGCCAGCACTTGCAGCCCATGGAGAGAGGCAGAGACACAGAGATGAGCAAGGGAGAGATTTGTGCCAGAGCAGGTTTGCTGGGGGAGGCTGGTGACCCCATGGAGGACCGGGACTGCGAGACGGAGAGGCATCGTGGTTTATGACTGTCTGCCATAGCAGTGACCCACGCCAGGGCAGCTGGTGAAGAGCTGAAGCCCTGTGGGGAAGGACTGACGTTGGAGAAGTTTGTGGAGGCTTGTCTCCCGTGGGTAGGACCCCGTGGTGCAGGAGCGGAAGGGCGTGTGTGGAATGCCCCCCTGGCCAAGAAGGAAACCAACTTGGGAGGAAATGACCCAAACCCCCATTTCCCCAGGCCCTGCCCCTCCCTGTGCCACAGATGCAGGGGAAGAAGGGAGCAAAATGATGACTAGAGTGAAGTCTGCTGAGAAGGGAGGGGTGGGGGAGGTGCTTTGAGACCTGGCCACACTTCTCCTTGCCCAACTCTGGTGTCACTGGCTGTGCAGTGCAGTGCAAGAAATGAGAGAGGTTCTTTCCTTTATTCTGTGTTGAGTCTGTTTCTGCCCGTGACGCTGATTGCGGAATGATCTCTCCCTGTCCTTACCTCGACTCATAAGCCTCTCAATAGTTGTTTTCTCTCCTGCCCAGCTGCAAAGGGGAGTGATAGAGGAGCTTTGGTGGGTGTCTGGCCTTCAGCCAGGGCTAAACCACCACAACAGGGCATGAAACTTTTTCAATTAAACTATTGTAATTTTCTTCAGAATCAGCCCCATAACAGTTATATCCAGTCTGATATGTTTATTTCCATTCTAGCAGAGCAGCTTATAGCTCTACAGTCCACATATCCATGCAATTGAATCAATCAGGGAACACCTCTTTCTCTTAGCCCTAAGAGATCACCTACATCTACAGCTCTAAACTATTATCCTAAACAACGCAAGCTCTTTGAAAAGGTGATGATTCCCTGACCAACCCATTATCTGGAAAAATGGAGGAAGAGAGCCCAACTGTAAACTAATTCACACAGACTGAGAATGGATTGAGGCACATTTAGAAAGAGAATCAAATCTCATGCATAAAGGCCCTTTCTCCCAGAGAACCTATAGCATAACTTTACTGTAACCCTCACACACACATATGCCAGCAGTAAAAAAGCCAAGCCAAATGGAAGTCCAGGCTTTGAAGAAGCATGTTAACAGAATGCTAAGAAAAAGCACAAGTAGATGGGTAATGAAGTTCCTTTTTTGTATGTTGCTCATTGTTTGTTGGTTGGGTTTTTTTGAAGACAGGTTGACCTAAGTTAAATTACTATGATTATATTTACTGCTGCTCCACTAAAAGCAGTATTGTTAAGCTATCATTTTGTGTGAGACCTTGTGAATTATTTACTGCACATCATTAAAAATATATTGTACATATGGAAAACTTAACTTTCCCCTAGATTTTCCTCTAGTAGTGTCATGATTTTAGGACTTCTTTTAACATGATTTGATCACCTTCCAAGGTCCTGTGTCTATTTCCTCTCACAAGTTTTTGATATGACTATTTCATCTTTAAGTATTTATTGTCATTAATTACTTGTTCCTTGGTTGTTTATAAATGTTTATAAATGCTTAATAGCATACTGTGAAGTTAGTTGGTAGTTTTTCTAACTGGGGAAGAGGAGGAGGGTAGGAAAACATTAAACTTAAAATCAATTCAGAATTGGCAGTTTTCTAATATGTAAGGTCCTGGATCTAACCTGAACTTGCAGGAATGGCACAACTTCCAGCCAATCCCTCTTGTCCTATCACTACTTATCTAAGAGAAGAGGCTGACCCACCAGCTCACTGCAACTTCCTTTCAGGTAGTTGTAGAGAGTAATAAGGTCTTCTCTGAGCGTCCTCTACTCCAGGCTAAACAGTCTCAGTTCCCTCAGCCACTCCTCCTAAGACTTGTGTTCCAGAACATTCACCAGCTTTGTTGCCCATCTCTGGACACGCTCCAGGGCCTCAATGTCTGTCTTGTAGTGAGGGGCCCAAAATTGAACACAGTATTAGAGGTGTGGCCTCCCCAGAGCTGAGTACAGGGGGATGATCACCTCCCTGGTCCTGCTGGCTACACTATTCCTGATGCAAGCCAGGATGGCATTGGCCTTCTTGGCCACCTGGGCACACTGCTGGCTCACATTCAGGCTAGTGTCAACCAACACACCCAGATCCTTTTCCTCTGTACAGCTTTCCAGCTACCCTGCCCCAAGCCTGTAGTACTGCCTAGGGTTATGACCAAAGTGTAGGACCTGACACTTAATCATGTAGAACTTCATCCCATGGGCTTCTGCCCATTGGTTCAACCTGTCCAGCTTCATCTGGAGAGCCTTCCTGCCTACCCTCCAGTGGACCAACACTTGTACCCAGTTTGGTATCATCTGCAAACTTACTGAGGGTGCACTCAATTCCCTCATCCAAATCACCACTAAAGATATTAAAGAGGATAGGCCCCAGTACTGACCGCTGGGGAACACCACTTGTGATTTGTTGCCAGGTGGATTTAACTCTACCACCACTCCCTGGGCCCAGCCACTCAGCTAGTTTTTAGCCCAGTGAAGAGTGTACCTGTCTAAGCCATGGGCTGCCAGCTTCTCCAGGATATTACCGTAGCAGACTGTGTCAAAGGCTTTTCTGAAGTTGAGGTAGACTACGTCAACATTCTTTCCATCATCCACCAGGCATGTCACCTCCTCATGGAAGGAGATGAAATTGGTTAGGCAGGACTGAACCTATGATGTCTGGGCCTGATCCCCTGGTTGTCACATATTTGCTCTGTGATTGCCTGCAGGATGACTTGCTCCATAATCTTCCCTGGCACTGAGGTCAGGCTAACAGGTCTATAGTTCCCCAGATCTTCCTTACAACCCTTCTTATAGATGGGCATCATATTAGCAGGTCTCCAGTCATCTGATACCTCTGGTTGCTCATGACTGCTGATAGATGATGGAAAGTGGCTTGGGAATCACATGGGCCAGCTCCCTCAGCACCCTCAGGTGGATCCCGTCTGGCTCCATGGACTTCCAACAGTCCAGGTGGAACAGTAGGTCTCTAACTGTTTCAATTTCAAATGTGGGAGGTTTATTATGCTCCCTATCCCTGTCTTCCAGGTCAGGAGGCTGAATACCCTGAGAGTAATCAGTCTGACTATTGAAGACAGATGTGAAGAGGCATTGAGAATCTCTGCCTTTTCCTTATTCTCAGTAGTCCTGTTCTACACTGAATCCAGTAAAGGAGAAAGATTCTCCTTGGGCCTCCTCTGACTGCTAATGTATTGATAGAAACCTTTTTTGTTATGTTTTACCAAAGCGGCCAGGTTGAACTCATGCTGGGCTTGAGCCTTTCTGATTTTTTTCCCCCTGCACATTCCAGTAAAAGATATTAATTCTGCTATTATTCTTAATTATTCATTCACATAATGAATAGCTAGCCTAATAGTAGAATTAATTTATACATTTTTTGAATTTTGAAGGAATGGATGAATTTTTAAATTCATTATTTGAATGACTAACTGGAATGGTGAGACACTGGAACAGGTTGCACAGGGAGGTGGTGGCTGCCCCCTCCCCGGAGGTGTTGAAGGCCATGTTGGATGGGGCCTGGATATATAAGGATGGGTTGGATATATAAGAAGGATCAGAAGGAGGATCTGGGGAAATGCAGGCCTGTCATTCTGACCTCAGTCCCAGGGAAGATCATGGAGAGGGTCATCTTGAGAGCTATCATGCAGCACATGAGTGATGGCCAGGGGATCAGGCCCAGTCAACATGGGTTTACAGAAGGTAGATCCTGTCAAACTAACATGATTGACTTCGAAGACAAGGTGACCTGCTTAATGGATGAGGGGAAGGCTGTGGATGTGGTCTACCTGGACTTCAGTAAAGCCTTTGACACGGTTTCTCACAGCATTCTGACTGAGAAACTGGCTGCCACTGGCCTGGACAGGTGGACCCTCAGCTGGGTTAAAATCTGGCTGGATGGCCGGGCCCAAAGGGTGGTGGTAAATGGAACAAAATCCAGCTGGAGGCTGGTCACGAGTGGCATCCCCCAGTTTTGTTCAATATCTTTATCAAATGACCTGGATGAAGGGATTGAAGGCTCCCTCAGTAAGTTTGCAGATGACACTAAGCTGAGGAGAAGTGTTGATCTGCCTGAGGGTAGGGAGGCTCTTCAGAGGGATCTGAACAGACTGGACCAATGGGCTGAGACCAGTGGGATGAAGTTTAACAAGGCCAAGTATAGAGTGCTGCACATGGGACATAACAACCCCATGCAGTGCTACAGGCTTGGGGGAGACTGGCTGGAGAGCTGTCAGGCAGAGAAGGACCTGGGGGTGTTGGCTGACTGCAGGCTGAGTATGAGCCAGCAGTGTGCCCAGGCAGCCGGGAAAGCCAATGGCATCCTGGCTGGTATCAGAAACAGTGTGGCCAGTAGATCTAGGGAGGTGATTGTGCCCCAGTACTTGGCATTGGTGAGGCCACACCTCGAGTACTGTGTCCAGTTCTGGGCTCCTCACCATAAGAAGGACATTGAGGTCCTTGAACAAGTCCAGAGAAGGGCAACCAGGCTGGTGAAGGGGCTGGAGGGCAGATCCTATGAGGAACGGCTGAGGGAGCTGGGGATGTTTAGCCTGGAAAAGAGGAGGCTGAGGGGACGCCTTATTACCACCTACAACTACCTGACAGGAGGTTGTAGAGAGGTGGGCGATGATCTCTTCAGCCAGGTGACAGGAGATAGGACAAGGGGAAATGGCACAAAGCGGGGCAGGGTCAGATTAGATGTTAGAAAAAAATTTTTTACTGAAAGAGTTGTTGGGGCCTGGAACAGGCTGCCCAGGGAGGTGGTTGAGTCACCTGCCCTGGATGTGTTTAAAAAAAGGGTAGATGAGGTACTTAGGGATATGAGGTACTTAGCTTAGGATGGGAACGGTTGGACTTGATGATCTTAAAGGTCTTTTCCAACCTTGTGATTCTGTGATTCTGTGGTTTTGGGCAGCCTGGTCTAGTGGGGGTGTCCCTGCCCATGACAGGGGGTTGGAACTAGATGATCTTTAAGCTCCCTTCCAACCCAAACCAATCTGTGATTCTATGATTCTATGAATACATTTGAAAACTTTGACAATCTAATGACTCTCTAGGGATTAATAGCAATGCATATTATCCTGAGGAGTTTGAATACACTTAGTTAATCTTGCACTTCTAATTCTGTGCTGTATGATTCCTAAACATTAAATATTATTTCATGTTTATTTGTACATACATCTGGAAACAAATGCAATTGTATTGAGACAAAATCCTTTTGTCTGAAGGACAAATTTTTCACAAAATCTCCTCCTAAAATTAATGTAATGGATTATGATGTTATTTCAGCCATGTCGTTGACACAACAGTATGTCTCATTAGTTACTTAATGAGAAAGAAAAGAAAGAAAAGAATCAGCTTATCATATATTTATATGATCAGGCTGTCATACACGTAAGAGCCTAGTCATAATAAGCTGCTCGTAGCATGACTTGAATTTCCAGATACATGATAATCGGTACATTTAGCTTCATTTTAGAGGTCACATACTGTTGAAATTGCTTATCCATAGAGAAGAGAATGTATTTTATCCTCTGAACTCTCACCAAGCTGAAACCTGTCAGCCAAATCCAGGTCAAATATCTGATTTTCAGATCCTGTTTGTCCAGTATGTATGCCTCTTTAGCTCTTAGTGAAAACTTGCAGAGTTTTAGAATTTTTCTAAAGCTCCTTTGAAATTGGATCATTTCCATGTATAATCATATTTCACTAGTAATTCCTACAGGTGCCAGGCTTCTCTTTCTACCTTTGAATTGAGAACATCCCAGGAACTACGTACAGCTTAAGGAGGTAAAGAGGGAGGATGGAAAAGAGCTATATTGTAGTTTTAATGATATAGATAAGCACTAGTACAGTTTCTTGATTTATCTTTGCTTATAGTGGTGGCTTTATTAATGTTACAGCAGTATCAAGCAGGACTGAGTTCTTGTTCTGTTACACATTGTGCAACCACAGTAAGAAACAGTCTGTCCACTGAAAAACTGCTGGTCTAGCCTGAGGCAATAGTAGAACCATGAAGAGAAGACAAAACGTTATAGCAGAAAGATGTTATCATTATATAGTCAGCTGATGATTGTCTTAAAGTGTTTATATACTTCTGTTTAGCTTAATTTTTATTTATTGCCCCTTTCTGTCAATATATAATCACAGTTGTGTGGATTTTGCCAATATGATAACACACAGAAGCCCAGACTGTGTCGTCTGTATTACAGAGTTGTTACAGACGTTCTCTTGTCAGCAATGACAGTCAAAGAAACTAAGCTGGTATACAGATAACTAATTAAAAGACTCTTATCCATGCTTATTACAAAAAAGCCTGCATACATTGAGGGCAGGTTTAAAAGCTTATCTTAGTAAGAGTGGTACTGTATGAGTTCTGCAACATGTGTTAGCAGTTAACTATCACATTACTGCATCAACACTGGAGCATGACAGTTTCATTTCTCACAGAAGGTAAACCAGGCAAATCTGTGCAGCTGGTAAATATTATGAAAAATAGAAGTAGTGAAAATCCCTTAGATACCTTAGGTCTGCTGTCCACTTACAGAGAAAGTAAGTCTGGCAATGTGAATTTTCTGCAAAATTAAGAGCAAAATAAAGATAATCCATAAAGGATGTAGCTTCATGTTTTGTGTTTTCTTTTTCTCTCAGGAGTACAAGGCATTATGCTTTGGCAATTAAGATATTCATGACTCAAAAATGAAAATATGATATTCTTCTTGACCCCTGAACAGGAAGTTAATAGAATGGTATTTGTTTTCAGCAACTAAGCACCGGTTTAACCAAGACCTAGATTAGCAGAGCAAATACTCTGTTCTGGTTGATGGTGTTTGGCTCTAGGCTGTGAATAACCAAGCATATTTTCGACACATAAGAATCTTGAATTGCATTAATTAATTCATGAGACATCACAGTTAAAGAAAATGCATTCTGTTGATTAAGTTCTTGGATGGGAATCAATGGCTTCATTGCTTCGACGTATTAACTTTTTTAATATCATTGTGGTGGGTTTCATTACAGAGAACACAATAGATTGCACATGGCTGAGTGAGATACCCCCAGGAAACCAGTCGCCTAGAACTAATATACAGCTCCATGAATCAAGCTGTCCTGTTGGTGTTCTGCCACAGGAGCAAGAAGGACATACCTGAAGGCCCTAATTCACAGCTGACATTCAATCTGACCGCTCTTTCACTTGACATGAAATGAGTATGACTGGCTGGGTGCTTGGTTCATTTTGGATTATGTACTACAATGATGAATTGACAAGCAAGGCGATCAAACCCAGGAAATAAGGGGGGTGGTTTTGGCAGTTTTAATTTGCCAAATTTTTTCCTTGACAAATGGAAGATTTTTGAAACTTAACTGGAAATGAGTTGTCAGATGTATTTTCCTCCCTTCTTTTCTTCTGTCTCAGCCCATTATTGTTTTTTCCCTCACTAAAGAAAATGTAATGAAGTACTTAGGGCCGGTTTGTTTTTGGTTTTTTTTCTGTTTCCACTTGAGTCTTTTTCAGAGGGAGAAAAGTTTGGTGAAAACTTTTAACCATTCTGGTTACAGGAGGTGTGGAGTTTCTAGTGTAAATATGAACTGTGAAATATCTCGGGGCGCTTTACTCAAACTAAATAATGCCTTCATACACAAAGAGGAGAGCTTTTCAATGATGTCCCTGCACAGGGTGGTTACAATGACAGGTGCCTGCCAAGAGTGCTCTTACTGTGGATTTACAGTGTCTTTGCAATGCTCCAAAGCCTCAGTGTTTTACTATGCCACACTATCTTGTTTTGATTTATTGAGTTCCATGGGTTTGCTTTTCTTTTTTTTTACCCTCTTTGTCAAAAACTTAATTGCCTCACGATTTTATTCCTGTTTTCAACATTTTCCCTCAAAATTTTTCTTCTGAAAGGAGGGGGGAAAGAATCTTTCGGAAATAAAGATAAAATTGGTCACTAGTTACCATTCAGGAAATATGGCAACTCACTGTACAAATCACCTGTGTAGCAGCTACGGTTGTTGGGGAATTGGACTCAATGAGCTCTGGAGGTCTGTTCCAACCCCTACAATTCTGTGAATTCTGTGAATTCAATATAAACTCAGCACCAGAAATGCAATAGGTCTTGCAACAGCTTCAGATGACTATGTAGAGGTCAGCAAGCCCCCAAATCGTTCTTCACAATGTCCTCTCTTGCTGACTCAGCAGGTTACAGTACAGGTCCCCGTCAAAGCTGAGCAACAGCCTACTTTTGTCAGGTCTTCCTTCACCCTGTGGTGAGCACAGCAAGCAGTGGACCCCAAGCGCTATCACTGCCTTAAAAACGTAAGTATGTCAGGGACATTCTTCCCTCACACCTTCTGCAAATCTAGTGTACCTTTTTTACTGGTTTTTTTTTTGTATCAAGAGTAAAAATCACAAAAGATCTTTAAAATTCTTCTCTAAAGACTGACATTTCTCTATCATCACATGCAGCTTTCCATTTCCAGAGGTAGAAAGAGTTATTTTACATGACATTATTTGGTAGCTTGAATGGACATGCAGTTAAAAATGGTTTTTTCTCCAATGGGGAACTGAATTCCTGATGTTCAAAACATGTGGAGTGTTGAAAAGATAAATAGTGCAGCTCTATTAACATCTTAATGAGCTTACAGAAAAGCCCATCTGATGTCTTAAATTCACATTTCACATGTGCTGAACAGTTTTGTCTTTCTTTTACATTCCTTTGAAGTCCTTATATGCAGAAGATCACAACGGAATTAATTTTTTTAGAATATCAAATATTAAAAGCAGTTGCCTGTCTGACTCAAGGCATGCATGTTACTGGCTGCTGATATGTAGCATACTGGAGAGAAAACAAAGTACCAGGCCTTTATCATACATGCCACCTGTTTCAGAAACTGTCACCAGCCTTTTGAACTTCTCATTTTGTTACAGATGTGACATCGAGAAGGAAGGAAGAGCTGGGGAACGACAAAAAGATTTCAAAGCAAAGGCTCCAAAACCAAACTGCAGTGTCCTTTCAGCCCAGGGAGCATTCCAGAAACATCCCAGCCTGAAATGAAGCAGAGGGAGGAAGGCTGAGGTTGAGTTTTGTGTTTTAAAGTCTCTCTCAGTTCCACATGAGTGGATGTTATTGATCATGTCTGAAACAGTTATTTCTACATAAGCATAGAAAAGACCATGTTGTTTCAACATTTGTCTCATAAAATACTTCAGCAATTTCATAGGTACACCCTTAGATGCACCATTTCCATGGCCTATTTAATCTGCAAGACATGACAATCACGAAGGGACCCAACTGTCAATCTAAGCCCCTTTGACAGGGATTTTAGTAATACCTTAAAAGACTGAGTGGGATCTGAGCATTTAACTCAAATTTTTGAAAATCCCGTCCTTATGCTGTAATTTCAAGAACTGAATTAAAGAATCTGAAACTCTATCAGACTCCAAGTTTAATAAAGTGAGATGAAGGCATTACATTTTTCATGGTAATTGTTCTATGGAGTAATTATCTGTAAGATGATGTTCTAAAAATAGCTCCTCCATGATGTCAGTGTAGAAGGTCGTTGTGGTTTTGCCCCAGCCAGTAGCTAGGTATGAAAAACAGAAAAGGCTATGAGTCTGTGTAAGCACTGCTCACCGATAAGAAAAACATCTCTCTATATAAATATGGGTTTGATGGACAAAGCGCTCTCTGGATAAGGAATTGCTGGATGGTCACACTCATAGAGTTGTTGGCAATGACTCAGTGTCCAAAAGGAGACTGGTGAGAAGTGGTGTTCCTCAGGGATCAGTACTGGGACCGGTACAGTTCAACATCTTTGTCGGTTACATGGACAGTGGGATTGAGTGCGCCCTCAGTAAGGTTGTGGGTGACACCAAGCTGGGTGTTGTAGTCAACACACTAGAGGGAAGGGATGCCATCCAGAGAGACCTGGACAGGCTTGAGAAGCAGGGCCATACCAACCTTATGAAGTCCAACAAGGCCAAATGCAAAGTCATGCAACTGAGTTGGCACAGTCCCAAGCACAACTACAGGCTGGGCGGAGAATGGATTGAGAGCAGCCCTGAGGTGAAAGACTTCGGGGTGTTGATGAGAAACTCAGCATGAGCTGGCAATGTGCACTTGCAGCCCAAAAGGCCAACTTGTGTCCTGGGCTGCATCAAGAACAGTGTGGCCAGCAGGTCGAGGGAGGTGATTCTGCCCCCCTGCTCTGCTCTCACGAGACACCACCTGGAGTACTATGTGCACTCAATCCCACTGTCCATGTTGCTGACAAAGATGTTGAACAGTACAGGTCCCAGTAGTCTAGTACTACTATGCTGTGGCCCCAGCATAAGAAGGACGTGGAGCTGTTGGAGCGGATTCAGTGGAGGGCCACAAAGATGATCAGAGGGCTGGAGCACTTCTGCCCCTATAAGAACAGACTGCAAGAGTTGGGCTTGTTCAGCCTGGAGAAGAGAAGGCTCTTGGGAGACCTTATAGCAGGCTTCCAGTACCTGAAGGGGGCCTATAGGAAAGCTGGGGAGGGACTTTTTAGGAGGGCATGTAGTGATAGTATGAGGGGTAATGACTATAAATTGGAAGAGGGTAGATTTAGACTAGATACAAGGAAGAAATTTTTCCCTGTGAGGGTGGTGAGGCACTGGCACATAGTGCCCAGGGAGTTGTGGTTGCCCTCTACCTGGAAGTGTTCAGGTCCAGGTTAGATGGGGCTTTGGGCACCCTGGTCTAGTGGAGGGTGTCCTTGCTCATAATAGGGATGTTGAAATGAGGTCCCTTCCAACCCAAACCATTGTATGATAGCCAAAACATGTCTGTATTATCAACACTGGTTTCACCAAAAATTTAAACCAGGCAGCACAAAGGCTACGGTCATTATACGAAAATTTTATCTCATGACACCAAGTTATAGATCCTGGAAATGTTAATACTGTGACTTGACATTTTCATTCACAGAACTTCCCAAGTTTGAGAGCCATAAGCACTATTATTAGTTTTGATTTTTCCTGGAGCAACTTAAGTGGGTTGGAATGCTTCTTAGTCAGATGGTTTTTGGTTTGGGGTTTTTTTGCCCTGTCATTCTGGTTATTTGGATGGCAAGGCATTTGCTGAAGAGCTTTATTAAAAAAGGTCTTTGTGAGCTGAGAGCAATCTGTACACATTCAGAAAACTCGATGAAATGAAGCGCTAGGGTTCTGGGATAAGAAATAGGGTTGATTTAATTGCTTGAATTGCTGTTGCTAGTGTACAAAGAAGCTTTATGACTGAAGACTGTTTTATCAGTAAGCTGCTTAATAACATAAGAAATATTATCCTAAGGACACTCGTGCTGCTTAAGGGAAAGTAAGTATTGTAAGGCACATTGAAGACCTTAAAAAGCAGCATTGGTTTGTTATGCTCGTAATTCATATTTACGTCACTTTGGTTGTCCCAGACTCAGAGAAGCCAGACAAACTGAGTCATCCTGGATAATACCCAAAATCTCCCACATAAAACCTGGAAAAAAATGTCCTTTATAAATATCTATACAACAATATCTTAAATAGCTTACCCATTTTCTGGAGTTCCTCTTTGATATCCCATTGTCTTCATGTTGCAAGTGCCTTATTACGTGTGGCAAATTTATAAATAAATTCAATTTTCTACTGTTTTTCTAATAAGAGCTTAAAATCCTTAAAACAGGTAGGAAGCCCTGACTAATAATATATGCATTAATGAGACAATTAAGGAAATTCATAGGAAATCACTGCTATTCTGGTACATGGTGCATTACTCACATGTTACTGCAGACTGGAATTCAACTCCCAATATAAGCTGTAAGTAAGTAAGAATGAACTTCTCCAAGTTACTTACTACATCACAGAACTGCCCCTGAACTACAACCAGTCCTGCTTGGCACTTTCCCATCAGTAACTTTCTGTGAAAGGTGGACAGTTATTTACATAGAATCGAGCTGAACTCTAAGAACCCTACCAGCATCCAGTGTAAATGACTTACAGCTGTAGCAGATGTTGAATCATGCCCAAAAAAAAGCACCATTTAGGTTTTTGGATCAAAGCTGGAGAACCCTATGCTCTGCTATGTCTCTACTGCTCTTGGGAAAGTTGCTTTAGTTGATTTTTTTAGAATCAGGAATAGATGCTTTATGTGCGTGTTTCCCCTGTGCATACATTTGTATGTATTCCCATGTTTATCATGGATGATAAACCCTTCACTTGATAGCATCTGATAGTGAGCTGACCTGTGTAATACCTAAGAGGGCAAGCTTTATAACTATACCACTTACTCCTCCCTCACTAGGTACTACTAACTGCAGTCTAGCTTGTTACTAAAAGAATCTGAGTTGTTTAAAAGTCATGACGTTATGATTTGGTTTTGTTGATAATCAGAAGCTGTCATGGACTCAAATGAATCTTGGAAAAATCATCATATCTAACCTTATCAACCACTGTACCAATCTTCATGTGTTTTTTCTGGACCTGAATTCTGAATAAAATGTGCTTTTTTGGTATCTGACAGACAATGGAGCCTCACAACAGCTTATGAACTGCTTGATCCTTTTAAAAATTATTCAGGCAAATATTTAAGTGTGGAAAGTGCCCTTTTTAGAAACTTGTTCGCCCGCCTAGTAGATTCTCATAATCTCTCATTTAATTGCTGTATATTTATTGGATTCTGACAGAAAGTTGCAAAACTTGCCTCTGATGATTGCATACATTCAAACACATTTAGATAGCACTTGCCTTAAGCAATCAGTGCTGTGAAAGCACTTATGTAAAAGAGGAGAAAAACCCCTGTGAACTAAAAAAGAAACAATGTTCTGTCATCTTCAGAAAGAGACAGTCAGTCAACCACTAATGCCAAGCATGCTAAAACAGTGGAAAAACCCCAAGCATCATACGTCATCATTCCAGTATCTATCACAAATGGTTTTTGCAGCTCTGGGCTCGTGTGACTAGAATACACAAGATATCATTCTTTTCCATAACTCTAACAATAAAATTATATCCCACTCAGAACATGTTGTTTAATTTCTAGTTTATATGCAGGATAAATGTTTCCTCATGCATTAAAATGTCTAAAATAAATGTGGAGCAGTGTGGTACCAGTGGAAAACTTTGTTCGAATAGTATCATAACCGTACTGGTCTAAAGGTAAGTGAGAAGTAAGGTGTGCAAGGGCAGGTTTCTCTCTTGCATTTAATTTGCCATCTGGAAAAAGATTTGCACAGAATGTTCTATCATCTAAACAGCTGAGTTGATTGGCTCAAAAGGTCATCATTTCCTTTTTACTACACGACCATCAGCACTCACATATCACCTCATTTTAATAATTAATATTGGCCCCTGGTTCCCTCTAACAGCAGAAGGCAAGAAAGAGGTGTCAGTAATAACAAGAGGAAAAGGTAGAAGGGAAGGAGTATAACACTTCTTATTCAAGAAGTGGGCAGATGTCACTAATACGGTTAGAACAAGGAATTCCTTTACAAAAGAAAGTTCAGTGACCTATTCCTGTCATAAGTATTAATTATGACACTGGTGTGTCTCAAACAGAGCACTTCCAGTGCACGGTACTTTCTGCTTGCAAAATCCATTAAATAACACTATGAGAAAGCGTGTGACTGACTACCCAGTAATTTGAACATGTGTGCCTTCCTTCTGCATGCTGGCACTGCCTCTTGCTTGAATTTAGCAATGCAGAAGATTAAAGCTGTCAGTTACACATAAGGGTTAAGAACTCCAAGAGGATTTATGATTTCTGTGCAGTCTCCAGGGAGAATAAGCAGACTGTTCCTGCCAAAACACTCCTAAGCTGCCCTGCAGTGAGAAGTGTTACAGGAAAAGTACTAGAGTTAGACAGGGGGAGGGGGAATAGCAAAGGAATAGGGAAAGGCAGCTGTTAACATCTTACCTGCTATATCTATTCTCCATTCCTAATGCAGAGTACTCCTTCCTGTATTTCAAGAAAGAGATCGTAAATTTGTTTTAACGTTGACTTAATTCAAGATACAGAGTATATCCTTTGCTGCATCTAGAAACTTCCTTAGATTAATGATCTTAAAGAACATAGAAATAACGAACTACTAAAAATAGTGAACTGCTGATGAAGATTACTCCTCTCTCAATTTGTGTCCTCACTGCCAGGAATCTAGCCTGTGCTAATACCCATCATATACAAGTCCACTGATAGCTGAAACAATTTTGTGTTGCTCTAGTAATCTCCTGAAGGATGGCTGTTACAGGACTGTAGCTAAAGATTACAGTCTTTCAGAGTAATCTGTTTCCCTTTCTGAAAATCAGGGAATACAATTTGATTTCATCTCCGATCATTAAGGTATTAAGTAAGGGAAAAGCTTCTGGAATTATCACAGGCCAGTCTCTTGACAAAACATAATTGTGTTTTCTACCTCCGGCCCAATAAGTTTGCAAAATATTACCAGTTCAGCAGAGGCCTTTCAGCCACTATTTTCTCAAAGGCTTTGAGAATGGGTTGTTGAGACAACAGAAACCTCAGCTGAGGTAAAAAAAAACCTGTGTTTTGACTACAAATTTGCAGTTGCGACAAACTGCGTATGTGTCCCAGCTGGGTGAAGCCTCCAGATGGAAGAATACCTACCTCTTTAAACACCAAAATAAGCATCAATCATAGTTCATTCATCCTATGCTTGCTGAGCAGTTTGCTTTTCTACAGCTGCATTCAGATTGTGGCAAAGGTGACAGCGACGATGAAGGTTTACAAGAGCTTAAGCTAACATGCGTATTTGTGGGATGTGCATCACTTGGGTTGGGTCTCTCAAAACTGTCCGGTCTGCACTGAATCTGCTGCATAAGAGCATGTTCAGCGGGGGTCAACCAAACCTTGAGTGTGAAGGGGGTGGGTGTGTGTTGTGTTTCATCACACAGGTCTTCCCCGTTAGTGGCGAAGAAGCAGTGTTTTGTCAGTTGCAGAAAGAGAGGAAAACGAGCCAAAGGGAGGGGGTTCACTCTCTGGCAGAGGGAAGGGCCATGACAACTTCAGGCGAATAGCCTCTGCAAGTGTAATGCTGCATGTCCTCACTTGTGTAGCAATTTATATCTTGTTTGCGTAAGGTGTGTGAATGAGATGCATCTTTCCAGTGAAACGGGAGCATTTCTGAGCAGTTATGTAATAAAGGCATTAGTGTGCCTGTCCATATGTGTAATGCCGACGGAAAAGGATAATAGTGTCTGAAACTGAAGAAAACATGAAAAAGCTTAAAACACCTCTCAAAGCCAAATGGTCAAAACCATCCCACATTATAAAGTGTTCACAATAGGAGACGCAGTCTGGGGCAAGTTAGGCACAAGCAATTCAGCTGTGACTTCAAATATGTCATGCAGCTCTAAATACTGCTGCAACTGGGTAAGCAGGGAAAGAATTTGATACCTCTGCATATTAGATTGGCCCAAAAAACACACCTTGGTATATCTGTGAAATAATTTTCTTATAATATCACTGGGGCGTTAAAGCAAGTGAGCGTGTGTAGGAATTTCATAAACAAGGAGAAAGAAGAATTTAAAATAAAGACCACAAATTAACTAGAGATTCAGTTCTACCTGAACTCTGTAATTTGGCTCTGTTTGGCTGTCCAGATGACTCATTGAACCTGGATTGTTACATTAGAAAATAAGTGTTCCAGAAGGAAAAAAAATGCCTTAAGGGTTCAGTCTAGCAAGACCCAGGATGCCAATATCAGTTCCAAGAAAATAGGTGGTTTCTTTATGGAACACATGTATTTTTGGATAGCACTAAGACAGTGCCATAAGGAGCTGTAGGAGGATAGCAAATTACAAGCCAGGATCTCAGAGAAAGTCAGAGGAAGGAAAAAAGCAGTAGTTTCTGTAGGGAGTCTGTCGAGATCCAAAAGCCTCTTTAGAATGCCTCTGAAGTTAGGAAGTGAGAAGATACAGAAGAGACACAAGCTAATTTATTTTCAAATTATATGATGCTTTTAGTACTATCCTGATCCTTTCCACAACAGCTTCATAAATTTTAAGACTCTTCAGGTCAGGAAATGAACTAAAGCAGTACTGCAGCATCCTCTTTTTCATTTAGTTCCAGGGCTGAGCACTGGTTTCAGTTCCGTTGCCCTTTGACACTGCTTGGCTCCTCTTCCAGGCAATGCAGGATTTTTTAGCCTTATCTGAATTCCTTTCCAGCATGATTTCTCCTCCATGTGGGCCAGACACTCAAGGCAGATGGCTGATAGCAGTTGACTGCATTGCTTCTCTAGCCAGTAACTGAGTATGCATAAAATTCAAACTAAGAATAAATATATGAAATGCAATAAAACAGTCACAAAATTATGATGAATCCTGTTCCTTCCAGCTCTTCACAGTCAGACAATGAAATCAGGTTATTTGTTAAAGAGAACCGGAAAATAATCTTAGTATTTCTTCTTTCCTCAGTGATAGTTTCAGGACCTGTTTTTTAACTTACTGCTTTACTTTTGCAGTCTCATAATCAGGCGACAGTAATTTCCTCGCATTCCCTGCCAAATTCTATGGTTTTCCTGTTCTGGAGTAGGTTGCTTCTTGGGATTTCTTTCAACTAACTTTAATTATTTGACAGTTAGATGTCTTGTATAAATTCATCATCTAGGTCACTTCTCTAATGGAAAGACAGTAATTTCCCATCCATTGTAGATGTCTATCTTAAAGCAGCCTGAATCATCCATTGCAGGTGCATACCCTTCTCCACTACTGTACTGTGAGAATAGACAAGTAATTTAAACTTGATGTTTACATAAACTAAAGTTAGGGGTGACAAATCCCACCCATAAGAGACTTTTAACAGCAGTGTAAGTTACACTTCTCTTTCTTTTATTTCCCAATGAGAACAGTTTAGGAATATCGCTATTTGCCGATGACATATACTTCTTGCAGATGATCCTAAAGCCATCAGACATGAAACTAGTTTATAAATATTTGTTGAGAACTGAAAAAGCAAGCCAGAATTTTTTGTTCCCTGGAAGATTTTAATGGAATTCATAGAAAAAATTGTTGCTGATTTGGGGCAATTTCTTGTAAGAGAGGAAGATACATTAATCTTCATAGGCGTTTTTTATATAGAATCTTAAAAATTAGCATGCCTGCTTGCTGTATTACAGAAGAGGAAATGTTTTCAAGCTGCAGATACTAAACTATAGTATCTTAGTGTTGAAGAAGTACGTGGTTAGAGCCTTGGTTAAAACTCAGTTTTTGTGAATTATGTGTGGGCAAGCATAATTTATAAATTTATTACAATTTTGTATTACCAGCAACTCATATCAGTCTGTAAGTGCATAGCTTTTGTGATGTCTCAAAAAACCCCCATTGTGGCTAAGTGCTATTTCTTAAAGGTATTCATCATTAATTACATTAATGTCCAAGAGATGTTCAGGACATTTTTTGACAATTCTTTTCTGGTTAATGTTAGGACGAATCTGACTACATTAGCAAGAGTTAAAAAGGGGAATATAACAATTTTTTAATTAAAGCTCTTTTTAATGCCTGTGCTCAGTTTAAGATGCATGGCATTTATTTTTCCTGTTATGAGTTCTGATACTCCTACTAAAGTGCACAGAAGCCTCTGTTATCACAGGAAAATCAGTTCCTAGGTATCTTTAATTAACTTTGCAGGACCAGGAGGCATGTTTTTGAAAGCTCTGATATGCATGATTATTTGAGGTTATCCTCAAAAGTAGCAGCAAATCTAGGAACAAAGCCTACTTATTCTCAATGCGCACTTTAAAATATTTTCTTCTGGTTTCAAGGATTAGCTTCCTACCATAAAGGTGGAACAATTATAATTACAAAATATAAAAAGCTTGTGCCTTAAATGCAGTGTGTATTCAAGGGAGCCGTGGATGCACAGACAAGATCCCCAGAGATATCCACAAATCAGTGTAATACTTGCTTTTGCTTACCTCCATAGTTTTGGGCTTTTTAAAAATCACATCCTGAAAGAAATAATTCCTTACCAATAATGAAAACAGCAAACACTATTTGATCATGAGTTTGACTCATGACCTTGCTCTGGCAGTAAAGCAAAAGCTGAAGGCTACGTAACTAAAACACGTACATAGACTCAAAGAAAAGAAAGGTTTACAGAGCTACCATGTCTCTAGAAAGTGGCTGGCAGATGACAAGACCCCAGCAATGAATTCTGCAGCATGGCTTTTCAGTCCGCCAAAGGCATGTGCTTGGCATCAGTCTCCCCACTTTTTATAAAGCAAGAGCAAGAAATAGGCTGATTCTGTGAACATAGCTGATCCACAGTGCAGCAATTTTCTTCTTGCAGTTGGAAGAATGATACCATCACTTGAATCCTAAAAGTCCACTTGGTGAGAAGCACTGTAACACTTAGGAAATGTCTTTCTTTATCAGTTTTGATTATTTGTAGTACTTTGGAGCTATCAGCCATCTTGATATAAAGCAATTTCATCTCAGAAACTCACAGCATCTAACAGCCAAGTGTCAAAGAATGCAAACATTAAGACAAGAGAGTGTTTTAAAATAGAACATCCATTCCAACATATCTAGGGTTTAGATGCCATGGAAAAGGCCGAGCACTTTTAGATGCCATGGAAAAGGCCAAGCACTTCTAGATGCCATACATAAGGCTCTGAGAATCAGTGCACTATGCAGCTATTCTGAACTTCTTGTTTTCCCCTTCTGCTCTTCTGCATTGAATAGATTTCAAAAGCAATTGTGTTTTCAGGTTAATTTACACATTGCCTTATGCTTGTCAGTCATCTTTTTGCCTGGAGGGTTACTGAAGGAGAGATAACTGGAGGATGTGTGTAGCATCAAACAGTTGCAGATTTGCATAAAATTAAATAGTTTTTTGTTTATGTTTCCCACAACTGGCTTACAGAATTTGGAAATGGGCCCAGGTCAATACAGTTATATGTATGCATTGTGTAAATATGGCCACATGCCAAAGAGAAGCATTAAGTGGGAGGTCACTGGACACCAGAAGGGTTTTTGCTGATGTTTTGTACATCAGTACATCCTGTAAAAAGAAAAGATAATTACATATGTGGGCACCTTTATAGAATGGTTTTTAGAAATTAGAATATTAACAGCTAGTAGGTTTCTAGCAAATCTATTTAGAATGCATGCTTTAGACCTTTGCTTTAATTATTCAAAATCTTGGCCACAGATATTCAGATACTGTTTCATAAATCCAAGCCTTTATGCTCCAGCTGTAGTTCATAGTAAGAAGAGCACAAACCTGAACCACAAACGTCAAGCAGTCCCACAAGCACAGGGGTTTCAGCTTTTTTGCATTGAGCTGAGACTCCTATACACTGTTTAGGAGAGCTTGTTCTCAAAGGAATAGAATTGCAGACGATAAAGTGAGCTTGAAACAAAAGCTGAGGAGGAGAGTTTATGAGTAATCTGATTCAGCCAGCTGATAGGCATGTCTTTTCCCAAGGTAATCAGCCTTTAATCCTTTTCTGGTGGTAGTAATTATTCAAGAAGCTTAGTTTGGACCTTCTAAACTCCCATACTTATAATTTGCTCACCACACTAGCTTCTGCACTTACACTCCTTGTGTTCCAAGCATTTTCTGCATGAGTCCTCTACTGTGTCTCACCTGTTAGGGACTTGCTTCTCTCATGATATTATTAAGTAATAGTTACCAGGCATGTTGTAAGAGTGCCAATGATAAGGAAAGGCTGCCCGGGGATTGTGTTGTGAATATTTCAACTGTAGCACCTGTAACAGTTTTTCTCACGTGTTTGTATATGCTAGGCTGAAAGCTCCTGGGTAGTCCTAATCCTCAACTGTGCTGGAAATTAGGTTATTGTGAGACCCAGCTGCACAGTCAGCCAACTCCAGTCCAGCCAACATCCAAACTAACTCCACTGGAAGTTCTTGTCATCTGCTTTTAAACTCACAGGGGTCTTTTGTTTTGGATCCTCTATGTGTTTTCTGGGGTCCAACCTTTGTGAACAATTTGACTGGTGGCATATATCATCAGGACGATTGGCTTAAGAAATGGTACATTTTCAGCCTAACTAAATAATGCACTTCAGGGTCTTTTTGAAGTTGGGTTCTGCATAGTGTTTCAGCCCTGGGGAGGCACACAGTGTGTTCTAAATATGAAAAGGTAGGGGAAAAAATGGTAGCAGACAGTCCTCTGAGTAATTCTGATGTTTTGTGCTGGATCAAGATGGGCACAAAAACTGAAATTGCTATGATAACTTGCATGTCAGCCTCTCTTCATCCTTTTATTAATTGTTCCAGTAATGACTAAAGAGTAAACATGAACAGGGCCTCACTTATCATTGTACAAAGTAAAAATGTATACTGTTGCTTTTTTAGTGCTTTTTATCTGAAGTACATATGCAGTCTCCCTGAGGCACATGCCCTGCTTACAGCCAGCAGTCAGTAAGATGAACAAGCATTCTGTGCTATGCAAAACTGCTATTCTGGTAACTGCACCTCAGAAACATTAGCCTGAAAGCAATTTACCAGTGTACAAACCTGCATAGCCTCAAACAAGAAATATCTTTTTAAGGTAAAAGAAAAATGGTATGAACATTATGACAAATTCTAAGTGACTCAAATTGTTCTGTTAAACCCAGATCAGCATAATACAAATAAACTTAGTTTAAAAATGCTCAACACCACCTTGCGCGCTGTGACTTTCCAGGTCCACCTTGCTCATATTAACACTTGATTGATCCTCCTGGTAAGGATCCCTGGAACAGTAATTAAAAAAAGACTGACTTCTGCTGAGGCAAATTTTCAGAATATTTTTTTCTACTTCTACTTCACCAATTAGTTAGTAGAGCTGTGGTAAGCATTATGGTGGCTCTGCCTGTGCACACGTAGTGAGAATGGGCTCGTGGTGCTTGAAGGCACACAAGTTGCACAGGTTCAGAAACACTGATACCAGCAGCTGGCTTCAAGGGAACCATCTGTCCAGGGTGCAAAGCTTTAAGACCATTTTATTGTCAGTGTCACTATCAAAATATGGGAGCTGTTTCCAACTCCCCCACTACTGGACATCCCCTGCAGAGCTTAGTACCCTTAGTATTAGTACGCATACAACTTCAAAAGATCTCAGCCTAAAGTACATTCTTTTGTCTCCCTCTGTAAATGTTTAATTACTGGCTCACAGAATAATGTCCAGTTGACACAAGTATGCACACATCCTGGTGACTACATTTCCATTACCTTATAGTCATACAATATTTTATGAAGGCTGCATTAGAAGACATTTAAACATTTTGTATCACATGAAAAACCACTATGCAGCATATTGGTACATTCATAAAGATCTGCAAAAATCAATAAAATTATCACAATCTTTTAGTGTCTGATAATTAAAATGCAATTTAATAATACTATAAATCTATTGATATGCATAACAAAACATTTTAAAAATTACCTACAAAAATACAGTGATCCACTTCATAGATATTGCACATAGAGAAAATATATTTGTGCATGATAAAATGCATGAAAATATTTATACTGCATTTACCTACGATAATGTAACTCTAACCTCTGCTTAAGTATATAAGATTTTATCAAGAGACATCAAGTAAATTGTCTGTATTTGTATCACAGCATTCAGCAAATCTAACCCAATATTCAAAACAGAGTGGAATGCATATACAACCTTGACAATTCTGCCTGACAGATATTTGCACATGATTTGTTTGGATGTGTGATCGAGTTTGTTCCATTTTTAATGTTTTTAGTAAAAAACAATTAAACTCATAATTACAGACGTGAAAAGAAATGTGAAAGTGCTTATCAGTTCATAAACATGTGAAACAGAGGGAACTATCTTTTTTTTTCTTTTGGTTTGTTATTATTAAAATCAGTGTTTCTGTAGAGAGCCACTTAGCCTCCTGTGCAACAAAGTGCTTCAGCATGTACCAACATTCTAGCACTGAATAATTCTATCCCTGCTCACTAAAACACAGCTTCAACAGAATTTAGATAGGTATGAAAATTTTAAGCTTAAATGCTTTGCTCAAAGCAACTCTTCTTCTGATGCAGAATCTTATGTCACCTGAATAGAAATGCAAGAAATTAACAGGAAGCAGACTTCTTTGGGGGATTTTTTTGGTAGATCACTTATAAATTAACTTAACTTGACTCATATAGCACTTAATTTGATTTGATGTTGCTTTACTGAAATCAAACAGTTTTCCTACCATTTACTCATGAAGGCTACATTTATATTTTAAATTTAAAAAAAAAAAAGAATAAAAATCATATTTCAGTCCACAGTGAGTGCTACACTAAAACCCAGGTTTTGTCTGATGCAGATTTCTAACTTTTAGCAATTTAGATGATAACATTTTAATCTGATTTCCCCCAAAACTTCATGAGCAGCACATTTCAAACTCCAAGGAAAATCTTGTATTCCCCGAAGTGTGAGTTATTGAAGTAATTCATAGCCCTAACAACAGACTTCTAGCATTAACAACCTAAACCACAAATAATATCTGCTGACTATTTCTTAATTATGTTTTTGAATTGCTCATGGTTACTCTAGAGGATATTTTTCAGGCTCTGATTTCTATTAATAGATGCAACTTTAGAAAGCATAAAAAACCCTCAGTCCTACCCAGCCTGTTTATACCTATAACAGCAAGTCCCTTTTGTTTAGACCCTCTACAGTCAATGAAATACAACAAACTGCTGCTCTCCGAAAACATATGTGGAATATACATGTGAAGGCACAATATGTAGTCCTCTAAGTTTTGTGAAACCATTTGTGAGCACTGAAAAAATGTAGAAGACTGATTAATTTGAGACAGCATTTGTATTTAATAGACTTCAGAAACAGGTTAGGTTCAGTTCAAAGGGGTGTTTATCATAGCTATCTAAAATGTCTTGAGATTAGACTAGACTGTAAATAACACAAAGTGAACTTTCTTAGTAGGTATCTATTAATTTCTCTTTTGATCACTCAGAAACAATTCAAGTGTAATCACAGTCCAAGCCAAAACCTGGAACTGTGGAGCTGTAACGTTTACACATGTTTTGATAACGACTATTGAATTTCAGAGAGTTCTGACAAATCTCAGCTCTGCTTTTGTTTTACCTCTTCACCTTTACTGAACTGACTGAATCAAAAGAAGGGTCATAGGTATGTAAGTTTTCCCCCCAGTTTTAGGACCACCAAGAATGCAACAGCTAGCTTGTATTACAGGAGTTAAAATTTTCTTCATCTCTTTCTACACTCAGGAGTAGAAAGAGATGACAAAGAGCACAGTTCCCTGTGAGTGTTTCAAATAGAAAATGTAAGATGTAGTTCAAAAAATTAAGAAAATATCAATGAGAAGAACAATCAATTAATCCTGAAAGTGCTGTGGAACACTGTCTTCAGGAGATGGAATATTGCTATGATAACCCCAGACATTTTAAAAATTACAGTACTTATGCATAAACTATTATGGTGTAAGTAATACTATTAAATTTATTAGGGTTTTGTGTATAACCAAGATAGCCCCTTAAGTCTGACCCTGTTCTTCCCAAAATGTCCTTGAAAAGTATATACTCACTGCAGACACGAACATTAACATGTTATGACTTGTGGTAGAGATTAAAAAAGATTCCATAAAAACATATTACGTATGTATTGACAAGTTGGATAAGAATGCAAGACCGTTCCAGGAACATGGATCTGCTACTTTTGGCATGGAACAAGCCTGACATTACACCTGCCCTGGCTAGGTGAAAGATTGTCTAGATACGAAAAGGTAGAACAAACACTAACAATGAAGCTTTCATGTGAGGAGCTGGAGAACTATGTGGTGTGAGGGTAGGGCAGTTCAAACGAGCTGTCCAAGGGCAAAGCATCAAAGCTAGTCAAACACCAGCAGAGAAAGCAGGTGGGAAGTCTACCATTGCAGGTTTTATTAACAGGCTAGACAAACATATATTATGAATGCCATTGGCGCAGTTGATTTGCTTTACTCCAAAGCAGCAACCACACACCTCCTCAAAATCTATTTTACTTCATCTCCACCCTGCTCATTATTGTTCTCATGATCTTTGTCCACTGCATCTTTTTGTCTTGGTCACATTTGCTTCTCTAGGTCATCTTCAGCCATTGGAATTCAGGACTGTTAGAACTCAAGTGCTTCTTTTCAAGAGAGAAATAAATCAGGAAGAAAGTTGGACACATGGAATCTAGATTGAAAGATTTTATTCTCCTGTGGTAGAATCCTGTGTAAAAGACCTCTCTTCTCACAAACACAGTGACAAAAACCTGTGCTCTCCTGCCCTTGCCTGACAGTCTCTGCAATGCAGGGTCATGATGCAAGCACCAACATGGAATCACAGAATGCGTTAAGTTGGAAGGGACCTTTAAAGGTCATCTAGTCCAACTCCCCTGCAGTAAGTGTATCTCTTAGTTTTGTGTGACAGCTATGCATTTTAGAAACTTTAAGAACTTAGCTGACCTATCTGCTCTCCATAGCTAGTAGAAGGCATTAGGACCCTCTGGGGGTGACTAAAATTTGGCTATGCAAATTGCCTTCTAGAAGTGCTCTCCCTACCAATGTCAGGATGACTCTGGGAAGACAAGGAATCTCAGATGAAATAAGGCTTCTCTGCAGTAAAATAAACAAATTTTTGCAGGGAACAGGATTGCAAAACTGAAAGGGCTCTTGGAGTTAACCTTTAACTCGAATGGCTAACCTAGTCTTTTGTACACTAGGAACAGGCAAGTTCCTAGTGTTCCCATAAGAAAAGGAGAGGAAGGTGCTCTGGCACAGCCTACATGTAGGATGTTGGCACTGGGAGTCAGTTCAGATAGGAACTCTGGAAGAGGCTGTTCTGTTTCTGTCTTTGGGCAATTCCTGCTCGGGCTAGTCCTGCAATGTGGACTGCCCACAAGGAGAAACAAGCAATAAGAGCAATAAATTTATACGCAGAGAATGGCTCTTTGCCTGGTAAAAGTTATGTCCATGCTGATGGCTTTGTAAGCCTGGTCATGGGAAGCAAAACACAGACTTGGCTCTTCCTGACTGTGGGGAAGGAGAGGGAGGAAGAAAAGGAAGAGAAAGAAGAGTCTTATTCCTGCAGGAAGTGTGTGGAGAGGGAAAGGAAAGAATTTTCCCTGCATCTTTTCCCAAGTTAGAACACCACTGAGGAAGCATCTGTTTGATTTAGTCCTTTGAAGGTCATTTGCACCCTGAAATCTTACCCCTGCATTTAACAGGCATGAAAAACGGAAGCACAACATTTATTTTGTGAAATTAAGAAGATAACAAAGAACTGAGTCTCAATTGGCAACATTTTGGCAAACATATGTGTGCATATGGAATTTTCTAATGCTGTACTGCCAAAATCAGAGTAACGATCATACGTAATTCATATTTAACTAAAGAATTCCTACTTTCCTGCACAATAAGTGAATAAATAATATTTTTTCCAGTTTTCATTTATGGCAAAGTTTTAATGCAGAAGTGCTGATGTTTTATCTCTTTTATCCATGCTGCCTATGAATTACTGGGATACATTCTGATTAGTGTATTGTTACAAGGAACCTTTACCACTATTTCCAAAAAAGCACGATTTTGAGAAAATCCTAGTTCGTATTTAGACAATAAATCTTAGGAAGATAAAGCTGGCATAGACTTACCAACTTAAAGACCCAGTAGCCACATTCAGAACAAGGCAGAAGGGTATCTACTACCAAACCGGTCTCCAAACCTGACAAGAATTTGTACAGGGGTTATAATATTTCACAGAGATCGCAGGAAAAGAAAACCATATTGGTGATAAACTTTGATCTTGGGTTTGGTTGTTGGTTGGGGTTTTTTTTGGGGGGTGGGTGGGGTGTGAATAATAAATTAGCCAAGATTTCAGTTTTATTTAATTTTTCAGCAGTTAAATAAGAAAAAGCAGCACAACATAAACATGTCAGAACTGAAACAATCTCACTACAGAATAACGGAAATATTAGCCCGCAGGATCTATGTTTTATATCAGTAATGTGTTTCTCCACTGGTAAAAAATAGTCCTGAATTTTGACCCATGTCCAAGTCAGAATGCAGGTGAAGAAATCAAGAGTGCCTTAAATTGTGTGTGTGAAATGTTTAATGTTCAATATGACATTAGCCAGATTACAAACATGAATTTTGGTACATCTGGATAGTACAGAGAGAGGGACAGCTGCAAAAATTTAAAATGTACTATGCACAGTAACTTCTTGTCCTGTATTTCTAAACTTTCTGCCTTTGGCCCTGACCTTTCCTTCCTGTGCATACTGGATAAACAAAACCCAAAATTTGTACTGCAGAACTTTCAGTGAATCATATTTGTATTTATAAGTCAGTTATCTTAAAGCAATCTTCATTCATCCACCAAAGCAATACTATTTATCAAAAGAGTAATTTTTTTTTCCAGAAAACTAAACACTACATGATGCAAAGTATTCATAGTTAATACAACAGTTTTAATGTAAAGTTGTTTCCTAATTTCATTGTCCTCAGTTGTAAAATCACTACATTAAATAATGTTTTAAAATCACCCTGGTTTCTTCGAAAACAAAGTCAAACCTTTACTTTGGGAACAAAAGTAAATTTGGAAAAAAATATCAGAAGTCCAGTTGAAAAGAATATGTGAATTCATGCAAAAGGACTAGATTATGAAATCAGAGCTGTAGTTTTCACAGAGCTCTGATAAGTAGAAGTTTTCAGATAATCTTATTAGGGAAGATGTTTCAAGTGACTTCTATATATTTAGTAATGAATACAATTTAGTACCAAGATGCCATGGTAAACTTTCATAAAATGACAAGACCATTTCTTTGTATGCAGTTGCTAAATACCTGAGATGTTTCCACTTCATCAACCTATTGACAAGGAACCAAGGAATGAGTGGAGTGACAAGCCCTGCCTTCCAAAATGCTGGATTCAGCATTTACCTATTTGATTTGGTAAAATAATGGAACACCTGCTCTCCTGTTGGAACATGAGAATTGGTACATTAATGCACTAGCTAAATAGAAATAATTGTCAAATTAGCAATGTAACAGTGTAATCTGTATTCTAAGAGAAGTGAGAATTTGGGAAAAAAAAAAAAGTCTAATATTTGATTTCTATAGTGTATACCTCCCTTTACACAAAATATACTATGTGTTATTTCCAGCAATTGCTGTAACTAGAATTTAATATTTATAGTTTGTGAGGAGTTTCCCCCAAATAATATGCAGAATATTTCCTTATATTTAATACAAGAACAGGCTACAATGACTATGGATGTTCATCAGAGGTGTAGGAATTGTAGAGTCAAATAGAAAAACCCTGTATGAATATTAAAAGAATCTTTCATGGAGTTCACAACTTGGCTCAGTTACTAGAAAAATAAATCCAAGGAAATTCAATGTAAATGTCATTACTCAATCCTATTTCCAGTATCTATCAAATACATTTCCGTACAAAAAAGAGCAACTAAATAAATAACCTCAGTGAAAACATCTAGACACGTCCAGTGGAAGGTGAAATATTTCAGTCTAGAACTCTAAACCTCCTCTTTGGCTTCCATTTTTAAAACATTTTTTTTGTTGTTTACAACACAGCAAAATAATGAGGGATTTCTTTTACCAATCTACCTCTGTTTGGCATGGTTCTTAAACAAACTGCTTGACATTAGTGAATCTGGACAAGTTTAATGCTAAACATTCTTCAGTGTCTTGCTGAATAGCAAAGGAGATAAACATGTGCTTACATAATTTGCCACGTTTGGTGTCTAACTATAAAGATAATGTAGCTATTCAACTGAATCCATTATCCATCCATCCATCCATCCATCCATTTATGTCGATATAGTAGAGGTCATTAAGCATTTTTTAAAAATCAGGACTACTGAAAACTATAATTCAGGATCCAATACCTTTCAGCCTGCTGAGACCTGAGCTGTATTAGTAGACAAAGGCCAAGATGAAAGACAGAAGGAAAACAATATAATAAATACAATCCTGAATGCTAGCATAGCTTTAGGAAAGAAACAATTACATAGGTATTGTCTAGAGGTGGACTAGTCAGGGTTAGGCTATGGTTGGACTCGATGATCTAAAGGGTTTCTTCCAACCCAGGTGATTCTATGACTCTGATTCAAAACCGCACTTGTAAATGAGACAAGACAGTGACAGAATGAAGGCAAATTCTCTTTTACAGTGTGACTTTGCTATGGGAGGTAGCTGATCACACACCAAGAACAACCTTGTGAGGTTTGTCATTACAGAGCCAACCAGGACAAACAAGTAATCAAGGATCAATTATCATTTCCATTACAAAACAAGTAAAAAATATTAAGAGATCCCATGATACAGGGATAATAGGAAAAACTACTGCTTACTGGCAAGTAAAGAGACAAGAAAAAATACTGAGCAGTGCAAACAGACAAATGTAGGTATTTTTTTCAATTTGATGTTCTTGTTGAGATATCTTACAATTAGACAGTTAGATGATGGGCAGACAGATGCAGTAAAGTATTTCTGCTGGATTGCCTTCCAGCCCATTCTGAAAGATTAAGGAATGTCTGTGATATTAATTCCCTTTGACATAAATGGGTGATGATAATGGACTGCAATGCGTGGGGGTGATGCTTACCATATGTTTTTTGACACAGTTGAAGTAGTTATTTTTGAAACTGGATAAATTCAATTTTACAATATGATATGTGGGATAGAAATGAGCTATAGTTACAGCAGAAGTTCTCCCTCTTAGTCTAAATTAACTGTTTACAGAGTGTTTTGGAAACAGAAATTGGTGAATGGATCAAAGCAGGAGCAAGTTTGTATCTGTTTTTATGGAGTTTTATGTACCTTCCATCAAGGGGGGTGAAAATCAAGAGTAGGTTATCTTTTGAACATTCCTGCCAGAATTTCTGTCAGATTTTTTGCAGACAGTTTAGTTTTTCAGAATTTACAAAGATACTGAATGATCACTTTTGCCACCAGCTGACTCAGAACAGGGGTGTTTTCCTAGGACAAAAAGCACTGTATAAACCTAGATAATGCAAACATCATCTGCAAACCTAGTCTCTGACAACGCAAGTAACAGGAGTGAGAATGAGGTAATTTAGCGCAGCAATTAATACACTGATCTGCGGAGAAATTCTAATCATTGGTGGAGTTCACTTATACTTTGACAGAAACAGTTTAAGATCTTCAAGTTTTTCTTTTGTCTGAAAACTGCTGATGTTTTAATTAATCACTGAAATGGCCAGGAGTTGGAATAATCCTTATGGGTCCCTTCCAGTTCTGCATATTCTATGATTTCTTCCCACCGGCTTAAGTCTATGGCATCTGTATCAAGAAGTTAATAATGCTGTGTCATTACTTTTTAACTTACTTTATTGTACCATTCTAGTAGAAATTAGACTATAGTTCCCTATCTTCTCTCTTCCATTACCTTCCATAATTTTGCACATATCTACTAAGCCCCTTTCTATTTGACCTCTCTAAGGAGTATTTTTAAGGCTTTCATTTCCACACTTCTAAGTATTTTCATTCCTCTAAAACTGGAAAACTTGGTCTATCACAGGTTTTGGCATTTTTTTAACCATAGGATCATAGAATGGCATGGGTTGGAAGGCACCCCAAGGATCATAGAGCTCCAACCCCCCTGTCACAGGCAGGGACACCAACCTCCAGGCCTGGATCTACACAAGGTTGCCCAGGACCCCATCCAACCTGGCCTTGAACACCTCCAGGGATGGGGCATCCACCACCTCTCTGGGCAGCCTGTTCCAGAACCTCACCACTCTCTCTGTAAAAAACTTCCCCCTAATATCCAATTTAAACCTTCCTTCCTTTACTTTCAATCTATTCCCTCTTGCCCTGCCATTATCTACCTTTTTAAAAAGTTGTTTCTCCTCCCATTTATAAGCTCCCTTCAGGTACTGGAAGGCTGCAATGAGATCCCCCCACAGCCTTCTCTTCTCCAGGCTGAACAAGCCCAGCTCCTTCATAGGTGAGTTGCTCCAGCCCTCTAACCATCTTTGTGGCCCTCCTCTGAACCCTCTCCAAGAGTTCCACATCTTTCTTGTATTGCAGGCCCCAGATCTGGACACAGGACTCCAGCTGGGGCCTCAGGAGGGCAGAGTAGAGAGGGACAGTCACCTCCCTGTCCCTGCTGGCCACCCCTCTCCTGATGGAGCCCAGGATACCATTGGCCTTCTGAGCTGCAAGAACACACTGCTGGCTCATGTTAAGTTTCTCATCCACCATGACACCCAGGTCCTTCTCAGCAGGGCTACTCCCCAGGAGCTCTTCTCCCAGTCTGTGTCTATGTCTGGGATTCTTCCAGCCCAAGTGCAACACCTTACACTTGGCAGTGTTGAACCTCATGAGGTTCACCCGGACCCACCTTTCCAGCCTGTCAAGATCCCTCTGGATGGCTTCCTTTCTTTCTGTGGTGTCAACCACACCACTCAGCTGGGTGTCATCCACAAACTTGCTGAGGGTGCACTCAATTCCATCATCAATGTCACTGATAAAGATGTTAAAGAGCACCGGTCCCAAGACAGACCCCTGGGTGACCCCGCTTGTCACCAACCTCCAGCTGGACATAGACCCATTGACCACCACCCTTTGTCTATGTTCTGTCAACCAGTTTCTTACCCACTGGATGGTCCAGCCATCAAATCCACATCTCTCCAATTTAGAGATAAGGATGTGGTGGGGGACTGTGTCAAAGGCCTTGCACAAGTCCAGCAGGTAGATGACACTGGTTGCCTTCCCTTTATCTGCTGATGCTGTCACTCCATCATAGAAGGTCACCAGATTGGTGAGGCACGACCTTCCCTTGGTGAAGCCATGCTGGCTGTCCCAGATCACACACTCATCCCTCATGTGCTCCAACATGTCATCCGGGAAGATCTGGATGCTGACTAATAAATCAAAACTGTCTGTGTGTTTTGAAATGGAGATGAGTGACCATTATTATAACAAGTTACTGTGATTTTATCCCTTTTTAAACTATTGCTGCTGCATCATGATAGGGGTCTCCATTAAGCTATGTATATGTATATATACATATGTACATACTTCAGAATACTTTTTCTTTGAATCATTCATGTTTACTTAGAAGTACCATGTACATGCTCTTCTTCTCTGAATTTTCATCAACATTACATTTCTTTCGCTCTCTCCATATCCTAGGAAAAAAAGTGTTTAAAATATTTTTAAGGATAGGAAGAATAATGTTTGGATACTACCCTATATAAAGACATGGGGTTATTATTTTTATAAAACTTCAGTGTAATGATTTTCAGAAGTTAGTGATAAAGTCCTGGAAAGGATGCAGGTGATTCACTATCTAAGCATTTTAAGACTTCAAGAGAAAATAAAAAATATCCCAAGAAAAAAGAACACTTGACCACAATATTTAGCATTGTTCAGGAACACAATAAATTATAATGCAACTTCTGTTAACATCTTAAAAAGGTATGCAAAGGATCTACGACTAATATCTGTAATGCAATCTGTAGTTCTAAGATAAGTTCTAGGACTGAAAGGGAAAATCAAGTGCATTACTACAAACGTGTGTTTTCAGCTCCCACTACATATAAGATTATAATGGATTTGACTGCCTCTGGTATTAGTAAGTTCCCCAACAAGTCTGTGGGTGGTACAAAAATGTGGAAATGAAAACTGAGAGGGCATTGTATGTTCAAAATACCCGCTTCCACTCACATACAGTAGAGATTTGATTCAAGCTGTCATCTTTCCACACCTCAGTTTCCCCATTTGTTAAATGCTTCAAGTCAGAATATGCTTTTACCACTATTAGGTTTCTTCTTCCTCCCTTAGTTTCCTTGTGTTTCCACATTCATTTCCTTGCATTTCCACATTCATTTCCTCTTCTGAAGACAAGAGGACAGAAATCATTATTAGAACTGCATATGAACAAGTTTGCTTCCCTCCCAAAGGCTGTGCTCATAGGTACTGCCTATGCAGCCATCCTCAGAGATGTTATACAAGTCTATCTTCTGTGACCAGTCACCTAGTATCTTATCCCCTGATGCCCACGAAACATCTTAAGTATCACAATTACATACTATACCTCCCCAAGTATTTGAATATGAATTAATGCTAAATGAGTAAGAGAGGATATTGGTACCATATAATATAGTGTATAATATAATAATAGTGTAGTCTTCCTTTCTGATAACCTTGACATCCTGAATATGCAAGGTCTTGAAACTCATAAAACAACATGAAAAAATGTATAATCAGTGGATAATCCTGGCAAACAGGAGCAAAAATACATGCATTTGGTTTGTTGAATCATAGATGGGGATAAATATTGCCACTGAAACAATTTGACTTCTCTGTCCAGTTCATACTACCCAGTTTTAAGAGGTTATTTTACACTACTTAAGTATCTTTATGGCACCTACCAGCTAGAACCTGGAGCAAAATTCTGCTTAGATTTCTAACTATCTTAAATAACATCCTAAAATTACTATCCATCTTCCTGGTGTAAATTTTGTAGTAGAAAGGAGTGAAAAAAACCGCACTGCAAGAACACATAGCACACATGATTTTGTTTGACAGTGCCTAGTCAGGTTTCCACTCTTTTAAAATGCATGTTTTAAAATGCTAAGGTTGGCATAGAAGACTTGACAATTTTAATCCACTGATACTATGTGAATAAAAAGCAAAGAAAGTATCATTGAGACATGACTGGGATCAAGTAACATCAGTCAGTAACCCTGAAAAACTCCTTCAAAACACTCAAGCTAGTAGCTACACTTTACAGGACAAATCATGAAAGTTTGGAACGAGAGAGGTAGGAAAATCGTTTAAACAGCCATGGTCAAAAACCAGAAAAGGAAGTCTACACCAACCTCTCAGCATCACTTGGGCTACAATGAATGCAGAATGTCATCCTGTTAATTTCTCTACTGTCCATTAGTTCAGGATTATTGTTTACAAGAATAATCTTACTGTGGAATATAGGATTTTCTCATTTTCCTTTTTTTTTATTTTTGAGAAAACTGTCTTATAGTAATTCAGAGATACAAGAGCTGATCACAAGATTTCTCTCATTTTTGATGTGACAAAAAAACTCAAACCAAAAACATTAAAGGCTGAGGGGTGCTGGGTGATACATTGAGGATGTAGGGGAAGTGCAGCTTGGAATCCCATATTTATTTAATGTTCGCTGTTTGGGGAAGGGACAAAGGTGGGGAAAAGAGGTTTAGGTAATACAAGAAGGACCCAGAGTAGGAAGAGAAGAGGCAAGGGTAAAAAAGGGGTGGCAGGTACACTCATCAGCCATGCCCTGTGACTGGGCAGCACAGCCTATCCTGGCAGCTTGCCAGAGCCTTTCCTCACTGTCACTGATAGCTCTGAGTGTGTGTCTGTGTTCATATGGAACCATGTGTGCACATGTGTCTGTGCATATGCAACAGCCTGTCAGAGCAGCTGGCATGGATCTGCAGTCTATGGGGCTGCATGTCCCCTGCCAGCAACTGGGGAGACCAGATCCAGGGGCAGCTGAGGTCTGAGACAGCTGATGGAAGAACCCACCATGTCCGTACATGTGTGTATTCTGTCACTTGTGGACTTGTATCCTGCTGCACTGAAGAGGGGAGCAGGGTGAGGCCCTCGGTGCTGCCTGTGCCCATGTGAGTGGTCTGGGTGTCTATCTGACCCGTGTCTGAACACATGTATAGGTATGTATGTGGTATGAACATGTGCTCTGTGTGTCTCTGCCTGCTGGGAACATGTCTCCAGCCTTGCCTCTGGCTGGACCCGGGGACATGGAGCTGACCAGCCTCACCTTTCCCAGGCTTCTGGGTCTGGCAAGATATGTTTGAGCACATACTTTGTTTCCTACACTTTTTTAAATTTTTTAGCTTTTGTCACTTCACCAATCAGTAGCTAAACAGTATGTACAAACAATGCTGGGATATTTATTGGAAATGTTAGATGTTTCCTGCAAGAAAAGCTCAGGAAAAAAATTTCTAGAACATTAAAGGTAGAACACAAAGAGTTTTTCAAACACTGAATGAAGAGGGCAAGGTGAAAAAACCAAAAGGATGGCTGCAGCATAACTGACTAGTAACTTTCACTCAATTTTGATTATGAGGTCTTGTATGCAAGCAAAAAACCCCAATCCAACCCAAAAATTATTTCACGGATTGACTGCCATAATACAAGGACAATTAAAAGGACTGAAAATGAACTGTATGAAGGACTGAAAATGAAATGAAGGAGGTTAGCTGGCTTGAGTTTCTGGAAATAAGACATCTTGTCTGTAGGCACTGGTAGACTGCTGACCAAGTCACTTAGGCTTCTTTATATAGTGGATGCCTACTCTAAAGAACATAAATTTCAGAAGCTAACGCTGCTGAAAACATGGAAATTATTTTATCTTCAAGAAACATGATTAAGTAACAAATCCACCACCCACAACAAAACTCCAAACGACAAAAAACCAAACAAAAAACACTTTGAAAAAGAAAAATAAGAAGCAGAAACTATTTATTTACACCCCTGAAGTGTAAAGTTCCTTATTCCTGTATTCTGGCTATCTGATGTCTATGTATGGAGAATAATATCCAGAAGTTTAATGTTTGGTACAACTTCTTGTACATAGTTCTAGTAAGCAAAGAGATGAACTGAAGGAACTGAATCACGAAAATGGACTTAAGTTCATGCAGAGGTATCAGGAAGGAAGTAACAGAACACTCTCCTAGTTCATGGAGAAATGAAGTAGAAGGATCCCTTGTGAGACAGAATGAGCTCTGTCCTGGGGTACTTGGCAATCTGCATTACTCTGTGGTCCGAACAGAGCATTCAGTCTGTCCACATTTCAGTGGCTCTTCAATGCTACCCTGAAGTTCCATTTACTATAAAATGCCTTAGAGACTGAGATATGCACAAATGACTAAAATTAGAAACAACCAAAATAAATTAAGAGTCTAATTTTGCTTTGAAGACACACTGGACTGCGCAAAACACCCTGTTTGTTTATTTGCTTATTTATTTACATTTCCAGAATGGTTGCAACATATTCATCTATATTCTTAAATTATTCTTGACGTAACTACCTGTAACTACAGCAGTTTAAGATAACAAACTCCATGACCCCTTTGAATTTTTTCTTCCTAACACAATTTTCAAATGCTGGGCAAAACCAGAAAGGAATGAGGCAGACATTAAATGCTCTGGCTGATACATGATAATTAAAGCCCATAATTATAAGCTCTTCACATTTAATCTCACTTTATCACATGTAGACTTTGGCAAAGGTTTATAGAGCCTGTGGGGTTTCACTGGTCTCGAATAGACTGATACTGGCACAGGATCAAAGGCAGTCTCTTAGATGATAAGACAACCAGAACTCTAAAGATAAACTAGCACCCTAGACCAAGACATCAAAACTCACAAACACAGGGCAGGGAGAAGGTGATGAATTTCCTTTCTCCAGCTACCAAAAAAACACAGGATATTGCAAATTTTCGATTTCTGGATGGACACAAGACATACCCTCCACATCACTCCTAAGTACATTGTTAACAGAGCTGTAAAAGTGGAAGTCCTGGAAGTCCTTTGAAGAAGCTATCCAAAACCTACCTTGCCTGTCAGTCTTCAAACTGAGAATGTTAGAAATAGTGAAGTATTAGGAATAACTAGAGTGATTACGGAGCTACTCTGATTACCACCAGGTCAATGAAAACAAGGCAGTGTTGTGTTAGGGCAGTGGAGTATTGAGGACACACATGCACACATCAAAAGCATGGTTGGAACAAGAAAGGACGCTGAAACAGATTTTTCTACTACCACATCTGGCTGCTGGCAAAGAGATTTAATTTCTGACTGTCTTAATCACAGGATTTATCTGGCAGCCTTTCAGAAGTGTTGCTGCAATTACCTTTTTTTCTTGTAAGCCAGGATTAGTATAATACAAATACAGGTAAGTTGCCACATGACAATAGAGTGTTTGTCAGGACTTCATCCAGATTTCTGGGAAAAGAAAGTGTTACTTCAACACCCATTTGGATGAACAATTGCAATAATTATAAAGTGCACAATGAACAGTAGTCTACAAATACTAACTGTGCCTGTACTTTTTACAGAAGAGGAAGAAAAAAAGAAGGAAGGAAAGAATATGAAAGAACTAAAAATGGAAGGAAAACAAGGAAAGAACAATCAGGCTGCATGCTGTCTGGGAAAATGTGACATGGGATCAAGACGCAGAAACTAGATACATAGATGTGAACAGTTGACTGTATCAAGGAGCAATGAAATAGGCGGTATATGTGGGAGGAAAACCTTCATTGTTCAAGCAGGGAAAACACAGGACCTGTTCAAAAATTTTAGCACTGAAGAACCTCACTGCAACAGTGACTATAGCTTGTCCTGCAGAAACAAAAAGCATGCAAAATCCCTCAATTCCCCAGACCTATAGTGAACACACACACACACACACACACACACACACACACACACACACACACACACACAGAGAAAGCTGGTCAAAGACAAAGCTGGAGAAAACACAAAAAAACCCCCCAAAATGTAGGTAATTACAGGTGCTGATTGATGAAAAATACCATTCTGGAGGGACAGAGTATATTTATACTATCAATCAAGAATGACTTGAGAAAGGCCGAGAGGAAGCTGGCACAATTAAACAGCAAGAATGAGGCAAGTTACTAAAAGAAGGGAGCAATCCTTTGAAAAGCTGAAGTTGTGCCCAAACATTAAACCCAACCCAAAGCATCATGAGATGACTGCCCAATGAGAATATGCAGAAGAAAAATCATAAAGTGAGTAAACTATTCCTTACATGCAGCTGGAACAGCAAGTCTGTCAATAGTCTAAGGACAATGGATGGTGAAGGTATAAAAAGAGCACGCTGAGAAGCAGGCAAAATGCGTTGTTGTCATCTGCCTGCACTGTGGAAGAGGCAGATGTTTCTCTGCTGGAGGCCTTCTTCTCAAGGCATGAATAGGAGGGATCTGCCCGAACAGAAATAAAGAAACAGGTCCAAATCACAGTCAGTTGAAAGTTTTAGAGGTACTCAAGGATGAAACTGCTGAATTACTAACTCTGATGCACAGCATCTTAAAATCAGCCTTGTGTCTGAGGATATGAACTGTGGAAATGAGATACCAATTTATAACAATTTGAGGGGAGATCTGTAGAACTACAGGCTTGTAAGTCTGGTGCCTGTCATCCCATAAACCAGAGAAACTATAATGAAGCATAGAATCAGTGGGCACACAGGCAAATACAATTTCTGGAGTGTCAGCATAGCTCTTGTACACTGTGTGTGTACCAGTTTTCTGAAGGTATTCACAGCCAAGTACACAAGATTTAGTTGAAACTATCTACAGGTTTTCTGAAACACTGCTGACAAGATCTCCTGATAAGGCTTCTAAGGAAACCAAGGGTCAAAAGAAGTAACAAGGAAGGTCCATGTTTTGATAAATAGATGATTTAAACATGAGAAAGAGAATGGAAGCAAATGGTCTGTTCACCAACTAAAAAGTAAATCAACAGTGCACTCACAAGCTGAACACTGTGTACACATCACAAAGAGGATCTGGTAGAACGAGAGAAAAGCAAGCGTATGTGGAACTGCATCTACAGGAACAAGGACTTAACCAGAGTTGTTCTGAGAAAGATCTAGTCAAGGTCTAAATGCACACAATAGTCATAATGTCATAAAGTTGCTGCATTTTCCAGTGTTTCATATTGGGTACCAAACATGCTAGAGACCATCCAGCAAAGCTAGTAAAAGGCAAATTTGAAGTAGAAATAGGAGGCAATTCCTCACACCACATTTACACATCAAAGTCCCTGCCATAGGACACTGAGGACGCTATGTAATGTCAGAGGGAAAAAAGTGAAGTTCATGGAAGAGAAAGCCCCTCTGGCATATCTAGCCACATATCAGATGCAAGGTGTTGAAGGCTGGGAAAGAACCTATGAGAGATGTGTCTGCCCTGTTAGGCATTCATTCTTTGGTGGCCACTGCTGCAGGCTGGTTGCTTGACCAAAGAAACTCTTCATCCTACTAGAACAGCTGTTCTGTTTCAATCTGCTCACATGGAGGATCACATGGATGTAAAACTCCTTTTACCAATGCTGGCAACCATTCTCACATACCTTTATGATGCTCTCCAGTGTAAAAAGTTATTTCTTTTTATCATACCCGCATAAACAAATAAACAAACAAATAAATAAACAAACATCCAATCTTCCCAAACTTTTAAACTACCAAAACCAAACTCGGAACTTTCAGTAGAACTTTTGCATTTTTGTTAGAACAATGAACCCTCTGCAGCATCTCTCTCCAAAAAAAAAAAGTTTACATCCTATGGTAAATAATCTTAACTGGAATTAGTTTCTGCTTATTTTTGTTTAATGCATTATGGTGGTTTTTTTTCACCAATGATATCCAGACTCCACTGTGTTAATGTTTTAAGTAGTGATATGTCGGAAGCCATTTAATTAAGAGCTTTTTTTTTTTCTCTTCAAAGTCTATCTTTTAATATCAATGGCATTTGGCTTGTCAACTAATTGGAGTTTGTGTGCCTTTTATTCTCTTTTACTGTTACAGATTCTCTCTCCTTTCTCACAGACCACATGAACCTTCGTGAAGACTTTATGCATTTTCCTCTTACTCTTAGAATCACAGAATCATACGATGCTTTGAGCTGGAAGGGACCTCAAAGATCATCTAGTTCTAAACCCCCTGCCATGGGCAGGGACATCTCCCACTAGACCAGGTTGCCCAAAGCCCCATCTAACCTGGCCTTAAACACTTGCAGGGATGGGGCATCCACAACCTCTCTGGGCAACCTGTCCCAGGGCCTCACCACCCTCACAGAGAAAAATTTCTTCCTAAAATCCAATCCAAACCTACCCTTTTTCAGCAGTTCCTCATACTCCCAGTCCCTGCCTTTGCCCTCTGTGCCTTCAGCAGTGTGGTTAGAGCTTTTGTCAGCGAAGACAGGCACAAAAGTCATTGAGCCTTCTCCATATCCAGGTCACCTGTTATTCCAGAGAGGGCCCACATTTTCCCTCATCATCCTTTTCTCATGGTTATACCTGTAAAGAATTTTGTTGTTGCCTTTAACATCCCTGGCTAGATTTAGTTCTATCAGGGCTTTTGCTTTTCTAACCTGATCCCTGGCTGCTCAGACAGTTTCCTTGTATCCCTCCCAGGCTACCTGCCCCTCCTTCTGCCCTCATTAGGCATTCCTTTTTTGTTTGAGTTTGCCCTGGAGTTCCTTGCTCTCCCATGCAGCCCTCTTAGTGTTTTTGCCTAATTTCATCTTTACTGGGATGCATTGCCCCTGGGATTGAAAAAGGTGATCCTTGAATACTAGCCAGCTGTCTTGGGCCCCTCTTCCCTCCAGGGCTTTGCCCCATTGTACTCTACCCAGCAGTTCCACAAAGAGGCCAAAGTCTGCTCTCCTGAAGTCCAGGGTAGTGAGTTTGCTATGCACCCTCCTCAAAGCCCTGAGAATCTGGAACTCCACCATTTCTGTGGTCGCTGCATCCCAGTCTGGCCTTGATCTTCACATCCCCTACCAGCTCCTCCTTGTTGGTGAGAACAAGATCCCACGTGACACCTTTCCTCATTGGGTCCTCTATCACCTGGAGAAGGAAGTTATCATCAACACATTCCAGGAACCTCCTGGATTGCTTGTGCTCAGCTGTGTCGTCCCTCCAACAGGTATCGGGTGACTGAAGTCCCCCATAAGGACCAAGGCTTGTGAATTTGAGACTATTTCTATGTGTCTATGGAGGGCCTCATCCACTTGGTCCCCCTGGTTAGGTGGCATGTAGCAGGTGCCCACTGTGGTGTCCCTTGTACTCTCTCTATTCCGAACCCATAGGCTCTCAGTCAGCTCCTCATCCTTGCCCAGGTAGAGCTCCATGCACTCCAACTGGTCATGGACATAGACAGCAAGTGGGAGTCATCCCACCATCTCCATAATGCAAATAAGATCATAGCCCTGCAGGCATGCACATGTCTTCAGCTCCTCCTGTTTGTTCTCCATGCCACATGTGTTTCCATAGAGGCATTTCAGCTGGCCTCCCAGTGAGGCTGACTCATTAGCTGGAGCTCCTTTGGAGCATTTTCCCAGTGTTTCCCTGTTGGTTTCTGCTGCCTCAGGAGCCCCTGTGTTGTCACCCTTAGTCTTTCAACATGCTGCCATGTGTCCAACATGTCCCTGGCTGAGGACCCTCTCCACCACCCTCAACTTGGTCATGTCCCTGCAACTGGGGCATATCGTACAGCCTGCCACAGGCAAGGCTGATGCTATCCCCCTCCTCCTTCAAGCCTAGTTTAAAGCTCTGTCAGTAAGCCCTGAAAGCTCCTGGGTGAAGGCCCTTTTTCCCTTTGAGAGAGATGTCTCCCATCAGGGTTGTCATCTCTTGTCCATTTCCCATACACTGCTATTTCTTAATCTTCTTGATACTTTGTTTCTGAGAGCCCTGCATTTTCCCCATCCATCTTCTTATTCTTGTGTTGTCTATTTATTTTGTCTTTAATGTGCTAGCATCCTTAATTCTTTGCTTTCTTTAGTGCCAGTATTTAGCACTAGCCCTTGTCCTGGCAGGATGAGGAGTAATGGCTTTAAACTGAAAGAGGGTAGATTTAGATTACATAGAAGGAAATTTTTCCCTATGAGGGTGGTGAGGCCCTGGCACAGGCTGCCCACAGAAGCTGTGGCTGACCCCTCCCTGGCAGTGTTCAAGGCCAGGCCTGAGGGGCCTTTGGACAACCTGGTCTAGTGGAGGGTGTCTATGGCAAGGCGTTGGAACTAGATGATCTTTGAGGTACCTTCCGAACTAAACCATTCTATGACCTCACATTACATTACATGGATGCACACCACAGAATTTGTTATGAACGGAAATTCTTTCATTTCCATAAGGTTCTCACTTCTTGTGTAACCATGTGCCCCTACTGTCCTTTCACTAGGATGATTTATTCTTATCTCTTAGGAATTTTCTGTGCCTCATTTTCCTCCCATTAGCACACTTCCCACCCAGGTCCTTCTTCATTCTTCACAAAAGAACCCCTTCTTGAAGCCTGAAGTGCAATGGCTCCATCTGCCATCTGTTTTGCTCAGACTGGTGCTTTGGCCTTCCTTGGCATGAGTGAGGTCAACCTGATCACTGGTTCTGGGGATGCATATGTAGGATAGGGTGTATGTTTTGAGCATTGCATTGCAGTAACAAAAATGAAAGAGGCACTTATATCAGGCCTCACTAATGTAGCCAATCTAGCTGTACATATATAATACTGTTTGATTTAGAATAGCTAAACAATGTAATACAATCCCAACATCACCAACTGTACCACAAGTATGGGATTTCACAAGCTGCTTCCCTCCTCTTTCATGTTATTACTCATACAGGAAACTAACAGAAATAACCACTTCCAAATCTAAATTCCTTCAAAACACCTTATCACAGGACATTTTACACAGGTGTTTAACATGCAGTGTTAATGTCTTCTTATGCAAAACATTACCTTGGAGGATTTTCTTTGCACATGAGCTGCTTTGCTAGGTGCTGCTTGCTTTCAATCATGAACCAAAATCCTTTATTCTAACTTGCTCTCTTTATCAAACACCTTTTTTCCCTGTCAAAAGTAAAAATTTAATTATGGTTTAATCTTTTATTTTCCAGTTCACTGACAATTTTTTTATTCCTTACATTCTGAAAATATGCTGAATCCTGTCTGTTTTAATGTTACTTGTGGGATTTTGGGAGTCTGTCTAAGTTTCAGTCTGTAACTCGAGTCTTCTTCTGTTGGATTACGTTGCAAAGTCTGTTAATTTAAATAAAAGCAGAGATGTGGTGAGCTAGAAAATAGACGATGGCACCCGATTTGCTAGATGGAAGAGAGAAAACATTCAAAACAGCACTTTTTTTGAAATAAGAGATGCCTTTGCTTCAGAAGACCAAGTTATGTGAATGCTTTGCTCTCCTCGCTTATTCCGCCTTCAAGGTACCCGTAGGCGAGCATTCCTGTGCATACGCGGCATTTGCTGGTCCAAGCCTGCCCGCAGGCAGGCGTCTCATCCCTGCCCTTACTCATCCACGCTGTACATCCGGACGCCTTTCACAGGGACAACGCTAAGGAGCAGCCAGGTGGCGTGAGGCAAAGACCAAGATGAAGAGGCTCTAAGCGACACTGAGGGTTTCGCAGGGTTGTGAGCGGGCGTGGGGCCGGCGAGCTAGATAGGCAGCCCAGAGTTGCCCAGGCCTCGGAGCTCCGCGGCCGCTTGGCTTCCATCCAGCGGGCCAAGCGCTTGGACCACCAAGGGCTTCTGGCAGTGCCGGGAGGCGAGGAGTCGAGCGGGCAGCCGCCTCGGCCGCCATGTGCAGCGACGCCGCGGGCGGCCTACAGACTGCTCGGCGCCCGCCGCGAGGGAAGGTGTAGGGGGCGAGCCGGGCCCGCGGGGGAAGCGCAGGACCTCCCGCAGCCAGCCCCGCCGCGGCGGCCCGCGCATCCCCCGCCGGTGCTCCTCTCGCGAGATGTAGCGGCAGCTGGCGGGCAAAACAGGCTTTGACAGGCGGGCGAGCGCCTTGGCAGCAGGGCTCCCCGCCCCGAGGCAGGCGCCGCTTCCCCTAGCGCCGCTCCCCGGATCGCCACGGGGCGGATGCGACGGCAGCCATAGTTCGGGCCCGGGGAAGCCGCCGCCATCCCCACGACCACTGCCGACGGGCCGAGGAGCCGCTCCCGTCGCGAGCGGGCGGAGCCTGGGGAGCAGGCGGCGCCGGTTGCCGCCCGCATCTAGCCTCCGCCCGAGCGGGGAAGCGGGAGAACTCGCCGAGGCGGCGCTGGCCGGTTCGCGTCCACGTTCCTGCCTCTGCCGAACGGGGATCAGGTGGAGCGGGCGGGGGGCTAAGAGCACCGGGGGCCGCTTCCTTTCTGGCTCAGCCGCTCCACGCCGCCGAGGACCGCGCACCGCTCCCTCCTGCTGGAGCCCTGGTGGGCTCCCAGCGCGCTCCTCCCCGCGTGGCGGTGTCAGAGCGGCGGGCGGCGCCTGCACGAAGCTAGCGCTCTCGGTGGGAGGCGAACGGGGAGTGGAACGCGGCGGAGGCGCGGCGGGAGGAAGCGAGCGATCAGCCGGTGGGGGGGCGAGGGGGCAGCAGCAGCAGGGCCGAGGCGCTCGGCGGGGGGAGGTGACGGCGACACCGGCGACATCATCACCTGGCCCTGCGGCGGGGGGAGGGCGGGGCGGGGCACGCTCGGCGCCTGGCGTTGTTTGCGGCGCGCTGCAGCCCCGGGCGCTGGTTGGTGGTTTAAAGCGGCGCAGCCGCCACCGCGAGGGGTGTTGAGAGCAGTAGGGGCCGCAGCTGCGCGCAGTGTTCGGTCCGTGAGGGGCAGGCATGGAGGACAAGCAGCAACAGCAGCTGCTGCCGCCCGGCCCCGGCGTACCGGCGGCCGCGAGTGAGGAGAGGCGCTCGGAGGAGAGCAAGGATGAGGTGGGCGGCGGCGCTTTGGGCAGACCGCTGGGTCCCACGCCGAGTCAGAGCCGCTTCCAGGTGGACCTGGTGGCCGAGGGCGCCGGTCGCTCAGCCGAGGAGCCCCGCAGGGCGAGCGGGGACGGTGGCGGGGCGGGGAAGGGCAGCGAGGAAGCGAAGGGCAGGTTTCGGGTGAACTTCGTGGACCCCTCGGCCGGCGACGAGAGCCCCGGCGAGCTGGGGGGCGGCAGCTCGGAGGGCGGCAATGTCAGCTTCCAGAACGGCGGCGACACGGTGTTGAGCGAGGGTAGCCTCCACTCCGGCGGGCACCACCACTACTACTATGACACCCACACCAACACCTACTATCTGCGCACCTTCGGCCACAACACCATGGACGCCGTGCCCCGCATCGACCACTACCGCCACACGGCCGCCGACCTGGGCGAGAAGCTCATCCGTCCCAGCCTGGCCGAGCTGCACGATGAGCTGGACAAGGTGAGTGGCCGCAGCGCACGCTCCCTCCCCGCCCCGGCCTTCGCGTCGTGCCCCGGCGGGGCCGCTCTCTGCGCTTGTGCGCCTCGGGGTGCGCGGGCGCTCGGTGCATGTTGGCAGCGGTGCGAGAAGAAAGCTAAGCGCTCTCGGTGCCTGGGGGAGGCGCACACAGCGTGAATGCGGCGGGTCGCCTGCGGGTGGTTTTGTGGGGTTTTTATTTTTTTTCCCGTGACGCAGTGGAGCTTCACCCCCCTGTGTTTTTCGGAGATGGCCCCCACAGGGAGAGGTAGTGACAGCTGGAGACTTGCGGCGCGAATAGGCTTGCTGTAACCGAGAGCAGTTTTCCACATCTGGCTTATGTCGCCTTCGACAGAGAGGGAATTCGTGGTCTGCGAGAAGTATTAGTCTGGGAGGGGGAATTAAAACGTTTGGAAGAGATCCTTAAAAAAAAAAAAACCTACCAAAGACGCATTTGCTCGCTTTTATTGGTGGCAAGAGGTTTTCCTCGTAACCAGCTGAGAAAGCCTGCCTGTCCCTGCGCAGGCAGCGCTGAACCAAACCGCCTTCTGGCGTGATGCACTGGGCTGTGCAGATACCGAGCAGATACAGCCGAGGCCCCTTCATCTGGGATCCTTCTCAGCCGTGCTGACTAGCCCTGCGTCTGTGCGCTTCGTGATCAAGCCTTCAACGTTTTTGGAAGACGTGTGTGTCGAGTTTGTTCTATTTTGAACTAGTCAGTATGTTATTGGAGACGAGTTACAGTGAAAATTCGTTTGCATTGAAGGCTCTCTTTGTTAAAAAGCAAGCTTTAGCTGAACCTGGAATCAATTTGATGTATATTTTACATCATGATTAAACTGTCATGACTAAAGCCAGACCAAACCATTGCAAGGCTGTTTGCTTGCAGTCTGAAAATTGCCTCTTGGTATTTGGCTGTGCACTTAGAAGTCCCACGTTTTATTGGCTTTTTCCATTAGGTTTACAGAAATAAAGGAATATGTGGGCCACATCCTCATAAGATGAGGTAAATTCTCTGTTTTCAGAACTTTTTTCATCCCGCCTTCACTCCTTACAGGTGAAGTTCCATGAAAGAATGTTCTATTAGACTGTCCTGTTTCACACCATTACTGGGCCCCTTAGTGTGTCAGAGCTTGCGTTTTTTTGGGAGCGTGATGATTATTTAAGTATGTTTTTTGAAACTGACTCCTCATCTGCTCTGGTAGAAATAATCGGTGTATTCCATGCACCATCTAGGGTTAGATACCAAAATACTTACTAACTTTAACAGCAAATTATTCTTGCCTTTCAGGTCCCCTCCTGATGGTGTTAAATGATGTTCTGTAGTCTGATGCTAAATTAGTATGGAGTTGAAGTTGGCAATTACTGTCTTGTGCGCAGTTAGATACGCTATAAATAAACCACGTAATATATGCGAACACACAGTGATTATTTTTTTTTAAACACCCTCCCCAGTTTCTGACTCCTGGTCAGAATGTGGGCATGATGACCAGGTCTTTACATACTCAGTTCTCGAAGTAGAACCTGACTTGAATTTCTAAGCTTGGCAGGTAGGTTGTGTTTATATTGTAGTAGTCAAAGCTATGAAACCCTTTAAGACATTTCTGTGCAGAATCTGATTGACTCCGAATCCATAGCTTCTGAAAGTGTAATTTCTTCATGAATTTCTTCCCATTTCATTACAGAGCACGGCAAGCAATTGTCTCGGTAGGGTATGGCAGAGGAGCTGTACACACACAACCTGATTACAGGATGATTATCATAACAGTTTCATTGTGAGCATTAACTCAAAACCTGAACTTCTTGGGTATGACAGATTTGTTATGCAGTGTGGATGGGTGCCTATGTGAAGATTTTTTTTTTTTTTTAAAGTGATGTCCTGTCTGCTGTGCTGTCCTGCTGCATACACCTCCCCTCCCCCCCAAAAAAAAGGGACAGAATATGCAATTTCAGTTAGTTTGTAAAATCTTTACAATATGAAGTTAAGTTGGAATTCTGCGTAGTAACTTGGCTGTTCTATTGCAGGATGTTTTATTTCAAGTCTGTTAATACATCAGTAAGTGTTCAGGTATATACATAGAAGGGAAACTAATCATTTTAATGTCAGACTTTGCAAAACAGTTTGCAAGATAAAGTTGAGAACACCAAAACTTTCAGTAGGAGTGTGTTGTGCATGCTAATAGCACTGGATGCCTATGCTTTTTCTATTCTCTGGAGGATAAAATATACCACATCTGTAACTAAAGCAAAAAAAACCCACCTTTATTTCTGGCCACAGAGTGCTGATAACTTACTTTCAAATCACAATGGCACTGTTTTTGCATGCAAGACGTTCCCAAAGCTATTGTGCTTTTTTTTTTTTGCTTTCTTTTTTTCCCCCTCTGTGTTTCAAGGGGCTTATTGTCTCCAGTCTCAAAGTGACTTCAGTTCCTGCTGACTAATGTTAATGGCCTCTAGTGTTGGATAATACTATGCATTAAAGAAGGCATTGCACTCACTTTTAAGAACTTGAAAAATTAAGCTCTCTTTAGCTGTGTTTTTTGTACTAACTTAACTTGTACAGCACATATATCAAAGACTTAGCAGGGCAACTAATATAAACATCCTGGTACCATTATATAAAATCTCCACTATGCAGAGACTTACTGTTATGCCCCTGCTTCTTGACCCGGTGCATCAGTGTTGGCAGTTACTTGCTGTTAAAACTGATCCAAAAATCTGTTCAACAACAATGTGGTGCACTGCTTTGAATGGAGCAATTTAATCTTGCCGTTAAAGATTGTGCTATTCTTTTTAAAAGGTAAATAAATTATGTGAGGCATTGTACAGTAATGTTGATGCTAGTGCCAGTTACAGAACAATTTTTTTTTTCTTAGTTCTGCTTACAAGCTTCATACATCTTAACTCTTCTATTGATTCTGTTCTCACAGAAAAGAAGGTGGAGGAAGATTGCACTGTTCAAGGAAAATGCACTTACATGTACAGAAGGTGTTCCTTTTGGCGAGGGTTTGTCTTGCTCTCCTGGGTAGGAGAAGTGTGTAACCACATGAGATTTCAAGTGCTTGTTCCAGCAACAGCTTTCATAGTAGAAAAGGAAGGGATTGTGAAGCTTGGTGATGCTGCAGCACTCTGGAGTGGGTGAATAGCTTAACTACTGATCTTGGTCTATTGTGTTAACTCTCAAGTGAGGTGTCACTGACTGCAGATTGCCTGGGTAATCAACCTGTATCTTGCCCCACTGGTGTGCATTAATCTGTGGAGGAAACTTTGTGATGTTACAGTTGCTAATCTCATAGACAACGGGAGGATGCTTTGCTGGAGCATTAGTCCCCAGACATGTAGAGGTGAGAGGATGGTAATGAAGTGGGAGGGAACTGGCAAACCAGGCTATGTAGCATTTTGTTGCAGTTGCAGCGGTGTCCCCTGCCCACTTGAGGGGATCTGTCTTCTGACAGTGGAAAGGTCAAAAGTGCCCTAGCTCTAATTACTATATTTCCCCCTATTTTGCAGTTCAGGAATATCGGTTTTGTATGTATGTCAGCTACATCTGTTGAGTAAAGCTGTAGTCTGTGAAAGACGTTCCATCAACCTTTGTCTTCCTGTGTAAAAATTACCATGCCATAATGTTACAGACCTTACAGTTCTGGAAGTTGAATGTTTTTAAAGTAGGCAGAACTGAACTATGTCTTAGTGATTGACTAGTAGGCATGAACTAATAATTTTTTGCTGTATAGCATTGTCTTAATTGGGAATTCTTTTTTTAAGAACAAGAGTAACAGGATGTGAGTGATTCTGATTTGATGTATTTTGTGCAGACATTTATAGCTGTGGTAAGTAGATGATATGTGAACCAAGCCCTCTACTGGTAGCTTTGTTCTGGTTGTTGAGTAATAGGCTCTCTTGATACACTAGAAGGTAGTAATTTCTGAGGAAGATCTTTAAACCACCTCCACGCTCCCCAGCCCAATTAAAAAAAAAAAACCAACACCCAAAGGCATTTAAAACACAAGTGTGCTTTGTTTCCTCCCTCACAGAAATCCATGCACCTGTCCTCTAAATTTGGAGACAAGAAAGAAGACATTACTGATAGTCTTGATGCAGATTTGACTTTTTTTTTTGTTTTGTTTTTACTCAAGCTGGATCAAGCTGGATTTTTTTTTTCTTATTAAGCCATCTTACTGGTTTTGATTTGTATTTTCTTTAACTTTGCCGTTTTTCCTTATATCCTAATTTAAAATGGTTAACTTGAGCAGAGTGAAAAGTTCATGCATCGCACTGTGTTTCAACAAAGAATGTATTATCTCTTGCAGTAGTTGTTTAACACTTCTATCTCTAACATTGACGGTGGGTTGTGGTTTTGCTTTGTTTTTTTCAGTTCCTGGTTTGAGTGTCTTAGGACTGTAAAGAAAGCAGAGCTCTTCTAAAGATGCATGAAAGTGTAAAAGATGATTCCAAGCTATCAAGTTAGCTGACAATGTTATGTAAGGTCTGTCTTGAAAAAATGCTTCTTCCCTCTGTGTGCCGGGAGACTGAAACACTGTGGCAGATAGTTTTTATTGCATTACTTTGGTGAATCTTGCTTACAATCAGGACGTCTCCCAGTCAGTATGAAATGGATCAGACAGCCTCTTTTCCTCTGTGCTTCCCTTTATATTTTTAAGTAGAACTTGAAGTTTTGTTCTGAACTTCACTGTGCTAAAACAAAACCCAAGCCTTTAGTCTTGGCCTCTGCGCTCTTGGACATTGTAGAAGCCTTTAATTTGTAGCTGTTCTTGTTCATCACTTGAAAAACAGTGAGCTCAGTGCACCTGTACTCAGATAAGGCTTTGCTGGCATCAGCCAAAGTGGGTTTTTTATGCTTTTTTCAGTCTGTGTGGAGAATCCTCACTTTGCTTAATCTGATGCCCCACTTCATTATCCACCCTCTTATCAAGGGAGGGTGGGGGTGGAGGGATAAAATTTACTGTGCGGTTTACTTTTGGTTAATGCATTTGGTTAGACCTCAGGTGTGTTTAATTCCTGGAGAACTCTTACAGAGGAGGAGGTTGACAAGATCAATAACTTGGGAGTAATTCAAATGAGTGTGCTACATCCTCTCTTGCATTCTTCGGATTTTTTTTCCTGAAGCCCCATATAATACTCATAGGTCATTAACCACAAACCCATTCCCTACCACCCCTTGCTTTTTGGTACAGCAAATAGCAATAGCAATCACAATATGGTCATTCATTCACTACTAAGTTCTGTTGGGGTTTTTTTTTTTAATAGTTGACATAGACTTGCTTGCCTTTCAGTATTTTGGAAGTTATCCACTTCTTGGAGCTTCAGCTCTTGAAACAACCTTGGTTTCTTTCTACACTTCGGCATGCCACTTAGGCCTGATTAAACTTACTGAAATTTCTTTTTAAGCATCAAAACTGAGATGCACTGTCTGTGCCTGATGCTGACTTAAGGATGAAGTGATTAAAAAGAAAGTAAAAATTCCTAGAATTCCATTCTAACAAGGAATCTTACCTCTTTCATCTAACTTAGTCTGTTCAGGGTTTGTGGGTAATTTTTTGGGTGTTTGGGTTTTTGATCGTTTTTTTTTAAACTATTTTTTTCTTTTTTAATTTCAAAGAAAAAAGCTGTTAAAAAACTCCTGTGCTGCTAGCTTTAACTTCTTTTGAGAGTTTATACAGTAGAGAGGCTTTAAGACTCTTGCTAGTAATACTGCTTATGAGCTCTCTGGCTTCAGTGTAGTGCTATGCCAGTGCAATTAAGTTCTGTGCCCCATGAAAGTACCAGCTCTGCTCAGTGCTAGCTCAGGGGCTGTGTCTGTAGCTCTCTACCTACCACTTACGGCATGTTGTTTAACATTGATGCAGTACTTACTCATTTTTAAAATCATTTCAATGGGCTGCTTAGTCTGCTATAAGACAATGGGTTAAATGTAATTTTTTATGATCTTACTACACTTAGAACGAGACTTGTAATTAAAATGGGAAGTTTTATTCAGGTTACTGCTGCATACTGTGTGTGGTACATCGCTCCCCATGCCCTCCCGGCCTCTTGAATGGAAAGTGTGTCATTCTGTTCTGCAGTAGATGAACCATTCATGCACTCAACACCTTTCTGTTTTCAAGTTAGCCTTTTTTTGAGGTGGAAAGTAGAAGAAGGCTTGGTCATTTGGTATATTGAAAGCTAATTCTTGAGCAAGGCTGAAACAGATTGTCTTTTGTCCTTATTTACAGAACACTGTATTATTTGGTCTATACTTGAATATGCAAAACTGCTGTGCAAGTTACTTGCTAACAGGATTTAATTCAGCTCTGATGTAGCCAAATGTTGCGTCTGCTTCATTCTGGAGAATAGGGAAATTATATGAAACACTTAAATGTTGTCTGACCATTAGAGATGTATCAGGCTTACGTTTTTCAAATAATCAAGTGAAAACTACCCGTGTTCAGAGCCTGGATCTGATGTCCTGGGAAGTGTGACTACTTTTCTACCAGTAGCTATTGGAAGAATCATGATGCTCATTCACAGTACAATTATGATTCTGATTGAATACATGGTGCAGTGTCGAAACTGTACCAGTAGTTTGGCTCTAAAGAGGACAGGAAAGGAGTGATCTGTCAGAGCCATAATTAAGGTGTATTCTCAAGGTGGGAAGTAGGTTACTGTATCTTTATCTCTTAAACTGGATGGATTGGTTGTGTGGAAGTCATGACTTTTTGTGACTAGGTGTTAATGGTGCAATTTCTGGTTAACTAGGAGAAGTGGAGAAACTGGCTAAGGAAACTGGCAGGGTTTTTTTTTTTGTTTGTTTCTGTGGCTTTTTTCTCTTATGGTGGCAGTTTGACAGGAAGGCCTGACTTTGCCAACAGTATTTTTGGGAGTACATAAAATAAGCATAGTGGTTTTACTATGTGGTAGCCATACTGCATAGCTGCTGAACAGAGGAGGTCTTTTCTCATTTGTCTCTAATTCTCATGATCAACTTGTGCAAAGCATTCATGTCATCTTGTGCTTATGGAGATGTATGAATCAAGATGTAGAGAGTTTTCTCGATGCTCTTGTTCTTTAAGTCATCTCTTTGATATGGAAAAAAGCTATTTATATTTCATATAGGATACCACTCTTGCATACCAGCAGATGTCAACAAAGCTTTGCTGCTATGGCATGTGTAAAGACTATTTGAAAGCATTCCATCAGGTCACACTATATGGACTGCAGGCTTTCAAATCCCAAAGTGCGCATGGCTGTCTAGATTTTAATGCTTTTCCTCTAGAACTTTTCTACTCTAAATGTAGGTAGTGCAAAGATTTGAATTGGAACATGCTATGATGATGATAGGATAACTAGGTCAAATGATGTTGACACTGTCACTCTTTCCAGAGTCACTGATTAGTAATCTACCTTGAGAGAGACTTTATATTGATGTTATGCTTAGGAAACCATTGACACACTTTTTCTGTTTTTCCTTCCTTTCCTTTTTAAAGGACTGAAAAATCAGAATTCCTGGTGATGCAGTATAGAAAGTGTGTAGAAGGAAGGATGAGATCACCCTTGGAATACTATACAAAATATTACGAAATGTTTTCATTCCTGGGTTACTTAAATGACAGAAGTTAGTGGCTGTGGAATACTGCTGTGATAATCAGGTTCAAGATAAGTCAAGGGCCAGATTTTGTCTATTTTCACTAATTAAATTATTCTTAACTGTGGGCAGTTTTGCTGCTGCATCATTTCTGAATTGATTCCAGATCAATTCCTTTAAGGAAAAGTCTTTCAGGTTGCAATTTATATCCATCCTGTGTTAGGAGGGGAGGGTCATAATTGCCTCCTTAAAGGGAAAAGTGTGGTTAATAACCTTAGAGATTAGTCAAAGAAATTGTATGTGTGTAAGGTGTTAAGTGGTGGTGAGCTTCATAGGTTTCCCTCTGTCCTTTCTAAGTATATCAACTTGCACAACTATGATTTACTCCTAAGCTGAAACTGGTTGCCCTAGTAAGTTTCTTGTTTAACAGTATTGTTACTCTGGTTAATATATTGTACTCCTTGCAAGAGTTGGAAGGAAGGATGTATGATGTTTCCTTGTTCTTTTAAAAGTATCCAAGTAAAATTGGCTTTTAAAATCATAATATATACACATGCTCACAAGTTGCTTAGTGTTTCTCTGTTAAAAGCATTACTGCATTGCAAGACACTGAAATAGAAGTTGATGGCAGAGATATAGCTGGCTAATTCTTCAGTTAACATGTTAATTGTAACTATATATTTATTCTGTTTACAATTGTTTCACTGTAATCGAAGTACAACAGACTTTAATTTCAGTTTAAGATAACACTAACTTTCTGTGTGGGATGCAATCTCTTCAAAAATCTCTGGTGGAATTGGATGCCAAAAGTATTTGGTGTGGTGTTATAAATTTGTAATTGCAGAGATGGTGATACAGAAATAGTGCTTCAATTTTAGTCTCCTGTCTGGAAACCTGAAAAGGGTTTCATTTGAGGCAAGTAACCACTGGGTGAAGCTGCTAATGTTTCGTTGTGAGGAATCCTGAGTTTTAAGTTTTGTCTAGATAATATATCTCCTGTTGCTGTAGGTTACTCCTGGGTGCCATTTTGTGGGTTAGTAGATTTTTTTTTTTTTTAAGTATGACTGTAAAGATACTGGAATCACAGTTCAGTAAAAGCATTTTACACATGCTTCACACACAGAGTGGTAATTACTCTTATTAGCTGGTTTGCTGTAATTTATTCCTAGTTTAGAACCAAAATGTACAGTATCTAATAGGACTGCTGAATTTTCTGAACTGTGGTTCAACGGCTAGTCATTGTGCAGTGTCTGGTTATGTTCCCTGAACGTGTGTAGTTTTGAGTCTTTTTAAAGAAAATGTTAAGAAGGTATTTAGGCAGGCAGATGTCTTGAATGTGTCTTCTGCCATGTTTTCTTCTGCATGTTCTACCTGACAGGGTTTTTCCCACTAGTAGCTATACTACTCACTCAAGCTTCTTTTCCAACTCTTGAAAAAGGTGTTACACACCTGAATCTCTGTTGTTAACTTGTCAACTTTATTTTTTACTAATGAATAATCAGGAATTCACGAACGTTCAAGGTGTCTGTGGAAGCTTCTGTGTTCAATTGAATTATCACCCTGTTTGAAGTACCAAAGACACAGACTATCTTATTTTATGTGTTAGTAAGGTGTAAATCAGTGACTTAATTAAGATGTCGAAAGTAAAACATGACTTAGTTTCAGAATTTGCGCTTCCACTTCTCTTTCAATGGAATGAGAGTTAAGTAAGTTGCCTTTAAGTTGGGATCTAGGTAAGTTCACAGGAAATAAATGTGCTGCATGATGTATATCACTATCAAGAACTCTCAGTAAAACTAAATAGCAAATTGCACTGAGGAGAAACTTCTCCATGCACCAGTATATTTCAAGCTGTGTGTGAAAAATCTCAGATCTCTTTTGGCTAACAAGTCTTGTCTCATTGCTAATCCACTTCTAATAAATGTGGAGGTTATTTGCAATTGGCACAAATAACTTATTGTTACAATGCAGTACTGAGGATGAAATACTAGATGATCTGTACTTTTCAGTGTAATGGAAATTTCTATGTAGGAAGAGAATTTAACTGTTTCTTGGCTAAATTCCTGTTGCAGTATGATAGAATTGTCAATATGTAACTGTATCTGATTTTTCCTTTAACAGTGCAAATGAACACCATAACTCAAAAGTGTTCTTTGGACTGAATAAGTGGATCCAGTTTTGAAAAAAATATGTTAATAAGAGCAGTTCTGATTTGAAATGCTAAAAATCTATTTTCTTTCCTCGTTTGTTACACCCCCTCTAAATCCACAGTTACGCTGGTGATTTTTTGTGTTTATGAAGATGTTATTGTACATGTATCACTGTTCTGCAATAGTGCTAGTGTGCTTTTTTTTCCCATGCAGTATGTCACTTGACTAGAAGCGTTGTTTCATGATAAGCACAAGCATGAAAAATACTATGTCTGCTTTATTTACAGCTGAGACCACAGTGGTGTTTTATTAGACACATTAAAGGGCTGAACTTGGAGCCTTCTGTAGTGGAATTCTTTTGTGCCCACACTCTAATATCTGTTCTCACTGGTGCTTTATTGGGCACCCACTAGCACTGATAACCAGCAATAACCTTTCAGTTATTAGGTTTTGCATCTGTTTCAAAATATTTTCCTAAGAAATATTGCATAGTGAGGAGAGACAAGACATACAGAACAGAACTTTCTTGTGTTTGTAGTGTGCATATCTTGGACCTGATCTGGTAACTGATAACTCAAAAATCAGTTGTGAACCATTATCTAATTCCCAGAATACAACAGGCAAAGCTATGGGCTTGTGTGAGTGCTCTAGTGGAATACAGACCTATCACATGGTGGTTGAGGTTGGAAGTGATCTCTGGAGGTCATCTTATCCATATCTGTAGGTTCTGCCAATTGCTGGCCAGTCATGGTCATACGCTAAAGTCTGTAACTCTCTTACACTAGGTACTAGGATATTATCCAACTTCCTTAAAACCTAAAAATGTAGTAAGTGAAAATTTCTAGCTCATTTTAAAAAAAATCATTTTTGTGACTCATTATTACAGCATTAATGTTTTCAGTTGCATATAATCCTTCATTCTTCTGGGATATGAAGACACAGAGTTTCTTCTAGTACGCCCTTGGTCTTTCTGACCAGTCTTTCAAAGAACAATATCATTGTTTCTTTTAGGCACGTGACATGCTTTTTTGTGATACCAGAAGATGTTATCAAATAAGGGTGGTTCCCTTGGCCAAAACATAAAAACTGCTTAGATGAGATAAACGTGACTCCTTTTATGCAATGCTTTATAATAGCAACAAACTTAAATTTTAAAGCAATGCTTTTCTATAAGTAGTAAGAACAGATTTTTTTATATGAAGGAATGATAGTATCATAGAATACTTTCAGTTGGAAGGGACCTTAAAGATCATCAAGTTCCAATCCCCCTGCCATGGGCAGGGATACCTTCACTAGACCAGGTTGCCCAAAGCCCCTTCCAACCTGGCCTTGAACACTGCCAGGGAGGGGGCAGTCACAGCTTCTCTGGGCAGCCTGTGCCAGTGCCTCACCACTCTACTAGGAGATAATTTCTTCATAAAATATAGAGGGTATATAGATACACTTTTGCATGTTTGATTGGAGGTTTTGTTGTCATGGTTGTAAATATTATTAATCTGTCCTTTGCTTTAATGTAAATATATTTTATTTTTTTCTTCCCTGCTTCTGAACTTGGGTGGGGAGAAACTTCTTCTGTAAGTGCTGCTGGAAACTGCAGAATCTGATGAGGGAAACATTAATACCTAGAAATAGTTTTGAGGTTTATTACTGCATTTCTAGGAAAGTCATCTGAAGGACAGGTACTCCAAGATATCAGAGCAGGGCAGTATGTAGGCTTATTCTTTCCTGTTGTGAGCTTCAGGTGTGCAGAGTTGGATGAGGAGCCTGATTAGAGATGGTAAAGCCATAAATGTAGCAGTGTGATATGGGTGAAACCATTTGTAAGTGACAGTTCTGTAACTGCTACCTTTAGAATCTGTGTTGATGGTGTGTTTGGTCTTAATATATCAGAAAGAGGAGTTTAATAATGTATCACATATTAAACTTCCCTACTGTATCCCTTCAGCACAGAACATACTTCTTAAAAGCATGATTTAGGTCCAGTCTACTTTGTTCTGCCTTTTATCTTACTGGGATTGAACCTCTATTTGCTCAAATGTTTTCTAAGCACTCTGCGATGCAGGCTGCTTCACAAATACTGCTTGAGCTGGTTTGTTGAATAGTATTCTCTGAATGGTATTCAGGGTCTTTCTAGTATATTCATTCTTTTTACTTGTTGCCTTGGATAACTAACATACTTTGCTTTGAGTGCTTCCTGCAGATTTCTTACAGCAAACATTTAAGTTGTGGTTAAATGTTTAGGTGTTCGTCTGTCTTGGCAAAACAGAACTGCCCTTTGAAAAGCAAACATGCAAAAAGAATGTATTTATGCACATGTATTTTCAGTGTATATTGAACTTTTATTGTGAAGCTGACAGTTGTGTTGTGAAGCCACATGAGACTTGTTTTCTGTATCTGTCATCCTTCCATTTTAAACAGGGAAGAGTGTGTGGGAAGAGACTTCTCTATCTTCCTTTTCCCTGGAATGCCACTCTCGCGCTCCAAACAGCATTACCTTACAATGAATAATAGAATAGTTTTCAGGGAAGTGAATAATTTATTTCCTGAAAAATTGATCAAATGACAGCTAAGTCAGAACTACAGGAAATGCTGTAGCTGAGACTTGGAACTTGTGGTACAACAATATAAACTTTGAAATGAAGAAATAAAACACTTTGCGCTGTAGAAGTCGCTGCATTTGGAATCTTGCAGCTCTCTTAGAAAAGATCAGGTGTTTGTTTCTTGAGGCTGTTGAAACAATTCTTAAAAATATTTATTACTCTGTCTGCTAACAGTTCACTCTAAGTGAAGTTGAATGCAGAGGTCATCTGTGTTAGTTTTACGTTCATTGAATTCTGAGGTGTGCTTTATGCAGGGAACATAACGGAAAAGCTTAAAACTTCTGCTGTGTCATTCTTTAATTTTTCTGTTTGCACAAGTAGGGTTTTTTGACTTGAGTATCAAATGCCATCCCTAGTCTGTTACTCACATAAAAGATAACTTCTCAACTTTTCCCCTACCCACAGGAGCCCTTTGAAGATGGCTATGCAAACGGTGAAGAAGGCACACCAGCTGGGGAAGAAGCTGCTGCTTACACACCTGATAGCAAAGGGGTGGTCAAGTTTGGATGGATAAAAGGTGTATTGGTAAGTTTGATGTATTGCATCTCACTTTCTCATGAATAGGATCTTTCCAATAACTTCTTTTTTTGAGAGAGATTGTGATAGCACTGAACAAAGAGAAGATTGTGAGAGATGTCAAAAATGCTATAATTTTAGGAAAGGTTGCTCTTACTTGTGCTAAGGTTTAAGTAAACAGGTCTTAAAGGGATCATGATTTTTTAGCACAATTTTTAGTTCTGAATTTGCATAACTCCCAAGAAGAAAAAAATACAATGTAAGTATAAATATGTAGTAGAAAAACTACATGTGGATCTTAAGGTACAAAGACAAATATGAATGAAGTTAATTCAGTTAGTGGCTGTTCTTTTCTAATTTGTAAAATCTTGAAGTGTTAGAAAACTTGGATTTTTATTTCTTTTTTGAGAAGCAAAAAATACTTTGAGTAGATGACCTACCTGCATCTGGAAAAACTTGACCAGGATTAGGTATTAATATGTTGTTGAATCTGTTAGTAATTTGCTCCTAAGCGTGGAAGTCTTAACACTAAACACGCTATAGTCATGGTGGAAAAGATGTAGTGTGTCCCCGTTTGGAGTAGTGAAAAATTTAGGGTGACACAAGGGATTTCATTGCATGTCTGTAGTGATTTTTAATATTTTCTAAAGAGAAAGCATATACTCTCCAAAGCTGTAAGAATTTTCAATAGTGGATGCAAATGGAATAGCTGATTAAAAGATCAACTTGAGTATTCAGGATACCTAACTTTAGTTCAGCAAGTTTCCACTGTGTATTAGCAACTTAAAAGTCTTGAAGTAGCTTCTCCTTGGGAGAAGGAGAGTGCCTGTGGTAGCTGTGAAACAGGTATTACAGACTCATATTGATGTACAGCAATCAAGGACGGAGTTGTTCATTCAGAGCAGTTATGAAGCTGACTTTGAATTTCTCCAATCCCAAATTCCGTATTGGACTATTTTTTAAAGCAACACTGGGGTGAATGTTGCTGACCATTTTCTTCCACAATCTATAGAAAAGTTTCGAGGATGTTCTCCTTTTCAGTAGCTTGAAAGTTGTCGTTATTATTTCCTAACAGGCATAAGCCACCTGGATGAATGTTTCCAGTTCAAGCAACTTGCATTTTACAAAATACTTTTTTAATATCTGAAAACTTCCTATGTTTTGTGCTTTGTAGAGGTCTTGTCTTCCTTCTAGCCCTAATGACCAGCTAATTTTTTTGTGGAGTTGATATTGTAGAAAGAGAGAAAGACCTAAGACCTCTCTTTAGTATTTGGTCTAAATTCTGTACAATGCAAACTCTCTTGAGGGCTAAAAGTTCAAAAGGCTAGAACGAAAAAACAAAATCCCTGTGCCCCTATTTTGTTAGTCTGGAGCCATGTTGTTAAGATACTGAAGTTCTAGGACTGGGAAGTTGTAGGGAACTGTTTGGGGTTTTTTTTAAGAATTTAAAAATTATTTACTTACTGCTTGAGTGCATTTTTTTGAGTTTGTGGGAGATCTGAACTGAGGCTGTAGACCTCAGTCTTACATTTAGTCATGTATTCTGTATTACGAATCCTGGATCCTAACGGTTAGGATCTCGATTACTTATATTATTTGTTCAAGACAAACTGAAGTACTGTAACTTCATGTTCAAAGTAGTAACTCTTTAATCATATTCAGGTTCACTTTTAACTTCAGACCTAAACTTGTCAAAAGAATACTTTTTTTTAATTAGACATGGTGGTAAGATATTATTGTGGCAAGATAACTTCAACAACATTAAAACCTGAAATGAAGAATGAGTGGAAATGACTGCAGATGTAAGGCCTAATGGATGTAAAATTTTTCTTTTAATTTAGGTACGATGTATGTTAAATATTTGGGGTGTGATGCTCTTCATCAGACTATCATGGATTGTAGGACAGGCTGGCATAGGTATGTGTACTAATGCTATAATCTTGTTTCAATAACTTCTAAAAGTGATCTTAAAGAGTTGATCCTGAGCTTGCACTTCAAACAGGTGTAGAAAGTGACCTTAATATTACTAGTTTTTAAAGTAAGTTGTGCTTATTAAATCTTTCAGCACAATGAAGTCACTTAGACTTCTTCATTTAGTTATAAGGTAAATTGATGTTTATAGTAATGTCTTCAGTGAAATGTAGAAATAAACTTTTTATCTCTGGCTATTGAAATCTGCACATGGACAGTGTAGTATATAAACAGTTCTCTTTAAAGGCTTAACTTAATACTGAACTGCAGAAGATCTCTCACCTGCAAAACAGGTGTTCCCATGATGCTCTAAGATACAGCTTTTACATTGCTGATTAAAGAAAACATTTATTTAGATTTGCTTGTAACTTGGAAACTTCTTTGTACAGGAGTTCTTTTTCTTTGAACACAGCTTTTTGCTGTGTGGGATCGCACAGGGAATGTGTGTTGTATTTGCAAGACTACATGTTTAAACCAAATTAAGCTGAAGATTGGTACTTTTTAATACTGCTGTACTTATATCTTTCCCCCTTTACCCACACTCTGTTTTCCAAAAGGTCTGTCTGTCTTGGTTATTGGAATGGCCACTGTTGTGACAACTATTACAGGACTGTCTACTTCAGCAATAGCCACAAACGGGTTTGTGAGAGGAGGTAAACATATTTTCATAAACTTTCAGCGATCTGAAGCATGTACCTTAAGGATGGAACCTCTAATTTATTTTCTGGTTTTTAGCAGCAAGGAAAAAACAATATGGATGAGATGTAGGGCAAAGTTAGTTTTCTGAAGAGCAGAACCTTTTGTATGTTCTGTATTTGACTAAGGAGTCGTGCAATTAATGAAAAATCAATAATTTGCCTACTAACTTGATTTGACAAATGGCTTGATTTTCCACTATGGGGAAGATACATCTGTTCTTGGAGTACAAACACTTTGAGATGCATAGCTGGGAATGAATAGGGTCTTGGTATTCTCTTGCATATTTGCTGCTGGGTTAAGAGTGTGCATGTATGCTTGTGTATGTGTTCATGTCCTGAAATCAAACCTACTAATGAAAAAAAAAAAAAAGCATCCTATGAAAGCACAAACTGTATCTGTGTGAGAAGGATGCAAAAGGACATATTCTTGTTCTGTTGTGATTTTTCATAAGCAGAAGTTCTCCAAACTCTCTCCAGCTTTCCTGAAAGTGATGGTTTTCATTCCCTATCATGTAAACCATGTGCTATTGTCAGCAGTTTCTATCAAAATGGTTTTACAAATGGTTGGTGCCTTTGACATCCTCAAACTTGATATTACAAGAGTGCTACTAGTAAGAAAATGTGGTATTAAAATAGAAGCTTATAAAATTCTCTTGAGTAAGAATTAAATAAATATCTTACTATTAAAATAAAATAAAAATCTCACTATTGCAAAGTAAACAGAACCAATGGGAAGGAACAGCTGTGAATCTTAGTGTTATGTCAAGCTTAGTTTCTAAATGTGCTTTTGTTTTTAAACTCCATTGTATATACCAGATTTTCCTGTTCTTAAGAGAGCTATTTTTTTAGTCTTTAGAGTTATTCTTGCAAAATAATACTTCATTAAAAAAATTCTAAGTACTGAATGGGAAGAACTGTAGAATAAAATCAGTAAATAATAATAAAAAAATATCCTCTTGCTCCAGTCTGAAGTTGTTGAGTGGACATTAAACATTTGATACCTGCATGTATTTTGCATACATGTAATGCAGTTACATTGAATGTAACTGCAATGAAATTAAGGATCTTCTGTTGCAAATGTTTAATACTGGTGCAATTACTTCAGATTGGAGCAGGAGGATTTTTTGAGTCTAGAAAGCTTGGTCTTAAATTAGAGAAATGTGCCTATGCTATATTATTTTATTTGTTTAAATTATACTCTCCTCCAATGCCATAGATACTGTTTTCCATTTGTCACGTGGATTTTGAGATATATTTGTCAAGCTCAAAAATACAAGAACAGGTTCTGAAAAACAGAATGGCAATGCAATTGTTTTGAGTTGCATTGGAGGGTAGAAAATGCCCTTAACAGCAGAGCTTGAAGAAACAGGTCATGGAGATTTAGAGCTTGAGTGGGTTTATTACAATCTACTTTGCCTATTTCTTGAGCTATAGCTAATGAAAATGTATAATAATAGAACTATGCAGTAGTTTGAAATAAGCACAGTAATACTGCTGCTTGTTTTTAATCATAGAACTAGTTGCATAGCTGAATTATATGATGCAGTGCATGAGTCAGATGATTATTTCCAACTGGTGTCTTTTATTAAGAACTTTTAAATGCATTTCCTGATTCTTAAGCATACCTGTCCCTAAATTCTGAGTTTTGCCTTACTTTCTGGAACATCAGGGAAGATGCAAGAACAAATAGCATTGTAAAATCTAAATTGTTGAGGACTGTCTATAGTTAGGCTTTTTTTCATGTAGTGATTATTTTCTTTCAGGAGGAGCATATTACTTAATTTCCAGAAGTCTGGGGCCAGAGTTTGGTGGTGCCATAGGCCTGATTTTTGCATTTGCCAATGCTGTTGCAGTAGCAATGTATGTTGTTGGCTTTGCAGAGACAGTTGTGGAGCTGCTAAAGGTATATGGATGTTAGTGATTATGTTGATTGTGCTGTCCTTTATGCAAGTTTGAGCAGTCATCTAATCATAGAATAGTTTGGATTGGAAGGGACCTTAAAGGTCATCTAGTCCAACCCCACTGCCAGAGCAGGAACATCTTTAACAACATTAGGTTGCTCAAAGCCCCATTCAACCTGATTTGAGTGTCTCCAGAAATGGGGCATCTGCAAACTTCCAGAGCAACCAGTTCAGTGTTTCACTCATTGTAAAATAATTTTTTCTGCAGATGCAGTTGGCATCTACCCTCTTCTAGTTTAAAACCATCACCCCTTGTCTTATTGTTACAAGCCCTATTGTACATGTCTGTCCCCACCTTTCTTATAAGCCCTCATTTCAAGCACTGAAAGGCTGCAATAAGCTCTCCCTGGAGCCTTCTCTTCTCCAGGCTGAAGAAGCCAAATTATCTCAGACTCCCCTCGTAGGAGGGGTGATCCAGCCCTCCAGTCATCTTCATGGACCCCTCTGGACTTGCTCTAACAGGTCCATGTTTGTCTTGTACTGGGGGTCCTGGAGTTGAATGCATTACTCTGTGTGGGGTCTTGCAAGAGTGGAGTAAAGGGGGCAGATTCACCTCCCTTGACCTGGGAAGTCATGAAGAGCTGGCCACACTTCTTTTGGTGCAGCTAAGTACACAGCTGCCTTTCTGGGCTGTGAGCATACATTGTCAGCTCATGTCCAGCTTTTCATCCATCAAGCATTACCCACCAAGCCCTTGTCATCAGGCCTGCTGTCAGTTCCTTCATCTCTTAAGGTAAAAAACTTCTGTAACTAAGCTACTTTTTGCCAAAACAATTATTGTTGGCATCACATGAAAACTTCCCATGTTGTTTATGTCCCTGAAAAAAGAAAACATATTAATTTGTAGTAGAGTTCAAGGTGGCTGTTGAGATACAGAATTGGAAGTAGTTAATACTGAATTTCTTACTAGTGAACTGTTTCTTGTAGCTGATGGTTATATTAAGCTTATTTTCAAAGGAGTTCTGCCTATTAAAATAATTTCCTTAAGTTAAACAGAACTGAAGTAGTATTTGTGTGGGTTTTTTTGATTAAAGATAATACAGAGAAGAACTCTACCATACTTGTTGTAGATGAGAAGTTTAGTGAACAACAAGTAAAATACACGTAGAGGTGCAAGACGATAGCAGTTGCCTTGCCAATTTATTTAATTCTCTGGCAGTTGCAGGCAGTACATTCTCTCCAGGGATTAGCTATGCATAGCAACTATCGCTTCCGTTTAGAAGAGTCAGTCACTTCAAACAAGGCAAAAACCAAATCAGCTATGTCTGTACAGGGATTTTAAAATAAGTAAGTTTGTGGTATAGAGGTTAATTCTGTTAATGAATTTAAGTCAATAAAATGCTGTTACACAGTAGGGAAGATAAGTACTTGATAAAGTGCATGACTGTATTTTTTTGTTTTGTCAGGAAAATGGAACGTTGATGATTGATGAAATGAATGATATCAGGATCATAGGCGCTATCACAGTGGTTATATTGCTAGGTATTTCTGTTGCTGGAATGGAATGGGAGGCAAAAGTAAGGAATGATTATCTTTTCTTTTATTCTCTGCTTCATAATTTTGATTGTTTTCTATCTCAGGTGCTTTATTTATTTTTAATGTATTTAGTGCACTCTGTATTGCGTGCATGGTATAAGTTGATCAGTGGGCATTTTTTATGTAGGGGCTCTCTGTCTGGCACTAGTGTGTGCAGGTCTGGACAGCATTTCAGACCTTAGCTCACTTTGCTCCACTGGAAGCTGAGAACATAAAAAGCTTGATAATTACTCTTAATGACATTGTTGAGTAGGTTGACAGTATTACCCTCTTCTAGGCAACTACAGTGCAAGAAGAAAAGGTAAGAGCATTGATTTGGTAACTTTCCCTCACTGGGAACTTCACGTGAGCTCTGAAGCCAGTCTAAAAGTTAAGAGTTTCTCCTAACTCAAACCCGGTGTTCTTCCCATCCACTCTCTTCTGGTTTTGTTTTTCACTGGGAAACAAACAGACAATGGGATGCAATCACTACACCCAGCATTGAGGAGCTGTTGTGAACATTAGTGGTGACAAACATATAGGAGTGGGAACCTACTGTGGCTGCACAGTCTGAGGTCAGCTCTGATTATGAAAACAAACACTTACAGATCCTGCGATACCATAATACAGAGATTGCCTTACTAGTTTTCTGCTTTGCAGTACAAGGCAGTCTAGCTTTCTCGCTGTTTTGTACACCTGATAGGCTTTTTCTGAATATCTGTTCATAGTGTGCTCAGAAGTAATTGAGAAGAGCCTCACTTTGGTCTCCCAGCCCCCAGGGAGTGTGAGCAACCCAGGGTGCAGTGAACAGGGTGGGAAAACAGGGCATGGCATGTCACAAGGGCATGGTGCAGCAGTTTGTGTGGCACTTCATGCAGGTAGGGCATGGGCCAGCTCACCTAATGGCCATCACCATCCCAGAAGAACTAGAACCAACTATGGTCTTCACTTGGCAGAAAATGATTGCCAGAAGGAACATGGAGACCCAAGCAATTGAAAGGGACTTTAGAGCATTGGGACAACTAGCTAGAGGTGCAGGAGCACAGGTGGTGTTTTTCTCTGTCCCTTTAGAAGCTGGGAAAAGCACTGAGAGGAGCAGAAAAACACATCTGATGAACATGTGGCTAAGAGGCTGGTATTGTCAGTGGAGCTTTGGGTTTTTTGATCATGGGATCGTTTATTTGGTACCAGGATGACTGGCAGCAGATGGGATGGGGTCCACCTGTTCCAAAGGAGGACAAAGATCCTAAAATCCTTATGGTTCTAAGTATAGCATTTATAACTCTTTTGAACACTGAAGGCAGTTTTTCACAAACCTCTCAAACATGAGGCCTTTCTGTGGGCTGCAGTTCTCCACAAACTGACCCAGTGTGGGTCCCTTCCATGGGGTGCAGACCTTCAGGAATAGACTACCCCAGTGTGGGTCCCCCACAGGGTCCTAAGTCCTGCTAGCAAACCTGTTCTAGCGTGGGCTTCTCTCTTACCGTTCCACAGATCTGCTAGGAGCTTGCTCTAGAGTAGGCTTCCCATGTAGTCAGAGTTTCCTTCAGGTGTATCTACCTGCTCCTGCATGGGGCCCTCCATGGGCTGTAGAGGGAATCTCTACTCCCTGTCATCTTCCATGGGCTGCAGGGGGACAACCTGCTTCACCATGGTCTTCTCCATGAGCTGCAGGGGAATCTCTGTTCCATTGTCTGGAGCACGTCCCCCTCCTTCACTGACACTGGTGTCTGCAAAGTTTCCTACATCTTGTCCTTCATCTGGCAGCAAAAAGTGGACAATTGCATTGTGGTGCTACCACTGTTTCTGATTGGCTTGGTGTTGGTCAGCAGCAGGTCTGTCCTTGAGCTGGCTGGTATTTACTCTGTCCAGCATAGGAGAAACTTCTAGTAGAGCTTCCCCTCCTTGCCTTGCCCCCAGCAGCACCTAAACCACTACCAAAACCTTGCCACACAAATCCAACCACATCACTGTTGTATAAAATAGCAAATAAAAGCCGTTTGATTCCTGATGTAATAAAACTCTTTATGAAACAAATACTGCACAGTGAAGCAAGGGAAAATCTTATGATCATGGCAATTATAATAAAAAAATATTCCCAGTGTTTGTGTGCATTTAGCTCTTACCGTGTAAATTTGTTCTATCTACTTAAAGTCTTCTGGAATGCTTTTAGCAAAAATTTTAAGCGTTTTGTCTTTGGAAGTATAACGTTGAGAGGTATGGTAATAACCAAATCTCTTTCTAAACTTACAAGTTATTCCTATTCCTTTAATAAAAATCCTGGGACATGTTCATTCTTGCTTGTCTTATTTATTTGTGGAAAACTAACTGAGAAGACTAACCTGAATTTGGAATCAAGTAAATATTTACACCATAGAGTACAACATTGATGCTTGAAACTGTGAAAAAAAAAAAAAAAGTTCTTCTGTCCTGACTGCAATCATTCTATTTCAGGCACAGATAGTCTTACTGGTGATCCTCATACTTGCTATTGGGGACTTTGTCATAGGAACGTTTATTCCTTTGGATAGCAAGAAGCCTAAAGGTTTCTTTGGTTATAAAGGTATGTTGGAACAGTTAGTATTGTAAAGAATACCTTTGCAAAACAGAGACATGCTGTCATAATGGAATTAAACATCTGAAATAGCTTATAGTCCCATTTAACTATAGAGAATTATTTTGTTTTCTTTCAAACTTCTGCTGTTTTATACCTTAAACCTATTGGGCCAAAGCTTGGCTCTGCCTGATTAGTATCAATTACATTAAATTTTAAAAAGCTGGATGATACTGTAAGTATTTTTCCCTGGCTATTTCAGTTTATTGTGTTGACTGTTCTTTTGAACTAGGGTGAATTCAGACTTAAACGTCCCACACTTAACTTTAAGAAGGTCATATGGGTGACATTCAGCTTTTTCTGGGAGCTAATAATGTCTGGAAAGGGCTAATAATGTAGCTTCTAAATGAATGTTGATGTTATCTTTTTCTACAGCTGAAATATTTATGGAGAATTTTGGGCCAGATTTCCGACAGGAGGAAACTTTCTTTTCTGTATTTGCTATTTTCTTCCCTGCTGCAACTGGCATACTTGCTGGTGCAAATATCTCAGGTGATCTTGCGGTGAGTAGTGAATTAGCAAATATTGTTCACAAACACTTGAACGTATGTTTCTCTCTGTCATCAGTGTCCATTGACTTCTTTTTTTATAGGATCCTCAGTCAGCCATACCTAAAGGAACGCTTTTGGCCATCTTAATTACTACATTGGTTTACGTTGGGATTGCAGTATCTGTAGGTAAAGAGAGAATATTTTTACCTTTATCCTTTCATGCTCATTTTGAGGGTGACTTTGATATGGTTTATGTGAAATAGTTACGTAATTGACTTTCACACATTGGAAAGTAACAGGCAGAGGTTTCTGTCTTCTATTGTTGGAGGCTCAATTTCCAGCTGGGTTTATAATTTCCTAAAAGTTTTAATGTGACAGGCTCAGATTAAAGATGACAAGTCTTTATATGAAGTTTTCACATTTGTTGCACTTATTTATGTTAAAATACTTAAAATTTAGCAATGGGGTAATCCCTGGATTAGAAAAGTGCGTTTTCAGAAAATACTCGATGAACACCTTTGTTTGAAGATGACAGTAGTCTGCCACTTACCTGAAGAGATTGTGGGATGATCCAGTAGCTCTTTGGTTTATGCGTGGCCAGACTGCTTTCAGAAGTGGTGTCACATTCAGAAACACTGTCTGTATTTTATTTTCATGTGGTAAGAGGAGAAACAATCATAGACTGATCCTCCCCACTCCACAGGGGTTTGAAGTTTTCTATAGAAGTTGTGGGGCTTGACAGTCTCTTTGTCAGTTTTTCTCCAGAGCACCAATGGTCAACCAGGTTTTTCCCACCCATGAAATAATTGTATTCCAGTAATCTTCAGAAGATAAAGACTGTAATCCTATGTCATACATATGTTGCATTTGATTGGAAATGTTTTTACTCACGTCACATAAATTAGTTTCTGACAGAAATAATCAAGTTTTCTTACATGAAAGACATTAGCTTTCTAAGCTGTCTTGCCTTTTGAGTGAAATTCTCATTAGTAAGCGTAGCATTGATATTACCACTAATGATATTTCCTTTCCAAAGATACCAATCTTGCTAGTCTGCCACTGTTGGCAAACACTGGACTGTAGCTCTGCCAAAGAGTTGCTCTGTAGTGATTGTGCTTTATGCAGCATAATGACCCACACTTACTTCCTAATTAGGTTGACTGCGTAGATCTCTGCTACCAAATTTGAATACCTTAGAACTTGAACCCACATGTCATTTTTAATGGAATACTTTCATCATCTTTCAAACATAAATAACCATGTTTTTCCTATGTGAAAGGAAGTTTACAAAACCAACTGAACATAAAATCAGTGCATCAGGAATATGCTGCCTTACTTGCTCCTGTAACTTAACACTTGACAATTTTACTAGTTAGAAAAGGACACTGCTATTGCAGAAGTCAGAGATTGAAATGAGAAACTTTTTTGAGGCATTGGATCAGACAAATACTTTTATTCCTTTCCCCATACAGTGTTACCCACTGTAAGTTTTCAGACTAATGATAAGTCATTAAAACTTTGAAGGAACTAGTATGTGTCACTCAAGTAGTCATGTTTGAAGGGAAGATGGTGTTCTGAATTTAGCTCAGTACTTGTGTGCTCCATAATAAGTAAGAAGGTAAAGAAACTGAGTATAGAAGAACTAGAACTAAGAAAACTGCTAGTTCTACTGGGCAGCTATTTCAATAGCAACGGTAAGGAGAAAGTGTGCAGTTCCATGTTTTTAGCAAGGAGCAAATGCATATGTATAACTGGCAGGGTGAAGATTGCATAAGCAGCTTTTATACCAAAATTCTTGAAAGACACATTTTAAAGAATAACATTTATTGCTTTGAAAAAAGACAGAAGCTCTAATAGAAACCCTAAACTTCTGAGTAGGGCTAAGACATGCTTTCTGTACACAGGAAAATAAAATAAACTAATGAGAGCCTCACAGTAGCTGCTTGTAGCACTGGAGAAGTTACACGTTCTCAGCTGCAGTCTGACAGACTCAGGATAGTATCTCTGGAATTCTTGCCAGTTGCATCTAGTTAGGAGATACTTGTCAACTTTCTCAGGTTTAGAGCATGGCAAGACAAGCAGGTTTTAGTTTCTCCTAGTCCTTGAGAGTTGAAATGTTTTGTCTTCACCAGTGAAGTTACAAATAATTCAATCATAACTTCAATTAAAAATCCATGATTCAGAGAAACAATATATTGAGCAAAAATTGTGCTGTTAAACTTTTGTTTCCTCTGTTAAAACTTCCCTTTTTTTACTAGACTCACATTTATTTAAAAGCTGAAGATCATCTCAGGCAAGAGAGCAATTAGCTGGCTTGTTTGTATTTTTTCTTCATAGTGAACATCTGCTTAATACTGAAATATATTAATATGTAAATGCATTCTAAAGTTGCTCTGTGAGTATATGCTTATATAAAAAGGGAATTGAGCTTGGGACATGTTCTCAAGATCAAGTTCAGTCTTTTAATGCCCTTTTTTGATTGTATCCACTCTAGGTTCCTGTGTAGTTCGAGATGCCACAGGCAACATAAATAACACCATTGTCACTGAGCTGACAAATTGCACTACTGCAGCTTGCAATTTGAACTATGATTTCTCATCCTGTCAGGCAGGGTGTCATTATGGGTTGATGAACAATTTCCAGGTACGTAACTTTCTCCAAAATCTGTTTATTTGCTTTGTGTTTGTTTTTTTTTTAAATTTCATATTAAGAAAAACTATAGGCTAGAAATACCTCTTTCCATAAAGATAAGGTTTTAGCTGTTAAGGGGTACACTGTAGCTAGTAGGTAGAAGAAGAAGGTAACTATGTGGGTGCTTATATGTATGTGGTATAAATATTTCCTTTTCTTCTGACTAAACCACTTAGGTGGTGACTGCAGCTCTCTTCTGATATCTGAGTGTCCTCATTTAGTGGAGCAGATAGAAGTACTCATTGTTCAGTAAGGATGCATAATATTGTACCTATTGCCAGCTGACCTAAGCTTGCTTTGTGGTAGTCCATCTTTGCCCTAGAATTTTCTAGGAGGCATACAAAAAAACTGGTCAGAGATCAAGCTGAAGTCCACTAATGAAAAAGGCATGTGGCTTGTGGATTTTGATCAGAAATAAATGTACCACATGTACTACTTGCAAGCTAGGCGGACAGCCTTACCTGCAAAGCTGGGTGGAAAACTTCCTTTGTACATGCTGAAATAATGTTGCAGTGAGGGCCTTGCCATTAAAGGAAAATACAATTTTTATAGTGAAGTAACACAAGTATTCACGTGGTGTTACTTTATTCTGGTTTAGAAAAAGTCTGATTTGTGCAACACTTCAGAATTGCTCTTGTAGGAATAATTATTCTGCAAAATGTGGTGACTCTTCATTTGTTTAAGCTCAAAAGAACTCAGTATATCATGAAATGTATAGCTGAGAGTAGCATAGAACTGGTTTCCTCTGGTTGTAGCTTTAAGTCATAATTTTGGTAAGGTTGCTTATGGTAAACATTGCTTCTGTATCTAAGTTAGTCCTTGATGTTCTAGTTTCTTACCATTTGGTCGGAAGAGTACTTCTGTCTCCCAAATTACTCTTGCTTCTGTCTGTGGAAAAACGAGTGGGTCCTGAATAAGAAAAGTTACTTTCAAGGCCAGGGGCTGCTCAGAGAATGCAGTGCCCATTACCACCCCCCTTTTTGTTCTGTTTTTGAAAACTTTGTCATGATGACTGCACAGCATCTCTGGGCAACTTGCAGCAGTGCTTAGCCACCTCTGTGGAATTTGGTTTTTCTAAGATAAGGGTTGAATTTCCCTTGCTCTTTGGTTTTGGTTTGTTTTTTTTTTTCCTGTCATTCTCACTGCTTTCTCCGCATCTCTGAGATGAGACTGATTCTGTTGTTTCGGAAGCTGTCAGAGGGCATTTGTTTGCATGAGAGGCTGTCTACCTATAGATGATGCGTGTCTATTTTCTAACTAGACTTAATAGCTATTAATGGTAGCTATAAGGAGAGGGTTGTTTTTAATATGCCAGTCATGAAGGCCAGTGGAGGGGGTGGTGCTCCAAGTTTATGTAACTCTCAAGCTCTTCATGCAAAGTTAAGTTCTTTGGTTAGTTTAGATTTGTTCTGTAGGAGAACCGATACACAAATACAATTAATCCCTAAAGTGTGCAAAGATTGTTATTTGTCTTACAGCTTGTAAACATTCAGGTTCTGAGGTTGGAAGTGCCAGCTTACTAGTGTACAACCTGGCAACTTTACTGCACTTTATGCTGTATCTGGTTCTTCTGAGAAAGAATTGATTTGAACTTGGGTGGCTCAGGTTTTGAATGTGTTTGGGCAGCAAATGGATTACTTGTGATAGTATTTAGTGGTGAAAATTGTAGATGATGCAAAGACTCTTAAAATGAGAACAGTTGGTGAGACAGCCTTAGTCACACTTGCATAGAAAGACAATTATTTAGTTTCTCTTGCAATAAATGCAAATTAATTGCAGGTCCTTGCAGGCTTCAGGTATTTCTCATCACATCATCAGTGATACGTCTGTGTCCAGGCTGTCACTTGATAGAACTTAAGAAACTTGTTTTGGGGTCAGTAGCCTCAGCCTGGAAGTTTCCTAGGGTAAGCTATAGTTTTGGGTAGTCCAAATACATTTATCTTTGGATGAAAGTCGAAAGTAGCATGAAGATCCATTCCAGAAAACAGTGTGAAATTTTGGCTAAAATATTGCTCTTAGAAAGGAAGGCAGTTATAAAACAATGGAAAAATACTAGGGGAAATTAAATAATGCATTGTACATACTCATTATAAAAATCTTAACTTTAAAGAAGCTGATGCTTCATGTGGCATTTTTCTCTGGGCCACAATGACTGGGCCAAAAAACTAAACTGTAGTCAAAATATGATGATTAAATATCCCAAGTGTTTGAAATTTAAAAAGCTGTTTTAACAGCAAATGCCAAGCAAATGTAATGAGTCCCTTAGTAGCAGTAACTATATATCTGTCTCGCCACAGCAGTGGTAACAGGGCAACTCTTACTAGGTATCCCAGTCTTTCCAATCCTGTGTGTTCTTTCAAGGATGAAAATTTCAGCGCTATAGCTACTTGCTTATGCAGAGTCCTTGGTTTTGTGGTCTTGAGGTTTGGATTATGGTGTGTATGTTGGGGAGGGAGGAGTATTCATGGCACACTGGTTCTAGAACTCTTTCCCCTTTTGTTCCCTTGCTTAGAAGAAGCTCCCCACTATATTTTACACTCCTAAATCATTATTTTTTAAAACAGATGTAATACTCAAAAATAGGTAGTATAAAGAAGTGGAGGCAGTGAACAGAACCTAGAAAGAGAATGTAAAATCAAAACAGATTCAAAGAACCAAATTTCCAAGAAGTTGGTGCAAGTCTACTAGTGAAGGCTCCAAAATAATGTTTTAAATTCAATGGGGGGAAAAAGTTACGGAGGCTTGTACATGGATTCTGTCCATGAGAAATTTTTCCAAGGAAAATGGATTAAGCCATCCTTGCAGAAAAGAAAATTTTCATACTGCTTTTACAAAGACTATTCTATGCTTGTTTATTATGTTGCTGTAGCAAACGTTTCTTTCTAAAATACCTGTCAGTAAAGCATTTACACTGTTAACTTCTCCTCTAAAAATACAGTGTAGGGTTCTTACAAACTTGGATTTATGATTGCAACTTTTTCTCTTGATTGTGAACCTAGCTCAAACCTGAGCATAGGAGGGATATCTTAATATCTGTGTTATGAGGGTTTTTTCATCTATGAATACGTCCTGCTTTGTTTTGGTCTCAGTTCCAAACGTGCTTCAGATAAATCTTTCTTCATTTGTTATACTACTAGGACAGCTACTTCATACTCCTCTTACCCATCTGCAGTTGTTGAATTTCTCTTTTTAGGCAAGGCATACATTGAACTGACCAGAGAAACCGATGTAGCGTAGAGATTCGGTTGGCTGTTCAAGAGACGCTGAAATCTTTGTTCTGGAGAAAAACGCTGAATTTTATTATTAGTTTAGCCCTAGGAATATGAATAAAACTTCATCACTCACCTATATATTGATCTTAACAGCATGTTGTACCTAGTAAAATTGCTTCAGACATCCAGATTTTACAAATTCAGGTGTCAGTAACATAAAAACTGAATACTTCTGCATGATCTTGCCTTCCTTCAGAACCTTTCCTGTAGGTGAGGTTGCCAGGGTGAAAGGTCCAAATGGAGCAGAACTTCAATCTAACACATTGTGCTTGAAAGGCATGGTTCTAGCTTTGGTCTACTGATTAGAACCAAGCTTTTTGCAGGTGGTTCCAAATTCTGAAACACTGTCGATTTTAAAGCAGTATAGACTTCTGTTTCAAAGAAAACTGTTAAACCATGTTTGCATTTTAAATACATGTTCTATATCTTAATTTACGTGACATAAACAAAGCTGGTTACGGGTATGGTATGGATGTAATCAGTAGAATGGTAGAAGAGGGTCTTTAAGCTATATGGCAACTAGACAACTCTTGTTTTAGTTCTAATTTAGGAATTTTTTTTTAGTGTCTTGTCAACAATGATCAAAGAGTTGGAGCACTTCTCCTATGAAAATAGGCTGAGAGTCTTGGGGTTGCTCAGCTTGAAAAAGAGGGACTCCAGGGGGACTTTAGAGCGGCTGTCCAGTACCTGAAAGGTGCCTGTAAGAAAGCTGGGGAAGAACTGGTCACAAGGGCATGTAGCAATAGGATGAGGCAGAATGGTATTAAAGTAGAAAAAGGAAGATTTAACTTCTTCAATGTGATGGTGATCACTGGAACAGGTTGTCCAAAGACGTGGTGGAGGCCCCATCCCTGGAGATATTCAGGGTTAGACTTGATGGAGCTCTGAGCGACCTGCAGGGCGGTTGGACTACATGGCCTTAAAGGTCCCTTCCAACCTCATATGTTCTATGATTTAGCTTAGTAAAGACTTAGCCTTCCGTTACTCAACCACTCTACTAAGAACTGCATATGGTATCTTGCTAACTGGGGTTATAATGATGTCCTAGAAAATGGTCTTAGAGAGATGGTAGATCTGTTTGTCCTGTTCTTGTGATTTTGAAATTGGAAACAGGCCTGACTTAGTGATGGGAGTTGTTTAGAAAAGACAGTGAGCTTACCCAACATGTTTGCTGATTTAAATTGTTTTTTCATTTGGACTTTGAGACCATGTTATTCAGCAATAGACTAGTCAAAATATGTAACAAAATCCAATATATCTTTCTTCCATGATTTATTTTTAATCCTCTTATGAGAATATGGAAACTTTTGATGTTGAATGTTTTGACCTGAGAATTACATGGTTGGAGTGTATATCATGTGAAGAGCCACCTTCTCTTGTTCTGAAACTCGGATCCTTTTATATCTCCTGATTTGTCCCTAGTTAATTCATTGTTGTGAATTAGAAGAGCTTTCAAGTGTAGGGTACATAGGATTTTATTTTTCTGTCTGTATAGTTAATGTTGCCATCCATTTCTAAAATACACTTTTTCATATACTTCAAAAAAAATTATTTTGCTTTCAGGTGATGAGTATGGTGTCGGGATTTGCACCTCTGATTTCTGCAGGTATTTTTTCAGCCACCTTGTCTTCTGCATTAGCATCTCTTGTGAGTGCACCTAAGATTTTCCAGGTAAGTATGGAAGCAAAACCGTAATCTTCAAAAGAATAATTTCAGTTGACTTCTAAATTGTTAGGTTTTCAAAGGGGACTCTGACATACTGTCATTATGATTCATGCCAGTTGACATCAGTGGGTTGATAAAATATTTACCTGTTGCTTAGAATGGGAAAACAGTGTGGTGTTACTATTAGTAAGAGTACCAATACTATAGTTTGTTCCAGATGTTACGTGTTTCTGGTTAATTCAGAGATTAGTTGTGGTGTAATTGATGTTACAGGAGTTTACAAACTCATTTAGATGTTGTCTGTTGTAATGGTGGAGCACATACAAAAATAACAGATTAGTTAATTTCTTAAAGTAATCATGGAAGGAGAAAGTATGAAGTATGTGGAATATTAATCCTCAGACAATACATTAGCAAAGTAACTGTATACCAGTTCTCACGTAAGTAATTTATGTTGATGTTGTGTTCCTCGATTAATTTTGCTTAAACTTCTTTTTGACCATTTTGTCTCACTGTCTTTATAAGTTCTCTTTACTTGAGTAAAACTTCAGTGTCCTCTAATGACCTTCTTTCCCAAAAATGCAGTACGAAGTCAAGCAAAGAAGGGATTTTGCTACAAAACAGAAGCGGAGTATTGATGCAGAAAATTAGTGCATACATTGGGCAAACTTTCCACATTCAAGAAAACACAGTCTCTGAAGAAAGACTCTGTGGTTGTAAGACACCAGTAAAGCAAAATAGTCACAGTATAGCAAAAGAAATAGAGATTACTGAAGGAAAGAATATTGGAAATGCAAAAGATGCAGAGACAATTGAAAATAGAATTAATACATGGTAGCTATAAAGCACCTGCTTTCAGGAAAATAATACACAGTGGAAGACAGCATTAGCACTATATGGATACATTTTGAACAAAATGCATGCTGACGCTTGAATTTTATTTTTTTTTAGGCTTTGTGCAAGGACAACATTTATCCAGGATTTCAAATGTTTGCTAAAGGCTATGGGAAGAACAATGAACCACTGAGAGGCTATCTTCTAACATTCCTAATCGCTCTTGGATTCATACTAATTGGTTAGTTTGAAATTATAATAAAGCTCAATATCCTTTAGTCCTTTACAAAACATTCTATTCCATATCATGACTTGATGACTGTGTCTCAGATGTTTAATGTAGAGCTTAATTCTAAGCCAGCACTCTAAATCTGTCTAATTCAAGGGTTATTTTCTGTGGTCTTCTAGATACAACTGTGTCTAGAACTGCAACAACAGTTACTATACACTATAGCAATACTGCACTTTTATTGAGAATCACTAGTATCTTAGATACTACCAACAAAAATACATCTTTTGCTTGAGATAGATAGATAATATATCTTGGAAATACGGAAGTTCATTTCAGATTTTTCATAATTACAGACAGCTTCAGTAAACAGCAAACTTCCAGGAACAGTACATTTTGAAGTGTATTTTTCTATTAAGTTATAAACTGTAGAGATGAAAGCTGCTGCTGCAAAAGGAAAAGATAATCTAGGTAGAATTACATGTGTTCTGTGTAGATGGCAAGCGAATTGTGCTGTGTCTATCCATGAGTCCTGTCACAATTCTCTTAAACTTCTTTTCCTAGTTTTCTCTTTCATTCTTCCCCCAAGTCTGCTGAAGGCACAGGTATACCCATGATGTCCCTGCTGCAGCATGCGGACTGGGAGTTTGAGTACAGCAAATAGAAACTTGCAGGCTAACATGGTGCATTCTACATTTTGATTATTTTTTTTCTATGGGGAGAGTACATACATAAGTGTACCATGTAGCCTCAAGGAAAGAGGAGCATCAGGTTCTTCCGTCTCTTTTCATAAAGGAAACTGTACACATCACTCTTGTAATGGTTTTAGTGTATAATAGTGCACCATTGTAGTACCATTGACACAATGTTTTGTTTAAAATGCAGACAGATTAATGTTTGTCACACTGCTCACGCTAACTTTGTCTGTTGCCATTCACCATAGTGGATTGTCTCTTAAACTTAATGGTGTCTTGTTCTTTGCTGTTTGAGAATTGAGCTAAACCGTACTACGGATGTATTAATTCTCTGTCGACTGTTTCTGATGTTGTTTAGAGCCCAGGAAGTGTGGAAAAATGTATATATTCTTAAAAATTACTGTTTAAAAATGCTTCCTATTAGAAGATAATGTAGTAAATAAGAGACCTTTAAGACAGTATCTTTGTCTGAACAGAAGGGGCAAGCTGCTTTTCCTTAGAGTACATCAGAAAATAAGATTGTTTGTAGCAGATTTTATGACTCTGGAATTTACAAAGCTGTTGGGTGCTATCTTTCATAATAGTGTGCTTTGTTTCTTGTTTCACAGCTGAACTGAACGTCATTGCTCCAATTATTTCTAACTTCTTCTTGGCCTCATATGCCTTGATTAACTTCTCTGTATTCCATGCTTCTCTTGCAAAATCTCCAGGTAGGAATTACGTTTTGTGTGTGAGAGTTTAGCCTGCAATGTCTTTGAGTATATAGAATTTTTAAAAAAAATCATCTGTATTAGTAACTTTTATTTAGTTACTGAATATCTGTTTGACTCTTGTGGTGCATCATTACAAGCATAACACAGTGTGTACTTGGGTCTTTGGAAATTCTGAGGACAGAGTAATCCAGTAGGTCTTTTAAGCAACTAATTTTTTCATGTTTGCTGAGGGAACACAAGATAATCCTGTGTTTATTCAGAATCTCTTGAAGAAAGCTTTCTTCCAAGTCAACATTTTGTCATGTTTGAATTTCCCTGTTAATATCTTCCAGACCAGATGAAACTGGAGTGGCAGGTGGAATTGCCACATCTTGATAGCCTTTGTTGTGGGAGGCTAGTTAGAGTATAGGAGTAAGCCAAAACCTAGTACTTTACTTGCAAGGGAGATGTAAATGGTATCCAGTCCACTATGCATTTGTACTGAAATAATGACCTTAACGTCTTTAAAGTTGCTGAACTGGTAGATAGCCCTGTTTTGTCAGAGTATGTGTATAACTGTTTACACTCTAGTCTTGTGTATAATACATTTGTTAATCTTGGGTGTATTAGTGGGGATGTGAGTGTTTGTATACCCGATTTTGGACAAACTTCCGACAAATAAGAACGTGAAGCAGTGACAGTCCAGTATTTAGACATACTGAAGTTCTATTTGGATATACCTGTTGTCATTTTTTCGTGTGGTGACAATTTTTAGTCATGTGTAAAGAGTGAAATACACGGCTAGAAACAGTATGTAAGACAGGGAGTCAATGAGCTGATGATTCATGTTACACTACCTTTGAAAAAAAAGCAGGCAAAGCTATTGCCCACAGTTCCTGTAGCCTGATTCAATAGACATGCTGGCACAAGCATCTTCAGACTTCTCTGACACATGCTTTTTTAGAGGGAAAAATGAGGAACACTGCCAAGAAAGATGCGGATTCATTTGCACTGACAGTACCATAACTCATACATTCACATGAAGTGTGGTGCAAAACGCTAGGGAAGGAAAAGAGGAATAGCACCTTCCTTTTCTTGGAGTAGCGATTACATTAATTTCCTCCCTCTTTTTCTCTTCTATCCACTAAATTCTATTTTGACTAGGTTGGCGCCCTGCTTTCAAGTATTACAATATGTGGATTTCTCTTGTTGGAGCTATTTTGTGCTGCATTGTGATGTTTGTCATTAATTGGTGGGCAGCACTTCTAACGTATGTCATAGTCCTTGGACTCTACATTTATGTCACTTACAAGAAACCAGGTGCGTATTAGGGGCTTCTTTGGTCGTGGTGGGGGAAAGAGGGATGTAGAAAGGAAAAAGTAGTAGCATTTAAGAAAAGGAGAATTTACTTCTGTTTGGCCAAGTAGTGCAAATTTCTATTTTAAACTTTAATTATAATGAAATGTGATTATGCCTATATAGTCACTGCTGTTGTTTCCTCTCCTCCCAAATGATCAGGATGCATGCCTTGGACTTAGACATAAATATTTGAATGAAAACTAGAGGAAGAGGTTTGTATGGAAAGCGCTTGGGTTGTAGCAGTAAAGGCACTAGGAAAGCATGTTATGTTTTGATAGAAAGTGAAGGAGGATATTCCCTTCCCTTTCTAAGTTGAAAAAGGAATTGAGTGGTGGTGGGGTTTTTTTTAGTAAACCATTCCTATAGGTGTGATAACTTAAAAAACCTACTTTCCTCTTCTAAGAGCACTCACTGTATGATCAAAAGTGCAAGGTGGAGCAGAACTGAACCAAAAAGTGTTACAGAAGTTGAAAATTGGGAAAACCGTACATCCTGGGCTATGAAGAAAATTTTAATGCAGATGAGAAATCAATTGTAGCTATCAAGATTTATATGGGAACAAACAGGATACTGGGATCTTTAATTTCCTTACAAAAATAATAATCTAAAAGGAACCGCCTAATCTAGCATTTTTTCACTGGAAGCGTTAGACTTTGTTCAGGCAGTATTTTGGGATTTGTCTTCGCTGTCATATAAAATAACTAAGCATGGCATTTTTTCCTGAAGTGTTATTTTTTTAACTTTGAAGGTGTCAGAGTCTTTAAAACATTGGGGAAAACCTTACTTCCTACAATTTTAAAATGCCAAACTCTTAACTTTTTTGCCAAAACTTCTACAGCAATGTTATCTCTAAATGCAATTGCCTGTTGAGCTGCAGTGGTGTTGACTGGTGTTGTGTAGAATGTACCAAGGTGTAGCTTAAATCTTCTGTGCTTTCAGTTGGTGTTCAATGTTAGTTTTGTGATCATGTAGTTTTACAATGAATAGCTTGAAATAAAATACTGGAACTTCAAATCTTCCAACAGACGTGAACTGGGGATCATCAACACAAGCTTTGACTTACTTGAATGCACTACAGCATTCTATTCGGCTCTCGGGAGTGGAAGATCATGTGAAAAACTTCAGGTAACATTTAGTAATTAGACATAGGAAATTACTTGTCTGCATTTAGCAGGGTGCTGTCATGATGTTTGCTGTGATGGGTTCCATCTGTTCATCTTCGATGGAGTTACCACAGTTTCAGATTTCACCACCATCAATATCCTCTGGACAAACTTACATGAGCATTTTGTTTCTGATTAAGCATACACTTCAGAAAAAGTTGGTAGATGATCGCTGCTTATTGTTTGACACCTTGTGTTTTGCATCAGAAACTGTGTATTGTGTTTCTCTTCGAAACTGAATTGGAAGATACACTCCAGACTGCTAATGAGCATTCAGTCCACATGGTTGGGATAAAACTGATCTAACTTACAGTCCCCAAGATCCGTATGTTGTGTATCTGTGTGTATATAAAATAGCATCAGCTATTTTGCAATAGACATTCTCTCACTGAACTTCAGTAATGGCAGGCAGACTACATGAGTGCTTTTCTCACAACTGAAGAGAACTAGCTGATTTTTTGGCTGCCAGCGTGGCTACACAGGAAGGTCCAACTCAAGGACACAGCTTTCTATCCTGTAGTATTTCTACAGTATTCCTGTAGCCAATTCTATGGAATAAGGTATTGTAGAAGGAAGATGCTACAAAATAGTGTTGATTTAAATTTCTCCAAATAAATAGAATTGTAGGTTGACTGATGTAGTGTTGTCCAATCCCCAGCTCAACTGACTCACCACAGATCTGGCTGCAAAGTTAGAGACTGCTTTGGTGTTGTATCAGGTTGCTCAAGGCCATATCCAGTCAGGTTTTGAGTATTTCCAAGGATGGAGGTTCTGTCTCTCTTCAAATAGAGTGGTTACCTCCTACATGCTGCCTATGCTTAGCACAGGGTTTATAGCTTTAGCACTTAGGATAGCAAATCTCTTATCACCCCTTGCAGCTGCAGGTATAAGAAGGGTATTGTTCAGTTATGCTCAGTGTATCTAGCAGTGTATCAAGATTCTTGATACAGGTGCCATTCTCTGAGTGTAAATCCAGAATGCAGAATGGAGCAAGTGTAACATTTTGCTTGTGCTGATACAGTAACTGAATGCTCTGCTGTTTAGTGTGTGTTTAGGATTGCGTGGAAGGGCTTCAGCTGTTACTGGGACCTACTATGTAGCTTTCTGAGTTTTAAACTTGTTATCCTAAGGAGATACTGGCTTAATGTAAGCCAGTTTTAAGCACAATGGCTTTAGGAGAAATATTTTTGTTGCAATCCTGGTTTGTAGCCTAATGGCAAAAAAAATTTGCCATGAAAAAAATTTGAGTTCCAGTAATACCAAACTGTACTGGTTTAGAATATTGTTTTTATATAGTGTAAGTTTGCAATCTGGGCTGGCTAGAGCTTTGATCTGCTTGAGGGTAGGAAGAATGTACAGAGGGTTCAGGACAGGCTGGATCAGTGGGCCAAGGCCAGTTAGAGGTTCAGCAAAACTCAGTGCCAGGTACTGCATTTGGGTTACTACAACCCCATTCAATGCTACAGGCTTTGGGAAGAGTGGCTGGAAAGCTGCCCAGCAAAAAACAGCTGCCTGGAGGTCCTGTTGCTTAACAGCTGCTGAATGTAAGCCAGCAGTGTGCCTGGGTGGCCAAGAAGGCCAACAGCATCCCGGCCTGTATCAGAAATAATTTGGCTAGCAGGACTAGGGAAGGGATCATCCCCCTGTACTTGGCACTGTTGTGGCTACATCTTGAATACTGTGTTCAGTTTTGGGACCCTCACTACAAGAAGGACATTGAGGTGTACACCAGGTGGGTGATGGTCTTCTTTCCCAAGTAAAAATCAATAGTATATAGGGAAATGGCCTCAAGTTGCACCACAGGAGATTTAAATTGGGTATTGGGAAAATAGCTTCACAGAAGTTGTCAGGCACTGAAATGTGTTGCCAAGGGAAGTGTTTGAACACCATCCCTGGCAGTGTTTAAAAGACATGTAGGTGCTTAGGGATGTGGTTTAGTGGTGGGCTTGGCAGTGCTAGGTTAATGATTGGACTTGATGATCTTAAAGATCTTTTCCAACCTAAACAATTCTAGGAGATACTATTATTCTAATGTGGAAAACGAACTGGAGCTCACATAGAGATTGATACAGATTAGGTGATTCTTATGATAGGAAAATTACCTCCTGAAACTAATTCTGAAATCTTACTTTAGACTACTTTCTAATAAATTTTAAAAGATTAACATGTTTGCAGTTGTTTAGCTCTGGCTTCTGAATGATAGTAATTTAAAAGAAAAAAAGCCAATATATGATTCTAGTTTTTCTACCGTGCATGGATAAGCTGAAACTAGAAAATGCAAAGGAGTGTCCCACACACATGGGAGAAGTAGTTCATCCTTGTGACTTACTTTTGTCTGGAATCTGTTTCTGATCATCTTTAATGTGTCAGTTGTCACATTTGGTGGGATTGCTAAATTTGGAACCAATTAATCATAGGTCTGTTTACAGTTGTGGAAAAATTTATCTTTACCTAATTTACATAGTCTTGTTAAAGCTGGTGGTGTTACTATCCCCCCAGTGATGAGTATGTTCTTAAGGCAAATCCTTAGAAGAAACATCTTTCTGGTAATAAAAAAAGCTCCACAGCTCCAGATGACATATATTCCAACCTTTTTTTGTCTTCTCATCTATTTGCAATTCTAGACCTCAGTGCTTAATTATGACAGGTGCTCCAAACTCACGTCCAGCCTTGCTTCACCTTGTCCATGCCTTCACCAAGAATGTGGGCTTGATGATCTGTGGCCACGTACATATGGTAAGTGTATTCTATCTTAACTTAAAATTAACTTGTCTTTTGAGGTGTTTTTGTTGGGGTTTTAACGTGTATGCTTCTTGTTTATAGTTCTTCTTTGCATGGGGTTGTTTTGTTGATTTAGATGAAACCATCATTAGGCATTGAGATATGCAAAAAGAGACTTACTGGTAGGAGTCACTTATATATGGATTATCATTATTCCTGTTAGCTGTGCTACAGGGAAGCTTTGCAGAATTAGTGCCTTTCATCATTTGATGATTAAATGCTGAGGAAGCTTTGTAGAAGCGAAGTGAACATTGGATTACAGCCTGGATCTGTCCATGTGTTGTACATGCTCTTTCATGCTTTGGTCAGAGCAGTTGGTCAAACCAATACACAGTATACAGCTAGATGTCCTCTCAGGTATTACTGTTTCAGGAAGATGGATTCCTATGTATATTTCTTAGAACACCTGGTCTAAAATAAAACTCCTTAAGCAGTAATTTAGCAGTTTAGCCAATACTTAAAATTGCTTTTTACATTTCAAGTAGATTTTTATTCCTTCAGTTACTGGATTTTGTGGCAGGTGAAACAGTAATGCAAACCGATTTTTCCTCTCCTGTTGTTTTCTGCCCAGTCCCTTCTACTTCACTAACTTGCCCTGTTTTTTGTCAAGATAAGAGGTACAGGCTTTTTGGGGTTGGGTGTGAGGGCTGTTCTGCAAAGGACATAAGTTAAACAGTAGCTTTTTTAGTAGCATATATGGCAAGCCTGTAGAGGTTGGGGCATGGGGTGGGGAAGAAAGAAAACTTCACAATCATGCTTTTCATGAGTTAGGCATACTGTGATCTATACCAAAATTTCAGTTAACTACAGAGGGGCTGATGCATCTGACAAACATTGATAAACATGTTTTAGCATATTGGGGTTGTGTACTTTCACTTTGTGGTTCAACACAGAATTTTTTCTGTCGCATTGGTGAGAACATTTAAACAAGTGTAACTTGGTATTTAAAGATTGAATACTCTTAAGTATGTTTAAATTTACCATACTTAGTAAATATGACTTCCTTCTGCTCTAATGAATGGAGAAATAGTTAATGCAAGGCCGTGGACCATTTGTTCTGTTAAGACAAATACGTGTCAGTTGTCTTCAGAAACTTTAATTCTTTTCATTCCTGTCTATACAAACTTAAAATTTAAGGGAGTGCAAAGAACAGAAGCTGAGTAGAGAGGTTAAGATACCACCGGCAGAGTTACTGTCTTTCAAAAGTAAGACCTGTACTGAAAAGTTTAATGTAGTGTCATTGTTCTTTTAGGGAAGCAATTCCAATTAAGAGATTTTCTGGGATCATATCCTATTGAAAATTGCTTTCATACAAAAGGATGACACTACCTTACTTTTCACTAGCTCTGGCTGTTTGGTCAGAGTCTGTATCCTTTTGCAAAAACTGAGCTACTGTGTTTTTGGTTATACCTCATCTGGTATTCTGCATTGTGAAGTCAAGGAAGAAGAAAATGATTTGTCCTGGTAGAAGTAATAAAGAGAAGGTATTTAGAGATGACTTTGCAACATAAAACTACAGAAGTGACACTACTGTGGCAGAGGCTTTCTTGTAAGGATTACATACACAGAGGCATGCTTGTTCAGCCTGAAACAAATATTCCTGTAAAGTCTGATATGAAATAACTCTATTTCTGTGTATGTTTCCTTACAAAACCCTTTTGAGTGTATGTTAGGTTTTGGGGAGGACAAGCTTGTGCCACCTGCTGGAGAAGTGGGTTGTGCTCTGTAGGAACAAGATTGCTAAAGCTTGAACAACCCTGAACATTAGCCTGGTCTGCTCTTTGATGCTGACAATGCTTGTTACTGTGTTGTTGTGGGTTTTTTTGATAATGTAGAAGCATGTTTTCAGGTTCTTAAAGTTTGAATTGGATTCTATCACTGAAATTAAAAATGGGGGGTGCCTTTATCACTACTTACGTTCATAAGTTGTTCCCTCTCCCCTTTATTTTGAAAGGGTCCTCGGAGGCAAGCCATGAAAGAACTGTCAACTGATTTGGCTAAATATCAGCGATGGTTAATTAAAAACAAGATGAAGGCTTTTTATGCACCAGTGCATGCAGAGGACTTGAGAGATGGGGGACAGTACTTAATGCAGGTACACCTCTTCTTCCTTTTTTCTCTTTTTTCTTTTTTAAATGCAAGTGGTGAAGATAAACATCAAGATTTGAAGCGTTTTTATACTTGAACATATTTTCATTTTGTGAAGTTATCTTAAAACTTCCATGAAAAATATTTAGTTTTCAGCTTCAGGAAATAACAGAACCTTTAGTTGTTTCAATAACGTGTCTCTTTATAAAGTTTGTTGGTTTTTTTTTTTATTCTTACTAGGCTGCTGGTTTGGGTAGAATGAGACCTAACACCCTTGTTGTTGGTTTTAAGAAAAACTGGAGACAAGGTGACATGAGAGATGTTGAAACCTATATCAATTTATTCCAGTAAGTAGAAAATGCAGAGGTGCACTTCTGTTCTGTTTCAGTACATGCAACTACATTTATTACTGAATGAACTTGAAGACTGTAGTTGCATGAAGTCTCTTTCAGGAAGACTCAGATTTTCTGTGTTGCTGATCCAGCAGTCTTCAATACCGTGTTTTTTTTTCTGATAGGAAAATTAGAAGTAAGTGTCTAGTGTTTAAGCAGATTGGATTTCCACAGCTCTTTCTGTGTCTAGAAAGATTTGCACAGAGGTCTGAGATTTAAAAGTCACTGTCTTCAGTGATGGAATTAGTCCTGTGTCCCAGTCTGAGTTCTTTAATGCATAGTTCTGTTGAAAGTACTGGTTTTCTTACATATCTTCTGTACAGATTAAGTGTAATAGAGAATGAATCAACTCATGCTGAAGTTCTATCTTCATTAAACTTTACTCTAGTATTCAAGAAATACTTCACTTTCTGGATACACAGTACTGACACTGAAAATAATACAGCAGCCAAAAAGGAGATGGGAAGAGAAAATCCCAGTGTTACCTGACAGTATAGAAAGTCACACCATTTCTGGTTGAAAAATGTGATAGAATAACTTGTGCTACAAACATTTAAGAAAACCAAATCTTGATTCTTGCACTTATACAGTGGTGTTTTTATCTTCATTATGTGCTGCTTAACCTGCTTCACTTATGCTTCACGCTTCTCATATACTGTGCATTTAAAAGATAGAATGGGGGTAGTACAGGCAGAAATAAAGAAAAAAAAATCATACAGTCCCCCCTCTCCCAGTCACTTAAGGAAAGAATCTAGGAGGATCAAATGCAGTGAAAAATAGGAAAGCATGTTGGGTAGTTACTGTTTTTTTCTCTTTTTCCTATTTTATTTCAAAATGGCTTGTGCTAGAATGTGTGTCAAGTGCAACAAGTCACGTGTTTCTCCACATCCCAAAAGATAAACCTAAGGGGGTAATGGTGCTACATCCAGAAAATCTCTGGAAAATTAAACGTTTCTGAAGCACACAGTAGAAACACATCTAACCTGTGCAGATTTAACAAATTAAATAATGCATTTTAAAATGTTCACTAATGGGCAAAGCATTTCTTCTGAAATCAACCTCAATTAGTCTTGCATTTATTACAAAATTTGTTGACACTTCTAATTAAGTCTCACTACTTCTCAAGAGAAATGGCTAACAGATAAAATCTTGAGAAATTCCTGTCTGTGGAAATGACATGGGAGGGAGTTCTGTGATTTATGGTTCTCTGTAATGAGCTTTTATATTTAAAGGCCTGATGATTAATGGCTAACATGATATGGGTAAGTTCATGTTTTTCTGTCTTATATCTTGCAGTTTTTGTCATTCACTTTACTACACTTTTACACAGCCATTTATTGAGGCTTTTTTTCTGCAACAATGAAGTTGTCTCTTCTTTTTCTAAAGGAATGAGTTCCTTCTCCATCAGAGAAAATGGAAATAGGCACATTATGACAGCTAATTTTACTCTAGTTACAATTTCATAACATTTACAAATACCCAAATGTTTTGGAAAGATGTCAGGAATTTTAGTTCTTAGATTGGGATCAACTCAAAATAAATTGCTTTACACATGCAAAAGGAGATAAAATGTTTAGATTTCTTAGTGTGTGTTGTCATTATCTAAACAGAACCTGACTAACTCTTCCTGTTGCTTTTGTTTATTCACTGTTCGTGTAAGTGAGAGAGGGAGGAAAGGGAATGGATACCCTTTCTAGGTGGTGCTTTTTAGAATGTGGTGGTCAGTTTACTGATACAATTCATAATTTCTATCCTAAACTGAAACACAAATTTGTGTTAGGGGAATTTAGGTAGCATTGGAATTTGTTCAGAGAGCGTGTGTAAAGTGGGTCATTTGGGAAGGAAAAAGTTGTAAAATATTTTCATTGTTCCTTTTGTTTAGTGATGCCTTTGATGTTCAGTATGGTGTAGTTGTCATCCGTCTGAAGGAGGGCCTGGACATTTCTCACCTTCAGGGCCAAGGTAAGATGTATTTTGTTTCATCTGGTGAATAGTTGTGCTAATTCCCTTTTAATTCTGCTTTCTGAAAATACTAAATGCAGATTAAAAAAACGAAACACAGATCTTCTTACAGAAGAAAAGAGAAATTAGGAAGTCTGAAATGTAAAATAAGGTCAGAACATCTTCAGCAATAGAACTTGACTTTGTGCATGTTTCAACTTTGTAAGGTGCATATATAAGGATTTACTATTTTACAGGGGAAAAAAATAATATAGAAGCTATCATATTGATATCAAGTATTTGGGACCAAAGTCTAGAAATCATGAAAATAACAACAAATGTTGCATGATCCAAGAATGCTGTGGGTCAGGTGTGGTTTGTCAATGCCTATACACACTAGCTTAGACACCTCAGTAGTATGTCCCAAGTTCAAAAAGGTTCCCTATTTTTGGTGTGGACATCTTGCTTTGTAGGTAATAGTCTTCTCCTGAATGGTGAAATTTCAGTTGAATCCCAAGGAGAATAATGAGGGAAACCTGTGAATGTCAGCAGCAGTCGTGTACTCAGTTTGGAATGTCTGATTTGTTTGTAGCTTGCTGCAGCATTTACAGCAAGGAAGACTTCTTGTGACACAATCTTTGTATGGGGGCATCTTCCCAGAGAAGATGGGGAGGGGAGAGATTGATCTTTTTCACTGGAAACGTATGAATGTGTGAGGATTTGGAGAGACGCAGAGACCCTGTCACTGTGTGCAGGAGGCCAGAGGAGTGTCAAACAAGAGTGAGCAAACTCGTGCAGTGAAAACAACCTTGCCCAGCAGACTGGGAAATAAAACACGTATCTTCTAGGGATTGTGAGATGGCTTTTGCTGTGGCAGCTACCAAGTAGCTCTACTGAAGCCAAACCTGAAAAAAAAAAGGTCTATTAGACGTATTTGGCCTGGACCTTGTCCAAGGCCCCTCTTGGCATTAGAGTGGAAGAAGTGGAAAATGTTTCACCAAGTAATCTTTTTTTTTCTGCGCTCTTGGTTGTACTTCCTCAGCATTAGCTAGCGGTTTTATGTTTAGACTGGGGTAGTGCAATCAGCACCCAAAATCTGGGAAGGAAGTAGCAGGAAATTGCAGCTCTGCTCAGAGGAGTTTCTTTGCACTCTGAAGTAGTAGCTCATTTTAAGACTTCATTGTTGCTTTCTGCTATTTTTTCCTCTCTCTTCGCCATTGCATAACAGTTGCAGGAGAGTTTAATAAATTGTGAGCGGTTTGTATATAGTCACATACTTCCATTGATACAAGTGGAACAATTTAGTGGTTTATAACCTGTTTCTTCGCTTTCTCAAAGAAGAATTACTGTCATCCCAAGAAAAATCTCCGTGTACCAAGGATATCATAGTAAAAGTGGATTATAGCAAGAAGACTGAGACAGACACTTCTATAGCTTTTGCTCCATCATCTAGTGAAAGAACTCCCGCTCTACATAAAGGTAACTTAAGCTAGCAATGAAATGTGAATTCTCACTCTTTCTCTCTCCTTCCCTGTGCAGTTCCTCTCTCTCCTCACCAAAGTATGATTTAAGGGATTTTTGTGTCTGTGGAACAGAAGTGTCATGCTTTTCTAGCTGTTGATACCTAATCACTTACGTACTTTGGTTTGGAGCTTACCAGTACATAAATTAAGTCTTACCCTTCTAGTCCCTAAATATAATTGTGGAAGACAATGACCTGCAATGGATTTTCTTTGTTAATGAGTTTGGGCATTAAAAAATGCTTGATAACTACCTCACATACCTATATATTAAGTGTGACTTGAAGGCTGCTGGGTTTATGAAGTGTTTTTCACCTCAGGGTAGAATATTGAATGCATGTTAACAGACACAAATAATTCAGGGTATTTTGACATGACAATAACCAGGTGGTTTTTTTAAGTAAAACCTGGAGTGACTTAATAGTTGTGAGCAATGTGGATTTTTGGTTTTTCTTACTATTATTTTTGTTAAAGTACAAGTATATCTTAGGATCTGGTAGACTCCTCTATTTGTGTGCCTTTTTTTCTATGAAAATCCATTTCATTCTATATCTTTATTTTCAATTTCTTTTATATACATTAGTTGTGTTCTCATTAACATCACAAAGGAAATTAACCTTTTTATTTTGTATTTTTAAAAATCTTCCAGAGGAGGACGAGGATGGAAAGAATCCAACACAACCACTGTTGAAAAAAGGCAGGCATTTTCCACCTTTTTGTGTTAAATCATTCTTTTGCATTGTTAATTTCAGTTTTCCTTTTATATTTCTTTCTACACATATGGGAGAGAGAAAAAGATAAGCTGTGCAGTGTTAACTTGCTTCTTTGTATTTGCCTTGGAATGTGCTTCATCTCTTGGAATTAGGATATGGAAAAATGCAACTGTGTGGAAATTCTGAGAACAAGTTTCTACTGAGAAAGGATTCTGCATGTGTCTTAAGATACAAATGCTGGGGGGTTTTGGAGTGGTATTTTTTTGTTGGTTGGTTTTGGTTGGTTTTCTGTTTGCTTTTTAAATTTCTGTTCTTAAGTAGCATTTGAAACGTGTTGAGGAGGTTGCTTACTTCTCTGTCTCAGGTAGCTATCCAGACTCTTGATTTCAGAGTAAAGGAAGTATTTAATGGTATCATGGATGTGTTTCATCAGCCTATTCAGTAGGTCTTCTAAAGCCATAGTTGTTCTGTTATTTGGAATTGTTTAATTAAGGCATAATATAGCCACTGGGTGAGATTAACATCTGAAATAAGTAGTCATTCAGATAAACAGCATTTAGAGTGAGGAATTGAGCAGTTTTCAATCCCTGGTTTACTTCAGTCTTTTTCTTTTGTGAGTTAAGCAAATATTTCTGTCTTAGTAAGATTTATCTAACTTTTTTGGATTTTTCTTTATAATTTCAGCAGCTAGAAGCTGTTATGTTTTAATAATGGAAAGCAAGATTACATGTTGAAGTGTAAGATGGCAGTTTGGAAGAAGTCCCAGTATACAGTAAAATAGTATATTAATGTAAATAAGTAACAGATATACTCTAAATCTTAAAATTCCTAAGAAAATAAGGACCAAGTTGAATATCAAACTTTGGGTTCTTGTAAAAGTTGAGGTTTTAATTAAGGGAAACAGGTTAGGTTTTTTCTGCAGTTTCTAAAAAATATACTCAGCTGTACTCATCTAATTGAAAAATGCCCTTCTTGTCTGTACTGGAAAAGCAGTAACTTTGTTACACAAAGTAGTCTATCTACATTGTGCTTCAGAACCTTGCATCTGCAAAGCCCTACTTGTTGCAAGAGGTGTAACTCCAGTACACAGAAGGTAGCTTTTATTTTCACACCATGGGTAAAGAAAATTGGATTTAAGGAAAGAAGAAAAGTGCTTAGTACGTGGTGTTTACATGGAAATTACTAACTACCAAGCGGTAGCAAGTGTATGACCTAATCCTCTGAAGTATGTATACAAGGCTAGTTACATTGTCCAGGCAAATGACTGTATTAAGGTCTTACAGATATTTTATTTGTTAAATTTCTGCTAAATTATTTTGAAATTTAAATCTTTAAGTATTGGAAGTTGAGTTTGCTGACTCCCTAAATACTGCTCAGTTTACATCCATTCAGTCAAAATTGAGAGTTGGCTTGGGGGGCAGGGGGAAGAAGCAATTTTTATTTAAACTTGGGATACCACAAAATATTAAGGAGTTGCCAGAAAATTCAGGGTGATGAAGCAAAACACTCGAAAAATTAAATTTCGTTGTTGTTTTTTTCTTTCCAGATTCAAAGAGCCCATCTTCTCCTTTGAACTTGGCTGACCAAAGACTTCTTGATGCTAGTACTCAGTTTCAGAAGAAACAAGGCAAAAGCAATATTGATGTCTGGTGGCTTTTTGATGATGGAGGTAACATGTTTATATTTCAAAAACAAACGTTAAAAAAAATTACAGGAGTTACTTTGAGTTAATTTTTATAAATAACTTTCAGTTTATATGTAGATTACAAATTTGTACTATTAAACTCTTAACACAGGACAATGTTTTCTGAATCACTGTGAAATTCTGGTCAAAATGCAGGTTTGACGTTGTTGATTCCATATCTTCTAACAACCAAGAAGAAGTGGAAAGACTGTAAGATCAGAGTGTTCATTGGTGGAAAAATAAACAGGATTGATCATGACAGAAGAGCGTAAGTTTGCGTTGAAATACTTTGCTTCAAATGCTAATAGAACATGTTACACAGTAGCTCACTTTCTCCTCCTAGTAGTTTTCTTTCAGTTCTTCTTTGTTTGAGGTGTAACCATCTTCTATGGTATTTCTAAAAAAAAAAAATCCTTTCGTTTCCACCTAAGTGTTTCAGAGGAGATAGCTGACATTAAACTCATCTCTTTAAAGCATTGTCTGACGCTAACATTTTCAAATATTTTTCTGAGATTGTTTTAAAGGGAGAACTCTTCTCTGATTTTTTTTTTTTTGATGGGTTTAAAATGTTTGGGGTTTTTTTCTAAAACATGTTGTTGAATTGTAGCTGTATGCTAGGTCAATATGATTCTTTTTTTCCCCTATTACATTTAAGTTGATTCTATTCATGGTTTCATTACTAAACAACTATCTCTTTACCCTGTGAAATAATTAAATACCTGATCATGCATAAAGGCTTGTTTTTCGGATACAGGATGGCTACTTTGCTCAGCAAATTTCGGATAGACTTCTCGGACATTATGGTTCTTGGGGATATTAATACTAAGCCAAAGAAAGAAAAGTAAGTCTCAGAAAACCCAGCTTGTTTGTTTAATTCCTGATGTCTTTCATTAAATCAGACTACTTCATTCTTATCTACATAACGGTTTTGATAAATTAGTTCCTGTGGCATCCAGTATTTCATGAAAATGTAGAAAGTAAATTAAGCATTAACTCCTACAGCCAGTAGCCTAGAATCTTGTAATTTTTTTACATCTCTGATTATTGAACTGTAATACAAAGTTTAGAAAAATACAGTTCCAAAAAATGTAATTTGTTTGGATATCATGGCTTAGCCCCAGCTGGCAGTTGGGGTTCTATGTCCCCAAGTGTTGGTTGAATTATAGTGCCTGCGTATAGATATAGATGATTTGATGTTCTAACTGCAAGTGGCAGTAGAAAAAAATTCAGTTGGTTTTTTTATATGGTAAAAAAACTGACTTTCTGATATCATGAAAGCCATTGCTTGACATACAAGTCATAAAACTGACTCATATCTGTTTTAATATGGCTGTTCACTTAATTGTTCCAGTATTGCAGCTTTTGAGGAAATGATAGAGCCCTTCCGACTTCATGAAGATGATAAAGAACAAGAAGTTGCAGACAAAATGAAGGAAGATGAACCATGGAGGATAACAGATAATGAACTTGAGCTTTACAAAACAAAGGTTCTGTATTCTTCAGTGTGTTCTGTTAAGTGTTGTTAAACTTTCCCCTCTCCCCACTCCTACTGCAGTCGTGGAAGTGGCATCAGTGAGTTCAGCTCTAAACTGCTTCCATACAGTACTTCAGCAGTTAATTTAGAACAGAATAATCTATATTCCTCTGTTTCACTTTTTGACTAAATTATTTTTTTAATTAAAGATGCACATACCTAATTGCAGTGTTAGTGAGCAATTAAAGTTCTGACATATTTTCCAAGCAGTTGAGCACGTCAAAAACACCAGAGGCACTCCTCCTCAAGCGCTTCTATGGAGGAGACTCAGGTAGCATCCTATAACAGGATGCAGATAGGAGTATCTAAAGAAAGTCTGGCTAAAGTTTCAGTGATGTGAATTTCTTCAACATAGTCCTGAGTATATTCCACCCTTGCTGCCTTTCTCCTGTCAATCTTTTCACAACTTCTGTGAGGATTTGTAGTAGAGAAGAAATGGGAATAGAATATTACAATTGTAAATGTAAAAAATATGTTCAGCAGGTAGTTACAGATAAACTAGCAGCTGCTACTGAGATCTCTTAATTGCATATTATCCAGGGACTGGGCTGGGCTGGAGAAAGTCGTGAAGTATAATTACTTCATAGTTAATGAACTGCTTGATGCCTTCCAGTCAAAACTCATTTCAGTGAGATAACCGAAGTGATTTATTCTTTTGTCTGCTGATAGCTTAATTATTTCTGCCAACACCATGCTTGGAGCTGACTAGATTTCAGCTCATCGGAGAACAACAGAACTATAAGAAATAGTTAACTCAAAATGTTTGCTACAAGTTAGTTGACATAAAAGAGAAATGAGGAAGCTAATGTTAAGACAGGATAGGGTAATAAAGGGAGATCCATTATGGAGATAGGCTTAATAAAGAAAGATGGGGCTTTGCTTTTATAAGACCTACTTGCTATGAGAAGAGAACATAAGGGGCTTTCGTTTCTGGGCTGTGGAGGATGGTATCATTACTAGAGGAACTATCTTAAATTCAGTTTTCATAGTATTTGGCTTCTTTGCGCGTTTTCAGTTGGCTGCTTTCTTCTTTCTCAGTCCTTAGGTATTTCAGAAAAGTAGGTTGCCAAACTGATGAAGTACATGCCTTATAAAGGTTACTTCTTCCAATTGATCATAACTGGTGTTCATTTTTCTTGAATTGGTGAACTTAATGTATTTTTACATAAAAGATCTTCCTAACAAGTTTCATTTTAATTACAGACTTATCGCCAAATTAGGCTAAATGAGTTGCTGAAAGAACATTCAAGTACGGCTAACATAATTGTCATGTAAGTAAATGATTTGTACTGTTACTCTAATAAATACAAAGCTGTGATCTGAAATACAGCTTGGGAAGAAGCCTGTGCCTTGACTTAGGGAGGTTTCAGCACTGTCAAAGTATTTATTAGAAATACGGAGCTATTATAGTGATGAATGAAGAGTGGCCTGTGTAGTTTTGTGCTTCTGATAGGCTGCTTTTGGTGAATACCCCTGCATTTGTAGTGCAGCTTATATTCCTTCTGCTCCTGTGTTCAGCTGTTAGCCTCTTTTTCAGGTCCTTCCTTTCAGTCCTTTTTCTGGGAAATCTCTCTAGATAAGATAAGATTATTATCCTTCTGATGGATTTCCATGAGATTACTTTTGTGGCAAACAGAATGTGCAGACCATAGGTTTCTTTGCTGTTTATCTTTAAGAACCTGCTTCTGAGCTCCAGGTAGTAGTACCACAAGTGAAGTTTGAGTAGGTCAAATAGGCAGCAGTTCTCTTCAAAATTAAAAAGAGCTTGGCATGTTTTGGAAGGATTGAGAGAAGGAAAATTAGACTGTACCAAGGTGACATTGAGAGAAAAGTCTATATTTAAAAATCTTGAAGAGTCTTTCAGCCTTCAACTGAGAACAAGTCTCCCTGAAGCTACGTGAATACAAAATGGTGTTAACAGGTCAAAAGTGAGGGATAAATAGATATAGAACCCTGTGGTGCTTTAGATACAGACTCTCCACTCATGTAATGAATTGCGAGGGGAGAAAATAAAAGCGAAGAAGGTTAGGAAATTTGACTTAATATCTACATATTTGTGCAATCATATGATACTTACATTTGTAATGTGACTTGTACTTCACTGGTCTCTTTTAATGGTTGAATACTTTTTTTTTCTTCCTTGTGAATTGCAGGAGTTTGCCAGTTGCACGAAAAGGTGCGGTTTCTAGTGCACTGTACATGGCCTGGTTAGAAGCTCTTTCTAAAGATCTGCCACCAATTCTCCTTGTTCGTGGGAATCATCAGAGTGTTCTTACTTTCTATTCCTAAGCATACTGCACATGGGACAGCTATGATGAAATGGTACTTCAGTGCCCAGGGAGATTCACTGATGTGGTCTGTAGTTCATTAACATCACAAAGGCAAAAAGTGACTCTTCTTTTCACTATTTCACTGACTTGAAAGCACACAAGGAAAGTCACTGTATTTCTAAAGTTGTGACATCTTCAGTTTATTCTATATTTTCTGTAATTTAATCTTGCTTAATGGGGGAGGATTCCTTGTTAGACTGAAGAACAAGACAAGCTTTTTTGTTTGCTATTTGAATAGCAGCAATAAAATGTTTTATTTTTGATCAATGAAAGGATTATAGATTTATAAAAAGCCTTTTAGCCTTGAGGTGCCTTCTGAAATTAACCAAATCTCATCCATACATCCTATTTTATAAATTTATATAGAATGTCAAAATCTGCCTTCAACTAAGAGTTTAAATCAGACTTCCTTTAGTTTTTAGTCTCTTCCATCTTACAATAAAAATGAATGCTGCTTTTCAGTCTTCCATTGAGCTATTAGTTCTTAGTACTGTATGTTTTCTATTGTCAGAAAGTTTTTGGGTTTTTATTATTATATCTGTTAGATTTAAAGGTGAGAATTGGGGCAGGTCAGTTGTACTAAAAAAAAAACCATCCTGATGTTATTGTCAAGACTTCGTACTACTAAATTTTGTAACATTAAAGTAAAACTAATTCTACTAGCAGATAGGATCCTCTTCTGAAATTTGACAACGTGTACTACTTTGTCACTAGTCTGAGATACATGGACAACATCAGGTATCTTGGTGAAGGACACTGGTTTATCTCTGCCATGTAGCTCTGATATGAAACTGAAACCCTCTTACTGGCTGAGGCTTTTTGTCTTACTATAAATTAGAAGAAATGGAAAAAAACCCACCTGTCCTGGTTCTTTGCCTATTATGTTTTGGTGTCACTCTCAACTTACTTTGAAACAAAACTCAGCTTAAGGCTTGAACGGGGATAATATAAGCAATGTGATGCTATCTAACAGAAAACAGTAAACACTATGTGGAATCCTGCTATCCGATAAGAAATGTCAAAGCTACAGTTCTCTCACATTTTTCAACAAATGGTTAAAAGGACCACTAGTTACTAAGGGAGATGTTTTTAGGTCAATTCATTCAGTTGTCAGAAAATACATTCAGTCTTATTAAATAATACTCAGGTTTGATTGTCTAGCAATTTAGATCTATTCCATACATCCTACTTTATACATTTTCTGTGTTCAATAAAGAAACTGCCAATCTTGTGTGCCCTTTCATTGTATATTTTGAAAACTTCATAATTTAGTCTACTATGAACATCTACACAAGAAATTTCACTTGAGCCTTTGAATAAAGGTTAGTAATGTGAACAGTTTTTTAAATCTTTAATATATTTTGGATAGAAAGGATTGCCTGAAAACATTTCACAAGCTTTTGATATTAGCATTGAACATGCTACTGGATCAGTTTACCAGCGGTCGAGTGACTTTTATTTTAAGAACGCACAGAAAAGGTGTATTTTTATGCTAAAATCGAGATCAAATTGAAATCCTTTTGAAGGAAAAGCATAATCATTGTGTGGCAAGGTAGAGCTTCAAGTTGTTGTGATTTAGGATAAAAATATTCTACACAGTGCAGTATACACTGTTGTCAAGTTCTTGGTAGAATGCAAAAAACCTTTTTGCTGTTTCTGTCAATTGGATTTGAAACTATTGAATCATTTCACTTAAAAAAAACATGCATGTTTTGCTGCTAAGTGTGAGATAACTGATGCCAGCATGAACCTAGCTTGTTATGATAAACATTATAAGACAGACAGTTTGCAGTAAAAGTGCTGTTTCCTTCCAGACAATGGGGTGGGGATCAAACTTACCAACATATCTATCACAGGTCTTACAGTGTTTTTTAGGGGATAAGGATGTCACATTGTGAATATGGAATCATTGCCATGTTTCTTCTTGTTTTGTGGATTACATTCTTTTGAACAGATGAAAGGCATGGACTTCGTGCTGCTATCTTAAGAGAAAAATTAAAATGTGCACAGGTACACTTATTTAAAAGGTTTTTTTTGCCCATTCAGGAAACCATTGCTTGTGATTTGTAACACAGAAACCAAATGAAGTGTGTGTATACATGCATATATGTGTATAAAATTATATGAAATATATCTAAATATGCATATGGGGATAGTTAAGGTAGTATCTGTGAAATAACGTAGGATGCTTTTCACATGCACTCTTGGAAGTTCACTAACGCTAGGCATGAGGTCAAATTTCAAGATTATTTGCTACACTAAAATTTCAAGAGTTAATGGCAATTGTTTGCAACAGATGTCAGTTAGTGGCAGTCACTCCAACTTCTGCTTTATTTTGACGCCAAATTAAGCTATGTTCCAATCATTATTAATTACTTGAAAAATGAAATCACTTACACATGGCAATTCATGCTTTCTGTAGTTTAGGTTTCTTTGTATGGGTTTAGATAGTAATAGGTGGAGAAAATCAATTATTTATTTGTTCACTTGTATTTAGGTTTCCTTTTACATACATTCTTTTTATATGCTTTTCCTGACATGACATATTTAACTGAAAATAATTTAAAGATTTGAGCGTTAGTGGGTAACGGCCCACTTGGTTTGAAGATGTAAGATTTGATACTGTACTGTAACTGTCACACACAAATGCTTTTCTAATGTTTTAACATAATTATTGCAGTTAATACTTTGTACCAGGGGGATGTCACTGCAATAAAAGGAAGTGAATTCAATACAACAGTCTTGTCTAACAATGCCTGTTTGGGGGTTTTTTATTGGTGGGATAGAAAATAATACTCAGCTTAACAGATTAATGCCAAAAGTAGTTTCTGATACATAAATATGCTTATTGTACCCATCTGATACTTTGTTGTGCATTTTGTATAGGATCACAAGTAGACCTTAAAGTCATTCAGGTGTCTGGTACAAGGAGACAAACCAGGGGAATGTTTGACACAACTGGGTTAGTAACAGTAGCGGCTGCATATGAGAAATAAACCTGGTCTCACTCGCTGAATTTTGTCATGACTCACCAGACAATGCACGCCAATACACAATATGTGGTATGTTTAGTATCTGCAAATTTGTTCCTGTTGCATGTGCAAGAGGTTTTTTACCTCTAAATGCAGTCAAGAACTGTCTTAACTCTTATTTCTTCCTCAGAATAGTCCACTGGGATACAATATAGTATGTTGGGAAAGTAACTTGTAAGGCTCACTTCCAGAGCCCATTCTAAGCAAGGCACATTTAGTCTTCACCAGTATTCATTTAAATAGAAACAGGCTGAAAAATTCAAGTGATAGAAAAGCATCATGAGAAATGGCAAATTGTTTTCTCTAAGTGATACTTAGAACCACTGAGCAACTTGATAACCTTATCAATTTGGGTGTTTCCTTGCTACTCTGCCTCTGGACAGGGTGGTGTGGAACAGAAAGAGTTAAAGACTGGTTTAGTTTGATGGAGGCTGATACCTGCATTTAGGAGAGGGTGAAACAAGCTGGTGGAAGCCCAGAAGGTCAACTGCATCCTGGGCTGCATCAAAAGAAGCATGGCCAGCAGATCAAGAGAGGTGATTCTGCCCCTCTGCTCTGGTGACACCTCACCCGGAACACCGTGCCCAGCTTTGCAGCCCTCAACACAAGAAGGACATGGACCTGTTAGAACACATCCAGAGGAGGGCCACAAAAATTATCAAAGGGCTGGAGCACCTCTCCTAGGAAGGTGGGCTGAGACAGTTGGGCTTGTTCAGCTTGGAGGAGGCTCCAGGGGGAATTTACAGTGGCCCACCAATACCTGAAAGGTGCCTATAAGAAAGCTGGGGAAGAACTGTTCACTAGGGCTGTGGAGCAACAGGACAAGGGGTAATGGTTTTAAACTTGAAAATGAGAGATTCAGGCTTGACAGTAGGAAAAACCTCTTGAATATGAGGGTGGTAGATCAGTGGAACAGGTTGCCCAGAGAGGTAGAGACACCCCCCTCCCTGTAGATACTCAAGGGCTTGATGGGGCTCTGAGCAACCTGATTTAGTGAAGATGTCCCTGCTTACTGCAGTGGGGTTGGACTAGATGGCCTCCAAAGGCCCATTCCAACTGTACACATTCTATGCTTCTGTATAGCCTTGACTTTGTTATTTGAACTGTAAGTCTTGAAGCTGTGGAATGCACCTTCTCCAAACAGAAGCAGGCAATGCCTTTCTCATGAAACATGAGGCCTTGCTTATGCCTAGAGGCATGTCAAATAATGACAAAGAAAGTGTATGCTGAGCTCCTGGCTGCAGGCATCACTGTTGCTGACAAGGTGAATAATCAGAATTCACAACGGGTGACACAGGTGAGTCAAGCCCATGCTGGGTGCCTACATCCCTGTTGTTAGTAGTGTGAGCAGGCATGGAACTGAGAGCCGGGAGAACCCCAGAAAAGCGTTTCTGTGTTGGTCTCTGATGTGCTTGCAGTGTTCCAGAAAAGGCTGGCTTTGTAGCTCCAGGCCTCTGCCGGCCTGCTTGTGCAGGCCCAGGGGTGCTAAGCTGCCTGTGCAGACATGTTTACCTGTATGTCACAAGGTGGTGAGAGCCATGGCATAATTCGGGATTTAAAGCACCAGGCATTGCTAAATTTAACTCTTTGAAGAACTCCGTGTTCTCCCTCCCGCAGCTGCGCCGTACTTCGCCTCCTCCCTCCGCGGCACCAATCCCCCAGCCCCCCACCCTTAGCAGCGCTGCTCTCCTGTTGGCTGTGGGCGTCTTGACTGCTGCGGAGGGCGGGTCACTTGCCCTGTCACAGCAGCCGTCCTGCCGCGGGCCCGGGCGGGATGGCCGGGTTAGCAGCTTTGAGGAGCCTTGCTGCGCCGGGCATAGTGCAGCCTCTGCAAACAGCTGCCCTTGATGGCTTGCCATAAGCCTGCCCGTTTGTGAAGCGCTCTGATGCTCGCTTATGCACGGGGACCTGTGCCGGAGATGTGTTTTTATTGTGCTTCAGTGGAATCTGGCAAAACATGCTGCCAGCAGGCATCCGGCGGCGGGACGCAGGAGAAAAAAGGCCTCACAAAGTTTGGGGCTGGGGAGAAGTAGCGCGGGTGAGCTATAACCCTAACAAATTACAGCGTGAGGTCCCTGGTGCAGGCACCTCGTCTCCGTAGTCCCTCAGTTCCTCTCCACTTCCAGTAAAAATTCCCAAGTCCGGCTAGTGAAGCGAAGGAAGCTGGGCTCGGCTCTTTCCTAGGCTCTCGAGCTGCAGTAACGGGAAGGTGGCACTGCTGCCTTCCAGCCTGCCAGGCAGTGAGTGCCTCAGCCTGCGCGGGATTATGCTCTTGCACTGTCCCTTTGGTTTCATGGGATTCGTGCTGTGAATAAACTCGATACGTATCAGCATAATAGTATTCTTTTGCACTAATCTTTTCATAATTTTGGCTGTGTATTAGAGAAAATTTTAATAATATTCTCTCCCCATCTTGTAAAAGTATTCAGGTTTTGTTTACAGGATGCAGGGATGCCTGTGCAGATGCTGCTGCTGAGTTCAAACCACCTTTTTGCCACAGTTTCACAGAGCACTGGGTGATGTTAACTTTCCAGCGTGGCTGTTTTCAGCTGTGGTAACATTAGCAGAAGGATTAATGCTGGAGCAGGTGAGAGAGATGAGGTATTAGAAAACATCTAGTTAGAAAACAAGCCATACTGGGACAACCAACTATCCTTCTGGGGACCAGAGCACCACTGCACCACAGGGAATGCATATATGCAGGGTGTGGGGAGCACCCTATCATGGTGATTTGGATTATATGGAGACTACTGACTGGTACATTGATTGGAATGGGACCACTGGTTTACCAGACAATACCATATATGTCAGTATCCACTTTGCAAACTTAAATATATATATTTCTCATTTAGTTATTCTGAAGAGCTGTAATTGAACTTGCACTAAGCTTTATAATTACATTAGTCAAGAAGTAAAAATTCAGAGATTGGGCCTGGGAGCTCAAGCCCTCCAGTTAGGTTGTATTTGTCTTAATTGTACCTCTTAAATGACACTTGCTCTCATTTGTCAAACAGTGATACCCATTCCGATATAATCAGTTCAAAACTCGGTGTACCCTGTATGGGACACACTGTGTCTGGAGGTTAGTAGTGATGGAATTTGGACCACTGACATCTGTTGAGGGCTGATGATGTTGACACACATCCAGACTGATAACACTTTGCCCACTCTGTAGGAAGCTAGGCCCAGTAGCTGAAACATCTAGTTATGAGAATGGTCCAGGTATTTTTGCTTCATAAATAACAAACAAGGCAACCATTCACCACCTCCTAGAAGTGCAGAGGTAGGAGCAAGAGGGTAAAAGCTTCATGTTATCCCAGAATATTCAGGTACTGGCAATTTAAAGCACTGGAGGAAACGGAATGGTGTAGCACTAAGCATTTAAACTTATTAAGATTGAGCAAAACTTCATCACTCTTTTGAAGTGTTTTACAACTACTAAATACTGGAATATCGCTCTGCAATTTGCATGGTAACATGTAGTCACAAGTGAGGGATTTCCACAGGCTCTAGCTGAAAATCAGAGAGCTGGGATTGGCTTTGACATATCCTCACTACCAGACCTGTAGGTTGTTCAGTCTTTCAGACCAAGGTCTTTGGCTGTGTGGTTTAACTACAGCATTGCAAACCATAGGCCCTCTTGAACAATTTGTTTGTGTAACTGTTACTGATTGCATAGATTAATGTTTAGAACAGAGTCACAGTGCCCCCAGAAAACCTGCTCTGGCATGGGCTCCTCTCTCCATGGGCTGCAGGTCCTGCCAGGAGCTTGCTCCAACAAGGACTTTTTTCACTGGGTCACAGCCTGCTTCAGCTGTCTCCACCTACTCCTGCATGGGATCTCCATGGGGTGCAGATGGAATCTCTACTCCCAGTTATCTTCCATGGGCTGATGGAGGACAGTCTGCTTCACCACGGTCTTCTCCACAGACTGCAGGGAATTCTCTGTTCCAGTGTTGGAGCATGTCCTCCCCCTCCTCCTTCACTAACTTTGTGAAGTTTCTTACATTTTCTCACTCCCTTCTCTGTGCTCCTTTCCCGCCCCCCCCCCCCCCAACAGTTCAAGCATTGTGGTTTGTTTTTCTTGGCTGTTTTCTCTGGACAGCGCTTTCCTTATGACACATGTCATGATGAAGAGTAGCTTAGTTTTCCTTTCACTGAACAAGCTGGGGATCACACAGGACTAGATAGGATGTTGGATACAAGTACACAGGAACACAGTCTATTCAAAAAGGATAGAGTGGGAAGATACTGAAGTGCCTTGCAGTATGTTGGATTCACACCAATAGCGTGACTGAGTAGTGCTATGTTCTGCTCAGTGTTGAGTGAAGCTAGTGTTGCTCCTCAGGACAGGAGGCTTAGCTAAGGAAGTGGTGCATGTAACTCCATTCAGAAGGAAACCAGACTCACCTGTGCTAGGTCCACAACATTTTGCATTTTGAAGTGCATCATAAATTTCTCCAACATGATTCCTTTCCCATGGGTCTTCAGCTCTTCACCAGCTGCCCCAGTGAGGGTCCCTTCTATGGGGTACAATCTCTCAGACCCAGGAGTGCTCTGTGGAGTCACAAGTTCCCACAGCAAACGTAATCTGGCATGGGCCTCTCTCTCCACCGTTTGGAGGTCCTGCCAGCAGCCTGCTCCATTGCAGGTCACAGTGTCTTCCATATGTCTCCACTCACCTCCTCAAGCATGGCACTTCTCCCTGGGCTGCAGATGGGGTCTTTGCTCCCCATCATCTTCCATGGGCTGCAGGGGAACAACCTGCTCCACCATGGTCTTCTCCACAGGGGTGCAGGGGTATCTCTCCTCTGGCACCTGCAGCACCTCCTCCCCGCTTCTTCACTGTCTGTGGTCTCTGCAAAGTTTCTTACATCTTCTTACTCTCTTTGGTGGCAAAACTTGGCTGCTAGCAGGTTTTTTCCTCTTAAATATGATTCCCAGAGGCACTATGTACTCTGTCAGGTGTAGGGGAAGCTTCTAGTACCTCCTTACAGAAGCCACTCCTGCATCCCCCCTGACCTCCACCAGGACCTTGCTACACAAAACCACAACACCCAGCTCTTTTGAGAATGAATGAATCTTATTATTCTAGGACATACTTAGAAATAATATTTCTTTGCATATAGAAAGTAGGCAAAGGAATTTCAATCCATTTAGTCAGCAACATGTCTGTTATACTTGGTATTTTCCATGAAGTAATAATAATAGATGGGTTACATTAAGAGCTATTGCAATGAAGCTCAGCTCTGATTCAAGAGCAGCTATTTACAACCTTCTCTGTGTGCTTGAGCAGTGTAACTGTAGTACACATTGTAAGGATTTCAACGAGTTTTAGGCATATCAAAGCCTTAAACTGCTGTGTATTATATATTCAAGAATTCAAAAGATGGTTCAGGAAAATGCTTTTCTACAAACTTGAAGAGTCCTGTGGAGAAACACATTGCACTTTCCAGAGGTGGGGCTACTGTTGACTAAATTGTCCGATGATGTTAGTCTTCATGATCAAGAGCGACAGACATAGGGATGAGGTATCTTAATGGTGACTTTGGCCTTAAAAATACTGTAGTTCATTTTCTTTTTTTCAATTTGTCCTTTCCAAGTGGAACCAGATTCTTAACTACCAGTTTTCAGTCTCAGCTAACAAATGTCAGATCTCAGGCATTTATATTTAATTTTTGGTTTATGACATAAAACTGGAAGAGAAAAAAAAAACACTTCAGTTTACATCTAGTTGAATTCAATTCCTTTAGATAAATCTCTTAGTGGTATTACATGTTACTAACTTCCTATATGACTGGAATGCAATTTGGAAAAATGTACATTGATCCAGAATTAAGCATCCTGTGGCCATTTAAAAATAATTTTTCTAAAACCTGTTTTAAAAAAAGGAGTTGGATCAACAGTGTTAGCCAGTTTGGTTTCTTTTAAATTGATCTGGCTCTAGGTATATTATTCATAATACATATTCATAAGTAAACTAGTTCACTTTTCTTCATAAATAATAGACATTTGATAAAATAATATACCTTTGGGAGTAACAATGAGAAGCAACACGTGCACTTTGACATCAGCCTTACACACTCGCTTCGGAGCATTACTACAATGGTGTAACAAGACTGAATACAGGATTTTTCTTGGGAAATGGGGGCTTCAATTATTGTGGTAGCAATGGTGCCATCACAACCTGCTCTCATCAGCACACATGTAAAGATCTGAAGGCAATAGAAGCTGATGCCAGGAGTAATGCATATGAGCCAGTTGATTCCAAAGTAATACCTTTTTTAATCATCCCCACCAAAGCTGGAATAAATGCATAAGTTTACATAAACATAGATAGTATAAACCCAAAGTATTGTTTTAACTGTAAACAAAAAAGTAAGAGACAAGGACATGCATGGATGGAACCAATTCAAAACAGATGCCAGAAAGTGATTTGGTCAGAAAAGATAAATGTTGGGCAATTCATCCTACAAGGCTAAATGAAGTTAATTTATCTATAGGGTGGATAGAGTGTGCAGAGATGTCCCTGCAGAATAGTCATGTGCAGGTTGAAAATCTACAGGTAGGAATTAGGGATTGTGACAACAAGGGGAACCTTGTGGTTGGTGACTACTACAAGCAGCCTGATCAAGGAGAGCCTATCAATGAAGCCTCCTTGCTCCAGCCCTAGGAGGCATCGAGCTCACAGGCTTGCATCCTGCTGGCAGATTTCAAACACCCAGATTTCCAACATCTGTTGACAAAGAAAGAGACTACTGGAGTGCCTTGATGACAACTTCCTAAGACAAGAAATAGACAGCCCTGCTCGAGGGGAAGAGAATTTGGACCTGATGGTCACCAATGCAGGTGAGCTTATTCGGGATGTCAAGATTGGAGGCAGCCTGGGCTGCAAGTAATCATGCACTAGTGTGGTTCATTGTCTTAGGACAATAAGGCATATGAACCAAAAGAAAAGTGTAGTCAGGACCCTGAATTTCAGGAAAGCCAACTCCCAGGTCTTCAAGGAGTTAGTTAATAGGACCCCTGGGAAGCAGCCCTCAAGGACAAAGGGGTAGAACAGAGCTGGCAGATCTTTAAAGATGCTTTCAACAGAGTGCAAGAGCTCTTGATCCCTACTTGTAAGAAATTGGGCGAGGAAAGCAAGAGACCAGCGTGGCTGAGTCGACACCTTGTGGTCAAACCAAAAAGCAAGATGGAACTACACAGGCAGTGGATGAGGGGGCAAATACTCTGGGAAAAGTACAGGGATGTTGCCTGGTTGTGTAGGGATGAGGTCAGGAAGGCCAAGGCATGGCTGGAGCTGAACTTGGCAAGGGATGCCAAGAAAAACAGGTATAGCAGAGACAGTAATTCATCAGTTGTCTTTGTTCCAGAGAAGGGGAAGGGCCTGTGCAGCTATGTGCACAAGTATGTTCTTTGGGTTTGGAATTTCGGGGTTTTTTGGCAGCTGCTTTGTAGTTTTGCCCCAGGACAAATCTTGGTGGCAACTGACAGGATATTGATGAGTTTACATTGGTTAGGAAATAATTCTAGGATGAAGTATAGAAATATCAGATATTTCTATGAGCATATAAACAGTATAGAAATACCAGAAAACTGCAGTAGTATTAACGTGTTACTGTTAATGCAAACCTAATAAATGTACCTTATGTGAGAACATCTTTAGACACAGCATTTTAAAATGCTGTGCACAAAAAATCCCCCTTGCTACAGTGCTGTTTTATTTTTGGTTAAGAAAGAGTGGGAACTTAGTACTCCAGTCTGGCAGTTGCCTTGTCTAGACATTGACAGTCCTAGCTTTCCTTCTGCTTTAATACTCCTTCTGGTAAACCAGTGAGAATGCTTACACTTAGATCCAAGGGTATTGTTTCCTTCAGCTACTATAGATCTTTGTATGCTTCCCAGCTTTAGTGCCTCAGAATATTTAACTGCTCTTCATGTAGCTGACTGGAGTTCAGAGCTGCGAGTTGAGACTGCTGTATTTCTCAGTTCATTCTGGCTCATGTTCAGTCTGTCATTTTTTGTGATTTCTTCATGGTGTAATTCGCAGCTGTGGTTTCTAAAGTTAGTTGCATTTGGGCTAGCTCTAGGTAGTTCTGTTTAGGATATACTGTTGTACAGTGTAGACACACTTTGATGCATGGAAATGCTCCTGAACTCCTTCTTTGGCCTCAGAATTCAGAGTTTTAAACCCCAAAATCCCAGTTGGGTAACAAATACTTCCCACGGTGTCAGAGTGGTGGCACATCACAAACTGCTTCTGCTGATGTTCTCCGTTTCTCAAGATCTTTGGCCACAGGTAGAAACGCCTCATTATTGACAAGCCCAAGCAGTGAGGAGGCCTTGCTTGCAGTCAAATAAAAAGCATTTCTGTGCCCACCTATGCAGATATTCAGTTGGCTTTCTTGGAACAAGCTTCAAAGATGACATAAGAAACCACACCTACTTCATCTGTTCTGCAAGGTCATGGGAGCAGAGAACTTACTTCCTATCTCTACTATAGCAGTTTCGTGCCAAATACATAAGAATGTGCATGAGGGACTGGGATTTTATTGTAGGCATAGAACATAATTTTGCCCTCTCCTGTTTTCATTCTTTCCTACTTTAAGGATTGTGTATATAGATTTGTAAATCTTCATACCCTCAAAGTTCATAAATCCAGCCCTTGGATGTAAGACATATCTGTCTTGTACCAATAGCTCATTTAGGTGCTTAGGCTTCATTTATAATGCATGGGAGAGTTAAGAAACACACTTAGGCCAGTGAGATTTTTTGCTACAGGTTTCATAGTGCATTGCCACTCCTCAGTTATTCTGTGGGTTTAGTACAAAGTTTCTGCAGCTGTCGGTGTGCACCAAAGTTTAACTGGTAATTCCAAGTCAGTCTAATACAATCTTATAAAAAACCAGTTATTTTCCAGAAAGAACTGATTGAAGAGTCTTGCCTATGAAAAACTGTAACAGGCCACCAGCATGGTTTCACCAAGGGAAGGTCATGCCTCACCAACCTGGTGACCTTTTACGATGGAGTGACAGCATTGGTGGATAAAGGGAAGGCAACCGATGTCACCCCCACCACATCTTTATCTCTAAATTGGAGACATGCCTCAATGTCACTGATAAAGATGTTAAAGAGCACTGGTCCCAAGACAGACCCCTGGGGGACACCACTTGTCACCGGCCTCCACCTGGACATAGACCCATTGACCACCACCCTTCTGCTGTGTCCTTTCAACCAGTTTCTTATCTACTGGATGGTCCAGCCATCAAATCCACATCTCTCCAATTTAGAGATAAGGATGTGGTGGGGAACTGTGTCAAAGGCCTTGCACAAGTCCAGGTAGATGACACTGGTTGCCTTCCCTTTGTCTACTGATGCTGTCAAGTTTGCAGATGACACCCAGCTGAGTGGTGTGGTTGACACCACAGAAGGAAAGGAAGCCATCCAGAAGGATCTTGACAGGCTGGAAAGGTGGGTCCGGGTGAACCTCATGAGGTTCAACACTGCCAAGTGTAAGGTGTTGCACTTGGGCCAGAGGAATCCCAGCCATAGATACAGACTGGGAGAAGAGCTCCTGGGGAGTAGCCCTGCTGAGAAGGACCTGGGTGTCATGGTGGATGAGAAACTTAACATGAGCCAGCAGTGTGCTCTTGCAGCTCAGAAGGCCAATGGTATCCTGGGCTCCATCAGGAGAGGGGTGGCCAGCAGGGACAGGGGGGTGATTGTCCCTCTCTACTCTGCCCTCCTGAGGCCCCAGCTGGAGTCCTGTGTCCAGATCTGGGGCCTGCAATACAAGAAAGATGTGGAAAGAAAGATACAACAAACCTGTTGGAGAGGGTTCAGAGGCAGTCACGAAGATAGTTAGAGGGCTGGAGCAACTCACCTACGAAGAGAGACTGAAGGAGCTGGGCTTGTTCAGCCTAGAGAAGAGAAGGCTGAGGGAGAACTCATTGCAGCCTTCCAGTACCTGAAGGGAGCATACAAACAGGAGGGGAATCAACTTTTTAAAAGGGTAGAGAATGGCAGGACAAGGGGGGTGGATTGAAGCTGAAGGAGGGAAAGTTTAAATTAGGTATTAGGGGGAAGATTTTTACAGAGAGAGTGGTGAGGTGCTGGAACAGGCTGCCCAGAGAGGTGGTGGATGCTCCATTGCTGGAGGTGTTCAGGCCAGGTTGGATGGGGCCCTGGTCAACCTTGTGTAGATCCAGGCCAGGAGGTTGGTGGCCCTGCCTGTGGAGGGGGGTTGGAGCTCTATGATCCTTGGGGTGCCTTCCAACCCATGCCATTCTATGATTCAATGACATATCTGGGTGTCTGAATTGCTGTAGCTTTACAGCTGGCTATAGTAAGAGGTGTGGCTATGAAGAAAGGGCAAGACGTGCTCTGAAATAATTACTGGATGCTTACACACAGTGGTACACCCAGCCATGCCCCTTTGTCTATTGAATTAGAGCTGTGCTTGAGGAAGAAGGGGGAGCCTTAGAAAGTCTGTACACACTACCTAGATACAGTGACACATACACAGAGGTCAAACACTGCACCACTCAATAGAAAAGGAGGCATGCAGTCCATTGGTAGGCCTAGTGATGTGGGGTTATATAGTACATGCCACTGAACTTTAGTGGTGGGAAACCGAATGTTTAGATCTAGTGCTGTGAGTCTGAGTCCTTGCAGGAAAGCTGGAAAGGACAAAAGACTTTCCTCAAACAAGAAATTTTAGGTTATTAATTTTTTATAGATTTTAAAATAATTGTTATGAGATGGTACCTCAGACTTGCTAGTATAGCTAGAGTGTACTGGTGGAGTCCCCAGTGCCTAGGCCTGGCTTAGATGTTACCTTTACTCACAACAATCTTGTTTGAAGTTCCCAAGAGATTTATACCCCAGCCTCTCTTAAGTAGCAAGACATTTTTCATTTCACTTCTAGCAACATATTTGAGTGTTTTGTAGCTTTCTGGAATACTCCTCTTTCTGTGCATGTGTGATCAGCTTTCTCAGTATGTATTTAAAAGGCTAGAGGCTATTTATGGGGAGAGATGGGAGAAATGAGTATACAAATATGTACTATGATATTCCTTGGGTGGAAAGGAAGTGCCTCTGTTTTGGATTTCTTGTGTGGGTGGTTTTTATTCTTTTTCTTTTTTTTTTTTTTTAATGCAGGGGTTTTTTTTTCATGTGGATTTGAAGCTGGGGGTGGCTTTTCTGACTGTTGTGCATTAGTCTTGTGCATTTTAAGATGGTAGAGGATAATGCTGCCTTTCTTGTGAAGGGGTGTGTTATTTTTTGAGCTTTGTACTTACTGTCTGATTAGCTAACACAGGTGTTACCTGATTGTAGTTCCTTTTCTAGAAAAAAGGTTTTAAATCTACTAAATTTGCAGAGTGCGTGTAAATAATCTGTCTTATAATACCCTGAAGAACTTGTTGCCTCAGAGGAGTCATTAGTAAAGAGGGTTGCTAGTATTTTCTCTCCTTTTTTTGAAGTTGGCAACAAAAGATAATGCTCTACTGCGTTCAGTCTGGTAGCTGTTCTTGCAGTCTGTGTTTCCTGGAAAGCTCCCATTTTGGGCAAAGAGTAGCCTTCTTGGAAACCAGCTGTTAGAGATGTTAAGACAAATCAGTGCTGTACTGGAAGTATTTATTAGACATTTTATGGTATTTTTACTTCTGTAGATGTCAGTCATTTTACCTATTAGCAGTTTTGAATCATAATGAAACTTGCATGACCATATCTGAAGGTAATGTCAAATAAGTCTGTCTAGTTCATGGCAATTTCATATTGTCTTGCTTAAACTTTTGCATTATTAAATGTCAGATAAATCTGAGTATGTATGTAGGCTTCGAGGCACACCCAAGGCAAGTAACTCCCATCAAATAAACTAGTAACTATGAAAAAAATTAAGATACCATTTGTGGTGGTTTAGCCCTGGCTGGAAGCCAGACTCCCACCAAAATCAGTCTATTACTCTCCTTCTTAGTTGGACAGGGGAGAAAATATATATTAAAAGGCTCAAGAGTCAAAATAAGGACAGAGAAATCATCCTGTCATTAATGACACAGGCAAAACAGACTCAACACAGAGTGAAGAAGAGAAAACTAACTTATTAGACTACACTAAAAAGAAACAGTGAAAATTGGATTTGAGAGTGCAACCAAATCTTAAAACAAATGCAACCAGGTCTTAAAACACTTTTCCCCCCACCACTCCCTCCTTAGCAGACTTTAGTTAGAAGTTTGCTCCCTTCTTCCCTCCCGGTCACAGCCCAGGAGGGGCAGGGACTGGGGAAAATGGGGGTCTCAGTAACACCTTCCCCCCACCCCTCCATTCTAAAGCAGACTTCCCTTTAGCCATGATTTTGCTCCCTTCTTCCCCCTGCTCGCAGCACAGGACAGGGGGGCAGGGACTGGGAAAAAATGGGGTTCTTGGTTACTTCTTCATGAGCTGTTTTCCTTTTCCAGATCTTAAAACACCTCTACCTCCTCCCCTCACTCCCTTCTTAGCAGACTTCACTCTAGTCATGATTTCACCCCCTTCTTCCCCACCCTGATCGCAACACAGGGGGGCAGGGACTAGGAGATGGGGGCTTCGGTCAGTCCCTTGCAAGATGGTTTCCTTCTTGGCCGGGGTGGGAGCATTCGTTCCACACACCCTCCCCCTGCTGCACCGTAGGATCTCACCCATGAGAGCCAGTCCTCCACGAACTTTCTCCAAGGCAAATCTCTTCCCACCGGGCTTCATCTCTGCTCTGGCAGGCAGCAAAAAATCACAGTGTCTCTCAGTCCCAGTCCTCCACGGGGCTATAGGCCTCCCCCAGCAAACCTGTTCCGGCACAAATCTCTCTCTTGCTCATCTCTGTAGGTTGCAAGTGCTGGCAGAGGCTTACTCCAACGTAGGTCACAGCGTCTTCTCTATGTCTCCACCACCTCCATCCAGTGTGGAGCCTCTCCACGGGCTGCAGGTGGGGTCTTGGCCTTTTTCCATGAGTTTCTCCAAAGGCTGCAGGGGCATCTTTCTCTCCGCCACCTGGGGCGCCTCCTCCCCCGCCCTCCCCGGCCTTGGTGTCTGCACAGCTCGTTACATGTTTGCACCCCCCCGTCCGGTGGCAAAATGCAGTTGCTTCTGGGTTTTTTTCTCTTAGATGTGATTCTCAGAGGTGCTATGAATCCATCTCTGGTTGGCTCAGCCCTGATCAGAACAGCTTTGGCCTTGGATTGCCCGGTGTTTATAATTTTGGGGCTGGCAGAGCATTCCAGCAGCCATTTTCTGCAGCCCTCTCTCTCTCTCAGCACCCAACTACGCAAAAGCGTGACACCATTGTTCCTGATTATTTTCTTTTTCTTTTTGATAACTCACGTTTCCTTATGAATATTTTAGGGATGAGGACAGGGACAGCAAGATGGCAGGAGAAGTATGTCAGACTGGTCTTTGAAAGCACAGGAGCATGCAATTTTACTTTGAAAAACACTCAAACACTAGAGATGCTCACTGTTACTGCATCCAGACATCATAAACTTAGACCTGCAGCTTGGCTTTTAACGCACTTAACTTCTGAAGTGCCACTGCTCCAGAAGAAGGGATAATTCTGCTTGTGCAGACTGAGTCTTACATTCAGAAACTAAAGAGTACATCTAGAACAAGCGTTTTGCAATTTAGTCCCAAGCCTGGTGTGCCCAGGACATCACCGCTGTGAGGAAAACATACAGTCAGTGTTGGCTACAACTCAAAACCAATCACCATCTTAACTGAATGCAATAAAATGACAGGATGGCTTAAATACATGAGGTCTTTGTGGAAATTTTGCATACTTTAATAAAAAGCATTTTTGCCACTGTTGGGTTGACTGTGTACCTAATGAAGGGCATTCAAAGAAGGGACTGCCAGCAAGCACGTAACTTCATCGATTCTCATACCAGATTTCTGCTATTCAGGTGGGATGGTGGTTACTCTTGAATGTCTGGGGATTTTCTCTTTTTTTAGAGCTGAATTATCAGACTTCAGATGCAATGGTCCTTTGGCCCTCATTATGTGGATAAGCAAAGCCTTCTGCAAGGCCAGCCCACTTGAACCTAATATATGGCTCATTTTAACAGAGTTGAAGCAGACTTTTAACTTTGTAAGGACAGTTTAATTGCCATGTTTCAGCTTTGTCATGATAAAGGAACTATCATAAGTCAGCAAATGCTGTATAACCTTATGTGGGAGTGAAAAATAGTTTGCACCATACCAGCTCCTCTTTCCACTCTGCAGTCGTTCAGATTTAATGTGCTGCTTATTTTGTGTAAAGAACATCAGACATTTCAAAGAAAAAACTATCCCAAAATAAGCTTTATTGCAAAAAAAGAGCGGTCTTATTGATACAGACCTTGAAGAAAGATTTATTTTTCTTACAAACATTTGATTAAAAATGTACAAAGTTTATTTTTCTTTTCAAAATCCCCAAACTCAATAAAAGAAAAGAAAAATCACTGAGTATAACTTGACTTAATCTTTGGTCAGCACCGACACGTGACTGAAACAATCCTGGAGCCAGCATGTGCTGTGGCTATTTTTACATACGAGATTCTGTTACATGACTAGGTTACAGGCACCAGCTGTCAATGAAAGCACCATTGAGACATAACACATAACTGTACGACATTAAAAAAAAAATGACTAAACTAAATGTCAACTCATTGTACAAACATTTCTCTTACAAAATAAGCTATGATAAAATGAGGCGTATGCAGTATAACTACAGTATTAATGAAGTTTCTAACAAATGGGTTTCAAATACACACTTTCCTCACCTGCGCTGCATAATTAGTTTGCACACATGGCAGCCCTGATACAGCACTCGCTTTTTAGTAAATGCACCATTAATTCAAGCCAGCACCAAACAGTATGAAACATCAGGCGTTCCCTTCAGAGAGACATTTTCTTCAGCTGCCTACAGTAATGCCAGTTTGTAGAGCACCCTTTCTGAGAATGAGGTGTTGGTTGCATGTGTGGTTTCTTGAGGTTGCTGGAATGTAGTACAGTACAGTTTGGTTCTGCAATTCTAATGGTATTAAAAGCAGTCAAGGTATTTTGCTACAGTGGTTGTGTCTCGTCCTTTACTATTTGGTGTGGCTGATTCAGAACACAATCCTATGGAGCTGCTGTGAAATACGATCTCTGCAGAGACCGATATTGTCATTCCTGTCCTTTAAGAATACTCAAAGTTTTGCAAGAGCACTTCAGAATATCTAGAAGATGTACTACAGTGCTTTTTTCAGCTCTGATGATACATTTTGAAATATACTATTTGGATGTCTGGCCCAAATACGAAAGGAAACATCTTTCAGATCCTTTTTTCTTTTTTTACTTAAGAGAAGTACCTCTAAAATGTTATTGCTCAAATTTATAAATCTAAAGAAAACCAAGCAAGTTTCCCTTTCTGTTTACATAATTTGTTATTTTCTCCATATATTACTGCATTAAAAATAAATAAACATATATTTTTAATTAGGAACTATAGCAAAATACCCAAAGTGTTACAGACTGCTAGCAGGGAAAAAATAGCTCACATTTTTGTGCCATTTAGTGCATTATAATGACTTTTGAACTTTAGCTTTTTAATATACTTTAAATTGAGGTTATATAAAAGATACGATAACCATGATCACCGTTGTAATCAAAGATCTAGCAGAGTTTAAGTTACCCTCCTGCAAGGATTCTGCAGTCTTGGCAGGATGAAAAGAAAGAGGTTTTCCCCTTTCTTTTCCTCCTGCAAAAGTCAAGGACTGTTTGAAAAGCAGATGCTCAGGTAACTAGATAGGTGGACTGAAGTGACTGCAGAATTGGACTCAGTCTGCAAGACGGCTAGTAGAGGTCTATCCACAGCCTCATTCTGAGAGCTTCCCCAAGCTCTCCTAGGAGGTAGTTGTCCTCTTTACTGGCTTCCAGTTTCTTTAACTGCTTTTTCTTATACAGAGGGATGCTAATGATTTCCAGTGTGTAAGTTCCGGGCACTGACTTTTTCTTAACTGTGTGCAAATAACTCAGTCCATCCCTCTGATGGATTCGAAAGATGCCGTTGTCATTGCCATGCGAGATGACGCACGTGGTTGGTAAGGGGCTCAATGGCTGGCATGAGTTCTAGGATGTGCTCCTTGCTGTCCAGCCTGGAAATGTTGACTCTCATCTTCAAAGGACTATTCATATCTAGACTTTCCTTGCCAATCTCCAAGCTCTGAAGTAAAGGAGGAAAGATTGTTTAAAGCAGGAGAGAAACAGATACTTACTTGCACTGAGAGAAGAATAACATGGGATTATCAACAGCTTCTGCATTTCTCATAATCTAGTTGTGAAAGAAGCAATTGTAAATCCTTTCCACCTGGGAGTACTGCTTCATTCTAAATAACACACCCTGTCCTGTAAATCTTAAAGGCTTCAAAGGCTGTAAATCTTAATAGGCTTAACGGGATAATTAAAGTTATAGCATCACATCTACAGAGGGGGCTCAGATTTCAGTTTCTTTTCAGAATCTGTTTAACTTCATGTTTCCAAAAAGTCCATGTAAAGAAGAGACCTATGTTTACTACTGCTGTGAAGACTGTGTGTGAGGCAGCCTTGTTCTTAGGCGCAACTTCGGTGAACATTACAGAAACACATACCACAGCACTATATGGGAATTCCCTGAAACTTCTGGTAAAGCTGTTTTGTTGAATCCTGGCTTCTAAAAACAAGCAGGCTCAATATCTGGTGAAGAGGAAGTACAGTGATTATAAAGGAAAGTAAAGTAAGGAGAGAACTGCTGTTATCTTTCTACAGAAAAGGTTAGTATGTCAGCATGTCCAATTGCATCCTATCAGAGTCACTGAGACGAGTGTGAAAAAAGTCCCAGCATTGTTTTTCTGACAAACCAGTCATGGGTTCTTTTTGAATTTGAGCTTCAGTATAGTTATGCTGCAGGTGTGAACTTTTTCCAGAGGTGTGAGCTGTGAACACACTTGGGGGCCGGGTTGAGAATGAGTTAATTCCTAGGAAAGTCATCTAACAAGGAACAGCTTTTGAAAGACCTACAACAACATATGGGCTATGGTCTCCTTTAGGAAACCTGACACTAAGTGAGATACCTTAGCCTGTATGTCAAGATCCTTTCAGGCTTGTAAAGGTAGCCATGTTTTTCTCTGAGGGAATTCCAATAACTTTTGAGTACAAATGTGTACTCATATGTGATGTAATTAAAAACACATGGTGAAAAAAGAGAATTTTTGAGAGGCGGCAAGTACTGTAGTTTTAAATACCACACCCCACAGATGTCACTTGTGCTGAGATTATTTTTTTTTTCACATAGTTTTATGGATGTAAAAACTTTCATTAGTCCTGCTCAGGTAGTTCTAGTACTAGAAACTGAAAAGGATAATGCTGTTAATGAAATTAACTGTGCAATAACAAAAACGCTTTTCAAAACATCTGTGTATTTCTGTGGTAGGTTGACAGAATTCAGACTGGAACAGGTCTAATGGGAGTGGTGGTGAGGAGGGAAAAAGAGATGGGAAGTGTGGATGTGCTGGGAAATCAAACGTTTAGAAATTAAGTACAATACTATAATCTCTAGAGCAGGAATTACAGGGTTACTGGCTTCCACAGAAACTTTGAGAATGCAAGAACTGGCCTTCATAGCACCATACCAAGTTATGTGTACCAGGGCTGGAGCTTCTGAATTCTTTTATATTCTACCCCTTTTAGACAGAAGACTCATTTCCCCATTTTTCAGTGTAATTTATGTGGCTAGCACACCTTACCTCCTTGCCATTTTAGCTGAGGTTTTACATTTTACTTGTTTGTATTACACAGCTCTTGGATCTGTGTGTGTCCCCACCTCTAAGTTGAGTCAGTTTCCCATTACTGCAGATTTCAAGATGAAATGCTACAAGACAATATCCTGTGATACAGATAATGCAGGTAACATATATGCTTTTATAACTTTTTTTGGGGAAAAAAAGCACCTAAAAGATGCAAATAGTAGGCTGTCTTTTCATGAGTATCCCATAACCTATTTTCATAAGCCCACAAAATGCAGTAAGAGAAGAATTATGTCTGAAGTGTAACCCTCCTGCCCTCAGCAATCCCACAAATATAGGACTGAAAGTGTACCAGTGAGGTCACAAACTCCAGTGCCCCACAGGTGTGAGCACCCAGGATTAAACCAACCTGCAAGATGATCTATTTACCTGTCACAAACGATAAAATAGTGTCCAATCTCTTCTTGACTGCAGTACAGATTGCAGACATCCCCAGTTTTCCTAGCTCTCCCTAATTATGGGAAAATTAATTCCCCAAAAATATTTTGAGGAACTAGACACTACAAATTATTTTTTATGAGCTTTAAAAAATTAATCCTTTCATAGTTATTGATATATTTTTGATTGTCACATCATTCCTGCCAACAGTACCCAAGTTTTAAAACAACAGAGGCATTGGGAAAAGACTTTTGCCACTGAATGTGGCCAGTTAAAAAATTCCCTCCATTCAGTGATTGGGGTGAGTATGGTATCTGACAATACCTTGAATTACATTATAGTACTTATTTATACTGGTACGTACAGTGTCATTAGCACTTCTCTTCTTCCTGTTGTCCTTTCTGGAATAGCCATTGATTTTGCACTCATAACATGCTTCAGGGGACAAAGCATTCTCTTCATCAGCATCCTGATCCAGTGGCAGGTACTGCCCTTTGCTAAATCCCATCCCTGAGACACAGTGTCTGTTGAATAAAAACATGTGTTTTAGTTACTTCTTGCAGTTTTATGGACTGTCCTGTTAAAGGGAAAGTGAGTCCATGAAATCTGTACCACAGTATCTGTATCCTCTTTCTTCCCCTTCCCTCAGCAGGAGGTCTGTGCATTCATTTTCTTCATGCTAGTGTTGCATCCTGAATGAAGTACCACTGTTGGCTAAAGGCCAATTGGGCTTTTCTAATTTTTGTTTACAAGTTTTACAAAGAAACAGGACAAAGCCAGCCTGTCCTGAACTGTGGAACTACAGAATTTAGCCATTGTCATATACCAGAACAATGTTAATTTGTGTTTAGTGTTCTGGGTTGATTAGAGTGGTTTAAACCCCTCAATTACCACAGTACAGGTGGTTCCTATCCTTGTGCAGTAACAGTCTTCATTGACCAGGTTTGTGAAGGAGTTCTTGTGCTGATACTGGGGAAGAAAGCAGAACTTATTGTTTACTGTTGCCTTCTTACTAGATTTAAAATGAGTTTCAGGTTGCATGTACAGACATGTCTTTTTTTCCAGCTTATAGATACTGTGCACAAAAGGAATAGGAAGGATAGCCTGTCCTTCATTTGCACCTCTGCTTTTCTAAAGTCAGTGTTTCTACAGCTTCCAAATGTATCTTTGATGAATGACTGTGAAGGTACTCACCCTTGTCCAACTCTGTAATAGCCAGGGGGACATCCACAAAGGTAACCACCTTCAGTGTTGGAACAACCATAATTGCAGGGGTTCTTGGTAGAAGAACACTCATTCACATCATGGCATGCGCTGGAGAACTGGTCGTAAGAAAATCCAGATGGGCAGGCACACTTATAGCCTCCAAGTGTGTTGTAGCAAGAAGCAGAACCACAGGTGTTAGGATTGGAGCATTCATTTTCATCTAGTAAGCAAACACAGGTAGAATGGTATCTTATAATCTGATAGAAATCAGACAAGCATGACCTGCAAGTCCCAGGTCTCTCTTAGATCTTTGCCTTCATTATTATCCCACAGAGACTTGGGTCTCTGAAGGTCCCAAACACACATAGATGGCTTATAAAAGTATTTTAGGATACTGTTAATATTAACCTCATCACAGAATCACAGAATCATAAAGACTGGAAAAGATCTTCAACATCACGAAGTCCAAGTGTCAGCGCTATACCACCGTAACCTCCAAAACATCTCCAGAAGTGCCACACCTACCCGGCTTTTGAGCAGCTCCAGGGACTGCAATACCACCACCTCCCTGGCAGCCTGTTCCAATGCTTCACCACTCTTTCTGTGAAGAAATTTTTCCTAATATCCCATCTAAACCTCCGCCGGTGCAACTTGAACCCGTTCCCCCTTGTCCTGTCACTGGTTATTAGGGAGAAGAGCCCTCACTACAATCTCCTTTCAGGTAGCTGTAGAGCGTAATAAGGTTCCCCCTCAGCCTCCTGTTCTCCAGGCTGAACAGCTCCCTCAGCCTCCTCTCCTAAGAGGTCTTCTCCAGAACCCTCATCAGCCTTGTTGCCCTTCTCTGGACACTCTCTCCAGTGCCTCGATGTCTTTCCTATCCTGTAGTGCAGAAAACTGCACATAGGACTTGAGGTGTGGCCTCACCAGGGCTGAGCACAACACTGATCACCTCCTTGGCCCTGCTGGTCCCACTGTTCCTGATACAGGCCAGGATGCCGTTGTCCTTCTCGGTCACCCAGACACACCACTGGCTCATGTTCAATTCAGAACTGATTCCCAAGGGATTCTGGCAATCAGGCTACTGAACAAGTTAAAGTTTGCCCTTTGGAAATCTAGGGTGGCAGTTTTGCTGTCCCCACCTCCTCTCTAAGAATAGAGATGTTCTCTGTCATTGCATGGTCACTGTGCCCAAGATGGCCTTCAACTGTCACACCTCCTACCAGCCTTCCCCTGTTCATGAAGAGCAGGTCTAGCAGGGCACCTTCCCTGGTTGGTTCACTCACCAGCTTTATCAGGAAGTTGTCTTCAACATGTGTTCCAGGAACCTCTGGGACTGTTCCCTCTCTGCTGTGTTGTAATTTCAGCAGGTATGAGGGAGGATGAAGACCCCCACAAGAACAAGGGTTCACTCAATGCTTCCCCTTCCTTCAAGGTACTTCTTCTGTTTTGCCTAGGGGTGCTCTTTTACCTGGCAGGGTATACCCCTACCATGTAACGCTGACAGAGGGGAAATGAGCTGCAACTCTGGTCATACTCCAATCGTTATAGTATTCCTGGGCACCTAGCAATGGGGTGAGGTTAGCACATACTTGTAGTGGAAACCTGCATGCTAACTGCAGGGCAAAAGACAATCTAAACAGCCAACCAAAATGAAAGAGAAAAGGAAGCATTGTCTCCACCTTGTGGGTATTGAATTAAGATACACAGAAGATAACTCCTCCAGTAAGTTTGACTGGTTTGGTTCCAGGCTATTTTGTGAAAAATAGGAAAAGTAGCTTGTTGTATGGAAGATTATCTATTTGGCATGTGCTGCTTATTTTATTTTATCTTATCTTATCACAGGAGTGTTTCCCTGTAGGTGTTTTCCTCTGCAATACTATTAGTGCACGCTTTACCATTTTTGCCTGCAGTTACTAGGACACACATTCCTTTGAGGACTGTGTACCATATTCAGAGACTGTAGCTGTTTTGGAGTTTAGTGCGAGTTGTTTGTTGTGCATTCCTGTCATGCCCACCTCTGCTTTCTTTGCTGTATCAATAATTAGTAATAAAAACAATATTAAGTAAGGAGAAGCATACCAAGCAGGTGTGCTACTTCATGTAAAATTTCTGTCGAGGGTCAGGACAGTAAGATCAACCCGTAAGAAACACATGGCATTGCTCAGAGCCATACTCTGATTGTGAAACTACTGACAGAGAACCAGGAAAGCGATCTTGAAAAGGTAAATATGTTTTTATGGTGCACTGTGAGCAGTACAAGATGGAGTTGTTTTGGTGTATCCTGGTTTTTATTTTAAAGAAAATCTCCCACATTTAACTTGGAATTAGCTTAGTTTATGAAACACAGAAACCAAATAATGGATTGAATAAGCCAAACCTACAACAAACCTGATGAGCTGTTTAATTTGTCCCTGTAATTAATGTTGTCCCTAAGACTGCATTTTGGAAGTAGGAAACCTGCAATGGTTATGATGATATTTCTTCTCCCTATTCACTGTCAGTGCTATTCTGTAGTATTCTCAAATTGCTACTGATGGTGAGTGATTCTTACTGATAAAAGGTGGGGTGGTTTTTTTGTTGTTTGGTTGGTTTTGTGTGGGGTTTTTTTCCTCCCAGCAGACATATTTACATTGATGCTTTCAGGAATTCAATTAACATCCTTCCACCTCTCTAAGATGGGGATTTTTCCAAGGACAAGGGAGTCAGAATTCCTTCCTAGAAAAACTCATTAACTCATTAACATGTCACAGAGTTTCAACAGGATGAGTGTGTTTTCTTGTTATCACATGTCATTAATATATGTCTGGAGTAATCAGTGTATGGAAGTAAAAGAATAGAGGAAAAAAAAAGATTTGTGTCTGCATACCTTTCGTCTTGCCCATTCTTGTACTCACTTGGCAACTGTTGCTATAAGCACTATGACACCTTTGCTGTTAAAATGTATTCTGTGCTGTTTGTTTCCTTACCAATACACTGATTCCACTGGTAATGCTGGATATATCCTTGTGGGCATCCACACCTATATCCACCTAGGATGTTTTGACAACCATGCTGGCACCTATGGTTTCCATCACATTCATCCACATCTTTGCAGAGAGAAGTAGAACACGAAAGAACACATGATTACACGTTACCAAATACATTTCTCACTTTGTTGATAAGTCATTAAAACACTTGTATTCATGGCAGAAGACTACTGCTTTAAGATGGAAGCACCATCAGACTTCCCTTTTGGAAAGCCTGGAAGTCTATTAATGTTCTTTCTTTCTATCCATAATATGACTGAGCCTTTACATTACTCAAATTTGGAAAAGGAAGACTCTTCCTAATAATGCCACATCATGTTGCTTTGATGAATTACTTAGAAACTTTTTTTTAATTCAGTTTCCAAACCAACTATGCAGGACTAAGCTTTCAGTTTTCTGGAGCGTATCAAGTGTTAGAATACAAGGAACGGATATAAAATTTGGATGTAAGTGCTTACCTTTGCAATTAAAAACAACAAAGCCCCCCCCCTCTAAAATATCTCTGAGGTATGTCCAAGTAACAGAGAAATTCACAAAGAAAAAAATGTAAAAGTCATCTGAAATAGTGTCTGCTATAAGAAGTGAGTTGATTATAAGCAGCCTAACATGTTTGGTACAGTATGCAGTCCTAGTAAAAAAATAAAAAAGCCAAACATGCATGATATCACAGATTCTAAGTTACATTCCAGCTGTCTACAATTGGAAACAAATTTGAAACATTAAGTTGCCATAAATTTGTGTATATGTACCTCTGCATTTCTAGTTTTCAGCAGCCAGGTGGCCTAGTGCTACATTTTAGTTTACTGTTTGCACAATATCTGAGGCCCACAGAAGAGTTTCGAGCTCTCAGAGATTTCCTGAGTGGGGCTCCCTTTCGGGCCAACAGAGAGACATGAAGCTCTACAATATAATTGGTACTTTAATTGCAGTGAATTGCCCTTCTGAACATGTATGTCTCTGGTAGAAGATTTAAAGCACGGAATTTAGGACATACTCTTAAGATACACTCAGGTCAATGATTACAATTAGCTGAAACAAAATTGTAGAGAGATTCTGTTTAGACTGTATGTCAATGAAAAGAAGAAATGTATGTGAAGTTTAAATGGTAGCCTGGAAAGAGTTCAGCTAAACGGTAAGAATTACTCCGGCAGCGTGTTCTTATATAGAATTATGCTTAAATTACTCAAATCTATTCCTACTTGCACCATTAAAAAAATTGATCTTTGCTAGCTACCTTCACAGTTTAATCCAGTAGAATCCAGAGAAAATCCCCTTTGACATTCACAGGTAAAACTTCCAGGGGTGTTTTGGCAAATTCCCTTTGATCCACAAAGTGATGGCTGAGAACCACATTCATTGTTATCTTAAAAATTAGAGAGAGAAGGTTGGTACACCTTGCAGCATGATTTTAGACATGTTCATATAGTATTTCTTAAGAGGTTGAAATCCACAGAGGTGCAACAGTTTATTTTGAAAGTGTTACTTTCCATATTTAAACATCAGATGGTCTGACAACTCATGCAGAGCTAGGAGTAATTAATAAATTTGAAGTGCAAATTGTAATTCAGTTGTAAGTGTGAAAGACCCAGGTGTCTAATTGCTGTCAGTGGAAAAACGCTGCACTTCTGTATTAGCCAAACCAAAATAATTTCAGTTGACAAGATTCATACATATCCTTAAGATCAAAAGACATCTGGATTTATGAAAAAAAAAAGCAGTCTGTTTTATTTAATTGCATTTTAAATCAGATTTTAATACTTTACCCCTTTGTCAACATGTGGTTATACTTAGAATATCATAACATGTATTAAGTACATACAACTGTTTAACTAAGCAAGAAAATACAAATGTTGGATAGACTGATTTTTGCTTTTTGTTGCATTTAAAAATCTGTTTCCTGGACTGCTGACATTACTCATTACTAATGCTGACATTATTATTATTGCTCTGTATTGTTACTGTTTATACAGAGTGATAGAACTGAATGAGAATTGAGAATATTGCTCTTACAGAAAAGCTGATGCGAGAAAACTATTGTTTTTCTTACCAATACAAGCTGTGTGATGTTGTGTAAAACCAGGTGGACATTTGCATGTGAAGCCTCCAAGTGTGTTGACACAGAGAAATTGACAATTGTGTTGTTTGGTTTGACATTCATCAAGATCTGAAAGTAAGAAATGTTTTCTCAAGGAAAGTCAACAAAAATGCTGTACATTTAATCTAATTATAAAAATAGCCACACTTCAAAACTATTTCCCTTTAAGTCATGGTGCAACAAAATTAAAAGTTAGTTTACCTTTACAAGTCTTTCCATCTTCTTGAAGGATGTAGCCCCGGGGACATGAGCACTGATAGCTCCCTTCCGAGTTCTTGCAGATAAAATTGCATGGTTTTGGAGACTGTGAGCATTCATCAAGATCTAAAGAAAGAAACTGTTAAGCATCTGTTGTATTGATTTCTGGGTCTTTGAAGGATGTTTTCTAAACAGTACTATACTTAACAGAAAAATGTTTGTAGAAAATAGTTCGTCCCCCTCCGCCCCCGCCTTTCTTCAGAGTCCCTATTTCTTTCTCTGTGGATGTGCTGCTGTGGGCTTTCCATGGAGTTGCCACTCCAGCAACAACTGAGTGTCTTCAAAGAGTAGTATACTAAAGTGAGAGTGGCATTAATATTTTCATTTAAGGACTAAGTATTTTGGGGGGGGGGGGGGGGCATACTGTGCTATACTTGTATGTGTTAATCAAGAAGAAAGTGGGAAAATGTGACCACGAAGTAATGAAGTGGGTTGTCACTCAAAATGGTTATACAGCTGGAACATACTTCAGTGCTCACTCTACTGCAGGAATATTGCCCGTACAGCTTGTTTCTCAATTTCCCCAAATGAAATATGAAAGTAGAAGTGCATATTCAGGAAAAAGTAGAAAAAAAAAGAGGAAAAACTTCTTAGATACAAAGGTTAACAAAGTTTGATATATCGTTATGTATCAGTTGAAAAAATAACTGAGGATAAAGAACCTGAATCTTACCAATACAAGATGTGCCACTTATGTCAGTAGTATATCCAACTTTGCAAAAGCATCTGAAGGAGCCCATAGTGTTAATACACTGTCCATTTCTACATAGGTTTGGCATGACTTTACATTCATCAATATCTGTACAGAAAATATTAAATACGTCATCTTCCAGTTTTAAATTTGACTTTTTTCTTCTCTTTTTGCACAGTTCTTCATCATCATGCTTTTGACTGGAACTTTACACTTCCTTTCTCATTACAAAATGCATCTGAATTCAAAGTCAAACATCTTTCTAACTTTTATTATAGCTTTTTGTATCAAAAACCTTCCTGCTATTTCACTGGGGAATCAGTTTCCAGTTTTTCTAAGTCAAAATACAAAACCTATATAAGCAAATTTTTTATGAACAGTTAGAGTATGTCAAACTTTTTTCACACAATTAAAAAAAGCATATGTTACCTTCTGCATCCCACGTGGAAATAGTAACTGCAAAGCATTCAGTGTGACTACTGTTTGTACCACTGCTGGTGCCTTTATCATGTATGCAACTTTTCAGCACACAAAAGCTTTGGGATAATTTCTATCTTTTAGTTTCTGGTTGGTACCTCCTGTTTTAAATCCCAACCCTAAAAATCCTGCATAGCTGTGAGTATTTTGGTTGAGGCTACTGTTTAAAGATGGTTTTAATTTCTGGTGTCTTGGCAGCATTTGAAAAATCAAACTGATGTTTTGCAGGAAATTCTCCAAAGGAACTTCAAAGAGAATTCTGCATTTTTTTAAATATGTGAGCACATTCTTTTCCCCTTTTCTGCCTCATTTCATCTTTGCAAATACCTCTTCCATCTGTAGTATAGCCTGGTCCATGTGGACAGAGTTTCTTATATTGTGTGGTTCCAGGAAGCGGGCAGATCTCACACTGCTGACCCCAGCCCCGGCCTCCATCGCAGCAGCACTCAGATTTAGTGACAAGATTCTGGCTGCTTGAAGCCATCTGACACAATGTCTGTAAAACTTCAGCAAAGCAAAACCCTTCTCGATTATCTGTAAGGAAGAAGCAGAGTGATCAAGAAAGAGCACGAGATAAACATCTGATCCATTAAGCAGCTGATGTGTTATTCTGGCTTTCCATCAACATTAGAGAAAGCACTAGAAGATTACTAGCAACCAGGCTATTTTGTCTTAGCTTTTCATTTGTTGTGTCTAATGAAAATCTGCTGTCATTCCAAGTGTATTCCAGGCTTTTCTAAAGTTCAGCACCTGCATGAATTGGATATGAGTTTTACTTCTAGGAAAGCTGTCCCCCAGGGCATGTCTGGTGAGCTTGCTCACCAGCAAAATAGGCTGTGGGGTCAAACTGAGCTTCCACTTAGGCTGCCAAAGTTTGACTGGCATTTGAATTATTTACTTGGAGTTGGGTTAGAAGTTTGCTGTGTTTGTTTATCTTACTGGCCAAAATAGCATGTCTGATCAACTATAATTATCATAATGTACTTTATATTAAAATCCTTAGCATGTAGAAGTATCTACGTAACTCAGTACTTTTTTAGTGTCAATCCTAGATTTTGTTGGGGAAAAAAATAGCCTTACTGTTCATCTGTCCCTTTCTAATTCTATTTATGTTAAGTTATAAACCTTGTGGTTAATACTTGTCAATCATGAAAGAGGAGCAAAACTTTGGAGTCGTTGAGCTCCTGCAAGTGTCCTTCAAATGGGCAGCTGAGGGGAGCAGAGAAACCAGCTTCCAGGCCTAGTGGAAACTAAATTTTGCAGAGATTATATCTTCTAAATAGGCTATGTCATCTTTCTTATTTGTTAATTAAAATGGAGACACTGTTAATTGTGACCTGACAGACACTTATGTTTTTTAAATGAAAGACTTCACTTTTTTTCTCTTAAAGCTGAAAGCTAAAATTCTTCAGATCCATCAGGATTTGTGTATGTATCGACACCCAGCTGACCTTCACTTTTACAAGTGTGAGGAGCAGAATCTGTACATTTCTTACATGAATCAGGTAAAATGTGAACTTTGGCTTTAGGCAAAACTTACTTTGGTTGCCCCATAACTGAACTGTTTACCTCAAATAAAGCTGTTATCACTGGAAGTGTAAGTTGTGTGAGACAACATGTTTGCTGTAATAATTTGCAAGTCTCAGAAGATTTATGGTCTCCCATGTAGGTATGTTGCACAGGCCTTTATGCACATTATGATTTGAGGAACATATACTGATTCTTCCTTAATTTGAGATATGGAATAAATCTTAATGTGGGAATATACAGGTTTGCACAATACATTTCAAATAACACAATTTAAGACTTAATGTTTGTGCTTTAATTTTGAATAAATAATTTGTTTCTGCCAGGCTTTTTTTTGGTGGTAATTTCTGACCCAGGAAACCATAAAGGAAAAGCAGGAATGAGCAAACTAACCCAAAGCATGGTTTTCAGAAAATAAGAAAATTGTATACTAAACATAAGCAATGAGGAATCACCTTCAAACAGGGTATTTCCTTGGCATTAATGACTTGCTGGGGTTAACTGACTGTTGCATCCTCTTCCCATCTGGTCTTAATCCTTAGGAAATTCCCTGCACTACCAATGTTATTGCTTTGCCATGAAGTCACACACTACCTATGACAATTTATAGGGAGCTGTTTTTATAGTGCTTACGTAAGATATATACAAGTATTTTATGTAAGAATACTAATAAATACTCACACAGGGTCAGTATTGTAAAACAGTTTGAAATATCTACAGTTGAACAGTGATACTGAAAAAATAAGGTTTTGCTGTTCTGCTTGCTTTCTAAAAAGGGAACAATGAATTCTGTAGTGCAAATGTGCAAATGACAAGTCTGAGCATATAAAAAAAGGAAATAAAGGTTGATAAATATAGACCTCTTCATCAGCATTTATCATGTAGGCTTGCCTTAAAACTTTTTAGTAGATTTTGCAATTCTTTTCTGAAATCGTAGTCTTTTGCATTCATAATCACCAAATTAAAGAAGTTACAGAAACCCCAGATGCCTTGTTGCAGCACTGTGGTGCTTATGATCACATTCTGAAAATGCAAACACTTCACTCTGCATCCCACTTTTTGATCTATGTAAGGTAACTAAATTGTATTTCTTCTTTAAAAATACCTGTTATTTAGTCTGGATAGTGTTGCTCAGCACCACATTTATGTCCTTTTGGAATTTAGACACTTCTATGCAAGGCCCCCAACCGCTGGACTCATCTGACATGCTCAAGATGCTCCTCATTCCTATAATTACTTAGTATCATATATCATATCATACGATATCATATTATATCATTACTTAGTTTCTTAGATATGAGAACTGTTAGGTACTCAGAAGACTAATTTACACTCTGCACCCTTTATACTGTAAAGTAAGATGAAATATATATGAAAGAGGCATTTACCAAGACACTCAGTGCCTGATGGATTTGACAGGAATCCTTCATTGCATTCACAGCGGTAGCTCCCAATAACGTTGACACAATGACCGTTTTCGCAGATGCCTAGCTTGGTGCGGCATTCATTTTCATCTTTGCAAAATATAATTAAGACAATTAAATAAATTATTGCAAGAAAATATATCGAGCTCGTGGAATGCATTAATTATTCTGTGTACTATTTGCAAAATATTTGTAAGAAGTAGAAAATGGGCAACTGATTAAGCCTGGAAAGGACTCTCCTAGTAACACTATCCTATTCCATTCTTTATGTGCTGCACCCTAGGACAAAAGCTGTAATCCTTGTGCACTCTTTGCAACTTTTGCAGAAAACACATACAGTGGAGAAATTCTGGTCTTAACTTTAACCTGGAAAGTTACAGAATCACAGAATTACAGGGTTGGAAAAGACCTCCAGAGATCATCAAGTTTCACCCCCTGTGAAAGCAGGTTCCCTACAACATTTAAGTGAAATTGGAATACATGCATGATTTGAGTAATATTTCCCCCTATAACCATTAAGAGTCTCTCAACACACTGGACCTGTTCTGTAATCAGTCATATTTCATTCCCAACATCATCCCCCTGGAAAGTTTACTATCTCAGTGTATTTTCTTCCATAGCTAATGGCACAGAAACAGTAATCAATTGCACACCTTTACAGATGCTTAAATTAAAATCTCAGAAAAACTTTAGGGAACTTAAAGGCAGTATTGCATGGCAAAAAAGGCAAAATTCTGGTTAAAAGAGATTATGTCCCCTGAAAAAATCATAATGATCTGTAAAATAAAGTAGCCATTCTCCTTCTGAAGGCACACTGTTTTTAAGTCCTTTCATTTAAAGCATTCACTATGATGGTTGTTTAATTTTTTTTCTGCTCTGAGTAAATGACAGCCTCATTCTCTTCCGTTCACAGAGAGCTTTGTAATGGTTTGGGGTTGTTTTTAATGTACCAGATGAAAGTGTAACTTAAAAAATGTAGCTGTTGTTTCCCCCTCAGCTAACTGAGAAAAAGGAGAAAAGCTGTTTGCATTCTTACAGGATGGAGAATTATTTTCAACTACAGTGGTATTACTTTGGATTTTATATGTACAAAACTTCGTATGTCATTTCAGAATCTTAAAAGTTTTAAGTCTTTAAGGAACTGCCACATTATTTACAAACAGTATTAACGCTAAAGGATTATGATAATTTTGCTTCCTACTCTCTTTTTTGGCTACTTATTTTTTTTAATCTAAAAAGTGTCTGGAAAACTTTCTGATTTTTTGTACAACAAAAGAAACAAACCCAGAGGTTTTCTGCTGAAACATTTGTCATTTAGAACTACTTTCAGTTTAAGACTCAAACCTTGAAACAAAAAGAAAGTTTAAGACATTAGGAATCATTAATGATTTAAAATTTCCTTTATGAATTGGTGTTTTCAAGCCTACTGTATCATAAACAGAGATTTTTCCACTTGTCGACATATTTGTATTTCAATATTTGTTTTCTTCCCTTTCTAAGCTTTACCTGTGCAACCTTCTCCATCAGGTCTCCGGGTCATTCCAGGAGGACAAATACATATGAAGGTACCAATCAAATTTTTGCATACCATGCCTCTTGATTCACAGTCATGGAGACCTTCAGCACACTCATCTAGATCTGTAAAAAAATACCGATTTTGTGTTTGAACTTCATTCCAGTAGCTTCAGTTACTGAAAACATCTAGCACTTTTTCAAGAAAAAGGGTATATGGATTTCCCTAAATAATGACCATATGAGAGTTATGCTTAATTGCAGTTGTCTTAATCTTTGTAAGCTGTATCATCTTTTCACATTAAAGATGAACTTCATTGTGACCTTCTCAGCTTTACAATCTCTATCAAGGGGTACCCTTGATAACAAAACCACTAGATACTCGCTGTAAATGATTTCTGAAAGAGCAAATCATCATCTGTTGGGCTCTTTGCTACATTACACTGAGAGGATGAATTCAACATACAGAGAAATATTTCAGTTCCACTTTGGACAGTGGGGGTGATGGCAGTTGGTGAAAAGTTTATACATCAGTCATTACCTTTGCACATCTTATGGTCTTCTCTCAGTGCATAGCCAACTGGACACGTGCACTCATAGAAACCGTAAGTGTTGATACAACGAAAAGCACACAGCAAGGGATTCTGAGCACACTCGTTTATATCTGAACAGAAAGAAACAATATAATAACTCTACACTAATTTTTAAACAATTACCATGGTTTTCTTGTTAGCTAAACCTACCAGAAATGCAGTAATTCAAACCAGAAACTTGTGGATGTGTTTCTTTGAATAGCCAAAGAAAATTGAAGAAAGATCTGCTTAAAATAATTGCATAATAAATACGTAGCTACTTGAGCATATTAGAATGACAAATTATGACTGGCCTATTTCAGATTTTTATTATATGGTCATTTTTAAATGATTTTTTATGACTTTAAATCTATTCAGGACTTGTTTTTCAATGAGGTATTTGAAGCAGAGAAACTTTTTTCCTCCTAGTTTTATAGCACCATTAATTTGAACTATACAGAGCCACTAATTTGAATACTGAGGACTGGTCAAAAACTAAAGGAAAAATAATAAATGAAGAGGACAAGTTACCTTCACAATTCATCATTGGGCCTGGCTCAAATCCTTCATGACAGGTGCACTCAAAACTGCCGATTACGTTAGTGCACGTACCATTTCCACATGGGTTGCCAACTGAACATTCGTCAGTATCTGTATATAATGAATAAATGCAAACTGAAGAGAACTGGGAGACATTTCAAATTGTGTTTTAAATTCAAGTGTTACAATTCTTATAAATTATAAAATATCCACACACCAATGCAATGTACTCCAGTGTAGTCTAAGTTGTATCCCATGGGGCACTCGCAGCGGAACGATCCATCAGTATTAATGCAGTGACCATTTGAGCAAATTCCTGGGCTTTCAAGGCATTCATTGACATCTAAAAAGCAGAAAGGTACTAGCAACCACTTAGCTGATGCATTTCTATTTCAAGTCTTAAAAAAACATTTTAAAAAAGCCCTAAGCACCGTATTCTTTTTGTCTTTAGCCCTGGGTTCAGCCAGGATAAATTTCTTTCTAGCATCTGGTGTGGTGCCTGTTTGGGAGTCAGGATGGGAGCAGTGCTGGTAACACACTGATGGGCTTAGGTGTTGCCAAGCAGTCAAGGACTTTTCAGATTTTCTTATCGCCCTGATAAGAAGGCAGCGGGGGCACTCCGCAGCCCAGGCAGCTGGGAGGAGACAGAGCCAGGAGAGGTGACCCAAACTAATTGAAGGAGGTATTCCATGCCTATCATGTCATGCTCAGCATAAAGGGGGGCTGGTGGGGGAGTAGCATATGGCAGTTTGGGGATGGTCTGGCTTCAGGATGGCTCTGAGCTGTATGGTCTGAGTTGTGCGGTTTGGTGAGAAACTGGGTTATGTATCACCACTTCTGCATATTTTGCTATGAAGTCCTAATACTGTTATTTCTCCATCCCTTTGCTTGTCCCAGTTAACTCTTCTTATCCCAAGCCACAAGGTTTGCTTTAGTTTTTCTTTTCCATCCCCTTCCCCTCATGACCCCTCCCCTCCACTCCTTTTAGAGAGAATGACTGCATGTTGCTCAGCTCCTGGCTGGGGCGAAACCACAACACTAGCCATGCAATTTCAAAGATAAGCTTTTAACCATCATTTCAAACTGGTCCACATATGTTAAAGGTCAGCTTCTTGTCATCTGAGACTGTTAGCTACACTGTAATATTAAAGTCTAGCTTTATGTATAAATTATTTTAAAGTACATAAATATATATATATATATATATTAGCAGGAAAAAGAATACTTACCTTCACGTGTATCACCAATCCCAGGAATAGTTCCATGACCATATGGACACAGGTCCTGAAAAGCAACTGTAGAAGTATGTTTTCTTAAAAAAAGTGAGGATGAGAATCACAATACATGGCTAAAGCCATCCAAATATCCTCTAAAACTTGGTGCCTTCACCTTTCTGTACTTGGGGAAAACCAAGAATTGAAAACTCTTAATTACTTCAGAAATACTTAGTACTGCTCCACGCTGCTTTTCTCTTTTGCCTAAATCAGGCTCGAAGTACAGATGGAAGCTACTAGTTTGTTTCTCTACAGAGGAGAAACAACTACTCAGTATTTCTCTTCTGTGGTGTCTTCTATTTAATTCTGTTCCTTCTGTTGACCTGAAAATGGTTCTAGAAAAGGCGATTAAGAAAGAATGCCAAAAAGATCTCTCCCAATGGTCCAAAAGGTACAACACGAGCATGTTCTTCCTTTTCTCCCACCTAAAAAGGCTTTATTTTAAATCTTGATGTATACCTTCTTCTTCCTTTGGACAGAGCTCACAAGGATCACCCCAACCTTCTCCTGGCATTTTACTGCAGCAGCACTTTGCCTTTGTGGTGTTGAAAGCCTTGGGCATGGAACATTTCCCATTCTCAAAGTTAGTGAAACAGAAGCTCTGGCGAGTATCTAAAAAAGAAAATACAGTTACATGGAGCTGGCACCTCCTAGCAGATGACTGACCCTGAAAGAAATAATGCTAGTCCTGTATTTTTCGTACTATTTAAAAAGAACTTTACAACCCTTGAACAAGCATAGTTTGGAAGGGATCTACAGGTTAGAGTTACTACATTCGTTAGTCATTAACTTACCAAAACATCTCCGTCCATTATCAGACAGCACAAAACCTGTAGGACATATGCAGTGGAAACCTCCTGGAGTGTTCGTACAAGAACCAAAGAGACAGATGTTGGGATCCTCATTACACTCATTAATATCTGTAAATTTCAGGAGAAAAGGTTCATGATAATCTCACTGGATACGAATTCCTCTGTTAATAAAGACTGTTTGTTTAATTACTTAACATCAGCAGGAGGTGCTCCTCCAGTAAAAAAAGCAGCCTGAAGGTACAACTAACTTTCAAACTAGAGCACTGCACTGGCATGCACTTTCTGATAAAACAGTTTTCTGTACAAATAAACCATCCAGAGATGAATTTTAAAAAAACCCTGTATGTTGGGGGTTCTTTGTAATTAAAGGTACACTTTATTCATGCTGATTGAATGATTCTTGATATGAAACTATAGCTAGCAATTAGTAGAGGGAGGCCTATGATTATATTTATATATTCATATTTATCTTTACCAGTCTTCCACAGTCACTGCTGATCTCGTCATTTTTTTCCTGCTGAAATGCATAATTTAGACTACGTTGTTATGACATTTAAATGTGAGATTTCATTTTTTAAAATAGAGATCTCCTTAATATTATTAAAAATTTAAACCAAAATAGAAGAGTACTTAATGCAAATATGAAATTCGTGTAAAATTTTGCAGGCCAAACAGTATCCAGCTGCACACCCTGCATTTATATAGGTAACAGAGTCTATAGACAAAAGTCATATATCAACAAACCTTTAATTATTTCATACCTATTATTTTAGATGACATTTTCATTATTCTATTCTGCAAATACTAACAGAAGATATAGCTCTCCTTGCTAATTTAATTTGTAAAGGTAATTATAATTTAATAAATTCTGAAGTGTATTTGAATAATCTTCAAAGCTATACCTGTAGTATGACTCCACCCACACCTTTTGGCAAGGGATATTCAAAGAACCATCACAGAGACCTATGGCTGTGTAAGTGTTCTACAGTAATATTCATACTGGCTTTAATTAAAATGTTTGCAATCATAGGCATTCTCCATAAAAGTAAGCTCCAAGGATGGATGCTGAGTTTTACAGTATCATTTTTCCTAAGATTTTATGGACTCTCTACTAAATTGACTCTTAGAAAGCTTACTGGTATTTAGCAGATAAGGAAACAATGGATATGCAGCCTTTATCATTAGGAAAATATAAGTGGAGTGATGGAAGAAGTCACATAGGAAGAGATTATGTGACATTACTTCTGAAAAAATATGACCTTGAGCCCACCATCTTCGTAAGTTACAAGGTACAGCACATGAACAAACCATTGGCATATGACCAAACTCTGCAGAACCTTCCCATGGACAGGCTCTTACTGTGTGAAACATCTTAAATCAGCTTATTTAAGCTGGAAAAAAGCTAATTATTTTCCATGTATGTGGCAGTTGCTAGTATACAAAGCTCAGCAATTCAGCATTAATGGGACAGGTAAACTTCTCTCTTAAAGTAAGGATTGTTACTGTAATGAATTGCTTGGGAATACCGGAAGATATCCTTCTTGTGGTTGTGATGAACAGCCAGACTGTGGAAGTAAAGTCTGGACTAGCCAGACTGTGGAAGTAAGCAAGTCCTCTCCCCTTTGTTCCCATAAAATTCAAGGAAATATATTAAATGGTTAAATGAAAACTAGGAATTTTTCTGGGGCTCCCATCTGTTTTGGTTTCTCCTGCATAAAATCACCCTGAACTCTAAAAGGAGTCTAGCCGTTACCAATCTTTAAACAGATGTAATGAATTCTTTAAAAGCTGCTTGCATGTAAAATCAATAGAAAGTCATGGGGCACATATCTTGCAAAAGCTGCCATAATATTAATCAAGGTATTAGTAGAGTCACATGTGATTAAGCATTTTATAGGAACTGAAAATTTTAGCCTGAAAATTTTCTGGACATATGGCTGAACAAAGAATGAAAAAAGAAAACCAAACAAAAGTCCCTTTTACTCAGTTAGGGCATAAATCTGCGTGGTCGTCACTGATTCTGTCAAAAACATGAAGGGGTTCTGTGAGGGTAATAAATTGGCCATAAACAGCAATATTCATGGAAAACAAAAAGCTTTAATTTTAAATTTAAGATTTTACATCTGTAGGAGATTTGAATTCATCTGAAGCATTACTGCTAATATGGAAACAGCAGCTGCCAAAAGAAACCACGAAGTTGGCAGGCAAACTGTGTATGGTGGCATGGTACAAAAGGATGAGAGAACTGTGAGGCTTAGAAAAATAGATCCTAATATTCAAGACAAAAAATTGTAAGGGTTCCTGTGATCCGTTTCCTGTACCCATACAGATTAGGTGGCTGTTAAGTCAAATCTTTATGTCCTCGCCAGTGTTTGCTTTCAGCCATACAATGACAAGCTGCTCATTTGTTTTGGGGAGTTACTTTGATGAATGTTTGTCTAGGCTGTCACATCATCTAACTTTGGTCATTTAAGCTGAAAACAAAGTTTCTTAATAGCCGCTGTAGAGATACAAGTTCTTACACTCTACTCTGACCATACAGAAACCTAGAGCTTCTAGGTTAGGTACCTAAAACTAGTTTTGTGCATCCTCTTCGCCAGGTGCCCCACATAGTTAATTAAATGCCCAATAAATTCACAGTAGTTCTGTGCTTTGCTCTGCTAGAAAAGGGAATTCTAACTTGGATTTATTTCTCATTCTCTGCTACATCAAATCTTAATTCATTGTGTCATGTTCAGCTCCTGAATGATACTCAAGGCTTCAAACAAGAGTTATATGAAAAAACAAGAGCATGCAAATTAATGAAAGGTCTGCTGTACCCTCTTCCTACTCCTATGACTCTCAGAGCAGACCTTTAAACAATTTAAGCAATTGTTCTCAAATTATGGAGCAATAAGCTCCATAATTTTATCAAGATCTAAAAAGTTTTATCCCTCTGAAGGTAAGTTCATGCATTGACTGCCAATAATTACCTTCTTGCAAACATTATATAAATCCAGTACACAGGTTTGTTTATTTTATGAATGATATTTAAAAAAAAAAGTCAATGAAAGATATAATATACTTTTGGTGCATTAATGAAGAAGTTAATGCATAATTCACAGAACAATGTAGTACAACAGAAATTGCCTTTGATTTTGAATACATATTTCAGAAGACTTTTTCTACTTACTACAAATTTAAGTTAGGAAACATTCACAAACATTAGGTTGTGCAGCTGCTTTTGACCAAATTAGAACCACATACATTTTCTTATTTATAAATTATTCTAAAGCAACAATGACAACTCGCCTTACCAATACAATTTTCACTTTTTACTTCATATCCCGATGGACAGATGCATCTGAATGATCCTTCCAAATTTTGACAGGTACCAGGAGAGCATGAACCAGGTAGTGCCTCACACTCATTAGTATCTTTAGAGAATAGATGGAATCAAGAAAGGATTAGAAACTGTGTAATTCTTATGATTACAGAACAGGCTTATTAATGAAAAAGACTATAGGATTCTTCTTTCATTTTTGTTTCCTGAAGCATATAAATGCTTGAAAATAACAGCCATTCCAAAACCTAATTACTTCTATTGTGTTTTCATTAAAGTCACTGTTTCATAGACACATGAAATATGTGTAGGCTGAATGACAATTAAAGGTCATCTAGTCCAACTCTCCCTGCAGTAAGCAGGGATATCTTCACTACATCAGGATTCTCAGAGCTCCATCTATCCTGATCTCCAGCAATGGGGCCTCCACTACCTCTCTGGGCAACCTGTTCCAGTGATCTACCACACTCATATTGAAGAACTTTTTTTCTTAATATCCAGCCTACATCTACTCTTTTCGAGTTTAAAACTATTAGCCCTCACCCTATTGCTACATGCCCTACTTCTTCCACAGCTTTCAGGCAGTGGAAGGCCGCTATAAAGTCCCCCCGGAGCCTTCTCTTCTCCAGGCTGAAGAAGCCCAACTCTCTCAGCCTGTCTTCACAGGAGAGGTGCTCCAGCCCACTGATCATTTTTGTGGCTCTCCTCTGGATGTGCTCCAACAGGTTCATGTCCTTCTTGTGTTGAGGGCTCCAAAGCTGGGCACATTACTCCAAAGTGAAGTCTCACCAGAGCAGAGCAGAGGGCCAGAATCCCCTCTCTCAATCTGCTGGCCACACTTCTTTTGATGCAGCCCAGGATGCGGTTGGCCTTCTGGCCTGCAGGTGCATATTGGTGGCTCATGTCCGGCTTTTTATCCACAAGCACCCCCAAGTCCTTCTCTGCAGGGCTGCTTTCTATCACATCATCTCCTAACCTGTATGGATAACGGGGATTGTCCCAACCCAGGTGCAGGACCTTGCACTTGGCTTTGTTGAACCTCATGACACTCACCTGGGCTCACTTCTCCAGCCTGTCCAGGTCCCTCTGGCACAGTAACCTCACCACTCAGCTTGGTGTCATCAGCAAACTTGCTGAGGCTGTGCTCAACCCCCCTGACAACATCATTAATCAAGATACCAAACAGCACCCGCCCCAGCACAGACCCCTGAGGAACTCCACTTGTCACTGTCTTCCATCTGGACTTGGAGCCACTGGACACCACCCTCAGGATGTGACCAATCATCCAATTCCTTATCCAGTGAACAGTCCACCCATCAAATCCACATCTCCCCAACTGAGAGGGAAGGATGTTGTGGGGAACTCTGTCAGAGGCCTTGCAGAAATTGTTTTTGCTTTGTTTTTATACTTACGTGCTCAGATTCTCGGACTGTGGTGCTTCCTTCTAGAAGGGAGCTACAAGTTAATTTCAGCTGATCAGTAATTTAACATCTCCATATGCTATCATACATACCAATGCAATTCTTGCCATCTAGATTAAGTTCATATCCTTCATTACATAAACATTTGAAGGATCCGATTTCATTGAAACACTGTCCGTTTCTGCACACCTGACCAAAGAAGGAACTGCATTCATTGATATCTATAAAAAAAGCCCAAAAAACCTGAAATGAGAGTTCAGTCCCAGTGTAGTATATACAGTTATAAACACATTCAAATTGCAATATGTATTTCTGTCAAAAAGGTAAATCTTGCAGCAACAGGGGAACAGCTGACAGCTAGTTGAAAGCAACTCTAAGGTATAGGATCTATTTAAAGAACATTCTTTTTATAGGGATTTACAATTTTCAAACTTGCAGCATCTGGAGACATTCACTTACTGCCAAGTGACTGCATGATACTAATTCCAGAAATGGAAAAGAAAATGTTACATGTAGTGTTCTGGATTTTATCTGTACTTATATGCACTCAAGTTACCTCCTAAAACCTGCCTTGACATTTTCAAGTTTTGGAATATGTCATTTGCTTTCCACAGGATTATTTTCTTCTTCATGTAAGTTATGAAAATGAGGTTTGAAAATGCTTATTAGTTTGTTGAGTTACTTTAACAAAGCAGACTTAAAGGAGCACTGCATAAAGAAAACTACAGATGAGAAAGTGTCAGAATAAATTGAGATCATGGTGTATAAGTAACATAAGCTTTGCTGTTTCAAAATACAGTAATTTGAATCATGAAACTAACATCAGTTTCACTGAAGAAGTTTGAGTCATCAGAAGCACTAAACACTAGCTCTTGAAGAAGTACCTTCTGCTTTAACCATTACATCTGTCTGTGTCACAAGTTGATTCCACAGCATATTTCTTCTGTGTTACAGTTCTATATGCAGAAATACCTGTGAAGTATTATATTGGGATGGGCTGAACTGCCTTTGAATAACTGGGAAAGTTTGGAAGAAAGCCTTGAGGCTCTTCAAGCTGTCAAGAGGAGTGCTAACAGAAGGCCAAGTCTCTGAGTCAGCTTGGGCTCCTTGGCCTCCTTGAAGGTACAGCATGGAGCAGAGGTGCTGGATGCTCCTGGCAGTAGATTGGCAGCTATATTACCAAAGGAAAGAACCTCCTTGGTGAACAGTGCCATTCTTTGGCAGCATAGCCCTCTTATTTGAAGAAGTTTTTAATTTCCTCTTTCCTTCCCAAGGAGAGGATTTAAAATACTTATTCAAGATGTTTTCATTCTCCCCTAAAAGAGAAAGGAACCTTTAGACCTGGTTCTGTCTCCTTTCTGTAGCAGTAAGGAATGCAAACCCTTCCTCTCTCTTGGCTTACACAGACACAAGGGATTGCCAGAGATTTATGAGCCCATTCTCAATCCCAGGAAGATGTTTGCTTGCTTTATCACAAGTACCCAGGAATTTAAATTGTCCAAAACCTTCATATATTCTGGTGTTCCATGCTTCAGGGAATAGAAAATACCAATGCCTGTATAAACTCTGTGTAAGCAGAGTTCTTAGAAGAGCAGATTTGGTAGATTAGGTGTACTGGCTTTCATATTGCTGGTCTGCTTCCTCTTTCACACTGTGCCTAAGTGCCAAGCAATATGGTGAAATAAGCTATTTTATGTTCACAAGGCAACACTGGTGGTGGAATATAATACATGCTTAATGCATGTGGTGCCTATGACTGGTGGTAGTAGTCAACGATGAGTGCAATAATCACCCTGGAAAACTAGTGGAGGGCAGGGATGAATTAAAATGTCTCTGAACTACAAGGTTCCCCAGTGTCCAGAGATTAAATGTGTACATTATCTCAAGCTGGACAGTAAAAAATATTTTTAATTAGGTTAAATAATGATACTGATGATTAACCTCTAGGGCTGGTAACAGTAACAGTTACTGAACGCAATTAACTTTAATAGCACCCTGACCTGTCTTCTGTTTGAGTTTTACTATGTACTATCCTCCTTGGCATACCAAGCCAGGAGATATGAAAATAAAGCTTGGCTTACATCACTTACCCATACAGTCATTATTATGAGTTAATTCAAATCCTGGATAACACAGGCAGTTATATGATCCAACAGTGTTTTTACAGGTTCCATTTCCACATGGATGGCGTTCACATTCATCAACATCTGCAAAGAGAAACAAAACTGTATGAGGGAACTCATTTTCCCAGGTATGTGCTAATGTATTTTCTGTGGACAGGGACAATATTCTAAACCTGTCTCTCCTTTCATCTGTCACATTTTATACTTATACAACTAATTTTTACAGCTTCTGGGTACAAATAGGAAAATGTCACTTGACACATTTTATTATGTGGTGTTTAAAATAAAAGAAACTGTTACATGCAAAAATAAATGTAAATGCACAGTATCTCACAGTATTCTTTTTTTTTTCCATACTAACATTTCTTAACTTCTTAATGTACAGTAGTGATCAGAACTTGAGGGTCAGAGCCCTGAAACTATTTTTGTTTTTATGTACATACTTTACTCTTAAATCCATGAAAACCTGTTGAAAACACTCTATAAAGGAGTTCTGTGTCATTGTTCACGTCACCTTACATTTGTATATATACTAAGTCAATACTACATCTAGAATTATATAGACTGCTTCCAAACTCTTGGAAACATCTATGTTTAACAGACATTAAAGTTTAATGTTTCCTGCTGTGTGTTTCAGGAATTTCTGGAGTTTTGTGGGGATTTTGTTTTTTGTGGACTTTCTGGATAATTGTATTTATTTACAGAATGTAAACATCTGTACAGATCCTTTCCATAATCTGTCAATGTCCAGATTTGCATTTCATAATACAAAATTTTAAGTTAGTTTTAGAATTATTTAAGTTATTATTTTAAATAACCAGGCTCTCAAAATTTTGCATTGTTAAGTCACTTTCCCTAATAACTTCCTCAGACAGTTTGGCAAATATGATTTAGTCCAAATATGAGAAGACTCGAGGCGTCTACCAATATGTAATAAAATATGAATAGATTTTTAAAAAACACTGAAGTCCTCTATACCTTAGAAATGACATTTAGATGGTCATTATTTCAAAAATCAATTTCTGTGGATGTTTTTCTCAAAGATAGCCAAATTCACATAGGTATTGCCTTTTAAATACCCTGTAGAACTGCTCATAAAGCACTAAAAGAACAAGAAAAACACTTATTCTGCAGTCATCTTACTTCCTGTATCACCTCTATCATATAATTTTATTACAAAATTAATATAGATTTAAGTTACACTAAATGTGGGAGCCTGTTTTTTAAACGAAACATGAACTCAATATATTTCTATATAATTAAGGATATCTTTTCTGATCTCCAAACTCTATCATTCTGTCATATCTCCTATAAGTAAGCCACTGTGATATATTTTTGTGAAAATGAGGTTAATATATTCTTCAGTAACACAGAGCTATCTCTGAGAATACTTTGGTATTATTTTTCCCCTCAGTCTATCCACTCCTAGGACAACTTCACATATGTTATTCACAAAAATATTCAGCTGTATCAATCAGTTTTTTAATGTCACTATAAACTCTTAAAAATATAGAGTCATCTCCTCCCCTTTAAAAATCAAACAAACCACACAGAAAAGCATTTTCTTTCCATACCCATGCACATTGTCTGGTCTTGGGATGCTTTAAAACCATTGTGACATATGCACTGGTAACTTCCTTGCATGTCCACACATAAACCATGACTGCAAACATTAGGAATTTCCAGACATTCATTGCGATCTGTAGCGAAAATATAAAACAGATGGTACACATTATTGACTTTCATTATTCACTCATTCATTTTAAACAAACATGCTTTTACAATCTGTTATTATTATTAAAGCCAGACTCAAAATTATACATAACTAAGCCTGAATCATAAAACCCCTTCATTTTATAGCAACTTCTTGCCTGTGTGCCTCAAGGTCAAAACTACTGTTAGGATTTGGTGCTTATATTGAGAATGTTCTTTAAAAATTTTACCCTGTATTTTCTTCCCTTCTACAGAGAAACAGTAAAACATGTTAAACAGAATAGCAGAACATGCAAGTAACAGCAAATAAATAATACTTTTAGCTTTTGAGAGAATCACATACATACCATTGTTTAGGTAAACACAGATTCGAGCTGAGGAGAAAAATCAACTGATCTCTTACCAATACAGGCACCATTGGGTGAAAGTTTAAAACCAGCAGCACATTCACAGCGGTAACTACCAGGACTGTTGATACAATCTGCATTTCTCTGACAGAGATTGTCTCCATTGCTGCACTCATCAATATCTGAAATAACAAGTGTAATGTTTCAGACATGAGAAAACACAAGACAGTCACATTTGCCTAGAATTTAGACTGTACTGTCCATCTTGTGCAAGTTGAATTATTGTCCTCAACAAAGCATGAATATTCTGACTTTCAGCCTCCTGTGCCATAAATGCAAGTGAAAGGCAAAATCAATACACTTTCATCCGTAACACGCTTTTGGATTGAGGAAGATCTTACAAATCAAACTTAATATACACGAAGTGGCTTTGCAATTTTAAATGCCTGTCTAAAGAACTTAGTTTTTGTATTAAAAAGTGTTGTTCTTTGCCTCCGTCTGAAATAGTAAGTGGCACATTTTCTTAGCCTTTTAAGTTGCACATGTCAAGACAAAATCCTTTGATACCAAAGACAAAACTCTATTCACTTTAGGACACAATAAATTACACTATAAGCTCTACGAATACTGTAAAATTACAGAAAAACAGGTATAAGGTGGAAAAACAAAGGAAAACTTTCCTTGAGAAGTTTTAAGAACAACAATTACATTTCCTCCCTAAAGTAAAATAAAATTAAATAAAATCATTTAATTTCCTTCCTATTTAGGTGTCAGTGAAATGCTCGACAAAACTCACAAAGCTCACAGTCTGTCTCTTAGAACATGAACGAAATGTTTCCCTTCCCTTTAAGATATGCATGCTTATGGGGGATGAGTAGAAATAACTTCATTTCAAATCACCTTCACAGACCAAGAGCAGATCATTGTAACTGAATCCAGTGGGGCATTCACAGCGGAAGCTGCCAATTTGATTGATGCAAACACCATTTGCACAGATTCCTGGGATTTCCTTACATTCATCAATGTCTGAAAGTGAGATGAGTTTGTCAAAGTACAGTACTTCATGGCTTTACATACTGCTTAAAACTGAATTGAGAAGTTCCTTGTAATGTACAGAAATTGCACACATGATATAAATCTAAACATACAACCATTATGAGAGACAATAACTTACAGGAAGTTCAGGATGTGATCAAAACACAGTAATACTAACCTTTAGACAAGATGCAGAACTGTTAGACACTTGTCCCACAAAATTTTTTAGTTAAACTTACCTACAGCTTTTCCAGTATGAATGTCAAAAGTGAAACCAGGAATATTCCCACATATGTTCTTGAATTCAGCTAGAGCAAAACAACAGAACAATGCATTTTTAGTGAATATTTGTAAATCTCTCAATTTGCCCATTCCCATTGTAGACCTGTAGTCTTCTCAGTTTTTCAAGAGCTGATAGAAGCCAAACTTACTCAGAAGACTCACTGGCTCCTACACAGATTTTATTGAAAAATAGATTGCCAGTAAATGAATGCAAGCTGAAATACTAATTCCTACTTCTCTTTTCTCAGACCTTTGCAGACTTTTGCACATGAGAAAATGCCTGGTTTAACAAAGCAATAATTCAATTTTTGTTGTAAATAGAACTCCTTATGTTAGCTTTTAAGTGAATCTGCAGCAACAGTTTTGGATAACAGAAATAAAAGTAACTTACAGTACCCAGTCTTCTTTAACGATACTATCGCTACTCTTTTCTGCAGAGATTGCTGAGCCTTAGTTGCACTAAACTTTAGAGGAGAACTGACACTCTGCTTTTGAAGAAGATGCTAAAAAAAGAGCATTGTTTTAGTGTGTTCACTTTATATCTTCATTTCCAGAGCATCTTGAGGATGAGAAACACACAATATATAGTATAAAATTAACAGTGCATGAAGTTGAGAGGACCACAGAGAAAAACATTCTAACTTGGAATCTATTAACTGTAGCAGGATGTAAGAAATACTCACTTAGTGCCATCTATGCTGGCACTAGATTTTACTGGTAAAAGAGTGCTTTCCAGAAAAAAACAAGGATTACCCATTTACAGTACATTGATAAATTTTTATCCCGGTAGAAAAATATGAAAAATTACAGGTTTACTCTTAAGCATAAATATATCAAAAGGAAGAAAGAGTTCACAAAGGAAAAAAATGCAAATGCACTGACATGCAAAGTTCATTTAGAGGAACAATATAATTCTCATCAGAGCAGAATAATGCTCTTAATGAGCTACTGAGCTCAGTCTAGCAAACTGGTTAAGGTCAGTGTATCATAACCCCTGCCTGTGATGTATAGTTCCCCTCTTGCCCCAGATTCCAGAACAACTGATTATACCACATAAATACAGCTATTCAGTGATTTACACTTGGAATTTGCGTTTGATCCCTCATGCAGTCTCATTCTATTGTGAAAAAGGTTCAACCATGTCTGCAAATAAAGTAAAGGCTTTAAAAAAAGCTAACAAAGCAATACTGAAATATTTCAGGAAATGTTTTAACCCTATAAATGCTTGCAGACTAAGCACAGTTGTCTTAACAAATCTTTAAAACCTTCAGAAGTTTTTGAAAACTTCAGGCTTACCAATTTAAAAGAGGAATTCTTTCTTCCATCCAAGAATATTAATTGCATGAATCACTGCTAGTACTTCTGCTGTATTTTTCTCATCATGTTGTCATCATGATGACAATTTTATGACACTGAGATAAATGACTTTGAGAAAGAATTTTATGAGCTCTCTGTGATAGCAAATATGTATTTCCTCTCTCAAGCTTATTTCCATCTCTGAATTCCCATTCCTGAATGCTAGGAACATTCCTTCATTTTCCTTCCTCCTTCTTAAGAAAGAAAAGGAAGAGGCTGTTTTTTCTTTTCATTGCCATTCTTCTCTTCATTGCTTGTGGGGCAAAGTCTTTCCTCAATTATCTGCTGTTTCCCTTATGTCATCAGACTAAACCACTTGTAATGAAAGTAATATACACTTTACACTAACATCAGAAATCGTGCTACACTGGAAGTATGGGTTTAGTGGCAGTAAGCATGGGGCTAAGTTGATTAAAAAATACAATGTTTGTACTAAAGAGGCACTTGAATTTTTTGTTTTATCTATGCAACTTTGTTCTTTTTACAAATGTAAGAATCTTTTAATGAAAGCCAGGTGCTACTGTGTGATTCTCCCACCAATGATTATGCTGAGTTGAGCTTTCAAGGGTGTTTTGTTCCAGGCAAGGAACTCCGTAGTAAAGACTAACTGAAAAAGAACTGGTTTTTTTATTTTCACCTCACTTTATATAAGGGTACTTTTACTTCTCTTTACATCATCTTCAACAGCGAAAATTTAAAAGGAGCTGAGAGAATCACACAGTCATGAGCCACAAGTGAAAAATCTAGAAAGGCAATGCACTTAGTAATGAAGTTAAATATTTATGTTCTGGCAGATTAGGACTACCAGGACAAATGTATCTTCAACGATGTAATATTTATATTATCATAAATTAATTATCCTGGAAGACACCAGGCAGCAGGTATCTGTTGTCTTCAACCAAGCCAGCATCTTCAACCCTAGTGTTATTGTCCAATGACTGCTTTCCAGAAGCCTCAAAGTGACAGCTTTGGAGATGGGCGTTCTGTAATTCAGAAAACTGCTTGAGCCTACTTTGCCACCTTGGTGGGTCTTACCTACACAAACATGGGTTTTTGACATAAATCCAAATAACTGAAACTAATTGTATGTCCACATGAGACCTGTGAAAGCGTGTTTGTTACAAAGAAGTAATAAAACAACCACAGCGGACTCATTTTATAGAGTTCAATCTCTGACCCCCCTCCCCCCGAAAACCCCCAAATGCTCATGTACTTATTTCTAATCTGTCTTAGAAACATCCTTTTAGATACACGGCTGACATACTCCTGCTGACAATAGATAATAGAAACATTATTCTGTACTTTCCAGACACTTTTATCATCTCAGCGACACCTAAGAGTAGTTTGTTCCCTTGCCCCTGCCTTCTGGGAAAGCTGAGAATAAAAATACGCAGGTATCCCTGAGGTTTTTCTACATCTAGGGGTATGACTGGTGCCTTCAAACTATTCAAACTGTATCTTTCAGTACTCAATATGGATTGATACTTCTTCCAACTAAAAATATGCAAGGAATATTTATTCTTGTTACACTAAGACACAATCCAGCAAGTGATGTGACAGCAGTGTATTGTCACTCTGCTTTGGGAGTAGTGTAGAGGTGTTTTTCAGCTGAAATGTTAACTTTAGCTAGTAAGTCAAAGGAGCAGATGAGCAAAGAAAGCAATAAAATGGCATGATTATAGCAGGATTTACCTGTTCCTGGAGTTGGACATGGTTCACAAGGTTTGTTCCAGGCTTTCCCAACATTGTATGTGCAGCAACACATCCTTTTGGTAACATTGAAGGGCAGTTCGTTCTCACAGGACGTTCCATTATAGCTTCTGTAGCAAAAACTTTTCCTCATGTCTAGATGTGAGAAAAGAATTGCTTAGGAAATAACTAACAAACTAAATACCAACCCCTTACCAATCTGGACAGTGGCTCACTAGCTCTGGCTTCCAAATGCAACCCAAGCATATGCATGGATGCATTTTTAAATAATTTAAGAACTGAAGTAATCTACAGTCTTTGTTTCAGCCTTAACCTATTGACATATTTACAGTTTACAATCAAGGACAAAAAGTAAACCCTACTATTTAGCAATGACTAATGAAAATAAATTTCTGAGTTCTGTTAAGGAATAAGAGCTCTTGCTCACTGTACATCAGTCACTAGGATCTTTTTTCTGTCTAGAAGGTAGGAAAAAGCAAGGATTTACAACTGGCTTCAACAGAAAGGAAATTGTAAGCAGAGAGCCTCGCCCTGAAACACTCAGATATTCAGACAGTTCTCATAAAGATGACATTTTGCATACCCATGCAGTTATGTCCTCCGTTCACCTGCATATATTCAGGTGGGCAAATGCAGGTATAGTTCCCCAGGGTATTGTAACAGGTGCCAGGTCCACAGACACCAGGATGCGTAACACACTCGTCAATATCTAAAATCCCAGAAAACTCAATTAACAAGGGAAAAGAGGACCAAGTCCTAGCAAATATTTCTAAGAAATACAACCATAATAAACTATGCTAACAAAAACTTTTCACTGAGAGGCTAGCTTGAAAAGTACACCTCAGATTTGGGTTAAGCAGCTATTGTAACCAGTACTGTAATATTATTAACCTCTATTAAGTCCAGCCAATGAAGTGCAAGAGAACACCCTAAATAAATTTGTAGTTGAATTTACCACCGAAACCGGAGCACCCTGAGCACCATCTACAAGAGAGATTCACACTCTCTTCTCACAAGGAATATTACTGTCACTTTTCAGCTTTGTTAAAGTGTTCATTTCTCCACTGAGAGATGGCCTTTTAAGTATTCTATTTAAAAACAGGAAAGCTGAATAATTATATAGTCTTGATGGTCTAACCTTGGACCATGTAAGGTATTTGGGGTGTAAGTGCTTTTTGCCAATTCAATTTGAATTGGAAGTTTAATTTGGTCAGTTTTCTTCACTCAAGCTTAGCAAAGCCTCAGGATTCACAGGCTCTGTTGTGAAAGACCTTTTTTTTTCCTTCCTCACAAAGTAAATGAAGAAGGGAAAGTTGACTGAGAGTGCTCCAAGCTATGAGAAAGTATGAACGGTTCTTTTGTATTTTTGGTTCTATTTGCAATTTTTGGTTCTAACACATGACAAATCTCAAAGACAAAAGGAAGACCAGTATTAACTCTACTATGTTCACATTGGATAAATTAAACTGCTGCTCTTGAAATAAGAGAACGCACAGGGAAAATACCAGGAGATTTAAGGTGTTGAAGTGAGAAGCGAAAAATCATAATTAACCCCCTGGTTTACTGAATATACATAGGTGAGATCAATCATGTAGAAATAAACATTAGTATGTTCAAGTCTTGCATTTCAAGTTTTATGTTAATCATATAACCAGTGCCAAAGAAAGATTTTAGAGATTTAAGTAAAGATGTGAGTTTTTACCATATCCACTTAGGGGTTTAAGGCACAAAAAATGACAGGCTTTTTGAGAGTAACTGCACTATGACAGAGAAGGAAGTTTCAAGGGACTCAACCTTCACAGATTCTCGTCTCTTCACTGAGGTAGTAGCCTTTCGGACATTCACACTGGAAGCTGCCAAAAGTATTGATGCAATTTCCACCTTGACAGAGACCTGGCAGTTCCTGACATTCATCAATGTCTGAAAACAGAGAAAAAAACCCACCATATTTTCATTCCAGAATGGAAAGAAACAAGAGATTTTAAGTACTCCCCTGAAATTTTACCTATTTTTAACTGTCTTTTTAGGCAGCTTTTAACCGTCATCATGTGGATTTTGGGGGGTTTTTTTTGCTTCTAAATTGCACTTCATGGAAACATGGATGAGATTCTCATTCTCTTTCATTTAAACATCTCTCGAAGAGCACATTTCAGCTTGGTAAGCATCCAGACTTCAACTTCCATTACTGTTTGCAGGAATTTGGCATCTAATTCCACATTCCTGAAGACTTATTTTAACCAGAACTTCTTTGTCCAATGAGTATTTGCTGAAACTTGTAACTTACATTGATAAGCTATAGTTTTCATAAATGAGTTGTCCTTCATGGACCAATTTCAAAGGCCAACTCATGTAAGGAGGCACACAAAAGGTATGCATCAGCTTGTTTTCCTACTGAAATTTTGTTGGACTTCTTAAATGTTCTTTTACAGTATACTTTTTCATCATGTCTAATTCACATTAACAAGGGTTTTGCTTTGAACTAAATGTAATGATTTCTGCAAAATATAGTTCTTGCACACGTTATCTTCAAAGATTACACTATTTTTTTGTTACCAGCCATCACAGTCATTTATGGTAAACTCACCTTCTAAAATAATAGTGATGGGATTTGGTCTGAATCCTTCTCCCCCTGGGCAGAGAGTATTATATTCCGCTGAAGTAAAGTATAAGACAAGAGACCATGTCAGTTCTATGAAAAATAAAATGCTAACAACAGAAAAATAACTTTTAATTTTTGTTTTTAATGAATCTTCTCTACATTCATGTTTTCTACTGTTACTGATCTATCCACAGAAAAAAGCAAGTGCTTTATATTAGTATAAACCCAAGGTAAGAGTTCTGCTTGAAACATTACCATAACCTCAGAAACACTTAAGGCAGGCAAATGTTCTTTTCTGTGTACCAAGCCTTTATAAAGGCATCTATTTTGTGTTTTGACTAGTCCTTTAATATGAATGTTGGTACACCATAAATAAACATATGTGTCAAAACTGGAAATCATACTATTATCAGACTGTTAAGAACAACATTCTTGATAGATCTATTATTCATTTGGAAAACTTCAGAGCTCTATAAAATTGCTAAGTATCATTGGGCAAGAGTTTTGAAAGTACTCACTGCTGTTTACAGGGGGACATGTCTCACAGGGGTTTCCCCAAGCCTTTCCCAGAGAGCAGCAGCATGAGGAACGACTGACTCCAACCCCAATTTCAGTGTTGCAGGATAGGCTCCCTTCCCCTTGTGGTCCATACTTCAGGTAGCAACTGCCAACACGGTTATCTACATGTAAAGCACATATGACTACAGCTGCACACAATGATCCGGACAAAGAAATAGCAGTCATTCATTTTAACTTTTCATATTTAGAAGGAGGAATTCAGATAGCATGCTTTTGAAGTCATTGGCAAGCTCAAAACATGTACATATACAGTTAGTGATGCTGAAAGAGATGGCAGGGAAAACAGGTAGTTTCAGCTTCCTAAAGTACCCTCAGGTGTGTTTAAAATACTTGCGTGTCTTCCCAAGTTACTGCTGCACATATATGTATAATATATACGTACAAAATAAAAACACAACTTCACATTCATTTTCAGATTGAATAGTTCTTAAAGGTTATTAAAAATTTTCTTGTGAAGGGAACACTTTCAAGCTTCCCAAAGTATTTAAGTTTATTCACATTTAAACATTAATAGGCAAGATTGGGTGTATCTTTCTGCACAGTTTTAAGAGCATAATGTCCTGGTTCCGGCCAGGCCAGAGTTAACCTCCCCAAGCACCCAGCTCAGGTAAGCTGAGTTAGCCCAGGCTGTTTTCCACACCACCTGACATCACTCCCCCACAAAAGGCGCTGCTCTGTGCCTGAGATTGTGAAAAAGGAGGATGTTCCTGGGCTTTGCATATTCTACAACAGATTTCAGTATATACGCTGTTATAAAGCTAAAATAGTTAAAAACTGACTGGCAAAGGCATATGTATTCTGTACCTCTGAGCGTCTGATGGAAAGAGTGATCACTTCAAGCGTAATATCATTATGTCCCTAGAGGCATGATTTACCTGAGATCACTGATCAGCATGTGTTAGAGTGGTAGTCTTTTTTTTGTCCCTAAGACAGTGTTAGAACAGTGTAAAATGAACTGCCATTTTAAAAGGGTACATCCTCTTGCTCTCTTGGTGGACTTGAGATGAAACAACCCAAACACAGTTATTCTGAGAATACACGTCTCCATTTTCAGAGGTACTGCATGCTTCTCTCCATTTGTGATAGCATCAGACTTCTGGGTTTTTCTAAGAGAAGCCAAGAAAATATCTGGCTTCATTCTTCTTGGGAAAAGTGAAAAACAATGGCCATTTTGGAAGATGGCTTTAGCCCAAGATCTCAGGCCCATTAATAACAATAGGAGATGACAGATTCCAGACGGCAGAGTCTGAATTCTGTAGTCACGTATCAATACAGAACCCATCAAACGTTTTAAGCTTTGGTTTACCCCTCATGTCGACTGTCTTGACACGGCATCACGTTGCTCTTTGCCAAGAACAATACTTCTGTTTCTTCTGAAAGAAACTGGATATTGGTCAAGAACAAGCAATAGCAAGAGATGGCAGTATTGACGAGAACCAGAAGCTGATGTCCTTTGACAAGATGTTTCTGGAACATTTTTTAGCATAACTTGGATATTCCAGAAGCAAGAAATTTTCTGTTTCCTTGTTGAGATCTGCTAGGCTTTGTTTGTTGTTTTTTTTTCAAACGACTGCAAGCTTACAGTGAAACCTGGGTAATGTTTTACCACATGCCAGTATTGCAAACATAATTGCAAGTGAAGTTGCAATTGAAATTGCAGTCTCCTGAAACTATAAAGCATCACAAGCAAACTGAACTGCAGTTCTTTCATCTTTGGACTGAATATTACAGTAAAGTAGGCATACCCGATACACCTAATGTAACATCTAACATGTAACATGTAACCTGAAACATCTAATACAGATGAAATACCTCTCTGTTCCCACTTCCTATGTAAAATCATTTAATTCTCTCAAAATATTATAAATGAGAACTGTGGTGAAAGAAAAAAGTTCTAGAATTGTACAAAATAATGTAAGCAGTAAATTTTTAGTACCACATCTCTACAAGGGCTTCTAAAAAATGGGCACTACAAACTCATTTCACTCATGGATTAGGACTTTTTTTCTATTATTTTGCTCTGATGTTATTTCATAGAAAGCAGAGGCTTTGCTTGCTCCTGGCAAAAACAAAAATAATAAAAAAAAGGCTGAATGAAAACTGGTCTCTTGCACTTTGTCACAAAATCAGGCTGTAGAGGTAACAGTGTATGCAAGAGGCTTGCAGCTTATCTCACAGACAAGTATGGATTCCCGTTCTGCCATCCTCTGAAACTGAACTTGAAAAAAACCCCAAAATTCATCCCCAAACCCCCATGTTTGCTGAGGGGAGTAAGTCTTGAGAGTTATTTTTCTGTAAAATCAGTCAATGTGAAACTGAAAATGCTTCTTATGCAAGGTACATGAAAGTTTTTGGAAGGAAGACGGGGAGACAGCCCTCGTAGTATTTGTTTAGGACAGAAATAAGGAAGGATCAAACAGTTTTTCTACTGTTTCCTAATTCAACATTTTTTTCTTCAGAGAGGGAGGGCTTACTCTCTTGTTTCGAACTGTAGAGTTGCTAGATTTACGCTTGAGTAGGTTCCTTTCCATTGTGGAGACTCCCCTGAGGAAAGATGGACACCTGCCAAAAATGTCACTGGGACACCTGATCCCACAGTAGAGTGCCATCTCAAGCTCCTATTTTTCTTTAGCAAAACACAAGTCAGCTAGCAGTAGGATGATTCATTCTCATAAGCTTCTTCTGAGATTATTTAAATGCTCTGGTCATAATACCATGGTTCCAGGGTTGATCATACACAGCATCTAGCTGTAGGAAAGGAAGCAAATAAATGCTGCAGAAAGAGAGCCAAAAAGACAGGATTTCATTGCTTCAAGTGAATCTTCAGATGAGGCAGAGCTAAAAGTTTAACTCAGACTACAACTGCAGAAGAAAAGTACTAAGGAAAGGATTTTCAAACTTCAACTTAAAAAATTTCAGCTTGAAGTTTTAGAATAAATTGTTCAAGATTGTGGCATCTAAAGGCCTCAAACAGGACTTGTTTCTAGCATCCAAAGAAGCAACAGAGAACATTCACAGGGTGAAAATACAGAAGTATGAAAAAAAGGGCAATATTCTGAAGGAAAACTGCATTTCTTTAGGAACTATTTGCTTAGAATATATTTACATGCTATGACACTGTAGTATTATTAAAAACATTTAGAAAATAGATAGTTCTAACTACCAATTTAGGACAATAGGGATCTTCCCAGCTGTAGTGAAATAAAAGTCTGGTTTCCAAATAAAATTTTGAAGTTTTTCTTGGGATCATACACTAATCCTTATGTCTGAACCTTAGCCCCTCTCTCAGCCCCCTCTACTCCAAAACATCCCTAGGCTGTTAGTTTATACTCTGATGACATGACAGCCTTGAATCATGTAGCAATACGGAAAAATAATGAAAATTCCCTTTAAGTCTGTTTAAACCACAGAATTATGTAAACTACAGTAAAATTTGTCTTTTACTTTGTTTCCAGGCAAATGCATACCATGACCAGTTTTAATTCCAATTTAAACTTAAGCTAAACACTTAAAGTAATCCCAAGAAAACATCTAGGGTTAAACAATTCAGTTTTTTAATTAGAATTTTTGACTGTCAGGAGAATGGGAATACAGATAACATGTTCTGACAGATTTTAAAAATGGTGTATTTCAAAGAAACTGTAAACACCACTGATCAGTTAAAATAATTATCTCAAGAAAAGTATGTAACAGGATATGCAGCATGGGGAAGTGTAATTTTTCTATCTCACTACCCTCATTTGCTCTAAACCGGTCACCTTGTCTGTGATATCTACAGTAATACTTCAGGTAGATTTTACTTACCCACACAACCCACTCCAGTAGGATTCAGCTGGAAGTCTGGAGGGCAATTACACCCATATCTTCCAGGAGTATTTACACAAAGGCCATTAACACAATTAATGGGATCGGCACATTCATCAATATCTAAAAGAGGAAGGTTACATTTATAAATCTGATCCTTGGACAGAAAAGTCATTTTACTTTTTAAGACAAAACAGGCAAGCAAATTGAAGTGCACATGAATTTTAGCTGAAAGTTGATCAAATATTTAGGAAGTATCTTTGTACAACTTCATATTTAAGAAGCCATTGGTTTTGTTCCATTCTTAAGCCATCTCTAAAGCATGCAATTTTACACATTGCATGTTTAGCAGGGAAAACTGCTTCCCATTATTGTAAGAGAATGCAGTGCATGTTTTATGAAATCATCTTTAAATTAACTTATCACAATTAAAAAATAAAAAGTGAGTTTTGACATACCTGTACAGTTTCCCCCAGTTCGATCTAGTTCATATCCATCATCACAGATACAATGAAACATTCCTGGTAGATTATTACAGGTACCAAATACACATATGTTCTGGAAGGAGCATTCATCAATATCTGCAGGAATTCATTAAAAATGGAGAGTTACATTATCATTACAGTATCAATATTACAATATCTGTTGTACTACTAAAAGCAAATGAAGACACCTATAAGTATTTTCAAAATCAACACTGAGAAAACACTTTTGACGTTGTGTAGAAGGCTGTGCCTGGAGATTTGTGAGGCATTCCTCATTAAGCTGCTTGTTACTTATTCCTGTTTTACCTAACGTGAGGTAAAAATAGTGAAGCTGACTTCTCAGGACTCAAAATTAAAGCTAAGTCAATAAGCCAGTAAGTTCCTTTCAAAATGTGCATTAAACAGAATGAAGAGTAATAACATGCAGCCATTTCCTAGCTCTCGGTCTGCAACATTTCTTACTAATGCAAAGAAAAGTTTTCAAAATACCATTCTCAGGAAAAAAAAAAAGTCTATTGAGAAGAGATTGGTTATCGACCGTGTCCAGCTCCGAGCTCCCCAGTTCATGAAAGACAGGGAACTACTGGAAAGAGTCAAGAAGCTCAGTTTTCCAGTAGTAGCAATTTTCTATAGCTAGAAGCCTGATTCACCTGAATGTCTGAGTATGCAAAGTTATGGACTGGATTTTATCGACAACATTTTGGAATCTCTTTGTAATACCTCATCAAGAATTTTAATTACCTAAGATGTTACGAGATTTTCACCATTAAATATAAAATAAATTTAAAAGCTTTGGAGCACCAGCGAAAAAGACTTTATCTAGTATACAGATCTCTTATATTAAACAAAAAAAATACTTAGTAACACAACAAGCTAATTTCACTAGAAAGATACTAATTCATTTTGCAATTCAGATGACCTGTTACCATGTTGAGAGTGAAAGGATAATGATAAAAATTCTCCAGTATGCATTTTAACGAGTGTTACAAACTTGTCAATTATAGCAGTGATTTGTCTACTTCAATTTTCCTGAGAGTATTTAAATACAGTGGTTTTGTGCAGTCTGTGTCTCCTATGTAAACATAGTAAACAAAACAGTGATGAACACACGGTCTTTTCACATACCATTCACTAGTGACAAAATCATTAATCAAATAATTAAAAAAATTTCTGAATTACACATTTACTCTGGGATTTTTGGACTGGAGACAGGAAAGCTTTATAAAAAGATGTAAGCTACTTTCAGCATAGTTTACACTGCAAAATAATCCTTGCTTGAAGAAATTAATTACATGTGAAGCATGTACTGAATATGCTGCTTCCAGGTTGAGGTCCTTCCAGTGCTTCTTCCTATTTGCATTATAACAGCCAATCCAAGCTCAGAAAATGAAGTTGAAATACCAGTGGCTTACCTTGGCACGACCTGCTGTTTGAGGCGGGAGTGAATCCCATCTCACACTCACAACGGTAGGCACCAGGGATGTTCAAACACTGCCCATTTTCACATAAATTAACATTTTCTGCACACTCATCAACATCTGTGGGAGACATAAAATTCATGTTTCACTGGCAAACTACACGTAATATTATCCTGATGTTCAAAATAACAGTGCTGTTAAGCACTGTTGATATAAACCAAAACATTTACATCTGAAGATAAAGAAAATGGAAAGAATGCAGAAAAGCAAACATAATGTCATTTCTATGACTATTTGCACACCACTGGGGATTCTTCTAGTATGCCTCAAAAGTGATTGTATTTTTTTAAAAGCTGTAAAAGAGCAGAATGAGAAAGGAAGGCATTCACCATTTCAGTAATCAAAAAAGGACTCATACTTTGTCAGATACGCTTATGATTATCCTAAAACCTTTCAATATATTTCCTTCATTTTATTATTCAGTCCTCAGTATACAATCTGATTTTAACAAACAGGTCTGACGCATAACATGTTAATAATAGGCATGAAAATTCTTGTTCATTAGCCATAAACTTGAAACACAAAAGAAAGTAATACTTGAAGATCTTTATCCTGAAATAAAAACTTCACAACACTAACCAGAAGACTATCTTGCTAAGGTTCAAGTTGATTTTAACTTAAAATTAGCCAGTTAGCTAACAATAAATACTTCCAAATTAGTTTCTAGGTATTTTACTATCATTAGGATGCATTCCTTCAAATCTTCAAATTTGCTGACCACGTACATGCAGGACATCTGAAGTTTAGAGCAGAGATATTGTTGCATCTCCACTGTATGTCATAAAAATACACAAATCATCTAGTTTGGAAAAGACCCCTAAGGTCACCAAGTCCAAGCACCAACCTAGAACTGCAAAGTCTACCAACTAAAGCATGTTACTACACATTACAATGATCCACCTTTCAGAGAAGGAAGAGGAAGAAGCATACTTCACTCAACAAATGGGTTGAGTGGGTCCAATCAAAAGAACATTCAGTGACTTTTGTTAGCTTTCTTTGCAGTGGATAAGAATCCTGATCTTAAAAGACACCTTTACATTTATTAACTTGCATTCTGGGCTTAGATATAATTTTCAAAGCTTCCCTAGGAAAGGAACAGTAAGTCACAAATCAGCTTTCAGAGAAACATCTTACCTGAACAAGTAAACCCGTCCCCAGTGAATCCCTCTGCACAGGCACAGCGATATGACCCAGGGCTGTTCACACACTGAGCACTCACGCTGCACTGGTGAGTCCCATTGGAGCATTCATCAAGATCTGCACATTAGGGGCAAAAGAGTGCAAGGAGTACAGAGCAGTTACTGCACTTTGGCTTACAAACAATTGCTAACAAGCATCGCTGCAGAGATTAATTTATGTCTCCTTAATTATAAAAAAATCTTGAAAGACACAAGGTTAATCGATAGTGATTTGATTTTAATATTTCTTCCTTTATATTAAAATGCACTGGTCTGGGTAAAATGTTTCCAAGCCACGGATGGAATCCAGCTAACTTGTTAATTGAATGTTAATATGCTAATGAAGAACTTGAATTCAAAATGGGTTAGAGACTCAACAAACTGAAGAAACACATTGAGGTGAAAATCTGCCATACATTTGGAGAGTCTTCTCAAGTAACAGAAGAATGTGACAACAATGTAACCCTATGAAAGTTAATAGTCATTTTCTTACTTAGACAAGGAAAGGGAGCAGAAGGGGAAAAGGAAAATGAAAAGGAGTAAAAGGAGAAAAAGATAGGGGAAGGGGAAGGGAGAAGAGAGGGGTAAAGAAAGAGGAAGTAAAAATGAAAGAGAAAACCAAAAAGAAAACCAAAAAGGAAAACAAAATTGGAAAAGGAAGATAAAAAGGAAAATAAAATAGAAAATAAAAAATAGAACAAAGAAAAAAAGAAAAAAGTTGTATGTAAAAATACTGCAAAATACATAATTAATTCAGTAAAATGTACACAGACAGTCTTCTGAGACTAAAGTGTCTTTTTTTCTCAGAAAACCAAACCCCTGCAACACAGGAATCTCATATACGAATTGTTTTATAAAAAAAAAATAAAAAAAAAAAAAAGAAAAAGAAGAAATGAATATAGCTTCATTTTCTGTGTACTTACCAATACATTTAATGCCATTTCCAAACCACCCTTCTCTGCAACTACATTTAAAACTTCCTGGTACATTGACACACGAGGCATGCATGTCACAGTTGTGAGCACCAATTTCACACTCATCTACATCTACAAGCAAAAATAAACTATTAGTATTTATATCAGGAGCACTGGAGTATTACAAATTATGTTTCTTTTACATGTTGCTTACTTCCACTATCTGTATTTGCAATCTTTTTAAAAAAATTGTTCAAGACTACAGAATAATTCAGTAAGTGGTAGCATGCATTAGTAAAAAGTGACAATTGTACTTTAATTTTGTGCTTTGTTTGTAAACATGACAAAATTAATCTGCTTTCCTACACCTGCTTTTCAGTTTGAAATTAAAGCTATTTTCCAGACCTATGACATGTACTTATATTTTTATGTCTGAAAATGGAATGAGAACCTCATGCACGTGGGCACATTTCAGCTATAAAAATTACTAGTCCAAGATTTCAGTAATTATAGAACAAAATTATTTTTTATCAAATTATAGGAGAAATTCTGACAGCTTTCCCAGAATAATAATTTTGAATGAACTTAGCTTCCTGAATGCTGTGGACCCAACTAGTGCAAGATGAAGTACTGCTTAACTATCATAGGAACTTGCACAGTTTGGAGTTTGAAACTGGCTGTTCTTTGAAACTTGTTAGCATGGGTTGAACGATGAAAAATAGTTTCCCTTTTACATATAACTTTTTTTCATAGTGTTTTTTTTCTCCTTTTCTCCTGTTCTTTGAGTACAGGGTCATTTCCTGCAGCTTTAGTTGACAGGAGTTCATACTCATATGTATATGTGACAAATGAGTACTGCTAAAATACTTCAAATACAAATGCAGCTGTGACCACCCAAGCTCTGTTTCATAACACAGATATTCCCTGAATCTATACTAATAAAAGTTTTGCCTTTAAAATTAGTTACGTAAGGGGCCTCTTGTATCATATTGATATTTGTCAAGGAACATAGCTTTTCAAACTCTGGGGACATGCTGACAAATCTAAAACACTTGCTTTTCTATTTACTACTATGAGCAGATACCAGTCTCTCACTTGTGTGTGAAAACTTGCGCATTTATTTTACCTGAAAGACAAGCAAGATATGTGCACATGATAACACATACACTGGAAATTTGCTTTACCTGTGCATCCAGTGGTTCCTTTCTTAACCGAATATCCTAGTTGACAGTGACAAATGAAGGAACCTTTTGTGTTTTCACACTCCCCAAACATACATATGTTGGAATTTAATTCACATTCATTCACATCTGTAAGTACACAAATTCATTCTTAGTTGAACATTACTATACTTTAACAGCATACTTCGTCTTTTTGAAATACTTTTATTCAGGTGAAAATATTCCAAGCATGGTCCACCCCTATGACATGTAACATCTTTTAATCTTCATCATAATATACTTCAGCTGTTCCATTCTGTATTCCTTTAATTCACTAAAGATAAGTAAGGATGAATTTGTGGTCGAAAACCCATAGTGTAGGGGAATAGTATAAAAACGTAAGCATGGAAAACTGGAGAACAAAGAAGACAGACCCACTTCAGTCTGAGTTTTTCTTGTGGACAAGTGCTCAAGCCCAATCACACGGACATTTGTGACTAAGCAACATCATGGACTGTAAGCCAGTCTATGCAAACAACACATCACAGCCTCCATACTGGCATCACAGGTACTGCATACTGGCTTATAATGCAGAATGTGATTGTTAAAACCCAAGTTTTGTATGCACAGTGATGATGATCAATATTGTGTAAGAACTGACCATAGGCAAATGTGTTGTTAAATTAATAAAATTTAGTTTTGTATTTCAAAACAAGGCTGATTTCACCAGTATTCTAAATACTAATTACAGCAACCTTTATTTCCCCAGTATATTCAGCTGTCACACCACGAGGCAAAGCAAAGCTGTCATACTCTATCTTCACTTTCATGAGCGGCAGACTTACTTTTGCTGAGACACCCCTGGAACATAAGAATTGACCGTAAGAAATTAAGAAACTTCAACAACCTGCCTCTGTTTTTCAAACAGGGGTTTGAGCTCCTTCTCTAAACTTTCAATCAACCTGATATTGGCATTGCTACTAGCAATGAAACTTACTACCAAAGGTAAGCAATTGAACTGCACTACCTGATACGTATTGTAATAGCAGATGATACTTTTGTTCTTAGAAACTTAGTTTACTGCCCTGATCTGCGGCAAGGGCAAAAGTGGACAGAAAGCCAGGTTGCAGTGCATGTTCTAGAGCATTATCATTGGCAACTCTGGTGAGTGGCACACCATCTCTGTTTGAAAATCTCACAGGAAAAGCCTGAATTGTGAAGCATACCAAATGAGGAACTCTTAACACCACAGGGAAACTTCAAACTCCTCCTATGAATTCATGCCTATGAGTAGCTCTTGCATAGCTTTCCATTTAGGTTTCACAGAATGCCTGTGGATCATTGGCAACTTTTTAGTACAGTCCTGTATCTACCACTCTGCTCTTCTATTAGGAAACTGATATCTAAGAAATAATTTTTCTTGATCCTGAGAGTATTTGTGTATGGCTGGGTGAATTCACTACTGGCAAGTAACAAAAGTTTCTCTGATTGTGAAAGAAGCTCAAAGAAGCTTCAAGACATTTCGAGACAGGAAGAAAAATCAAAATGTCTCAAGAAAGCTGAGGTTAAGTAGGTCAATAACCAAAGAAGAAGTCAGTAACTATTGTCCTAATGGTGTTGCTGTAAACCAGTTTGGGAAAGGGTGAAGAGCTGAGATATTAGGAGTATGCCCTTCAGAAGAAAGATTTGCAAAAGTTAAACCTCTCTCTGGCACGTACAAAGACACAAAGCCACTGCAGATGTAACATTCACAGAGAATTCAGGCTGCAGGTGGAGCAGGAAAAGACCTTTGCAGAAAGAACAAGTGATAAGCCACAACCAGAAGAGTTTCCCGCAACCATCAGTCACAAGGGAAAACAAGGCATCAGGACTAGAGATGTGGGTTAGTGTCAGACTCCCTTCCCAGACACTTGATTGCTCAGCCCCTGCTGCCCTGGTGCAGACTGAAGTTCAAGAGAGTTAAGTTTTCTACTGACATCTTCCCAATTTCACTGTATTGCATACATGATGAAAACTTTCCCTGATGATTCAATGCTTTCCAAAGCATCAGTTTGGCGACCCAGATGGGATCCTCTCTGCTCGGCTGCAGGATCTGGTAAGGAACAGAACTCCCTAGGTGCGCCCTGGGATTTCCCAGGGGGACTCCTCGCCCTCCTCAGCAAACTGTGGGAGCACACAAGGACCATCCTCTGGATACCCAGCTGTATCTGGTATACTTGGGTATCTTGGTATTTGGTTTTTGGAGACCGGTTGTTTGGGGATACTATAAGCTGTCAGGAGACATCCCACGCAAGTATTGTATACCAGGTTACTAGTGCATGACAGTAAACACTTGGTTAGTAGCATGTAAATGCTGCTAATAATTGGAATCTCAATAACTGTATTGAGTATTGTTCTGGTTTGGATTTATCATATAAAGATCTTGTGCAGGTGTGACCGAGAAGTTTAAGTACAAAGTGAGTTTGGAGTTCTGCTGCGAACTTCTGTAACAGCATACTGCTCTGTGGGTTCTATTTATACTCCCTGTATAAATTTTAAATCAAAATTAATAGGGAAGAATCTATATATATATTTCAACTTGACAGTGACTCAGTAATGTTTGAAAATAACCCCAACACAGATAACCAGGTGCAATTAGGGAACATTGAAAAATGAAACATACCAGGGAACTACTGGCAAATTGATTTCTCTGAGCTCCCAAGAAAAGGGGGGTACAGATACTGATTGGTACTTACTGACACTTACTGGTACTTTTCTGTCTTAAGGAACCTGCTCTGACAGGGGAGGTTGGGCTTGATGATCTCTTGATGAGGTCCCTTCCAACCCCTACAACTCTGTGAGTCTGTGACACCTTTTCTGCATGGCCAGAGGCACTTCCCTCCAGAACTAACTAAGGTGATCCACTTTGGGAAAAGTGGGATGAACCATACATGGTGCTGTTAACAACTTTCACAGCCCTAAATTGGAGTTTGTGTTTTGACCCATGTAAAGGAAAAGCTTCTTGTCAAAACACTTCCATACCAAGTGGTGTTAACTCCCTCTAATTCAGGAATTAAAAGGAGATTTTTCATTTGACTGTATTCCTAAAGGATTATGGTGGCTATGTGGAGATGGAGCCCAAAATGTATTACCACATAAATGGACTGGAACATGTGCTTTAGAAAACCTAATTCCTGGAGACCAAATATTTAATCACGTCCACCCTCCACCAGGAATTCAACAAAACTCTCAGAGGACAATAGACAAAAAGGGTCTAAACCCCCTAGTAGTGTGGCCAACTGCTTTTCACAATTTGGCAAGACAGTTCCTCCCGTGGCATGCAGTGAGCGTGTTGAAAAAGCTATACTTAACATATCTGCTAGCATGAGTTATTCCAAAGGGACACAAGTGATGCTATCCATAGATTGCAATTAGAAGTTTCCTTAAGTAATGAAGTTAGACAAAATCCGATAGCATTAGATCTGCTACTGGCCAAAGAAGGAAGTATGTGCATGGTAATAAATCAAAGCTGTTGTGCATACATAAATCAGAAAAAGAAATTGAAACAGATTTAAATAATATGTGGAAGCAAACAAAGATTCTTCACCAAGTAGCTCAAGATGATACATTGTGGGGATTTAAAGAGGTTTGGAATAAGATCACTCCCTGGCTCCCAAACTTTCCCTGGCTCAAACAACTTTTACTGAAACGTGCTTTAAATTCTTACGATAAATCTTTGATATAGGCTATCAACTATGATGCCTTAACATTATTCATGAACTTTCCTCATTTGAAAGCTAAACAGCTTGCAATAAAGATTTGCTTAAAAATTTGTAGCTTTATTATGAGTTACTCTATCTCAACTTTTTGACCTTACTCAAATAGCTCAAATTTTACACTAGTTAAATGGCAAAGCATCACCTAATTTCATAGAATCATAAAATCACAGAATTAGAGAATGGGCAAGGCTGGAAATGATCTCAAATACCAAGTTCCAACCCCCCTGCCATGACACCTCTCATTAGACCAGGCTGCTCAAGGCCCCATCCAACCTAGTCCTGAAGACTTCCAGGGAGGTGGAATCCACCAGTTCCCTGGGAAACCTGTTTCAGTGCCTCACCACCCTCATAGTGAAGAATTCCTTCCTAATATCCAATCTAAATCTATCCCCTTCCAATTTAAAACCATTTCCCCTTGTCCTGTCACTACATGCCCTTCTAAAAAGTCCCTCCCCAGCTTTCTTGTAGGCCCCCTTCAGGTACTGGAAGGCCACTTGGAGCGTTCTCTTCTCCAGGCTGAACAAGCCAAACTCTCTCAGCCTGTCTTCATAGGAGAGGTGCTCCAGCCCTTTGATCACTTTTGTGGCCCTCCTCTGGACCCGTTCCAACAGTTCCATATCCTTCTTATGTTGAGGGCTCAAAAATTGGACATGGTATTCTAGGTGAGGTCTCACCAGAGCAGAGGAGCAAATTCACCTCTCTCGATCTGCTGGCCACACTTCTTTTGATGCAGCCCAGTTGCGGTTGGTCTTCTGGGCTGCAGGCATGTATTGTTGGCTCATGTCAAGTTTCTCATACCCCAAAACCCTCAAGTCCTTCTCTGCAGAGCTGCTCCCTATTACATCATCTCCCATCCTGTACTGATGATGAGAATTGGCCTGACTCAGGTGCAGGACCTTGCACTTGGCCTTGTTGAACCTCGTGAGGTTCACCTGGGCCCACTTCTCTAGCTTGCCCCAGTCCCTCTGGATGACATCCCATCCTTCTGGTGTGTCAGCTGCATCACTCAGCTTGGTGTCATCTGCACACTTGCTGAGGGTGCACTCAATCCCCTCACCATCAATGCCACTGATGAAGACATTAAATAATACCAGTTCCAGTACAGACCCCTGAGGAACACCACTTGTCACAGATCTCCATCTGGACATCAAGCCATTGACAACTACTCTCTGGATGTGACCACCCAACCAATTCCTTATCCACTGAACAGTCCACTCATCAAATCCATCTCTCTCCAGTTTAGAGAGAAGGATGTTGTGGGGGACAGTGTTAGAGGCCTTGCAGAAGTCCAGACAGATGACATCCATCACCCTTCCTGTGTCCACTGATGTGGTCACCCCATCATAGGAACCCACTTGGTTGCTCAGGTAGGATCTGCCATTGGTGAAGCCTCGCTGATTGTCTAAAATCACCTCCCTGTCTTCCATGTGCCTTAACATAGTTTCTAGGAGGATCTGTTCCATGATCTTCCCAGGCACAGAGGTGAGGCTGACAGGTCAGTAGTTCCCAGGGTCCTCCTTTTTACCCTTTTTAAAAATGGGCACAACATTGCCCTTCTAGTTACCAGGGACTTCCCCTGACTATCATGTCTTTTCATCTAATTTCACACACTGTTAAACACATACAAAATACTGCAAATGTTTATGCGTGAAAAAAATCAAGTACTGTGCTGAAAGTAGTATTAGGTCCATTAAGAAAGTCTAGTTACCCCAAAGGATGATACTATTAGCAAGGAAAGCAATTACATACATGGCAGAAATTCACACTGTCACTGTAGTTCTCTAACAATGTTCCTAGAGAACATTTAAGAGCAGTTGTGCATAAAATGAACACAGTATTCTGACTGTACAGCTACTAACATGGCTAATATGAAAAAAATAATGAAAAGATAAGTTCTAAACTTTCATGATATTTGCACACATGTGGAGTATGTGTGCAAAACTGAAAACATAAACCTGGAATAGCATAAAAGTGAAGATTAAAAGATTGAAAGAATTTTTTCCTAGCCTCCCTGACATCTACAGTGATAGGCAAGAAATACCTCCAGACCTATTTAAAATATATTCTATGTATTTTCAATACCCACTTCTAAGGGCCCAGCAGAACATCCTAAAACCTCAGAATTTTTAGACTTATACTAAATTTGGTACATACAGCTGCAGAATTTTTAGACTTATACTAAATTTGGTACATACAACTACTTACCAATACAAGTTTTCATATCCATAAAAGCCATAAATCCATCATAACACAGACAGCGATATTCCCCTGGAATGTTAGTACATTGCCCACCGTCACAGATATCTGGATTGTTTTCGCATTCATCAATATCTTAGGGTGAAAAAAAATAGTCAATAAGAATTCTGTCACTCTGATTTGAATTGGCTGAAAGAATGTTTATATTGGTTGAAAGATACGATGCTGGAAATTCTAAAATACCAAAACCCACCTTCACATGTCCTGACATCTGGCATTAGAGCATAGCCGTCACTGCAGCTGCATTCATAGCTGCCTTCTGAGTTGGTGCAGTGGGTGTCACAACCTCCATTCATTATCATACATTCATCAATATCTGGGGAAGCAATGTTAATAAAAGTAAGTATTGTTTCATAAGGAAAATTAATCTCTTGCCATTTTACTTAGCAGATGAAACAGTTTATCAATGACATGATTTTGATTTTGTTTTTCTTACTCTACTCTCTCTGATTTGTATTTGTCTTTCTTTCAATCATATTTTCATCTGTGGGAACAAGTAGCTACTTTCAGTTGTTGCTTTTGTTCAAACGTCTGACTGAGGATGCAAAAAAAAAATTGCAAAAGACAACATGTAGAAAGGAAAGAAAGCCCTGAGAAACTAAGGTTTCTTTAAAGTTCAAAATGTAGCACAAATTTTTATTTTTGGGAAAGGACGCCCAAAACAACAAAAAAACCACCCTCCAATCTTTCAATGCCTCTGCTCTCCTTACCAGTGTGATGACAGCTACATAATTCACTATTATGACAGTGAAGGACTAAAGAGATATATACAGTGAGAAGAAAAAGTGAAAGAGAAACAAACTACCAGTGCATATGCTGGTTTTGCTTGATCAAGAAATCAAGGAATATTTTCTGTTTGTTAGCACAAGCCTCTGATTTTAATGGACAAGTACCATAAGAATATTTTTTCTGAATGTATTCTGCAGAGTCCACTACAGCAACCATCTTTTTATACCTTCTTTACATTTCTAAGGTAAAGGATGGGTTCGTGATAGTTCATGGCATACAGATGAGAAGGTGGTCCTGCTCAATTTCAAAAGGAAGGGATGAAATTAAATAAAGACAGATTAAACAATATATACTGAAATACAAATACACAGGTGAAGGTGTACAGCACTTGCCTATGCAACCTTGTCTGTCAGGAGTAGCCTGGTACCCCGAGTTACAGGAACACTGGTATGTTCCAACCATGTTCACACACTGGCCATTTCTGCAGAGATTGTCACTTAATGAGCATTCATTTACATCTGGAAAAGAATCATCCATATCAGTTACTTGTTCTTGAGAATACAGCCTTCAACAGCCTCCAACTGCCAGAGAAAGAGGGCTTTCAGGCCTTTTCAATTTTTTGTTCTTAACATGTTCCAGTTCAAGGTATGGGGCATTAAACAGTATGCTTAAGGCAGTATCCAAAGGTTTATCTTCTTTGTTTCTTGTCAGTGAGCATTAACTACACAGTCTGCTGGTTTAAATAAACACTTGAAGAAGCTATGCATCAAACACAGTAACTAAAGAGACAACATGTATATGAGGTTTGCATTTTTTCCCACCTTTTGTTGTCAATTATGTGCAAAAAGGAGAGCTGCATTTCAAGAAGGGACAATACTTTTTTCTGACTGTAGGCATGAAGTTCTCTGTGTGCGTGTTTGTATTGACATATTTCAAAGTTGCCAACATGAGTGTTAAGGTCCTCCAAGTTGCTAAATAATCCCTAAGAGGCCTGGTAAAATACTTCTCTTTGAAGTCAAAGGTATTAAGGACACCAGAGATTTTACAGTATCTATTACAAGGTTTTAATTTGAAGATTCTCATACAGAGGAACATGAATCTGTGTATTTCTGAGACCCCATCCTTGCCAAGAGACAAGAAGTTCCTAGACAGCAAATGACCACTCTTCTCAGAAAGCAGAAGACTACAATTCTGAATTGAAACTCACCTATGCATTCCTCACGTGATGGTGACAGCTCATGTCCCAAAGGACAGTCACACTTAAAACTCCCTTCAGTGTTCACACATGTGCCACCTCTACACAGTAAAGGGTTCTGTTCACATTCATCAATATCTGAAGAGAAACCATGATAAATAAAAATAAAATAGGTACCAGGGAACAAGAAAGTAAAAAGCAATTCTCAATGTCTCTAAGAGACAACATCTGGAGGTCAGAAGTAGGATTCTTTCACTGAAGCAGTGCTGCTCCTTTCCTCATACTGCATAACAAAGCAAACAAAATCTGTACTTTATTAACTCTGAAAATGGGTAGCTTTCCCCTCAAGAAAACCAGAAAGTCATCATTCAAAATTAGGTATTCTAAGAACAAAGAACAGAAGAAAAGACAGTAACTGTTTGGATGGTTGCCATTTAGGACAATGCATTACTGTGATGAAATTTTCCAAGAAATGCTTCTTAATGCAACCAGACATCTGTTTATGTAATGATTGAAACTGCTCCCTCTGCATGCTGCTAATGGGGATGTCTGTATACACTATTAACTAAGTGGCTTTTCAGTTTGATCACTCCTGCGTATGTCATTGTGTTGCTGAGAAATATGCTTACTACAGCTTGTAACAGCTAACTGAATATTTGACTCACAAACCTAATAAAAACACCTAAGAATGTAGATGCATATGAAGACAAATAGGACCAAAAGATGTTCAAGGTGGTTGTGGGATTTTGTGGCAAGGTTCTGGGGGAGAAGGGGTTGCTGCAGGGGTGGCTTCTGCAAGAAGCACCTAGAAGGTTCCCTCAGGTTCGACGGAGCAAGCACTGGCTGGCTCAAGGACAGACCCGCCACTGACCACAGCCAAGATAATCAGCCACAGTGGTAACACCTCTACGGTGGATTCACAAGTGGATGCTTTTTGCTGCCAGAGAAGGGAGTGAGAAGATGTAAGAAATTCTGCAGACACCAAGGTTGGTGTAGAAGGAGGGGGAAGAAACTCTCCAGGCACCAGAGGAGAGATTCCCCTACAGCCCATGGAGAAGACCATGGTGAAGCAGATTGTCCCCCTGCAACCCATGGAAGATGATGGGGAGTAGAGATCTCACCTGCATGGTGAGATGCAGGTGGACCCCATGCTGGGGCAGATAGAGACATATGAAGGATGCTGTTACCCCATGGGAAGGCTGCATTGGAGCAAGCTCCTGGCAGGACCTATAGCCCATGAAGAGAGGGGCCAATGCTGGAGCAGGTTTCCTGGGGGGATCTTGTGACTCTGTGGGGTACCAGGCTAAAGCAGTCTGGTCCTGAAGCCCTGCACACCACACTGGGACAGTTGGTGAGGAGTTGATTCCCATGGGAAGGGACTCACTTTGAAGAAGTTCACGGAGGGCTGTGTACCATGGGTGGGAGCCCACACTGCAGCAGGGGAAGAGTGTGAGGAATGCTCCTGCTAAGAAGGAAAACAAGTTATGATGAACTGACCGAAACCCCCATTCCCCATCTCCCCCTGTGCCACCTGAGGGGTGAAGAGGGAGGGAAAGATATCATGATTAAAGTTAAGTCTGCAAAGAAGAGAGGGGTTGGGGGAGGTGTTTTAAGATCTGGTTTTATTTCTCCTTATCTAACTCTGTTTTCATTATATGTGTGTGAGTCATACATTAGATTGCTTTTTTTTTAAAATTCTGTGTTGAGTCTCTTTTGACCATGATGAATGATCTCTCCCTGTCCTTATCTTGGCCTGAAAGTCTCTCCTGTCCAGCTGAGAAGAGGAGTGAAAGAGTGACTCTGGTGGTCATCTGGCCCCAAGCCGAGGTCAAACCACCACAAAGGTGCAGGATGCTTTCATGCTGTTGGACTCCCAGGAAGTATTATTGCTACCTATCCTTGAAACTAGAGACTTTTATTCATACAGGCAGATTAGTGTTATCTTCATTAGAGTGAAAATTTAGCCAAGATACCACTGAGGTTTGCAGGTTATTCCCATGAGGGTGAAACTGCCTGATAATAGAATTAATCTCTTACTGTATTCCTGCTTGGACAGTAATCATAGCTCCAAAATATTTTCATTGAACGTTATGCTGTCCCTTTCTTAGTTCCTGCAAAAGGCCCTCAAGAAGTCATTTCCCTTATCATCTCCTCACTCTCTGCTTATTTATCTGACATGTCGCTTCCCTGACTCTTCTGTCATACATATAACATATTTCCACCACACAGTATTGAGTCTCTGCACTTGTACTTTGTTTTTCATGAAGGCTTCCACAGTATAACCTCTTTGTTATGTTCGTCTGTGATTCAGGCAATGATTTTTTTTTCCTGAATTCTGGAGTGTAAAAACATCACAATTTGTAGGAGATCAAGTAAAGCTAACAGATGGCCTGCATGGCCACCTGGCACAGAGGGGCACAGGACCACTTTTTGGAGGTCAATTATGAGTACAAAAACTTCTGACAAAAGTGAAACGGTAAAAAGAAGCTTAAAATAGGCAAAAGTGGGAAAGTGGGGAAAAGTGATGCAGGAGAAACAGAAAGGCACTATTTGAGCTTGCTGGGATGAAGTCAGGAAAGCAAAAGCTACCAGGAGTTGACCCTGATAAGGGGTGTGAAGGATGTAACAGCAGCAACAAAAGGTGAGAGGAAATGGGGAAGGGAACTGCTGTCAAAGGACATGGATAAGACCCATAAATGCTGAGAGAGAGCTAGCCAATGTCATTTTGGAGACATTTCTGACCATCCTGGAAAGGTCATGGAAATCAGACAAGGTGGGAGGAGAGGAAATGTCAATTCAATCTTCAAGAAGGAGGACCCATTCAACCTCATCAAGATAAATATCCCAGATTTTACATTTTCACTACTTATTTCACAATGCATTTAATTAAATACTCCACAATACTAACTCAACGTTTTTTAAGGTGGTCAGTAACTTTGGTGTCTTCATTTACTCTTACAACCTTAGATTGATTAAAGTGATGTGATAGTTCAGAAAATGCTCTCAGAATTTTTTGAGTCCTAGAAGATTCAAGGAAAACTGAATCACACTACTTCTGAAACTCTTGCCTTCTATTCCTAACTCAACCAAATGTTTGGATATCTCATTTGCCATTTTTAAAATACATAAATGAATAGTTGCTGCTATTCTAAAATACCTGTACAGAAATATGTAGAAGTAATTAGCAAAGAGAACAAAGCTAGATGTACAATTCAGTTATCTGTCCTATAAACTGTGTATCTTTTCCATTTGTTCAAGATGCCACAATAATTACACATTTGAAGTGTTCATTAGAGCAGAGCTAGTACAGTATAGAGTACAGTCAAGCTTTGTACCATAAATGAATCCAGGTCAACGCTTACCCATACAGTTCTTCATCATCATAAATCCACTTTCGTAACCAGCAAAGCACTCACACTCAAAGCTTCCAGGAGTGTTGACACAAGTACCACTTCCACATAAGTCTGGGGAGATCCGGCACTCATCAATATCTATTTTATAGTAATGGAGAGGTTTAAGGTTATCCTGCTTTGCTTAGAAGTGAATACACAGCCATTATAAATTAATTCTACAGAAATCACATGTAGTATATAAATCAATATAGAAAAATGAAATTAATTTAATACTGAAAGGAATATCTGATTATGCAAACAGCTTGTGAAAGATTCATACTACAGTGCATCTAGTGCTCTTAACCACAGATTAAACTATGTAACAAGTGGGCTTCCGTTAAATATAATTTAAGAATAGATTCTAAGAAAATTACCATCTATAACAAATTCTGAGTTGTTGTTATTATTACAGAGGTATCAACTGACCCCATGACAACAGTGCCATTGATATTAAATTACTTATTACAAAGACATCCAATAATAGTAGCATAAGCATTATTTACCCTTTCCATTAGGAACTGAAATAGTTCTTTTGAAAGCTAGATTTACAGTTCACTGCTTATTTGTTAAGTTTGAATGAAGCTTACTGGGAAAAACTATAGGAGGTTTGTAGAAGGTTAAAGAGAAAGAAGAGCTCTTTGTAAGACACACTGGTAGTGAGGCAAGAAGCCAGAAATGAATTTGTAATATGGATATGATCCACTAAAACAGGTCAGTGTTGAAGGAAAGGAGTGAAAAGAACTGGACAGCCTGTTATTTTCTATCTCACATCTTTCCAGATTTCTCTCTTTCTTTACTGTCGATTTAGTAGTTTTGGGGTAAACTAAGGCTCATCCTTCCATTTCATGTTCTCCACTACACACTCTACCTTCATCTTTATTCACTATTGTGTCACTAATTTTTATATTAAGAATTCATTAAGCCTTTCAGGGAATAAAAATAACAACATATTTGAAACAGTGAAGATATAGGATTGGTTCTGTCAGCCGAGAAGTCCAGGGAGCAAGGAACTGGAAAAGAACATCAACATGTTTGCAGTAAGTTGGTGAGAGGGGCAGTTGACTCGTTTGTGTAAGTGGCTGAGGAAAAATACACAAGTATAAGTTTAACTGAAAAAAAGATAAAAATTAAACCAGTTGTTTTTTCACCACATGCAACTGTCTCTTTTGCCTTTGTGTCCAGGTTTCTTCCCACTGAAGATAGTTCACAGATGTGTGGAGGTGTTGGACAGTAATCTGTGTGGTAGGCCTGGGATCTGGCCTCCTTTTTTAAAAAAAAACAGCAAAGTCTTCTGATTAATAAAACCTGTTTCATTACAGCCAGTCAGTGGATCATTTTTATCAGAACAGACTTTCAATGGAAAACAGAACCAAAACAAAAGCTTTTGTTAGGAGAAGTTTTCTGACCTATTCTTGTTAGTATAACAATGTTAATTTGTTAAATGCATTTCTCATCATTGCAATCACTATAAAAACAAGGAAATCGCCAGTTAGGGCAACAGCAATATCCAGACCAACTTCAGTTACCGTGCTTTACCGCCCACATTTCATATTACTCGTTCATTGATGCCTGTATGGTACAACAAAAACTCCTTCATTTTCAGCACTGAGCCATCCACAATGAAGGCATCCGGTTCACATAACCAGAAAACTACAAAGTTTATCTTCTGTATCAGGTTTTCCAAGCAGTAAATAACAAAACAGTAAACTTTTAAACTAAACATACATCTCCTCTTGAGTTAACATTGCACTGCTGTCAGAATTGCAGAGGTGCCTGCGTGCCTGTGCTTTCCTATCAAATCTGAATGAAAACTAATTTGCAATATAGTTTCTAAATGAATGTGGTAATGACCAGAGAGTGAGGAATGTGAAGAAAGTTAATCTGTATGTTAAAACATTGAACTTGGGTTTGCGGGAGAACCTTACTGATTTTTGAGGCTGTACTGCCTCAGGATGACCTGAGCATCTTTGACACCAATTAAAAAAATTCCTATTATACATGTACAAGAAGAGTATTACCTTTATTAAGAACCACTTTCTAAAAAGGGGAAATTATGATAGTTGGCCATTCTGTTCAAAGATTAAGCTCTTCAAAGTGAAGGAAAGTAATTATATTAATTTTCCAAATCACCAAGCAATGCAACAAGCGCAAGTTCCTGAACATTCAACAAAGCACACGGCAGAGACCCCATCATTGGATGTTTTCAAGATGGACAGTGAGTTAGATAATCTCATGTAGGCTCCTTTTCCCTGCCTCGGTGCAGCTGACCTTCAGAGGTCGCTCTCAAACTGGACTATTCCATGATTCTAGGAAAAACTTGGGAAAATGCTAGACTTACCTGTACAGTTTCTTTCCTCCATATCTAAAGTAAACCCACTGTTACATCTGCATTTGAAACTTCCAATTGTGTTTCTGCATTTACCATTCATGCACATACCAGGGAACACTTTGCATTCATTGATATCTATGAATAAAACAAAAAGAACATTCTTAAGCATAATTCTTATATATAAGAATTCTTATATATATATATATATAAATTAATGGGAAATTCCTGTTCTTTCTTACTAATTTTATTTGCCATAAATGCAGGGTTTGAGTTGCTGAGGACTGGAGGGATGGCCTCCTGCTACACAGGTTAGGAGAATGGAAAAATGAAATGGAAAAGGCAAGCAGGTGAGGACATTGTTGGAGACACAACTTAAGATGCACTATTGGAATGCAGAACTCCCTGTCTGAGGAGGAACCCCGAGAGACTGTCAAACCTGCAGGACGTACGTCAGGGCAGAGATACCTTTGAGGGATTGCAGCCTGTGGAAGACTCACGTCAGGGAAGGGACACCCCTCAGGGACTGTAGTCCACAGAGGATGCATGCTGGGGTAGAGATGCCTCTGAAGTGTTGTGACCCACATTTCCTACCTCTGTTGAGGTAGGAAAATCCCTGAGGAACCCATAGTGATCTATGCTAGGGCAGGGGGACACTCCAAGGGTGGTAAGTCACACAGTACATGAGTGGCACACACTAGGACTAGGACATCCTGAAGGAGCATGGGCTGTGGACAACCTAAGCTGAAGCAGGAACACCCATGAGGTCCTCTGTCCCATGGAGAAGCAAAACCTTACAAAAATCTAATTAAATGGTTTTAATAAAGTAAAAAATGGTATTAAATTTCATATTTGTTTAGTAAATCACCACTGAATGTTCAGAGCTTTGCCTGAGAATACTAAATCCTGAAAATCAGAGCTTATTTATGGTGAAGCAGAAGCCCAGTCCACTAGGTTTCTCAAGCAACTCAACATACTTCGAGACAAATACTTCAGAATACATCTTTTTAAAAATAAAGACAATACTAAAACATTTCCATATCACTGCAGCTTCAGCACACCAAAATGTATTTTTTCATCTCAGATCTCAGTCACTTAAAATATCTCAGATCTTAACTTTTTCTAGGAACTTCAGTTCTAGTTTTGCTCTACATGAAGTGAAGCTAGTAGAAACTGGGCAAAAGTTTTTATTTACATCATTATCACTGAAGATCTTCATTATTGTTGCCCTCATAATTTTAATGTAACCCACACCCTTCTTTTTTAATTACTTATTAATTCTGCAAACCATAAAAACTCCCATCTTTCTTCCATCTTTCTTTCAGAGAACTCTGGACAAATTTTCATAACATTTTACGTTTCTACCTTAAGTGCTTGACTTTATGGAACTACAATCTGACCCTCAGTTCACTCTTTGCAAAGGTCTGTCTTAAAATAGGTGCATAGTTTCTATTATTCTCATCACTTAGAGCTCTCTCTCTTCAGTGCTGTCGTAGTACTTACCAAACTCAACCTTTGCACCTTTTCCTTTTAGGCTCCTGCAGCACTCTTGAGCAAGCAGAGAGCTTCCCACCAGTAAGGCCAGCTCTTTCAGGCAAGCATCTTTATAACATAAATCAAGTACATAGCAAAGATAGACAAAAATTCTGGCATGTTCCTAGTAGATTGGTCGAGATGTACTTATTAATTTTTTAGGTCTAAGAATTACCTCATACCTTTGTAAAATGGCCTGCCAGTTAGAATATCTCCCCTGTTGGAAAAGCCAGGACCTCTAGGGCACAGCGCCCCATACTCCTTGGTGCCAGGTTTAGGACACTCCACACAGTTGGAGCCCCAGGCAGCCCCCACAGCACAGCAGCAGGCATCCATACGAAATTTGCCGGGCACAGATTGAATGCACTCGTCTTCATCCCACTTCAGGTAGCATTGCTCCATGCGTATATCTGCTCAGTTTACAACAACAAATAGGCATTTTACCCTTTACTTAAGTTTTCTGTTTTCCAGAAGCACCTCTTTCTGAGGGACGAGTATATGTGAGGATCAGTTTCTGGCAGACAGATTTCTGCTCAACATTACGTTTCTCCACAATGTTCAACCATTTGAAGTTGCTAGTATTGCACTATAGATATAGGTATGTTTCTGGATCTCTGTTATACCACATAACAGTACAAGCATTTCTTTTGTTGTCTCTCAATATACATCATTACTCTGCCATGATTGTGCTTTTTAGGTTTCTATGTGTATTTAATAGAACAAAGACATATAATTCTTTACTGTATCACATATTCTCTTGCAAATTAACCTGCATTCATGTTAAAAAAAATCCTACCTGTGTTTATATTAATTTCAAAATACAAGGAATATTTTTTTTTCATTCCTGACCATAGTTAGGCTTAACATCAGTTAGCAGCAGAAAAGAAAAGAGTTTCTAGAAAAATCCATTATGGTTATACTTAAGGGTCCCATTTCCAGAAAAGCACTGTCAGCCAAAAGATAGATCGACCAAATGTACAGGCAGAATCTGTACTTGCATAGCCAGTGTCAGGAAAAGTACCACACAGTAGTCTATACACAGAAAAAAATATACCTTTGCTGTATCTTGCATATAGTAAAAAAATATTAACAAGAACCCAGTTGAAAGCATCAGTACACTCCACACTTTCCACCTACTTGTATCTCAGTAAAGAAAAGTAGTTTAAAAGTTTTAGAAAAATCACCAACTATATGTTACAATATAAAGTTGACGTAAAAATGGGTTGGTTAGCCTCTACATACTAATTTCTACAACACAGGAAAATTATTCAAGACAGGCGAATTGTGTTCACAGTGCTAAAGGAGATGTTTTTGATACTATGCAGAAATTTATTGTTAGCTTAATGCTCTCCAGGAAAAGAGAGTTATTTTTAGTCTGTAGGGAAGATCACAAGGACATACCATCTCACAGAAAAAACCTTCTGGATATATCCTAGAGCTTTTTGAAATGACTGAAGTAGAATGCATTTTCAGGATAATGATGAGCATTAATGTTTCCTGTGATATACTGGACTGGAAGCTAGGCTTCAGCAAACCTACTGTAACTTTTAACTGCTTGGTCAAAAAGCTTTGGAGAAGATGAAAGATCTAAAAGTAACACCAATGAGTTGCTGAACTGTTTTTCATACAAGCTGATGAGACAGAACAATTTGCACCAGCATCTTCCTGCTACACGGTGGAGTTTCACAGAGTGACTAGACTGGGACAGAGGAGAACACGGTTCACATTGCATCACAAGCTGCTGGCTGACCAGCTGGGGGCTTATCAATCCAGCTCCCACCCAGTCAGACACTTCTGTTTGTGAACAGGAGTCAGAGGAAGGGCGGCACTCTAGCAAAATCTCTCAACTGCATTGTTGGCAAAACAAGACTTAACACAAGCATTCATATTCCTCTAAGGGATTAACAGCTCTTCACTGAACTGGCATGGGCATTTGATATCTAAGTGGGCATAAAATAAAATATACACTTAGAAACTGCTTTTGGAGAAATTCAGAAATATACCAAACATCCTTTAACACCCCTTTGAGAGTAATGTTGAACACAGCTGAAAAGCTGGAAAAATTGAGTTGAGTGTTACCTAAACACACTCGTCCTGTTCCGTCCAATGTCAGTCCTTCAGGGCACTCACAGTGAAATGAGCCTCTGCTGTTAATGCACCTCCCATTGGGACAAACCCCTGGGAAAACATCACACTCATTTACATCTGTTGGGGAAACAAAGGGTTGTTATATGCAAACTCGAAGAAAACCGATACAGCTTGATTGAGAATTTAACCTACTTGAAGGAAAGTAAAAGGCTTTTATCCATACTGTATAGGGTCTGAATACTGTATGCAGATGTGGGGCCCCCAGTATAAGAAGGACATGAATTTCTTGGTCCAGAGGAGGGCCACAAAGATGATCAGATGGCTGGAGCACCTCTCCTACGAAGACAGGCTGAAAGAGTTGGGAAGAACTCCAGGGAGACCCTGCAGCAGCCTTACAATACTGGAAAGGGATCTACAGAAAAGCCGGAGACAGACAGTTTGCAAGGGCATGTAGTGATAGGATAAGGGGTAATGGGTTTAAACTAAAAGATATAAGGAAAAAATTCTTCACTTTGAGGGTGGTGAGGCCCTGGCACAGGCTGCTCAGAGAAGCTGTGGCTGCCCACTCCTTGGCAGTGCTAAAGGCCAGGTTGGATGCGGCTCTGGGATCCTGGTCTAGTGGAAGGAGTGCCTGTGCATGGCAGGGATGATGGAACTAGGTGATCTTTGAGGTCCCTTTCAACCCAAACCATTCTGTGATTCTACAAGTCTCTGATTCTGTAATTGCTTGATTCTATGAACACTGTTCTGAACAAGCAACTGGGTCAGTCTCAAGAGACTCTTGAAAGATCTTAAACATATAGAATATTAAGATGCCACAATCTCTTCTCTAAGACAAGATGATGGATATGGCTGAAAGGAAAACCAAAAGGGATTAAAGGATTTTGAAGGAGCATATCCATTCTCTTTGTATCATTTTGATATTCCAAAAAAAACGTGTAACACAACACTTCTCAAGAGTCAGTTACTGTTTGTGAAGGCATTCACCTAAGGTCAATATGATTGACTGACAAGCCCAATGACATAATAAATCCCCTTTTATCTCATTTTCAATGGAAGTAAACATCATCTTGAGTAAGAAGCAAAAACTTCACCTTCACAGGTAACACCCTTCACTCTGGCAAATCCTCTGGAGCAAGCCGTGTCTGGAATCAAGACAGAAATATATATCACTACTATAGAACAGGAGTAAATAATTCAAAAAGAAGCCTATCTTTGGAATTGTCTAGTAATTTGATCATAAAAGGTGGAGAGTGCTCTACCTTCAATCAAGAGAAGTATGGACATATATGCTACTTAAATCAAGTACATGTTTGAGGAAACTACTTTCTCATGTGCTTTCTTTAATGGAGAGCAGAATGGATAGCATCATATTAATCTCTGCATTCAGATGTAGGTTAAAGTTTTAGTGGTAACAGTTATCATTGCAGCTTATTAAAGTATCTGACCAACGACATTATTGAGTATATGCATATAAAATGTAGCATGATGTAGTGATATGAAAGCTTGCTGAAATTTAACTAGTTAGAAAACAGGAAATTAAATGGCAAAATATACCCAGTCTGACCTGATTAGGTCTCTAGATTGATCAGATTTTGATTAGCTTTACTAGTCTAACCTGACCATGCTGCTTCCTGGAGTTCGAAGAGGTATCTTTGTTGATGCTGCACTGCACAGTTATGAGCTCTGGTTGTTGTTTGCACCACACTTATTATGTGGGATACATGTGCCCACAATTATTGTTCCAATTAAAAATGAAAGGCTAAAATGCTCTCACACTGGTCCAGCTGCAAGTGGAATTTCTCAAACCTTATAGTTTTACAGTAGTATTATTCTGCAATCAATAATGGTACATAAGGTATGTGTTTGAAAACAGCTGGAAAAAGCGTTGAGACCGCAACACAAACATCTCTGAAGACTTTTACTACATATTTCACTTTGCTATTGTAGTCCACACTTCCCTACCCCAATGCACTCCCTCTGTGAAGAAGAAACATGTGCAATTAATAGAAGACTTATTCACATGTTATTTCCTGGAAACTTCAAGTGACATCTGATGGTGGACATTACAAGTGATGCTAAATGAGACAACGTAATTTCATAGTCGTTTTCTGCTGTCTATTTGTTTGCTTTCTATACAGAAAATGATGAGAATCTATCTAGTGGTATCTCCTCTCTTCTCCCAAAAGATGCAGAAGAGCATACCTAATTCACATCGCTCACATGGACTACCCCAAGCTGCTCCTAAAGTAGCACAGCATTCAGATTTCAGTGTAGCACCATTGATGTTGACTTCACAGCGATTGTCTTGGATGTTAAGCCAGCAAGTCCCCTTCAGGCTATCTGCAGTGGAATAGAAAACAATATGGAACTGTTACAACAAGAAGAGCTGGCATGTCATGTTGATGCCATCAGTAGAGGGTACCAAGGGAGTGCAGCCACTTTTGACAGAAAAACTTCTATCAGAGTAGCTTTGTATGTGTTTCAGTTTAGAAGTGGTGGAAATGAATAGCACTATCACTAAAAGCGAGCAACAGAACACACTGCTTGAGGCATTTTAGAGTTTAGGTCCCACAGCTAGCAGAGGTCCTCCAGAAACTACAGTGGATTTATCTATTTATTTTTTTCTAATGACTGATCAGCATGAAACACACAAGTCAGAATACAAGCAGAGATCACAACCTGGGACTCCCCTTTCTATCTGATTGCCTGAACCACTGGGTTACAAAAGCCAAGTGCTCTGGCATCTCTCTGCCTCAGTAAACATTTAAGGATGTCAGGAAAGAAGAAAAAATAATGGTGGGGGATAGGGGTGTGCTATATTCTTTTTGGGGTGTGGTTCTGTTGGTGCATTAGCTGTGCTTTGAACATGCCTATTTATACTCCACTCTCTGTTCCTGAGGGCTCAGCCCCAGCACACACAGCTTCTGACTCACAAACTGGAGTGCCAGGCTGGGAACCTGGACCATCTCATGGCAAATCCAGTAAGTGCCCAGCCACATCAGGCAGCACCTCCTGACTGCTGCCCAGGCTAGACAGGAACTGTGCAGAGGGGGAGATTTTCAGACATGGTTTCTGTTTCTGCTGCCTGAAATCCACTAGAATTCTCTTTTAGATACCCAAATATTCAAGTGTTAAAAATCTACATTCTTCAGTTCCCAAGACATTTTTTTAAATGTTGGATAGATCTTGAATCAGTTACATACTTTAAAAGTTGTGGTTACAGCACCTTTGCTCAGCACCTCTATAAATGTTACACTCAGAATTTCTCACATAAAATTTCTCAAATTACACAAATAAAACTTCTTGAAGAAGACAAAAATCTTTGTGACCAGATAGCAAAAGCAGTCTGTAAAGATCTAAGCCAGATTGGGAGGTCAGTCTGGGTAGAATCTAAAGGCATGTGCATACGTGCATACACAGAGTTCAAAGCTAAGCATGTGGCCCAGATGAATTTAATGAGATGACTAATGAAAGCAGATTAGGATTTGGCTTTAAGATTTGCATACGTTATATGTACAAAAAGCCAGACCATCTATTAGGTGGTCTTGATCAGTATTAATAATACCTAATGTTTAGGAGCTATGTGTTAAACACAGAATCATTCCAGCTTATTTTCTTTGAAAAACTTCAACTTTTCTACAAAACTGCTATGTTATAAAATAATGTAGAGCACAGAGAACATAACCCTTCTTTGAATAAAGTAACAGGGAAAAAATTGGTCCAAGAATATGACTGGAATCAGTCCTAGAAACTGGTCAACATACTTCATTTACAGTCAAGTGTAAACCAGCTGTATTAAATGATGGTCTCTAACACATGGGGCAGAACACCACACTCTTAACAAACCAATGAGGGTTGTAGAAGAGTGCAAAAGAGATCTCTTCCACAACTTGATCAGCCATTAGCTAACCGTCAAGACTTGAGTAAACATAACAAGACCAAAGAAGAAACCTTCACAGTCATTAGCTGGGTCAGCTCTCAGACAGTGGTGGATGGGCATGTCCCTCTGGTCATCATATGTCCCAAATTCAGAGACCAACATGAGGAGAGGCAACATAGGGTCTTTTACACCACATATAGTTTTTACACCCATATGTTGATGTCTCTGCTTTATGAAAGCAAAATGTACATGCTTCCATGGTTTTATTCACTTGAAGTTTTCTGAGCTCAGTATTATTTATTTCTAGTCGCCAATGAAAAGATCAAATTCATATCTCAAAAATTATTTAAACTATACAAATTAGCAGGTGACTTTCCTCACACAACTCCATTATCCTTCTGTAGGCTGCTTCCCTTATCTTTTTCAGACTATGGGTTACTTTCTTTTATTTTACATAACCTCTCTAGTCCAGACAAAATCTACAATGGGAAGTCACTGTGACCTCTGCTTTGGTGAAAGTTAGTATCAATCATCAAAGCATTCTTTCTGCTAGTTGCATCTCTTTGATTTTGACTTGAAGAAGAATATTTTCATTATACGACAGATGGCAGCTACTTGTTGTGCAAGGTATTCCACAAATCCTGACTAAAACATGCATAAAAAACATCTATTAAGTGCTTATTTCAAAAAGCAGAAGTGGCAGTATCCTCACTGTATGAGCAATCTCCAAAATAGCATTTCTGTATGGGGCAGGGGTCCTGACAAAGTCAGATCTGTCTCACCTTTACTAGCTTCTTACAAAAGAGGTAAAATATGAGATTATGCTATAATGCAAAAGTCATTAACATTTTCTTATAGCTAGAAAGTCAGCCTTCACAGTTCATGAAGAATGTCCTGAATTCTAGAAGCCATGTGCTCTCCTATGTCTGAGTATACGCTCCTCCAGGTTTACTTCTTTTCTTGCATCAGATTTAAAAGTGGCCAAAATCCAAGTCAGCATTTCTGCTTTACAGTTTCTCAACTACCAAACTAATCACCTATAGATTTAATAATATTCTCATTCTCCCAAAGGACACTATAATTTCTGTAGTCAGAAGACATCCCCACTCTCTCCCACCAATCGATTGATACCTGTATTTTACCACTTTTACCATAGTTTGGACACCCTCATGAATTCTGGTTGCTCCCATGAAAGCAATAAAATTAGCATGTTTGTTTGGTCTTACCTACAGACCTAGACATATTCCTTGCTATCCTGGGGAAATTATGCAAATACATTATTTGCTTGCTTAGTTAATCAGTATTATCACTATTTTTAAATTAGTAAGAATAGGGAAAATACACACCAATACATATCAGTCCTGTAGAGTCCAACTTGCTGCCAGGTGAACACTCACAATTGAAAGATCCAAGATTGTTCCTGCAGGCACCATTGACACAGGGGCTTTTTTCACATTCATTTATATCTGTAATCCAGAAACAGAAGACATCATTGGTATTAAAACTGATTCTAGAAAATATTTTAATATATAAATGCTGCTGCGGACCATGACTTACCAAGACTGCCTGGTATATATGCCTCCCCTCCTTCTCAGCACAACTTTCAAAAGATACAGTGACAGTCAAGTAGAGTGTATGTGTATAGAAGCACATATTTTCAAAGTGTTAATTAAAAGTCGTTTTTTACAAAGATAGTAATTTCCAACAACTAATTATAACTGTCCTGTGAGAAAACAAAGGTCTTTTTTTCATAGAATGCAATGCCTTCTTGTCCACAACACGCAGTGCAAAAACAAAGGCTGTATTGTTTCTGTCATTTATGGCTCCTTGAGGCTTTGGAAGAATTGAGAAAGCTCTGTCAGAAGCAAAGTATTACAATGCTGACTGCTATCCTCTAGTTCTGGAAAGCATTCAAAAATCAGGAGTTAAAACTGCAGTACTGTAAATGGTACTTCCCTCTAGCCCCTAACTTCTATTTATTATGGCTGCGATTTTTTAAAGCCTGTTCACATACAAGAATAGGAACCCTGCAGACAATATTACTTTTTTTTTTTTTAAAGTGAAATAAGTTTTAAGATTAAAGCAGTACTAGGAAATTCTTCCAAAGAACAATTGCAGATGCATACCCACTATTTCCTCCTGAACTCGACTAATTTCATCTTTAAATTTGGGTCCTGAATCAAGCCACACATGCCGAACTAACCATACCGTTCCTCTGGTGGGCCAGAAATAAAACAACTTCGTGCTTGCTTATGTTTGCTAGTAATGCTTCAGGAATAATGTCTCATCCATAAACCAAAATGGACTGATTTAAATTAATTATAAATCAATGCAGGATTTAGTTTAATACTGGAAGTTATGGAAAAGGTACCACTTGCAATTTGATTTTATGATGTGCCTAGCCTTGATTTCACTAGATATGTATTATTACAAGATCTTTTTTAATATACCAAATTTTGCATACATAATTTCTTTTAAAAAAGGAAAGAGCAGAAAAATATGCATCAATCATTAAACTTAGGATGATGTGATCTCTGTCTTCATTCCAAAAGCAAGCACTAAATTTAAAAGCCAATTTTCACACTCCCTTTACTTAATTGAATTGCCTAGAAAAAACAAGTAGGATTTGTTCCTGAACTGCAGGAAGTTTTTGAATAGCAACAGAGCTTTATGTTTATGAATCTACTCTTAAACTTGTTTACACATTAATAATGCACAAATGCACTGATATAAAGTCTGACTATCAGGTCAAGACAGCGTGTTACATAAACACACCTACACAGCTGTGATGTCTGGGCTGTGTTGGAAGCACCCAAGCAGGTATGCCCCAGAGATGTAGTGGAGGCCCCATCCCTGGAGATATTCAAGGTCAGGCTTGATGGGGCTTTGAGCAACCTGATCCAGTGAACATGTGCATGCTTAGTGCAGGGGGGTTGGACTAGATGACCTCTAAAGGTCCCTTCCAACCTAACACATTCTATGATTCTATTACACTGCAGGCTGGCAGTCCCACAGGACGTTAGGCAGAGCTTCCACATTTCTCTGCAAACAGCTTGCTTAGACACAGTTGATCATGCTGTCTCAGGGTAGGCCCTGAGCCTGCTTACTATGGAGAGTGCAGCACTGTGTATGTGCAGGTAGAGCCAGGCTGGCTCTGGCATGACTTCATATGCTGGGAAGTGCAGTGCTGTGGTAATGGAGGAGATCTAGAAAGCCAGTTAGTTCTGACAGAGGAAAGTCCCTCTGAACTGGCAATCTCGAAGGCTCACCAATATTTAAATGCTCTGCATCCCTTTTCCTCCCTGTAAATACTTTTCACACTTTATTACCAAAGGTGTTCTTATACAAGGCATGCTCCCTGCCTCCTTTGCCTCCCACACTCTCCCCAGCTAGCAGTACCTGGTAGTGGAGTGTAGTCTCTGCTGCTTTTGCAGAGAAACCAAATATCTGGTTCCCACAATTAGAAACAGATCAGACTGAGATAAAGAAGTAATTTTAAACATGCACAACATATAAAATAATTCTCCATACAGAAATGCTGCAAGATACGGTTTTTTTCCTTTCTATCTGCTATCTTGCTATCTTGCTTTTGGCAGTATGGCTAGCTTTAAAAAATGAGAAAAAAGGACAAAGTAACTAAATTTAAGATATATATATAGTTTCTCCTGTCAAAGACATCAAATGTTCATTGTCTTTTAAAGTCCATGAGCAAAGGGACATGGTGTCTGGTAGCAAAACATGCAATAAAATTGTTCTTTATAGAACAGGTACAGAAATCGGAAATTCTTGCCCCAGGATGTGAAAGTTTGCACTAATCAATAGCAGTCTGGATAAGTTAATGGAAGATACATGAAGATCCTACTTCTTCTGTCAGAAGTCCCTGTACCATACCTGTGCGGATTCAGAGAGTATTTTGGAATGTAATGCTGTACACTTATTCACTTGTAGTCAGAGGAATCTTTCATCATTCTCAACATTTATGACTTTGTTTTAAAGTAGATATAATTTTCTGTCAGTTGGAAATGCTGCTCCCCGCTTTTAGCTAAGATGCAACTTCAGCACTCCCACGAGGGACCTGGATTAATCTGTGCCACAGAATCTTTGGAGCTTTTGGAGATTAAAAATATTCTCCACTGAGCACATGCAAAATGACACTTGCAACCTGGCAACATCTGAGCACATTTTCAGAGTAAAAAGTCACTATCGTGACAAAAACTACTCAAGAAACTCCAGGCTGCAATAGCATGGAGGAGAAAGAGCTTTTTAGAGAAAAGGTCATGAGGTTTGCATGTTTCTAAACACACAAAACAATGTATCATTTGAAATGAATTAAAAGTTTTTTCTGAATTTTTTAAAGGTCAAATTTAAATCTAATCTGACTCAGTCACCCGATAAAGAAAATTATAGAAAATCTGTTGATGACATTCCCCTTTCACCCTTCCTCCTCCTTTTTCTCCCAGTCCCAGTTTTGGCCCTTCTCAAGTACCAGTGCCAGCCCCTCACTGATCCCACAGACAAATACTAATTTCCTATCTTTTGGGATGAGAATGGCAGAAGTTGGTTGTCAAGACTAGGGCTGAGGGAAGATGTATCACAGATCAAGACACTCCTCATTTTACTTGTCCAGACACTGGTGAAGGCACACTCATCCCATTTCTCTCTACAGAGTGGAAAGAGGGAGAGTAGCTTTCACTGAGGTTTAGAATACACATATCTGAAAACATTAACTTCTGGTTCTTTCTAAATCTAGTCACTATGTTCTAGGTCTCTAACTCTGAAAAAACTTGTAACTTTCTGCATTTGACATGTAGAATGCATTTGACATGCAGTATGCTAGGAAAAAAAGAGCAAAGAAACAAAACCTAAAGCCAATGCGATGGGTATTAATAGGTTTATATTAGTGCACTGACTAATCCACATAACCACCATTCATGAAAAAAATAAATAAATAAAGGATGAATGCACTTAGCATTAGTACTCTGGTGAATCAGTGTAAACAAACTCCAAAAATTGTTTCCATACACCTTTGTATAATAATATTAAATGGTGATTTTAACTAGAGTGAGCAAGAAACCAAATTTATTTAAATACCATTTGACATTTTTTTAGAAAGCCACCATCAAGGCATTTTTCAAACTTTTTTTTTTTTTCAGAGAAGTAAGCATATGTTATAAATGTCAGAGAAACAAAAATTGAAACAGTCCACTGTACATTCCTGGAAATAAACTTCAAAGCACATCTGGTTTACATTTAACTAGTAATGTCACTGGAAACACAATCTAAACCACAGAACTTGTAAAAATCTCAGCTTTCACAGACTCTTGAACTCCCCCACAACAAACTGATAAAAATTTCAATTTAGCTGTAAATGAAAAAGAAACAAATGAGAGTTATATTTACTAAAAATATGCTGGTGAGTTATAAACATCAGAGCATTTTCAGAGCACAACACAAAGCTTCTGGCTAGAGAAGTTTTTTACAATTATCGAACTATTGGACACAAGTCCATGGGACCTGATGAGATGCATCCCAGAGTCCTGAAGGAATTGGCTGATGTAGTTGCCAAATTACTCTCCATGATATTTGAATGTCATGGCTGTCAGGTGAAGTCCCCAGTGACTGGAAGAAAGGGAACATTTTTAAGAGGGTAGGAGGGAGGGCCCTGGGAACTACCAACCTGTCAGCCTCAGATCTGTGCCTAGGAAGATCATGGAACAGATCCTCCTAGAAGCTGTGCTGAGGCACATGGAGGACAGGGAGGTGATTCAAGACAGCCAGTGTGGCTTTACTAGGGGCAAGTCCTGTCTGACGGATCTAGTGGCTTTCTACAAAGGAGTGACTGCATTAGTAGGCAAGGGAAGAGCTACAGATGTCATCTATCTGGATTTCTGCAAGGCCTCTGACACAGTTCCCCACAACATCCTTCCCTCTCAGTTGGGGAGATGTGGATTTGATGGGTGGACTGTTCACTGGATAAGGAATTGGCTGGATGGTCACATCCAGAGGGTGGTGACCAGTGGCTCCAAGTCCAGATGGAAGACAGTGACAAGTGGAGTTCCTCAAGGGTCTGTGCTGGGACCGGTGCTGTTTGGTATCTTGATTAATGATGTTGTCAGGGGGGTTGAGTGCAGCCTCAGCAAGTTTGCTGATGACACCAAGTGGTGCCAGAGGGACAGGATGCCAACCAGAGGGACCTGAACAGGCTGGAGGTGGGGGCTTGGGTGAACCTCATGAGGTTCAATAAAGCCAAGTACAAGGTTGTGCACCTGAGTAGGGACAACCCCCTTATCCATACAGATATGCTAGATAGCAGCCCTGCAGAAAAGGACTTGGGAGTACTTGTGGATAAAAAGCCGGACATGAGCCACCAATATGCACCTGCAGGCCAGAAGGCCAACCGCATCCTGGGCTGCATCAAAAGAAGTGTGGCCAGCAGATCGAGAGAGGGGATTCTGGCCCTCTGCTCTGCTCTGGTGAGACCTCACATGCAATACCATGCCCAGCTTTGGAGCCCTCAACACAAGAAGGACATGGACCTGTTGGAGCACATCCAGAGGAGGGCCATAAAAATGATCAAAGGGCTGGAGCACCTCTCCTGTGAAGACAGGCTGAGAGAGTTGGGTTTGTTCAGCCTGGAGAAGAGAAGGCTCTGGGGGAACCTTATAGCGGCCTTCCAGTACCTGAAAGGTGCCTCTAAGAAAGCTGGGGAAGAACTGTTCACAAGGGCATGGAGCAGTAGGACAAGGGGTAATGGTTTTAAACTCAAAAAGGGGAGATTTAGGCTGGATATTAGGAAAAAATTCTTCGATATGAGGGTGGTACAGTTTGCCCAAACAGGTAGTGGAGGCCCCATCGCTGGAGATCAGGATGGATGGGGTTCTTTTCTCAGAGATGATGTAGTGAAGATGTTCCTATTTACTGCAGGGGAGTTGGACTAGATGACTTTTAAAGGTCCTTTCCAACCTAACACATTCTATGATTCTATGATTCCGTAACTTCTAACTCTAAACCAAATTACATAGTATTTCTTTGAAAACAGAATTTGGACAGAAGCAGATCAATTTACTCCTCTAATGAAAAAACATTAAAAAATGAAAAGTATTTCAGAGAGATTACTTTAAACTGTTTTCAGAAAGGAAATAATTTTATAAATCTGAAGTTGTAGTTAATGATCGGCTGGTTTTTACATTTTTTTCTCCCAAACGATAAGACAGGATATTTTTTCTTCCATTAATAAATTTTAGTTATTTTTAATATTACTGTAGTGTTCAGGCTTAATCAGAAGCTCACTGCTTAGAGTTCAGCAGACAGACAGGATTATGAATTACAGGCAAAAAAATCAGAGCCACTGTTATTCTACAAAGACAGAAAAATAATCTCCTTTTCAACTTAGGTTAAATCTGATACAAATGGAAAATGAGACAGGGACAAATCTCTCCTTTTTGACAATCTTTTGGAATATCAAATAACACTATTTCATTAGTCTCTGCAGAAGCCACAGAAAAATATTGCAAACATACAGAAATGTATGTTATATTATGAAAAGCTAAAAAAAAAAGTTTAAAAAATGAGATTAAATCAATTAACTAAAATCTCATCGACCCACCAAACAGAAACCCAAACAGCCCTAATGAGTCTGAACAAACATCTCAGTAATTATTCCTTCACAATATAACAGATTGTAATTTACATGACAGTATGCTAAAGTAAACTGTGTGTGCATCTTCTACATCATGTTCAGATGGGGTCAAGTTGTGAAGCATCTCAGTTCCCGTATTACTAGATGATTGTCAGAGACACTATAACGTGTCAGCTTGATAAAAACTGTCTTGGTTCCTTATTCACATTTTTAGAATTATAAAGTAGTAAGCCAGAGAATGCACCTAGTTTCCTTAGACAAAACCATAAATGGTCTCATTCCTTCGAAAAATGCACTAAGCTGCCATTAAAAGGAGACTTGCCTGCCATTTGGATTTCTGCTGGTATTTCTATAAATTCTACTTTATCTTAACCGTACTGTTTTTTTTGATACTATGGTTTTGCAGTAAATATCTGCTAGCAATGTTATCTATAGAAGTCACCATCTCCTCAATGAACTATTTATTCAAATGAACTAGCAAATTCATTTCCACTCCAAAATAACTCTCCCTCATGCTATATCTCACTTACACCCTCCCTCACAAAAAAACTAAGGCTCTTAGTTTTGACTCACTATATCATGATCCCCACACTACTCCTACCATAAGAGAAAACACACTGCAGTGATGACAAGGATGTCCAGAAGGCAGAGAAGATCACTTTTTTCCTAAGGCTATGGTGATGCAGTGCAACCACCTGAAAACACCTTGTTATTGTTGCTATTGTCAAATCTTTATTTTAAGTCTTTATCTTAATATTACTATTATTATTACCAATAAAAATATTCTGGTTTGTAATTTAAAATTTAGGTAGATTTTATTTCAATGATTTTGGATAGCTTATTTGCATTCTTGCATCTCACTCATCTACATTTTTGTCAGTGTTACACTCTGAAATTGATGGCCTTTCGTCTTGATAATTAACATCTTGCCTTGCTTAGTTTTTCTATAATGAAAACTTCTCGTTAGTTCCTGTTATGTTACATTTTCACTGATCTAAAATCCATGTTCATTATTGTTATAGGAAAGAAATTTTGGCTTTACTGTAAAACTAAAGGTCAGCTTTAATGTCACCAAGCACTAATATCCAGATCTTGGAAATGAAACATCACATAAAGCATGACAAATACCAGAATTTGATGAGTAATTAACTACCACCCCAGAATGAAGAGAGTAGAGACTCTGTGATCAAAATAGATGCATTTCCCTAAATGACAGACAATGTGGCCCTGCTCCATGATCAAAGGACAGCTTATATTCCCTATATTTCAGCTTTAAAATGTTTTATCTAAGGAAAGGAAAATATTTTTATAAAAAATGAACTGATTTATTTGAAAGAAATTAAATGGCAAGACACCAAAACAGTAAAAAATACTACTGATAAATTGCAAGAGGAATGCAATGATTTATGCAATATCTTAGTTCTGTTGCTTCCTCTGTTATTCATCTGGATTCTTCTAAATCGTTTGTGATCATTTAGCTTTAATGTCAAATAATAAGCATTGAAATTAACACAACTTGCATATTTTTCACCTTCACATGTATCTGTCTCAGTGCTGAACACATAACCCTTTGGACAAGTGCAGCTGTAACTTCCAGGTGTGTTTCGACAGCGTCCATTATCACACAGCAGCCCGTTCACTGAACATTCATCAATGTCTGCAAAAAGATGAATTAGACATAACCATGAGTTTAAATGCCACAAGATGCTTTTACTCTCACAGGTCATCTCTGTTGCTTTCTATAGCAACAACTAGGTTGCCAGACATAGTTTTCTACAACAGTGACTGAGAAAGGGAACATGCCAATTCTTCATTTCGATAGGCTAATTCACTTTCAGATTGTTATTACCAAAGATTCTGTTCTACGTTTTAAGACTTTGACCAGCATGCTATAAAAATAAAATCTTAAAGTAAAAATTATTTTTTCCTAGAAGGACCCCGGGATCTTTGTTAGTTTTATGACTATTATCACCATGACAACTTCACAAAGGTGCGTTTGCTTCGAAACTAGCATTTAGATTTATTTTTTTTTAAACACACAAGTAATGTGTTAGATTACTAGTCAAATCCTGTTTCATGGGCAAAAATTATTTTTTTTTATCTATGAAGTGAATATATGTGTTAAATTCTAAATTGCATAGTTCATGTATGGCAGACATTTTGACATTACACACATGTACCTCCTCTCCAGAGCTATACAGGAGTAAAATACACCCCTATGATTAAAACCAGGATATCAAGCACACTGAATAGGAAAAGCCATAAATTAACATCCCTCTCCTCTTGTATTAACTGCAAGTAATGCTATTAAACATCAGTAGATCTTCCTCATTACCCTATTTTTTTGTTTTTAAAAATTAAAAAAAGCATTATTTTAAGCTACTTTGCTTTAATGTCTGCCACATGTCACAAATACTTAAGCTATAGATGAATCCTGACAGGATAAGCCATGATAAACCTGACACTTTTACCCTGCTCCAGGATGTCTCCTATATTTTGACTACAGGATTTCCAAAAACTAAGTTTAAAAATACAGAAGAAAACCAAGAATGCAACATAATCACAATCTGGGAGCTCTTGGTTTCTCAGCTACATTAGATTTTGCAAGCTATACTTATAAATTAATTTAGGATGCAGAAAATAAAGTCTAAATATTCTCACATGAAGAATACTGAGATTTAACTTTGGCAGATATGTAAAAGCACTTCTGAACTAAGCTGTCTTTAGCATAATCTCATCTGAGTTTAATTAAGCCAAAGACAATGCATTTGGAATTTAATATTTTCAAGAACAATAGACTTTAATTTTGACCTTGTTCTCATACAATCCTTTAGGCCAAGGCAGCAGTTTTATGATTGCATTATTTCCTTAGAACCTCACAGAATATCTTCAGGTTTGGACTGTAATCAACTGTGATAAGCACTGTAAAAACACAGTACAATACAGCTCATGCTCTAAAAACACTTTAAACTGTCAAAACTATAGTCCCAATTCTGTATGATGACCATTTTTATTTATCTTTATCATTAATAAAAAACATTCCAACCCTTTGAGTATTCATAATTAATTACTTTGCAGAAAACATCTCATATGTAAGAATAAATGTATCCTCAGTCTGTATGCTCTATTTTTGTTAGCTTTTAATACAAACAAACTTCAGTTTTCTGTTTAAAATTATAGAAATATTATTGTACAAGGTGTCTGTGGAGAATAATATACTTTTTTGGATGTAAGAATTCTCAAAAGAAGAAAAATAGTGAATTCCATGTATTACCATGAATAATAAAATTAAATGGGAGAGTGAAACATATATTCCTAACTGCTGAAAATGTATCTAGATACTGCAACAACAGTGTGGTATAAACCTAAACCAAACTACAAATGACAATTTAAATTTTCTGATGTGAATAATGTCTGTATACCAGTGACCTGAAGTTCTGAAGAATAAAATAACAGCTGTTGCACTTGAGCCCACTGTTCAGACGTGATTTATGAAATCCTAAGAGTGGGTCATTGCTTCTTTCATAAGCTGTACCTTTTGGAAATTAAGAGGACTAAGCATGCACCAATCCATTCTGCTGTATTTGTGCAACTTGTAGAGACATCATGAATTATTGTATACAACAAAGATTTACACACAGGCCACCAGTTATCAGTCATTATGATAATGATACTAATTTGATACATTTTATTATGTAAAATCGTGACCATCAGCTCTTTATCATTATCATCCAACCTTGAAAGTGACACATTTTAGATGGTCTTGACAAACGTTAGACATTAAAATATAATACAAAGCAATCCATGCTTTTGAGAAAATAAATTCCTAACCTGTAATGGTATCTCCTGCTTACAATTCTCAAACAGTAAGAGCATCAACTATGCAGTGATTGAGAAAAGCAATTTAATTACAGATTTTTTGCATCTAAGCTCCAAGAAGTAAATCAACCCCCCAATTTCTGTCAATTCCCATTAGCATCAATTTAATGATGAATTATTCAACAATAATAAAAAAACCAAGTAGCTTACCCACACAGTTCCTTCCAGAAGGATCAGGCTCATAGCCACTGTTACAGTTACAACGATAGCTGCCACGTAAATTTTCACAAATTCCATTTGAGCAGATATCAGGATCCAAAGCACACTCATTAATATCTGTATTAACACATCAGGGAAGAAAACCAGATACAGAAAGATATGAAAAAAACTGATCCACAAAACCAGATTAGGACAATGTCTGATTCTCTGGATGTTGAGGCTGCTAACAGAGCAAGGGTATAGCAAGGGTGTAGCCGGAAGGTTGTAGGAAGTGATTATTCCCCTCTACTTGACACTAGTTAGGCCAAACCTGGAATATTGTGTCCAGTTTTAGGCCACTTCATGATGTTCACATTGGTCCAACTCTTCAAGCCTGTGAAGGTCCCCTGTGGATGGTGTGGAATAAATGCTGGGCATAACTTGGATATTAAACTTATGTTCACATTTTAAAGAAGGGTTCAGCATTCACGAAAAATTCCAGAGCGATGAGCAACTGATATGCCAAGCATCCTTGTCACCATCAGTTCCAAAACATCCTTCTTCACAAGTTCCATGGCAACCTTGAAGACTGGTAACATCAGGGGATCTTGACATCCTAACCCTGAGATAGGTGTAGTGGAGTGGAGACACTATGGTCAGGCGCTGTGATAATATGGGAACCTGAAGGTTAGATGGAACTGACAAGCTGCATATTTGCTACCCTGAGCCAACAATCTGTTGTGCATTTGACAAAATGCTGTCCACTAGTAAACTTTCCCATTGTCATATCATCACAATACAAACACACACATCTATCCCAAAAGCTACCCGCCTCCAAGGTGTGACCAAACCCCACTGAGCATGTGCTCTGAATTTTGTTAGCCTGTACCTTCTAACACAAAGTGAGAGACTTTTACACCAATGGCAATAAAGGTATGTATAACTAGAGTCCCTCAAGCTCCACCTTAGAGACAAGAAATAACATAAAAATCATGTGTGGGAGAACAGATGTTAGGGAAGATACTATCGTGTACTATTCTGACTTCTGGGATCAGTCAATGGGCTGATCCCCTCTCCCCCACCATTGGGACACCTCTGGTTAAGATTTGAACACTTGGTTACCCCAAGAGCTTCCCCGGGAAACTATCGGTCTCTATAGAATCACTGTGCATCTTTTAACACATTAGTAGTTAAGACCTTTGGTATTTGCAAGTGCCTCACAGCCAGTGAATTCATCCCCAGCAATCCCAAAGAGCCCGTGTGTCTGTGCTTTAATAAACTGCACTTTCATTAAGCCAGCTGTGATCATTCTCATTGAACATGACCAATCTGATTTCCTGTGGCTGTGGGAGTTCATGGAATGCAGCTAGACTGAAGGTGTATCTCGTTATTCGTGAATCCCTAATTGAGACAAATCAACATGGAACTGTGCTTTTGTAAGAACACCTTTATGCAGAATATTTAGCTTGTGCACTTAGTGCCTGGGGTTATGGATCTAGGTGAGAAATTATAAACTATTAGGTGACACAAATATTTTCCTAATACAGGACTAAAGCATAGGTCACAGCATGCCCGGTCTCAAATAAAGTATAGCATTTGCTGGAAATATACATTTTTTCTCAGATGGATAGAACAGGATGATGAATTTACAGTCCCACACAGAATTTTACCTGCTGTAGTTGGAAAATTCCAAAATATTCATATGAACTATAGTAAGAGGAACAGGCTAGTTTTACTATCGTTTGCCTTTGAGGAAAAGAGGGTTTTCCAATATTGTTATTTCTTCCCATACGGCAAGCCGATTACTTTAAATAGTTCCATTTCCAAACTCTGGAAAGAACAGTAGGGGTGCTGGCCTAGCTGTGACTTCATAAAAAGCTTGATTTATACTTGTACTGCTCAACTTTTTATAAAGCACATTTCCTGTTTAATCATAGTGCAGTTTAGATCACAATTTACATATGCTGAGATATGAATGTGGAAAAAATCATGCTATCCCTGGATTAAATTAAAAGGTATGAGAAAGAATGAGAATTTCCTAAGAAAATATAAATTAGAATAGTATTTCAGTGTTATGTTTTCCTTTCAATAAAAGTTTTCCGTGGTTTACTAAACCTATTTGCATCTCAGGGACAACCCACATTACTTCATTATCCTCTGTCTCTTTATCACATTAATGATTTCAGAAAGTCCATCCGTCTTTGTTAATTTCTATATTGAACCACACTGCAAAAATCTCTGTTCTCACATATGTTCATCTTTCTCCCACTTGAATATATGAAGGTTTTTGCACTAGTTAATCACAGGCTGAATGAGAGGAGTAGGGATGTGGTGATGGATTGCAGTCTAATTAGCAAGCTGTGTATCAACTAAAACTCAAAGCTTCACTGATAAAGTGTATTCCCATTCAGTCTTGATAATGAGAATGCATGAGGATCACAACAATGTATTTTTATTAGGGATTGAATGTGGGATCAGTATTCCTCTCTCAAGAAACTGAGCTGGGTAAGTCCCTTGGTAAAGGCAATGGTAGGATAGCAGCTGTCTGCAAGGTCACTGCATAAGATATACAGGCAATAGTAGGGTTTTCTTTACAAACCTAAATAAGGAGAGATTTTTGTTGAAACATGAACCCCTGAGATATTATATTCTTTATAATGTAGTTGCTAGCGACTACAATTTGGTTTATGTTTCTTAGTGAAAAATTCTATTTTCCCTGTATTCAAAGGAATACACAACCTCCCTACCAGACTACATGTCTATTTGCAGGATGCTCTTTACACAACGTTATGGTACACTGCCGTTATTTCTTCATGAGACTTAGAGACTCTTCAAATGGACCTTGTGTAAGTCACTGAAAAAGAAAACTAGGAGAATGTACTAACTATGGTTTTCAAGTACTTGTAAGTTTGGCCACATACTAACTAATGAGCTCATAGAGAAGAAAAAGTTATGCATATACACTTAACAGTACTGAACAGAAACAGTATTTCTTTTATTATAGTCTTATAAATTATGTAGGCTTATAAATTATGTAGTCTTATAAATTATGTAGGCTGTTACTAAGTGTAAGTACCAGATGGTCTCATTCTGTTCCTGATGAACTGAATAGAAACTTTAGAGCTGAAAAGGATAAAAGCTATATAAAGCAAATGCCTGGAAATATTAAATTTACAGTATTTGCTTTAATTTGGCTGCAAGGATATTAACTCATCAGGGAACTATCTACCGATAACAAATATTATGTCCACCATTCCTTCTTCAACTCACTATACTTATCTGGCAACTGCAGCGTATGTTGCCCCAACTTCAGGCCTGGCCCTGCTATTATTTTCAAAATCCCCCCTCTGTGGTGCTAGAAAAAAGAGCTGAAACTTTACAGTTCCCAGTACTAAACGCAAGCACTCGCTTGCAGAACTTCTTTTAGAGGGATCATTTTTAGTATGCTCTCTTCCAAATCTAACTCAACAGATAAATGATCTCTCCATGGAAACAGTTCATGTAATGAATGTTGGATCTGAAGTGGAAAACCTCTCTATTACTATTCCAGATGACTGAAAATCAACCGCAAATACAAATGGCTCCTGCCATTCCCCAAATGAGGGAGAACTGTCTTATGCCTATTCTAAAAAATTATTGGTTAAACTTTTAAAGAGATAACTTTTTTCCTTGTCAGGGTCAGGAAATTCCAATGCTGTAGAGAATGAACTGTCATTTTCTTTAGACAACATTTAATTATTTTACTTTGATAGTGAAAATACTAGAATCAACATTTTAATGTTGAGGCAAAAACTCCATCTTAGTATGTTAAAGAAAAAGTATAATTCTGAACATGTTTTTTTTTTTTTAACCTTGAGTCGTATACATTAAAGAAAATGTACAACATACCTCGTCCATCCACAGTAATCCCTATTCCACTGCTACACAGGCCATGGAATTCAGCTGATGAATTGAAGCAAGAGATGTTAGGGAAAAACGAAAATATTATTTCCAATATTTTGCCTTCTTTAATCCTAAAACAAACCCACCTAATATTTTTTCAAAATATTTTTTCTACAGTTTAACTAATACAATGGCAATATTTACATGAAGTAACTATTTATAAATAATAATAATAATAAAAGCTAAATATGTCAGGTAGTATTACACCTTGAATTTTCACATATAAACAAAAATGAAATTAGATACCAAGAATTGAACAGTGAAGCAAATTCACTGTAGGTTTTGACAATACTACCTCCTTCAGTTATTGCTTTCAACGATAATGCCAGTTTTACTTCACCTCTTCTACTTTTCTGCTGTCTCATAAAATGATACTGAATGGAACTATTTTCTAAGACACACCTCAGCTCTGCAGCCATGAGATTTTTTAAATCATTCTCCAGGTTTAGAGAAGTATTTCTCATAAAATGAAATACAGATGCCTAAAACTGATACTGGCTGCTCTTTTAAACTGGACTAATTTTACTAGCGTATTTACAGGTCAGACAACCCTGCTTATTCTCTTACTACTTATAAACAACACTTAATTCAGGGACATTATTTCATCCACAGCATACGCATGATCTCCATCTTGAATTTTATCACAGTCTGGACAGCTCTGGAATTAAGTTGATATCAAATGTTACAATGCATAAACTCACAAATAACACAAAATACCAGTTTTTCTTTAAAGGAGAATCTGTTTCCAGAATCAGTGCACAACTCCGTTAAGTACCCTATTCACTTTAAGGCATGAAATAAATTAACAACCTGCTTTGAACAAGATGTTTTTTAAGTCTCTATGTTCACTTTAGTATTCAAACAAACACAAAATTTACCTGAGTTTTTAGCAGGGCAGGGATGACATGGTTCTCCAAAACCATAGTCAGGATTGGCACAGCAACATTCGGACTTTGTCACAGCACCAGGAAAAGGATGAACACAAGCTCCTTTTTTGATGGCTCCATAGCAAGTGCTACGCATATGAGTATCTTAGAAAAGGCAAGCAAAGGAATTATTTCTTTCCTTATGCTGAGAGTGAAATGTTTGCATATTAATCTCAGTAAGACGTAAATAAAAATAAAAGTCTGTTCAACAAAATAGTTACACTGGCTACATCTACATTGCTCTGCTACAATAATCCTGACAGCATTGAGGTCATTCCCAGAACAGTTAGCTCCCAGAGCTAACTACCTATCATGGGATAATTCATAAGCATTCCACAGGACCAAGCAAAGATGACCCACATGGCAGAGCAGCTGTGCAAATCCACCAATATATACCTCATTAAGAAACACAGAATGGCTTGAATCAGCATGCGGTGCGTATTTTTCCGCTGGAGAAGGTCTACCATGATATCCTGCACTCACAAATCTTATTTACTTCCCAAATGGTTACTCATGCAGGATAACTCAGATGCAGCCCAGGGCTCGTAATATGGGGGGATACCTATTTCCAAAAGGAGAAGCATAGCCTCCTACTATTTATAAATTATTTATAAATTTTCCTACTATTTATAACTTTTATAAATTCAGTATTTATATACATTCTGAACAGAAATATAATTTCTGCTGGTCTGAAAAATTTGCTTTTATGTGACATGGCTATCTTAATACATTTACAGTAAACTAGCACCAGTGCTGGATTAGGGTTAGGATATCAGACAGTTCCCAACACCTAGCTAGCAACAGTGATTTAGCCATTCTTATACATGATAAGGTAGTGGGGAAAGCAGCATTATGGACTTGATGATCCTTATGGGTCCCTTGCAACTCAGTATATTCTATGATTCTACTTGCTCAAGTATATGAAATTTCTGGAGGTTTGCATTTCAAAAGCCACTACAAAAATTACAGTGCCATCCCTGGGGAAAAGTCTGGAAATGATGGCAGGACAAACTGCTACTTACTACATAAAGAAAGCATGTAGTACCTGGTAGGTCTCAAACCTTGAAAATCATGTCATAAAAGACAGTGGAAAAATTATACTAGACAGCCACACAGCTACAGGACTCACTACAAGCATACTGTCAATCTTCCAGCTGATACAGTCACCTAAATCAATTTGACTAAGTTTTGATTCTTATACTTCTACCAACCCTTGCTGGAGTTACAGAAATACTCTTTCAGGCACCTTTTTGAACCGGGCCAGAACATGGCTTTAATTTATGCTCCCTGTCAATCTCCCAGTAAAACTGGCATACACTGTGGCCTGGACATAAGCCTGGGTGCACTCAGAAACTGCCCAGGGTCTGAGGGAATCCAGACAGCTACCTACTTAAAATATGATTCCAAAACAACACAGGAAAGCTACATGAAAAAATTTTAAGTGATTGTTAAATATTGCGTGCCAATCTGAATAAGAACTGGCAGTTGCTTTTGTGTTCTGACTGCTCTTTGAGTGTTGTAAACTGCCTTCTTTAAAACAGATTACCTGTATATAAATGTTTTCTCTTGTGTTTAGTATCCCGTAGAACACATAGTTCTGGAGCAGAGTTAAACGTGGCTCAGATTTTGGGGCTTATTAGTTGCCAAGAGTCTGGGTGAAGCCAGTACTGTTTGCTTGCAGCTGATGGCAAGAAAAGACTTCTATGCTTGACAACAAACAAGAATATTCACATAAGAAATCTCTGTTCATGTACTCTGCAAAACAATTAGTTGCATCACACTCTTTCCCTCTACAAATCCAGATGCCACTCTGCCATGCTCTGCCATGAATAAAGGGGCTTCAATCATTGCCATGTCACAGAACGGAAGTCTTCCTCCTCCTTATATGTCTGGGAGAGAATGGAGGAGTAATTCAGAATAAGGAAATGGCAACAAGAGAAACTGCAGGAAGGGAAAGAATGGAAATCATGAAAACAATACTCAGTAGGAATATCCTCAAAAATGCGAAGTGTGGGAAGAAGCTGAAGGAAGTTACGGGTGCATCAGAGTTTAGCATTGATACTGCCATAACCATGTACTCGTAATGGGAAACTCCTCTGTTTTCCAAAAAATAGCATTTTCAGACTCTTAAATTTTGTGGTGTAACACTTCAGTATCTGCAAATGTTACCACCAACATATCTGTGGTCAAGGTTGTGTGAACCAGTGGTTGACCTACTGTCAGTGAAAGTCACTGCATCCATCCAGGTCCCTAGGAGGTCAAACCATGTAATGTTCAGGACACACACATGTCATTCTGCAAGTGACACACACTTGTCATTCTGTGTGTCCATGACACACACTTGTCATTCTGCAAAATAACCGGGGTAAAATAAAACCTATCTATTTTATCCTGTAAGACTATGGCTTTGGGCAGACATGTGAACTGCAGGCTGAATTATAAGTGTTTCAGCAGAGAATAAACAAAATTGCACAAAGCTACAGCCATAGGTCAGAAGATGTTCTGAGGTGATATACAAACACACACACACAGAGCCAGCTGAGAGATCCAAGCATGGAGTTGTACTTAACAGTATAGCCAAACCTGAAATGTCTGCAAGCATCACTTTGGCTCTGAGCCTTTATCTAACTGTTCCTTTTCCAAGTATTTGTTCCCCCTTGATATATTTTTTCAAAACTTGTACAACATTTTGTGATTGACTCTGCCATACTTATTAATAATAAAATTTTAAAAAATATTTATTCTGTGAATAGTGTCTCTGGAATCAAGGATGCTATTCAGAAATAAAACACAGCTCAAAGTAATAGAATTGTACTGTAGGTGCTTTCATTTTATATTTTTGCTAAATGCCTAGCACTTCTGTGGGAATACTGCTAAAAGGAAGCCCCATATAACTTACTAACTTCCAGACTACATACAGTCCTAGCAGTCAGAATGTCTGAAAATTATTATTTAGCTCATGCTATATATGGGACAGACTAGACAGAGAATTCCTGTAGTTAACACATCACATGTACATACACATAGGTGCATATGCACACACACACACACACACAAAATCAGTTCCGAACAGCAGACTGGCTCAGAAAATCTATTCTAAAAGTCGTGTATAAGGATATCTTTGTTATGCAATATTTAAAGGTTCCTATGCTACTTTATGCCTGGAATAATAACATCATCTTCCTAAAATTACTTTTCCTAATAAATAATAATTCTGCCTACAATTCTCGTCATACTAAGGATATTTCCTGTTGAAAATTTAAGCATTTATGGTAAATCTTAAAGTTATGGCACACAGAGCTGAACATTTTCAAATAAGAAATGGTGTTCCCAGCTGATGGCCAACTTGCAAAACCTTTAGCTGCTAGAACTGTGGTAGCATTAGGTAAATGAAAGCACAGAAAAATGAGCACTGTGTTAATTCCTCGCAGCTGCATCACTGACAGGGGCAAAAATGAGGCCAACTTGGACCACAAAAAAAGGTACTGAACAGCTTGAACTGGTTTTGCTTCTGTGTCACTAAGCAGTGAAAGCACAGTATTAAAAACAGTATACTAAGCCTTTTCTTCTAAGACTTGGCTACAAAGTAGGAGAGAACAAACCTTGCTTTTGTTGGTTCAATGTTTAGTGCAGTTTTGCTTACTAAAATGATCATTTTTTCACAGAAACAAGTATCTGGGTTCCAACAGAGAGACTGAGAAGGTGTTTTGGCTTTTTAATTGTCTCTTTTTTGAGGTCATTCTTTTGCTCATGCACTTTTTTAAACTGGAGTAGTAACAGAAAGGGTCAGCCTGTGCAGGCACTTGGTAAGAATGCTTGCATTAGATTTTATTTTAGAGAATGACAAGCTTCAGCACAATTTAAAATTTTAATTTCCACTGAGAATAGCAACACAAGGATGTAATATCTCACATACTTTTGGGGTGAGATACTCTCCAAACATTGTGATGAATTCTTTCCTTTATCTGGATAGATGCAGATAAGGCACAGACAGGTAAGACATACATGAATCCATCAGTGACAACAGTTATAGCACTGATTAATACATACAACTGCTGCAGAGATAAGCCAATGTTTTCTCTGCATTTACTGCTTCATGAGTCTCTCAAAGACCATGACATAACAAGATGTCCTGATCTAATACCAACTCCAATGGCAGTCCATTAACCACCAACTGAGCCTTGGGTCACCCATATGCCTTAAAACATTCATGACCCAGGAGAGAAGGACAAGAAAATAATGTTCTGATATGCTCAAGAAGGGAAACATGATATGGTGGATCAATCTGGTTTAAGAATTTTAGCAGTTTGCAGTCCCTAGTGCATGTAGTCCCATCACTCAGAAACTTTTGTAAAACAGTAGAAAACAAAGTACTGACTACATCTTTCCCTCTCTCCTCTACTTTTCTTTTCTACAGTTTACAGTAGATGAGAAGAAGTTCCTGGTGAAGTTGGGTGAAGAATCTGTTATCTGTCAACCAGCAATATTTGAGGGGATAAGAGTCTGTAGGTCAGGTTACATGACAAAAGATTATTCATCAGCAGACTAGGAATGGTATGCCTCAAAACCAAAAGGATATACCACGAAGAGTACATACTGTATGTTTAATTTATATCAATAATAGATAAAAAAGAGATGGTGCTACTCCAATTTCAAGAAGGAATTTAAGCTTCTTGCCTCTAAACACTAGGCTTATGGTCTAGCATAATATAAGGTTTCCTAATAATTCTTAATAATGACATATGAGTTCATAGAAACTCTATCCAGTTTTCACTATTTCTTCTTGTGTGATTTTTTTCCCCTTTAACACTATGCTACAGAGAAAAAAACGCTTTCAGATTAGAGAAAAGAAAAGGCAAAGCGCAAAAGTATCAGTGCCACAACCAAGGTATCAAACTGGTTTAGTGATTTGGAGTGGATGATGCACAACTGAATATAAGTATGAAGATACATACATACATACATACATACATACATATATATACATACAAACTCACAGCAGAAGAAAAGACAGATACTCCAGCTTTATCCTATAACTGACCCTCTGTGGTCTGATGTCAACATTATCTATAAAGATGCAATCTGATGCATTTCTTTAATTTGACAACCTGGTAATGGACAACTTGGTAATGCACCTACTTAATGGACCAGGGGAAGGCTGTGGATGTGGCCTACCTGGACTTCAGTAAAACCTTTGACATGGTTTCTCACAGCATTCTGACTGAGAAACTGGCTGCCACTGGCCTGGACAGGTGGACCCTCAGCTGGGTTAAAAACTGGCTGAATGGCCAGGCCCAAAGGGTGGTGGTAAATGGAACAAAATCCAGCTGGAGGCTGGTCACGAGTGGCATCCCCCAGGGCTCAGTCCTGGGTCCAGTTTTGTTCAACATCTTTATCAGTGACCTGGATGAAGGGATTGAATGCTCCCTCAGGAAGTCTGTAGATGACACTCAACTGGGAGGCAGTGTTGATCTGCCTGAGGGTAGGGAGGCTCTTCAGAGGGATCTGAACAGACTGGATGGATGGGCTGAGACCAATGGGATGAGGTTTAACAAGGCCAAGTGTAGAGGGCTGCACATGGGACATAACAACCCCATGCAGTGCTACAGGCCTGGGGGAGACTGGCTGGAGAGCTGTCAGGCAAAGAAGGACCTGGGGGTGTTGGTTGACTGTAGGCTGAATATGAGCCAGCAGTGTGCCCAGGTGGCCAGGAAAGCCAATGGCATCCTGGTTTGTATCAAAAACAGTGTGGCCAGTAGATCTAGGGAGGTGATTGTGCCCCTGTACTTGGCATTGGTGAGGCCACACCTCGAGTGCTGTGTCCAGTTCTGGGCTCCTCACCATAAGAAGGACATTGAGGTCCTCGAGTGAGTCCAGAGAAGGGCAACCAGGCTGGTGAAGGGGCTGGAGGGCAGATCCTATGAGGAACGGCTGAGGGAGCTGGGGCTGTTTAGCCTGGAGAAGAGGAGGCTGAGGGGAGACCTTATCACTGCCTATAACTACCTGAAAGGAGGTTGTAGAGAGGTGGGCAATGGTCTCTTCAGGCAGGTGACAGGAGATGGGACAAGGGGAAATGGCACAAAGCTGTGCCAGGGCAGGTTCAGATTAGATGTTAGAAAAAAGTTTTTACTGAAAGAATTGTTGGGGCCTGGAACAGGCTGCCCAGGGAGGTGGTTGTGTCACCTTTTAAAAAAGGGTAGATGAGGTACTTAGGGATATGTTTTAGCTTAGGATGGTATTGGTTGGACTTGATGATCTTAAAGGTCTTTTCCAACCTTGTGATTCTGTAATATAAGGAAGAACTTTTTCACTCTGAGGGGGATGGAGCACTGGAACAGGCTGCCCAGAGAGGCTGTGGAGTTTCCTCCCCTGGAGACATTCAAACCCGCCTGGATGCGTTCCTGTGTGACTTAGTCTGGGTGATCCTGCTCTGGCAGGGAGGTTGGACTAGATGATCTTTCAAGGTCCCTTCCAACTCCCAATGTTCTGTGATTCTGTAATTCCACTTACTTTTTCAATGAATAAAATAATCTTACTTACCTACACACACACGACCATCAACTCCAACAGCCAAGCCAGGTGGACACTCGCACCGGAAGGATCCTTCAGTATTTATGCAATGCCCATTCATGCAAATTCCTGATGTCTGGCATTCATCAATATCTATCAGGAGGCAACAAAATTCAGCAGTCTATTCACTTGTTTTAAGCAAGGTTCAAGTTAGTATTTTTAGGACATTAACAGATGATTTTTCAATAGCAGATGAATCATCAATGTATTCTGGCTTTGTTTCCAATAAAAAAACCTTATCTTCGAATGACATCAATCAAAGTCCCAACTGCATACTGAAAAAAGCAACAACAAAAACCCAGAAAATCCATAGGATTAGCGGTACCTCAGATTCTACCCTAAGAAAATTAATTATAAGTTTCCCTCTTTGTGCATCCCATGATATTACAACTTTGCTTTAAAGTGTGGTTAAGAAAAACTAATCACAGAAAACCTACATAGTCATCAATTGCTTTTTAAGTCAACAGCCTAGCTGCAGGAACATTGAGAAAACTACAATTAATAGAAATGATTCAACTTCAAAACAGACAACTACCAACCTAGAAGATTTTGCATTTACTAGAAATAACTCAAGGCTAAACTTAGTTCTACTGGCAGCAAGATGTATCTTGCATTAGTTTACTTAACTTGAAGAAGTTAAGTCAGACTCTATTCTAAAAATACTTAATATAAATTTACAATTACCTCGATTTAAAAAAAGAAAAAAAAAAGTAATGCTATGTGACAAATAAAATGTCTTCAGTGTTGTGCACTCTTGTCATGGTTTCACCCCAGCTGGGAGCTGAGCATCACACAGCTGCTCTCTCTGAGGCAGGGGCAAGGGGAAGGAAACGAAAACCTAAAGCAAACGTTGTGGCTTGGGATAATGAGAGTTTATAGGAGAGAGAAAGAAATAACAGGACTTTATAGTAACTTCTGCAAAACTGGTGCTACACAATGCAGTTTCTCACCAAACCACACAACTCAGACCATACAGCTCAGAGTCATCCTGAAGCCAGACTGCCCCAAACCATGCATCCTGGAGCTGTGTGCTCCTCCCCCACCAGCCCCCCTTATGCTAAGCATGATATGATTAGTATAGAAAAGCCTCTTTAATAAGTTTGGGTCATCTGTCCCAGCTGTGTCCCCTCCCAGCTCCCCCTTCCCCCGCCCATCTTCTTAACAGGGCAGTGTGAAATCCTGAAAAGTCCTTGACTGTTTGGCAACAACTAAACCCACCTGTGTGTTACCAACACTGCTCTCATCCTGACTCCCAAACACAGCACTACACCAGCTGCTAGAAAGAAAACTAACTCTATCTCTGATGAACCCAGGACAAATCTGAATTGCTGGCATCATGATGTGGAAAACATACTTGCATGTGTTCATCAATGTAAATTTCCCATATTGCTGCTCACTTTACCACTTCATGAAGGACCTGCACATTTTGCTATATTTACAATGTTCCAAGACTTTCCAATAGCTAATTTATTATCTGTTGTGGCTTTCACAATGCTATTATATATTTCAGTTAATACTTTCTGCAAGTTAAAGAACTATTCCTATTCCAGGCACCTTAATAAATCTACTGCAAGGAGAGACTAAGGTATTACAGTATGACATTAAATCCATGTCATGGAAAGATTGCCATTCTTACATGAGTTAATGGACCAGAAAAACCATTTTCAATCAAGATTGTGTTAATGTGTTACCACTCAGTTCTACATACCAGTACAGTAACGTCCATTTGGAGCCAGAACAAATCCTGGTTTGCAGATGCACTTGAAACTTCCATCTTCATTTATGCACATCCCATTTAAACACATGTTTATAGTGGTACACTCATCGTGGTCTGTAAAATATTGCAAAGAAAACTGCATATGGTTCCTCACCTTTCAGTAGATGACACATTAAAAAAAAAAATGATCAGGACTGATGTGACATATTCCTTCACTTGAAGATTAAATTATGCTTGTAACTCTGATGAAGTATCTGAACATTTTTCACTCTATAGAGCAACTACCAATAGTTTTTTTCTGTTGTGATCAGTTCCTCTGCAAGTTTCAGCAGACCATGTAGGGAAAAACAGGGTGCCTCTTTCTTACAGAAGAGGATAACAAGATTTAGCCACCTGACAGATTTAAGAGCTTGCTGTTAAGGACGGGTTTTTTGACACAGCATCAGAAAAATTAAACCAGTTATTTCTCCAGCAGTCCTGATACATGGATCAATTGCTATGAAGCTTTAGGGAAAAGTGTTATTCCTGGCACTAAGTTACCTGGGACTTTTGAAAAGAGATGTAGCTTCAAAATCAAAAATCACATTGCTTTCTCTCAAATCATATGGTTCTGTACAATAACTGTTTGAATATGGGGGCTATTCGTTCACCTTGAGATGTACTTTATTTCGCAAAAGGTAATCTGTAATGATCCTTATGTGTAGTATAAAGTACAATTTCTAGCATCACCAAGGTAATGCCTGCCCTAATTTTTTGATGACTTCTTACCAACACAATTTTTTGCATCTGTAGTCAGTTCAAATCCAGCGTTGCAAATACACTGAAAACTTCCATCGGTGTTTACACACCGGCCATTTTTACAAAGAACACCATTCTGAATACATTCATCTATATCTGAGGAAATAAAAAATAAAATCACACAGAGAATTACTCAATTTATAGTGACAATTATTGATTTGGAAAAAAAACATGATAAGTTATAGAAATATTACTTAGCAAAAAGGTTTCCAAATATGGTTAATTTATTCTCATTGCACCAGAGATAGAAAAAATAGTATTTTACAGACATACAGTAAATGCTACAATGCTTCATTTTAGGATGCTCAGCAATTACTTTATGAATACTTTTTAAAACTTACTCATACATTGATCTGTCTGCTTACATAAACTTGTTTTACTAATATCCTATTTCCTGATTTTTTTGTAGAATTCCCAGCTCGGGAATTCCCTGGTCAAGTGACAAATATTTCAGAATAATGTATAATCATGGAAAGACAACAATAGAACAAATGGAATGGTAGCCCAGAAAGAGTTATGATTAATATAGTAAGTGTTGAGATTTACTGAAACTGCACTGCTAAATATTTTTTGAACTCTATTTTGATCTGACCTAACGGGTCAGAAAATCTGCAGTGTCAGTAGGTGTGAAGTAAATTTTCTTACCAATGCAAGCTTGCTTGGTAGGAGTTCTCTGGAAACCTGCGTGGCACTTACAGTAATAGGAACCAGGTGTGTTGACACAGTCTCCATTAGAGCATGGGTTAGATGTGCATTCATCAATATCTGTCAGCAGCACAGAGGAGCATCAGTGACATACACAACTTTTTTTTTTCAAGTCTGGAAATTTCTATGTGAAACAGTCAAATGCTAAATACTAAACTTGTTCTGGGTGCAAAATGTCTACTTTCCTAAGAATGCACAGCTGTTCTCAGTCCAAATAGGCAGATATTTTTTAAGAAATGAAATGCTACTACATCATTTATATGCATCTTGGAAAAACAAGAAACAATGTGTGAGGATTTTGAGACATGGGATCCTATGTAAACTGACAGTTTCCTCGTGAAAGCAAACAATTTTATCCATTGCAGTATTTAGCTGCATCCATCCATCTTCAGAATAAAATGAATACAAATCAAAACTGGCATTCTAAAATCAGAGCAAATTATGGCATCAAAAAAACTCCATTGTATTGCAGGTTTATTGTAGAAATGTGAGGAGGGGCCATACATCAGCAGGAGGGAGCCTTAATGAGACCACAGTCTGTGTACAACATCTCAATAATTTATGCCCCATTGCATCCTCAACCCAGTTCTTTGCATTTGAGTAATGCCAGACTTAATCTAGGCCTTACTTTCCTTTTGAAAGTCTTTTGATATTTGGGTGCAACCAAACATGCTTTAACCAGCTTAAAACTGAGGTAACTGCTCAGAAATAACTCACATTTGACACAGGGCTCTGAAAATTTTTAACTTTTTCCAAGAAGCCTTCTCGCATTTAATCCCCAGTGGTGACCAATGAGGCAGCTGTGTCTTTGGCTCCAGACAGCTATTCCCAGCTCTAAGGTAACACTTACTTTTCTTCCCCATTATGCACCTCTAAACCCTCCCAGAATTCCTGCCCCCCTTTGATCCAGGGAGCACCCCTCTGGTCTGGCAGGCAGGACTGCTGTCTTAGTCTCTCCTGCAGCTACCAGTGGATGACCTGAGCAGCTCATCTCTGCTGCAGCTAAATTTGCAGGCTATAAACTGAATGGATTCCTTGAGGAAATCTCCCTTTCTTCATAAATTGCCTTTGAGAATTTGACTTTTAATCACTCCAGCTATGCCCTGCATTTCACTTACAGGTCTCAAATTACTTCTCTTTGTTTAGGTAGTCTTTAACACCACAAAGCCAATACTGATTTGTGGGGTTTTCAGTAGCTGGCTGTAACCTGCCATAAGAACCTTTGGAAAGTAAAGTCATTGCTGATCAGTTCTTAATGTTATTTTCCCATGCATTTTGCAGTGTATGCTGCCCATGATAATTCTGCTGTACTCATCCTTCACCAGGTCTTGCTCTAAAACTCAGTTCATTGTATCTTAGAAATAATAGGATGGAATGAGAAATTAAACTAAGAATATTTATATCTTAAGTAAATTTGTACTTGTTGAATATGCTGTGCCCCGAATTACTTGATTAAAAAAAAAAAAAGGCAAAAGGTCACTTTTGTTCCGATTTAACCATAAACAAGACGTGCATTTCACGGGATTTACCATGTTAATATATCCATAGTTAAAACCAAAAGCATCAATATACATATCAAAAGGATCTGGGCTGAACCAAATTACTGATTTAATGTGCCTAGATACAATAAAACTGTTTTGCATAATCGTGTAAAGGAATAAAAGCAAAGCAAAAGGAAGAATCAAAAACCTCCTCTCATCCTATTTAGCTCATTCACATTTGCATAACAGCTGATAGCAGCACTCCAGTAAAACCACAAGAACAGAGCAAGATAAAGAAAAGAGAAATTCAGTTTTAAATACAATAAAGAAGTCAGTAACTATATATTACAGGCAGGAAGGAAATACTGACTGCCTATGAAGGGGTTCGAGCCACTTCAGAAGTGATTCAAATTGAAGCCCAGCTCCTCCTGGCACCCCGACTGCCAGTGCTGGGCTGGATGTTCAAAGGGAAGGTCCCTTCTACACATCATGCCACTGATGCTACATGGAGCAAGTGGGTTGCGCTAATTACTCAGCGGGCTCGAATAGGAAACCCTAATCACCCAGGAATTGTGGAAGTGATCAGACACTGGCCAGAAGGCAAAGATTTTGGGATGTCACCAGAGGATGAGGACATAACACATGCTGAAGAAGCCATACCCTACAACAAACTGCCAGAGAATGAGAAGCAATATGCCCTGTTCACTGATGGGTCCTGTTGCATTGTGGGAAAGCATTGGAGATGGAAAGCTGCTGTATGGAGTCCTATAAGACGAGTAACAGAAGCCACTGAAGGAAAAGGTGAATCAAGCCAGTTTGCTGAGGTGAAGGCCATCCAGTTAGCCTTGGACATTGCTGAGAGAGAAAAGTGGCCAATGCTCTACCTTTATACTGATTCATGGATGGTGGCCAATGCCCTGTGGGGGTGGTTGCAGCAGTGGAAGAAGAACAACTGGCAGCATAGAGGCAAACCCATATGGGCTGCTGACTTATGGCAAGACATTGCTGCCCAATTAGAGAAGCTTGTTGTAAAGGTACGTCATGTTGATGCCCATGTACCTAAGAGTCGAGCCATGGAGGAACATCAAAACAACCATCAGGTAGATAAGGCTGCTAGGATTGAAGTGGCTCAGGTAGATCTAGACTGGCAACATAAAGGTGAATTATTCCTAGCTCGATGGGCTCATGATTCCTCAGGTCATCAAGGGAGAGATGCAACATCGGATCAAGGGGTGGACTTGACCATGGATGCTATCGTACAAGTTATCCATGCATGCAAGACATGTGCTGCAGTCAAGAGAGCTAAGTGGTTCAAGCCCCTTTAGTATGGAGGACAGTGGATGAAATATAAATATGGGGAGGCCTGACAGATTGATGGCCACAAGAACAGAGCAAGATAAAGAAAAGATAAATTCACCGTTTTAAATACAATAAAGAAATCAGTAACTGTATATTTACACTGTGCTAGACTTTTACCTAATTATAGTAATTTTCTATCCTATGCTTCTCCACAGTGCCTGAATGTTGGGATTTTTTTTCCTCAGTGCTCAGCTGATATGGGGGTCACAGAGGATCACACATAATTCCTTCAGCACAAATTTCTCAGCTACCAACAAAATGTGAAACTCTAAATCACATTTTCACATGAATGTTTTGTCTCAATTCAAATGAATTTATACTTATGTTGCTTTATTATAGGGGAGAATGGGGGGAAGTTATAAGTACCAGATGTGGCACTCATCTATTTTGTTTAGTTTTCCTATGAAGAATGGCATTTATTACTTTATTACAGACTTCCACTTGCTTCATCTATTACAGAAAACATGTTCATGCTAGAAACGGATCTCACTGTAAAGTAATTTATAAATTGTACAGCAGGAATGCAGTGTTCCTCTACAAAAAAACTGTCTTAAGCTTGGAAAATCCTTCCAAACCCATGTGATTCAGATGATTTCCATATAAAATATGCATCTTAAGATGCTCTTATATAAGTTTTTGATAAAAAAGGGAAATTGCAAATATATGTTAATATAAAGTAGTTATTGGCTTTGAGTTGCATATTCCAGCAGTATAAACAGGAAATATCCAAGAAAGAGATATTTAACCTGTTCATCCTATCTCCCAGCACATCCCTCTTCAACACCAAATATTTGCCTTTCACCACTAGCATCTCACTTATTTCCACATTTCAGTGTTTCACCTGTAACACTTGTCAGAATTTCACTAGACTCAGTAAGGAATTTCCGAAACCTCCTTAAGACTTACTGCAGTGAGTCTCAAGAATAGAATATAATTTGCAATATGAAGATTTATGTTCAACAAAGCACCATTAGTGGCTTGCTAGCACTTTAAAAGCCTCTACAGTTTTATAAACAGAACAAAATAAGGAAAGGTAATAATAATATGACAGCTATCTATCAGTTTGGGGAAAGGGACTTAGGATAATTAGGACACTGATGATCCTTTACTATCAGGCATGCTCCATCATGAGAGCAGCATAATACAAGTTTAGATCATAGAGTACTACTGGTTTTATGCGTTGGACATATAATTTTGATTTAAGGCTTTTCTTTAACTCTATACAAAAATATCTAACATTTCTGGTTTCATAATTTATTGCTTGGGGAGTTGACAACCAGAAACACAGAGCAGTATGAAGCAATGCTCATTTATATACCAGGAAGCTTACTCCATGTAGTGAAATTTAACTGTTCTCAATGCCCCAAAGACAGTTCTTAAAGTAAGGAGAAGAGTATCTAAGTTAGATTCAAGATGCTCTTTAATTTCATTTAATATGTATCAGTACACACAGAAATTCCATGTAGTTATGTTCCTGCCTACATACCCAAGACAACTTTCTGTGTGATTTATAGCAATTACCATTCACAAATCACAAATCACAGTGTAGCACTTAAGGTACTCTGACTACTTCTTTATAATACAATTAAAGTTCCAGTGAAAAAAAGCTGCATTACCTAAGATAAATATTCATAGAGCATATTTTCTTATAAAAAGCCTTCTGAATACAATAGGAATCCACTGGAGAGTGGAAGTAATTAGTAATGAGTATTTTCTTTCACACAACAAAAGTAAGAAAAAATTACAGTTAAACTTGATAGAAGTCATTATTGGTTTTCTTCCCCTGCTTTCAATCTAGGACATTATTTTACCTGGTACAGCATCTTCTGCTTATGTTAAACCATCTGAAATTCTTGATTTAATCCCAGTGCTTTCAAAATTGCTTCAGTTTTCAGACTACTGTTTCATACTGAGATGTGTATTACAAAGTCAAGACAAAGTTCCCCAACTGAATACACCTTTTTCCTAGGCACATGAGTTAGAGGATTAGCTGTGTTTTAGAAGATTAAACAAATCAACAACAAACCCCTTCCCAGTCTAGTCTGACTTATCTCACAGGTTTCAGGCACTTTACCCTCAAACTGAAAATCAATATAACTTTGCTATTATCACAAGCCTGGAGTGGAAGGTGAACAGCAAGGCCTATAGGGTGACCCCACAGAGGGTAAAGGAGACAGAATGCCAGTCAGCTGTTAAAAAAGACATTATCTTTTTCTGTCAATCAATTTCAGCACACAGGCATGTAAAGCTGATTGAGTTTTTAAACCAATGATGGTTGCCCTACTTCATTTTTTCATACAACATTCTTCAGTAAAAATTGAAAAATACAAAATGTTTAAATCAAATCCAAGCAGCTTTACTTGCCACAACTTAATTATACAGGGGCACAAAGATAGAGTAACTAAAGCATTTCACAATAGGCTCGACCATAGAGTTTGAATCCTGCTCTGGACTGATCCCAAAAGTCAGATGAAATTAGTACATTAGTACCTAGTAATTTAGGTGGGCAAAGCAAAAAAGAGCAAAAAGTACCACTTCTTTTGCATCAGTGGTTATTAAAACTGTTGTTCACTAAAAGCATAAATCTAAAATGTCACCCAAGCTCAGGTGAGACCTTTGATTTACCTACCTACCTAAAATTTCTTAATATTATTAATTCCTAATATTTATTCTGGAGTTACCTCTCATTTACAAATTAACTGTTACCTGCATCAAGATTTGCTTTGGTTTGACTTTATTTTCCACAATTAATTTTTTCCTAGACCCTTACGTTTCCCACATTATCAATATATGCATTTGATTTATAATTAAATGCTTGTAATAGTATCAAACCATACTAATTTTAACCATAGCATTTCCATTTATGTTCACAGAATTACTAGGCTGGAAAAGACCTCTGAGATCAAGTCCAACCACACCTGTCCTCTACTAAACCATATCCCCGAGCACCTCATCTACCCGTCTTTTAAATACATCCAGGGTTGGTGACTCAACCACCTCCTTGAACAGCCTGTTCCAATGTCTGACTGAAGTTCAGTGAAGAACTTTCTCCTAATCTAAACCTGTCCTGGAGCACCTTGAGTCCATTCCCCCTTGTCCTATCACTTGTTGCTTGGGTGAAGAGACCAACACCCATCTCTGTAGAACCTCCTTTCAAGTAATTGTAGGCAGTGATAAGGTCTCCCTTCAGCCTCCTCTTCTCCAGGCTATGCAAATTAAATAAATGCGTTGTCTGAGTTGTGTATGACACAGTGAACTGCTACTTAAATCACATGCCTTTATGCTCTATGCTTGTAAGAAGCACGAAGTAGCTCAGTCAAATTTGACTTACTTTAATGGGAAACAATTTTAGGGACAGGTGACACTGTGCATTTCCACAGTATGCAGGCTCATTTCTTACAGCTATGCGCTCTTTCACTATATTTCTTCATGCAGAATAATTCTTTATAAGCACAGGCAAGAATTTATTATAATCATGTTGTACCATGATGTTACTTATCACTGCTTTTTAATGATTCAAACACAGGATTACCTCAAGACGTACAGTTTGGAAGGGCCTTATGCTTTTTTTTATTTGCTACCTTTGCAAAAAACATATATTCAGATTTTTATAATTACTTATCTTCATTTCTTCATTTGAACTCAGAAAGCAAAATTAATAAAAGTAAGATATATTGTGTTATCAAATAGATAACAAAAATCTGTGTTTCAGGTGATATTTTCAACTTGCCTTCCAGGTAACAAAGAATATGAATACAAGGTGTGAATTAGATTTCATCAAGAAAGATTAGTTCAACGTGCTAGCTTTCAGAAGATGCTCAGCACATTTCAAGAGTCAAGATCCACCATAGTTAAAAATATTGGTTTCAATGATGCAAAATTTAGTGCTGGTCACAAAAGCGCTCTCCATAAAGAAGGAATAAAGACTGTCTATAAAGAAGGAATAGCTATGCAAGACAGATTTATAGTGAAACTTTCACTCCCCATTTATAGCTCCTAAGACCCGAGGATGCAGCAAGACACTAAGCCTCTTGAATTTCACTGCCAGAGGTCAGAGGTACAGAAAACTGTTACCCGAATCAGAAAAGCTGAGAAAGTTGAGCTCACTATACCATAAAAAACAACTTGGTAGAAGAAATGTTAACAGCTTTACATAAACAAAAGCGCAAAGAGAATGGTACTGAACTGCTTTTCTTACATAATTATGTACAATAAACAATTAGCTGAATTTTTTGTCAAAATAAATTAGATTACAACTTTCTGAAACTGTTAGAGTACTGCAACTACCTGGGAAAGTGGTGGAATCTCCACCAATTATTTCTTAAGAAGAGGGTGTACCAACAGTTGTCAGAAATGATGTAGCTATAACTGACCTATCTGGTGCAAGAAAATGGCCTAGCTAGCAGGATGTTAAATCAGAAATATAACCAGGCCCTTCTATGGAGGATGGTATACATTTTCTAAGCTGTATCTTGCATATACAACTGCCCCATAAGAACCCCTAAATTTTGCATTTTCCCTGAAACACCTGAAACTTTTGACACTTCAAGATGAAAGTCCGCAGTAACCGAATAAAAGTGCAAAAACCAAAATCTAGTTTTGTTATAAAACATTAGCATCCAATATTTTCATATGAAATGCAATATAAACAAAAATTAATTAATGCTTTTTAAAAAATTATTTGGTATCTTTCAAACTACCATTAATTCTTACAAATAGATGAAACATAAATTCTACCCTTCCTTACCTTGAAAATAACTCTATACTAATTCCGTAGCAGAAAAGGACCTATGTGAGCATAACAAAAGAGAATATGGAACAGGATTTACTTCACTGAATGTGAGAATTAAAACGTACAGTACCCTTCAAGTACAAGTGTTGTGGTTTTATGTGGCAAGGTTCTGGTGGAGAAGGGGGGCTGCAGAGGTGGCTTCTGCAAGAAGCAGCCAGAAGCTCTCTGCAGGCCCAACAGAGAACACCAGCCAGCTGAAGGCCAGACCTGCCACTGACCAAGGCCGAGCCCATCAGCAATGGTCATGGTGCCTTTGTGAAACACATTTAAGAGAAAAAGATGCAAGCAGCTGCTTTTTGCCACCAGAGAAGGGAGTGAGAAGATGTAAGAAACTGTGCAGACACCAAGGTCAGGGAAGGGGGAGGGAGGAGGCGCTCCAGGTGCCGGAGAGGCCCCACCTGCAGCCCAAGGAGAGGCCCTACTCTGGAGCAGGTAGAGACATATGGAAGATGCTGTGACGAGCATTGGAAAAAGCCTCTGTCAACACTTGCAGGCCGTGGAGAGAGAAACACAAAGACATGAGAGAGAGAGAGAGAGAATGGGGGGAGAGGTGCTTGTGACTCCGTGGAGAGGTGCTTGTGGAGGACCAGCTCCGTGGAGGACCAGGCTGGAGCAGCCTGGGCCTGAGAGACTGAGAGACGTTCTATGATTTTATGACTGCACCCCATAGCAGTGGCCCATGCTGGGGCAGCTGGTGAAGAGCTGAAGACCCATGGGAAAGGACTCACATTGGAGAACTTCATGGAGGACTGTCTCCTGTGGGTGGGACCCCAGGTACAGCAAGGGAAGGGTGTGAGCAATGTCCTCCCTAGCTAAGAAGGAAATGATCAAAACCCCGTGGCTAAGAAGGAAATGACTGAAACACCCATTTCCCCAGTCCCTGCCCCTCCCTGTGCCACGATGGTGGGGGAAAAAGGCAGCGAAATCACAAATAAAGTGAAGCCTGCTAAGAAGGGAGGGGTAGGGGGAGGTGTTTTAAGATCTGGTTGCACTTCTCATTACCCAACTCTGGTGTCACTGGGTGTGCAGTGCAGTGCAATAAATGAGAGAGTTTCTTTCCTTTATTGTGTGTTGAGTCTGTTCTGCCTGTGATGCTGATTGCGGAATGATCTCTCCCTGTCCTTACCTCGACTCATAAGCCTCTCAATATATATTTTCTCCCCTGTCCAGCTGAAAAGGGGAGTGATAGAACGACTTTGGTGGGCATCTGGCCTCCAGCCAGGATCAAACCACCACAACAGGAATACTCAGTATCAATATATGTAATTAAAGATTTCTTTATGGAAGAAGATAACTCTCATGAAGACTCTGAATTATTCTAGTGTAAGTAATACCATGGTCATCACAGGCTCTTTCATAAAAGCAATACCATTAAAATGAAGTATTTTGGGGAAAAGGAATATGCCATCTTTTTTTTTTTTTTTAACCAGATTTAAAGCAGAAAATTATTAGCATTTTATAAGTAAATAAGGGATTTTAGAAATGTGCACTTACCAACACAATCTCCATTTGCATCCTGTTTGTACCCCATGTTGCATTCACATCGGTAACTAGAAAGGGTTGGTGTGCAACGTCCATTTAAACAAAGATTGGGATGATGCTTACATATGTCTATTGTTTGATTCAGTAATGCTAATTAAAAAAATCCAAAGCAAACAGAAGATAAGTATTCATATATTCAAATAAAAGTAGATATGAAGATTATATGGCTTTGGAAAATATGCCATTTGGTGCATAAATATATTAATCATATCAAGTATTTTTCCAAGTACTACCTGTTGACCCAAGAGTAAAGCAGCAAACACAAGTAGCTCTCAGAAACAAAAACTACATTACACAAACAGTCTAATTATGATTTACCATTTATGCATATGGCATTATGAGTTGTCAGTGGCTTTACGAATAAACCACAGTTTGGGTAGAAGTGGAAGCAGTCTATTCCCATATATTTACTATTTTTGGTGTAGTGTCTTAATATTCTTTGCATTTTATTAGCTTTATGGTTCTGATCCTAAAGATGTGCTCACACATGTTCCAAGCATCTTTACATATACAAGGCTTCCCTCTGAATATTAGCTGTCTTTGGCTTTCAGTCAAGGCAGTGTTCCTACAGAATAGATGACTTTTACATTCGAAAGAACAAGGCAAGAGAGAAGTTTATGATAAATGCTGTGTGTTTTTTCAAAATGTAGCCATTTGGGGTTTAATTATTTTTCACTAAGAACAAAAGGGACAGCAGGGACTCAAGGACTATGTAACTGAACTGCAGAAAAAAAAATCTCTACATCTGAACTCATGCTAAAAAAGGCCTCCTCACCTTTCTAATATATCAACTGAGGCATCTTAAATGTGCTTGAATACAAAGGCATTTTATGAGTTAAAAACACAGTATAATTTCCAGACTAAAAGCTACATATAAAAAAAAAAGGAAAATTAGGAGGGGAAAAAAAGAAGAAACAAGTCGCAGAAACACAAATACTTACTTAGACCTGTAATTATTGGTCCAGTGGGACTCTGACCACCTGTCCCTATTCCTGCTCCACCTACAACCGGGGAGAAACCATTGCTTCCTGGAATGGGAATGAATGCTGCTCCTCCTGGGCCATAGCCATTACCATTGCCATTGCCACCTGGAAGGAAACCATTTCCTTCTGTCCCACCACCTCTGGAACCAGCTCCAACAAAAGCACCATCCACACAAAGTCTGCGGTGTTCATCTATTAAACAGAAAGGCACAGAGAAGCTTAAAGTAAGTCAATCCTTCAAAGTCAATCTGTAAGGAAGTTACAGATCTTTGTATGTACAAAACCCAGACCAGCAAGTCATCATTTCTTTAATTTTGTGTGCTCCTTCTCCCACTTTATTTAATCTCAGGTGGATCCCATGATTGTGACAGGTGTTAATTCAAGGAAGGACACTACAATTAATAAAAGGTAATACTGTAATTGACAACTATCTTTTGAAACCTTTTTGTTGATGTGTTGCCAGTAGCACTGCAACTCCCTGGTCAGATAAATTGAAAAAATGTTTCACTAAGGATATGAACTATTGTTCTGTGAGCAGAGTTGAAAGAATAAATTAAAAACTGATGTATTTCTAGTTCAAAGTAACCCAAAGTTTAATGGACAAAGCCAGCAGCTGTTCCTTTAAATCAAAATGAACTATGGGCCCTCAGAGTCATTTCCTCTTTGAGCCTGACCACAAAGTCTTTCCCATTTCCCAAGAACTACTTCCAAAGTCAACAAAAGGATGTTCAAGAAGCTAGTCCCAAAGAATCATGGACCAGAAAAAATGGTTCACAGATGGTAACGTCAGTATTAAAAACACAAGAATGGATAATAATGTAATTCCCAACTTTCTTTTTCCATTTAGCCTACATTTTAAAGCAGTTTAAATTATTCCAGTGACCTCCATCCCAACTAGAATAGACTGCGAGAAGACGAAAACACATCAGCCAACCAACAAGTCACTCACCAGATCCTCTGACAGGACACATCTCTGGAATGGACCTGATGGCCCAGCACTGGCCAGACTCACAGCAGCACTGCCTTTTGGTGAACCTACCAGGAAGCTCCTGTGCACAGCGACCATTCACTATACTGGAGAAACATGTACTTGCCCTTTGATCTGGAATTTCATTTTAAAGGAAAATTACAAATAGTAACATCACCTTTCAAAATTACTTTCCCTTATTCAATTCATGTAAGGACCAAAGCGTTCAAAAAGTTGTTTTAAAAAAAAAAGCAAAGCCAAACCAAAAACACACCCAAGAATTATGTGAAGTGATTGGCAGCAATGCATTCAAAATTTGGTTTATATAAAGCATTTGCAGTGACATTAATTTTGCTTTAATCCAACATTCAATTTCAACATCCACTCAAGCTAGCAGGAAATACAGATGGATAGAAGATGGTAGGGCAGTGGATGTAGTTTATCTTGATCTCAGTAAAGTAGTGTCACTGTCTCCAACAGCATCACTGCAGCTAAACTGAGGAAGTGTGGTCTGGATGATTGGGTAGTGAGGTAGATTCTGAAATGGCTGAAGGAAAGAAGTCAGAAATTTTTGGTCTATGGGACAGTCTAGCTGGAGGCCTGTATCTTGTAGAATCCCTCAGGGGTCTGTACTGGGACCTGTACTATTCAATGTATTTATTAATGAACTGGATGAGGGAATAGAGTGTACAGTCAGCAGGTTTGCTGACAAAGCTGGGAGGGGTGGTTGACACAATAGAAAGCTGTGCTGCCATCCAGCGACACCTAAACAGACTGGATAGTTTGGATGGGATAAATTTATTGCAATGCAACAAGGTGAACTATAGAGTCTTACATCTGTGGAAGAACAATCCTATGTACCAGTATAGATTGGGGACTGGCCTGTTGGAGAGCAGTATAGAGAAAAAGATATCTGGGGGTCCTGGTGGACAGTGGGATGACCATGAGCCAGCAATGTGCCCTTGTGGCCAAGAAGGGTGCATTAGAAGGGGTGTGGTTAGTAGGTGAATCTAGGGAGGTTCTCCTCCCCCTCTACTTTGCCCTGGTGAGACTGCATCACCTGGAATATTGCCTCCAATTCTGGGCCCCTCAGCTCAAGAAGGACAGGGAACTACTTGAAAGAGTCCAGTGCAGGGCCACTAAGATGATTAAGGGCATGGAACACCTTTCTTACTAGGAAAGGCTGAGGGAGCTTGAATGAGACTGAGAGGTGACCTCATTAATGTCTAAAAGGATGAGAGTCAGAAGGATATAGCCAGGCTCTTCTCAGTGATGTCCAATGATAGGACAAGGGGCAATGGGTGCAAGCTGAGGTACAGGAGGTGCCATGTGAACATAAGGATAAACTTTTTTACTGTGAGTGTGACAGAGCACTGGAACAGACTGCCCAGAGAGGCTGTGGAGTCTCTTCTCTGGAGATACTCAAAACCTGCCTGGATGTGTTCCTGTGGGATTTGGTCTGCACGATTAAGATCTGGCCGCACTTCTCACTATCTGACTGTTATTTCATTGTTGAGGATTGAGGTCCCTTCCAACCAAGAATCACATAACAGTATGTGATTCTATGTATATGGATGATATTAAAGAATACAAATAGAAAATAGATACAAATATTTTAAAAAGCCGACTAGGGAAAAAACTACGACATTTATGTAACAATTGTAACATCAATTGATTAATTTGATTAATTTTTCTTGGTGTAAATGTATCTGACTAAAGAAATGCTATTCAGTCTGCTCTGCACAGCAGACTGAATGTACAATGCTACGTTTAGTAGTGCCATGTGAAAACTATATAAATACATCATTGTTTATTATAACCTATTTCCTTCAAGGGTACAGCCTAGATGTTTTATTGCCATACACCTGAATGCTGACTAGGAGAAAAACTCAAAGAATTTGGATAGACATGGGACTAATTACAATAACTGAATGCATCCCGATATTTTGGTTAAAAGTAAATAATTATCTTAAACTGGGAGGAATAAATACTTTATGGTAATAAGGATTGTATTTTTCATTTTTCTCCTAAGTAAAGGAAAATTTACACTGCTCAAATATACAGATTACAAATACTACAAACATTTGAGAACACAACAATTTTCAGGCACATATTCATTGAAGGGAAGAACACTCTGTGACATAAGTGCCTGCCTTAACAGACTAGAGCATGTTCTCTGTGTACAATTGGTTTTGAGAATTAACTTTAGAAACCAGATTGTAAAACATGCCAAAATCCATAAAATCATACAAACCTGGAATGGTTTGCATTGGAAGGGACCTCAAAGATCATCTAGTTCCAATCCCACTGACAGGGACACCCTCAGCTAGACCAGGTTGCCCAAAGCCCCATCCAAACTGGCCTTGAACACTGCCAGGGAGGGGGCAGCCACAGCTGCTCTGGGCAACCTGCTCCGGGGCCTCACCACCCTCACCGTAAAAAAGTTTTTCCTAGTATCTAATCTAAATCTACCCTCCTTTAGTTTAAGATCATAGGTTTGCAGTACTTCCTGATGCTAGCCATAATATATTTGAAGTTTAACACTCCTCAGAAGAACCTGAATAACAAAAGCTGGCTACGCTGTGCAAAAAATTATCAAATAATCCATGTGAAATCATTTGTAGGTCTTGTGTTGCTACTGGCTTACATATGTATCTACAATTCAGAAATCCCTTCAGAACTCCCATCCCTTTCCCAACAGGAGAAAAAGTGCTCTGAGATGTCTGAAATAAGGAGAACCATGTGAGATCTATAAAAGACATTAGTGTTAGAATTTGCTGATATTTTTTACATATGTATGCTGTGTTTTTATTTATTCATAAGAAAGGTTTAATACCATATATTTGACACATGCAGCTCTATAAAATAAATTGCCACATGTGAAAATAAGCACTAATCTTTATAATATCAAGCCAGGTTTTAAATAAATTGTTTGGTAAAAGCTGCAATCTACCAAAATCTAATTTTTGGTTTATTACATGTTCTAGATAAACTAGTAGCATCTCAGCATATGCTACGTAACACTTCCCAGTTTATATATATATGTGCCTTATATTGGTCTCTAAAGGTAAAATTAACCTATGTGAGATGGAACTTGAAGTAACAAGGATATATGCTCCTTTGGAACCAAAGTGAGCTTAGCTTTCGGTTTCATTAAATGGAGGTTATAGAATTTAATATTTCCTAATTTTGCTTAGACAACAGAGAGATTAATTGATTTTTTTCCCAGAAAAGCTAGATCTCAGGCAGGACTTCTCAGGCTACAATACACCAACACAGAGGGGCCTACTATCTGCATAAAGATGGCTGCATTGGCAATCACCTTTATCAAAGTATGTTACAAATTTTAAGTAGCTTGATCAGAGATACTAGTGAATTAGCATGTAGTAAGCTCCTGGAGCAGGAAGAGTGCTAGATGTTTGGGACACAAGTTCTGCTGCTTCTGTGTATAAATTGCCATAACATCCTTGAGATCTCTAAAAACCTAGTTAGCAGAATACCTACCAATACAGCGGGAACCATCCGTCGATGTGATGTAACTGTGTGGGCAGATGCAGAAGTAACTTCCCACAGTGTTAGAGCATTCACCACCTTCACAGATTCCTGGTATGATGCTGCATTCATCAATATCTATCCAAAACAGAAAGGACATAGTCCAATGAGCCAAACACTTGAATATATTGCATCCAGAGAGTAGCTGTCAATGGCTTGATGTCCAGATGGAGATCTGTGACAAGTGGTGTTCCTCAGGGGTCTGTACTGGGACTGGTATTATTTAATATCTTCATCAGTGACATTGACGGTGAGGTTGAGTCCACCCTCAGCAAGTGTGCAGATGGCACCAAGCTGAGTGATGCAGCTGACACACCAGAAGGATAGGATGTCATCCAGAGGGACTGGGGCAAGCTAGAGAAATGGGCCCAGGTGAACCTCATGAGGTTCAACAAGGCCAAGTGCAAGGTCCTGCACCTGAGTCAGGCCAATTCTCATCATCAGTACAGGATGGGAGATGATGTAATAGGGAGCAGCTCTGCAGAGAAGGACTTGAGGGTTTTGGGGTATGAGAAACTTGACATGAGCCAACAATACATGCCTGCAGCCCAGAAGACCAACCGCAACTGGGCTGCATCAAAGGAAGTGTGGCCAGCAGATCAAGAGAGGTGAATTTGCTCCTCTGCTCTGCTCTGGTGAGACCTCACCTAGAATTCCATGTCCAATTTTTGAGCCCTCAACACAAGAAGGACATGGAACTGTTGGAACGGGTCCAGAGGAGGGCCACAAAAATGATCAAAGGGCTGAAGCACCTCTCCTATGAAGACAGGCTGAGAGAGTTTGGCTTGTTCAGCCTGGAGAAGAGAACGCTCCAAGTGGCTTTCCAGTACCTGAAGGGGGCCTACAAGAAAGCTGGGGAGGGACTTTTTAGAAGGGCATGTGGTGATAGGACAAGGGGAAATGGTTTTAAATTGGAAGGGGATAGATTTAGATTGGGTATTAGGAAGAAATTCTTCACTGAAACAGGTTTCCCAGGGAACTGGTGGATTCCGCCTCCCTGGAAGTCTTCAGGACTAAGTTGGATGGGGCCTTGAGCAGCCTGGTCTAATGAGAGGTGTCATGGCAGGGGGGTTGGAACTTAATGTTTTCAACCCAAATCATTCTGTGATTCTATTATAAATGGGGAGTATTTTTCTAAAATGAAATTGTTACTCAACTGAGATTGAGCAACATATTGCTGGTGTTTGCATACTGCAAACTATTTTGTTTGCCATTTAATTGAGGCTGTTCTTATAAATTCTCAGAATACCTCACTTCAAGTTACAGAACACGTGAGAGCAATCTGGGATGTTCTTTAAATGACACATGCGGAGTGGCATCTCTAGGAAGCATGCAACAGCTACATTGCAATACTAAAATACACATCCTGCTTTTGAGATAGAAGAAGGAGTATGGTACAGCAGCCAAGCATGACATCTGGGCTTCTGCAGCCGCAGAATATTGTTCATCATACCTGAGTGCTTTCTGGCCTTACAATACTCCAACTGTAAGCAAGAATTTTGGCCAAGCTCTTCAGCTCCACCAAAATGGTGCATTTTTACATTTTCCAGATATTTTTAATGCATTACATTGTTTCTGCTAATTAAAAGCAGTGGTCTCATCTGAACACTGAATCAACTCTGTATGTAAATACACATAAATTCAGATCTCATCATCATGATGAATGAGCTGCTGTACATAACATGGGGCTGCTAGGATGCTTGGCACTAGGACTGAGAGCACCATATGCTATCCCAGCACAAAGTGGAAGCAAAGTGAGGAGCTGAGACAATGAGAAGCAATAGGAGGAAGCAGTCTAACTGTATTGTTAGAGATGTGGAGGACAGCAAGTCAAACTGTTATGAAAGAAATACAAGCAGGAAAAACAGCACAAGAGTAAAGACTACATCATAACAATTTATGCAAACGAGCCATTTTAAGTAACCATTCTACAACTATAACAATCTTTAGACACAGTAACTTCAGAGTCATTTTAGTAACCTAATTTTGCTTTTTAAGTGATCTCTGTACATTAGCTTTATGAAGTGGCTTTCAGTGAATGTGAACTGTGGCCCAGGTTTAACACAGGAGGCATTCTGAGAAAACACAGGAAACCGTGGGCCAACTTTCTAACTAGCTTGAGATAAGTTATGTTTTTCACTTGGAATGATACAGCTTGATACCAAAGACAGTCACAGGTGCAAGACTTCAGCTTGTTTCTAAAAATCTGGATGCAGTATTAATTTAAAGTAGATTTCATACTGTGAAACAAAAATCAAAGCAAAGAAGTGAGACTGTTGACCCCAGACTGCCTCATGTCAAATAATTCAGGAAAAGCATCAGAAAGAAGGTAGGACAGAAACTTTCTTGTGACAACACTGTGAAGGTTTTCAGGTGCCTTGTAAAAAAGCTTTGGGACCCCACAGAACCATTCCTTGCACTTTTACATAGACCTATCAATTCCTTGGACCCGTCACTCTACAAACTTTGTTCAGATGAACAACTTCTTGAAAAATAAAGTTAAGCAGGTATTATTTCTTAGGAGACTTTTATGTGATGAATGCTTTCCTCCCTCCCTTGCTACATTCTCCACACTGACAAAGAAAAGGCTGTGTGCCAAAAAGATCTGGTGTACACAGGGACTATATCAAAAAGGTAACAGCTCACTGTGGGAAGGTCCACACATGAAGAATACCCTTCAGTTAAGAAATCTACAGAGGACATTCAAGTGCTGAAAGGAAAATGAACTTTTCTCACAAGGCCACTAAGAATATGGAAACTGTTCTTTGTAAATTGAAGGTATGAATAAAACAACACCTCCCCACTGGCATGCCATTTGGAGTACCACTGTAGAAAGAAACAATTTATCTTAAAGGTAATGTTGTTCCAAATCTGAGGGTTTGTTTATCTGGTGCGCAATATTCCAGTATACCCTCAGAGCAGTGGTATTTTATTGTGCAGTTACGGATGCCTGTCCCAAGATAGCACCCCAAAGCTCCAAACCAGTGGTTATTTATACAATCAACATATTCACAGTTCTATTACTTATCTGTTATTTATCATTATATGATTGGTTAACAAAACTCCACCTGAGTGCACATGGTTAACAGCTCTTTCTTTTGAGTCAGTGGTGTAATTATGGCGTATGGTCTGTGAGCTGGTGGTTGTGCGCTCTCACTCTCAGAATTACTTCTCCCCTAATTTCTTACTTCTTTGGCAATCCTCAGTGATTTTTCAAGGTTTGTTGGTCAAACTGACAATATATCAGTTACACTTCTACTTTTTGACAATCATATCTTAATTAGTACATTGTCTGGATGTATATTGACTAACACAGGTTAGGGCAATGGACATCTCTATCATCAATAGTCTTGGTTCAAATTACATGTTGCATTTGATTTTGTTGTAACAGTAACATGTCTTCAAACTTCCTAACAAGTCCATACTATGTTCTTTGTTTTACACTAGGAAACAGAACAAAAGGAAGCAAAAATTTTGCCTTTTTAATAAGCTTATATAAGTATTTAAAAAGATGTAAAAAGTTTAAATTTTACATCGAAACTGTTTAAAAATAATGACAACTATACCAAATATTTTAGACATCTGCTCAAGTACATACAAAATCAAGTGTCATTTTTGCCAAATGAAAAAAACTTCCAAGAAATAATACTTCAATTTAAGCCTTCATATTTACCCACTGCAGTGATTCCAGAATTCAAAATGATGGTATAAATCAAACCCAAATAATCCCCCAGGAAATCTCTGAAATCTTGCATTAATTTACTAAATTTAAGACTATATATATAATGTAGTGAACTGCTTACCATCTCATTTAATCCAATGAAATAAAACCATGTGTGTAAATCAAACAGAAATGGAAACAGCTGCATGCCTTGTTGAGATCATTCATGTAGTACAGGTCTTTCACAACCCGTCTTTTAAACATGAATACCATGTTCTGTGTACACATACTGTCTGAAAATGTGTGTCAGAAAGACAAGCAAGAAAATTGGACAAAATGAGGAGTCTGCAGGAAGCACTTACTTTTTCTGGAAAGTGACACCTTGCCAATGGCAGAGTCACTGGATGCTCATGCAAGAAAACTCCTTTATTTTACCATCCCTTGAAGCACACCTTTGATCTCAAGGAAACACTTTTGATTGAAACTATACTGATACAATAAAGAAATTCCAAGACTAATTCTAAAGTTCAAAGGCACTCAAACTTTGATAATTATATTACCATCATGGTTATTATAATTTACCAGTACAGAAGATACAAATGCTGTACACATGAATGGGAAAGCACAAAGGCAGTAGCAACTGCCACCAGTGATACATGAGCAAGGTAAATTTCATAATCCTTGTACTAGGAACTAGTTACATTGGGTTTTCAAAATATTAATTTAATTCAGTCATGCTCTTAAACAGTGAGTCTTAAGTCTTGCAAGTTTCATCATAACACTTACCTTTTTTCTATTTTTTCTTGTAACCAACGTATAACAGCAGCTACTATGCATAAGAAAAAAAAAACACACACACACAAAACAACAGCAACAACAACATCACCAAAAAAACACCACCCCAAAGAACTACCAGAAAAATGAATCTATAAAAATCTGATTAAGAAAACCAGCAGGCTCTTGGAAACAGAAAATTTCCCCTTCATTTTCACTCTGCTTGGCACATGTACTTGCTACTTTAAAGGCAGTAATCTTAATTACAAGAACACAACACCTTATCTTCCATGAAAATAAAACAAATTTCAAACTAATTGGTTATATGACACAAAGCCCACTGAATTAATGAGTGGAGAGAGTTTGTCTACTCATCTGGCAAATGAAGACATAGAAAGGAAGTAGTTAGTCACTTCTGCAAAGCTCCAGGAACTAGGCCATCCTTCTCACCTGGTTACATGAACTGGAGTTTAACACTGTCTAGGGCTTTTGTCCAAGAATGACAAAGAGCTGGGAAAGGAGGTGGTACCTTTCTGAAACCCAGGCAGTGATCAGAGTGTAAGACTCCCCTGTCTTCTCCATGTGGGGAGAAAAACATTTTTTAACCAAGTAACACAGAGAACCCTTGTGGAAGAATAATTTTCTTACTGGAGAAGTACCAAGTTTATGGATTTTTTTGTTTCACTAGTTTTTGAGCTAAATCTGTCTTTCCTTTCCACTCCCTGGTTCTCGCCATGTGAAATTATTTCAACAAGATCTCTGTTACATCTGTCTGGAAATTCTGAGACTTTACCTCAGGAAAAGCTATTTTTAGGATGGCTGATTGAAAAAGTTACTTAATTTCTTCCCTGTCGCTGTCCAAAATACAGAATTTAATAGTCTCAAGGAAAACGATCGAAAGATAGTAGAAGAAGATGCCTTAAGGGTGAAAAAGACTGGTGGCTGTGGTTCCAGCATTGCAGACCACAGGACAAAGCCAGTCTCCATGTGAGAACCAATTTAATAGGGTTTGCACATTTGCAAAAAGTTTGCAGGTTTATGCCTTTATAGACGAGCTTCTGCCAAAAAAACCCCAGCCTAACAACCTGTCATCCAGAATTCATGACTTTTACTGTTACAGTAAGCAATATTTTATGAATAACTTAATTATAAGTACCAGAGAAGGGGCTCTTAACTGCTGAGTTCTGAAAAAGAATTCCCAGAAAATAGTTTGTCTGCAGTAATTTCTGATCAAATCTGGGAAGGAAAACAACTTGTGAGGAACTGACCAAGCCCCCTATTCCCCCATTCCCTGTCCCTCCCCATGACACCCAGTGGGGCAGAAGGGAAGGAATCATGAATAAAGTTAAGTCCACAAAGAAGGGAGGGGTGGGGCAAGGGGTTTTAAGATCTGGTTTTATTTCTCATTATCCGACTCTGGTTTCACTGTGTGTGTATGTAATGCAGTGTAATAAATTGGATGCTTTTATTCCATGTTGAGTTTGTTTGCTAACTGCCCACTGATCTCTCCCTGTCCTTATCTCAACTCCTAAGCTTCTCAATACATATTTTCTCCCCTGTCCAGCTGAAAAGGGGAGTGATAGAGCGACTTTGGTGGGCGTCTGGCCTCCAGCCAGGGTCAAACTATCCTATTTCTCAAATACCCTAAGTTACTTAGTTTTATTTCTGCACAAGGATATACACACAGAGATACACATAGAAGTTGCTCTCCTTTAGAACTTCTTTATTGATACACAAAATCATAATTTTTTGAAAGGTCAGTGTCATTGAATTGTCATCAGAGGCTGAGAATAAATCTGATAAACTGAATATATGACTTTTTACCTTTTTTTGTGTGTGTAAAGAAACAGGGGAATATAATGCAAGCAAATAGCCTAGCAAAGCAATGTTTATTGCTTAGCATAGTTCTGGCAAAATCCATCATGGCACAAAAAGCACAACACCAACATTCCTACTTTGTGTAACAATAGCTAATGTTTCCAGGAGGAACACAGCAGAAAATAAAATCTAACCCACAAAATAGATCTGGATGTTTAAGGACAAAGGATATAGCAAGGGATCTCAAATACCTCCTTCTTAAGTAGAAGACATGCTGTTAAGTGAAGAAAGTCTGAACTGTTACTGTAAGATTCCAGCCTCTGCCTCTGAACACTGGAGTCTTGCCTGGTTACCAGCTCCAACTTGAATTTTGTCCTTTGTAGCCAGCAAGTAATATTTGATCTCATTTTCCATACTTAAAGAAGGGAAAGAAGTGTGCAGAACACTCCCTACATTACTTCAATATAGTATTTTAAATAAAAACCTTAATTATACAATGTCGTTTCTGTTAAATAATGCCTCAGTACACAGGTTCTAACTCAGGAGACAAATTCCTGATATCCTTCCCAGTGGCATAATCCATATATATAAATAATGTAACTTCATGCAAATGACCAGTCCTACTAAGAGACTATGAACTCTGAAAGTCTGTATTTAAAAAAACAAAAACAAACAAAAAAACAAACAAAAAAAAGCAGACTGACTAAAACTATGGTTTGACTTTCAGTCTCTGCCCCATGTTTGGAATAATGTAAACATGGTACTATGCTGGTATAATTTTGGCATTAATACCTTGTCTGTGAAGCAAGGGAAATGGATAGGTACCAGTTTCATTATGGTTTTTCCCCAGAAACTGAGGGTTGTTAGCTACATAACGTAGGGGGTCACGAGGAAAGCTGTGACCAGAGACTAATTAGTACCTAACTGCTGTCACAGACATGGCTTAGAAGAAACAAAGCCAGAGCATATGACCTGTTCTGCAGTAGGGTGCCAACAAAGAAGGCAATGAAGGTAATGAAGGAAGTAGTGAAACCCCACTGATTACTGAGGTATGGAATAACAGCAAATATTTCAGATAATGTTTCACTTCTATTACACCCAGTCTCATACATACCACAGATTATTAAGCAGGTGTGTGTTAAAAACACATTCACCATTTCCTGTGGATGCTCTTCGGGGAGACTTGTTGAATAAAACTCTTAACAATTAAAACAAAGCTTGATATAGGTTAAATAATCTGAATACAAAGAATGCTTTAATTACTGTTTCAGAACAAAGGAAACATGTCACCGAGTAAGTTCTCCTTCTGGCATCAAAGCTGCAGTGTAGATGCCAGGAAGAAATAGAACATACACAAAATTATCTGCGTTTTTTGGCTATCTGTGAAAACATGTATTTAATGCATTGTAACTGCATCCTTGCCTGAGAGGAGTTTTCAGGTCTGATTCACAAGAAGCTCTTCTAGGGTTAACAGCAGCTAAGCTGCCACAGGCAGATTACAGACATCATGAGAATGTTACAATCACCCTAATAAAATAGCTTGAATTCTAGGTTATTTTGGTTTTAGTTTAGAATAAAATTTTGATTTCAAAGGAGTTATAGTAGCTATGAAAATACAAAGCATGTTAAAGCCCTTCGTAATAGCTAACTAGGACGGTATGTGCCTTGATCACTATGGAAATCATTGTGGAGTCTGAATTGAAACAATGGGTACAGGTTATGGACCTTGAGTCAAAACAATAGGTACCAGAAGAAACTGTTAGTGGTTTTGGAAGATCAGCCAAAGATAAAACGAGCATGCAGAAGGATGGGGTTCAGTCAGCAGACACAGTGAGGATACCTATCGACGGCCACCAGAAGAGCCTGCTAAACATAACTATGCATGCATTAGGGACATTTGAATATGATAATGACTTCCAGGAAATAACATAAATATGCTAATCAATACCCTCCCCTCTTTGTATTTAAAATAATCAGCAAAGCTAACCAATGATTTTTATAGAATAAGAATATAAAGTGAAGTAACTGAAAACCAGTCATTGCAAAGGTCAAACTAAGATGCAAGAATTCTATGCAATTTTTAAAAAGTACTTTGCTCAAAAACTGTATCAATATGTGAAAAAATCTTTGGAGAAGCTATACCCTGTTTTTCCCAGTGCTGGAATAAAAGAAATGCCTGATTACCTGCTTTGTGTAGTAGATGAGTACTTGCAACTGCTAACAAGAACAGGGACTTCATTTCTTGAAATGAGTCAGGAGTTCATCATAAGATATACCCAAAAAGCTGTCTTTGCTCTAACGATATATCACATTAGAAATGTCTTTTTTTTAGGACTAAAATCTCAACATCTGGCTTGAATATTGCCCTACTCCTGCTATACAAGTCTCATGGGCTAAATATATACATCATAATTGAGAGAATCGAAGTGTACTTCTAATGAACAAGGATATCAAGGAACTTAGAAGTTGCTCACTTACATTAATCACTGCATTTAATAATATATAAAGTTCTAAAAAGTATCAAGCTGAAAGAGTCCTGCCAAAATAGAGAGATATAATTCAAAGAATAACAACGTGAATGAAAGCCTTCAAATGAAAAGTCTTGCAGCTGACAACACAAATCCAAGATAAGTGGATACAAAGCATACATTTCTGCACAATCAGATATGCTACATATTTAATTAGCAGTTACAGCTGATTTTGCTTCAGCTTTGAAATGATGAATCACAGAATCACAAGGTTGGAAAAAACCTTTAAGGTCATCAAGTCCAACCGTTCCTGTCCTAAGCTAAACCATATCCCTAAGTACCTCATCTACCCTTTTTTTAAACACATCTGGGGAAGATGACTCAACCACCTCCCTGGGCAGCCTGTTCCAGGCCCCAAATGACTCTTTCAATCAAACATTGTTTTCTAATATCTGCTCTGACCCTGCCCTGGCACAGCTTAGTGCCATTTCCCCTTGTCCTATCTCCTGTCACCTGCCTGAAGAGACCATCACCCACCTCTCTGCACCCTCCCTTCAGGTAGGTGGAGGTGGGGAGAAGGTCTCCCCTCAGCCTCCTCTTCTCCAGGCTAAACAGCCCCAGCTCCCTCAGCCGTTCCTCACAGGATTTGCCCTCCAGCCCCTTCCCCAGCCTGGTTGCCCTTCTCTGGACTTACTCGAGGACCTCAATGTCCTTCTTATGGTGAGGAGCCCAGAACTGGACACAGCACTCGAGGTGTGGCCTCACCAATGCCAAGTACAGGGGCACAATTACTTCCCTGGACCTACTGGCCACTGTTTTTGATACAAGCAAGGATGCCATTGGCCTTCCTGGCCACCTGGGCACACTGCTGGCTCATATTCAGCCTGCAGTCAGCCAACACCCCCAGGTCCTTCTCTGCCTGACAGCTCTCCAGCCAGTCTCCCCCAAGCCTGTAGCACTGCATGGGGTTGTTATGTCCCATGTGCAGCCCTCTACACTTGGCCTTGTTAAACTTCATCTCATTGGTCTCAGCCCAGTCTGTTCAGATCCCTCTGAAGAGCCTCCCTACCCTCAGTTTCTAACCCAGCTGAGGCAGCCAGTTTCTCAATCAGAATGCTGTGAGAAACCATGCCCTGCAAAGGCTTTACTGAAGTCCAGAAAGACCACATCCACAGCCTTCCCCTCGTCCATTAAGTGGGTCACCTTGTCATAGAACTTAAGCTTGAATTCTAATATAAACTGTATTGCCAGAATTTTCAAAATCATAACTACTTACTATTTGATAACCCACATAACACAAAAAGATGGTAAACATAAGCCAGTTATGCAAAGAAGATTGCAAATAATAGACACTTATTCACTTCCTAAGTGTTGTGAAACGACTGTATTATTGCCTAGAAGTCTAGAATAGCAAGAAGTTACTAACAAAATTAATCATGTTGGGTATGTGTCGCTGTTAAGTTCACTGTGCCTGTGCTCTGAGCTAGTAGGATACAAGTAAGCTCTGGTGCACAAATTATATATCCACATCAGCAGGGCATCATGTCTGACCTGATGGTAGTGCCAGACATTGTTAAATGACCTGTATGAACATCAACAAAGTTGCCTTTAATTGTTAATGATGTCTGCCTATTTGTATTTCCAAGTACTTAGAGTCCATTATCAGAAAAAAGAAAGTAATGTTGCATTATTATGATTATTATGATCAGTCTGTGTCATCTAATGCCCTTACATCCCTCAGCACTACTACTCAATAAGGAAATAAAAACAAAGGTAAAATTTTAGAGCCAGTGATCAAGCAGTAGGCATTTCCAACAGCAGATGAATTTTTTGCTTATAGCAATGAATGGAAAAGGATGCTTCATCCTTTGGGCTTATTTCCACACAAGTGGAGAGGAGAAAGAAGTCAAATAATAGGTTCTAGAGCTGATAAGCTTGATATCCTTTTCTAAGAGTGGTGGCTCTGTGGTCTCAGTTATCTCCTTTCCACTTTTTCCAACATGAGCACACCCAAAGGAAGGCTCTTGTGAAGAGAACAACAAAGCATCCTTCCCTCTCTTTCTAATTACAGTTCTCCTTCCTATATACTGATGCCTCCTTAAAGGCCTGTAAATCTCTTGGATCCTATCCAGCCTCTCCTTGATGTTTGTCTCCTTGGCAAGAAAAATCTCACTACCTCATGCCTATGGTTACATTCTTATCCTGTCCCCCACACAAAATGAAAAATTTTACTAGGATGTGCTGCCCATTTCATGCTTAGCCCTGCTCCTCACAGATCACCATAAATCACAGAGTAGATGAAATGCCTTGAATTTAATTCTCCCAAGGAAAGCATTGCTGATTAAAAATTTCCCTTTCCGTAATTTCTGGTGGTAAAGATAGTCACTGGTTGGAATTAAGTTTTAGAGTTTTTCTTTCTTTCAAAGGTATGGTAAATTCACTCAAGGGGGCAAAGTTTTCATCAAACCCACAAAAACTCAGCAAGTTTCTAGTTCAGTACTTTAAAGTACCCAGAATTGCTGTTCTTAATTATATCAATGTATATACTAAGTAAACATGGTCTATATTTATTAAATTATGCATATTAAACTTGGTATATTTGATTCTACATCTAAAAGAGAAGGACCTATCCTATGTACTTTACTTGCCCTGGCTCTTCCACACAAACTGCACTTTGCAGTAATTTCTTACATCCGTTACCAAACCCGCCACATCTGCTTTTCTCACTGTGGTCAGTAGGCTGAAAATACTTACCTGCACTAGAATATTTTGGACATTTTTGAAAAAGAAAACAAAATTCTAACAACTCAGTTGCAGTTATAAGCTGCTCACAGATGCACTCTTTATCAATAGTTCTAAATTTTGAAAGCAGGATAAACACTGACCGTACCACACAAGTCAGACAGAAAAAACCACCATCCAATATAAAATATGAGCAACAGAGTAGAAACAAATAATGCTCTGAGGAAGATACAAAAAGTATGGTACAATGATACTATGTCTGTTCAAAACAGACCCTGCAACTAATCTGAACCTTTTCTTTCTTAACTAAAGCACTCTAATGCTTTCATTAACCACTTTTTAAGAATGTTCTCTGACAACATCACTTACCATCACATTTTTGAGTTGCCTCATTCTGTTTGTGACCAGCAGGACACTTGCACTCGTACGAACCTACTGTATTAATGCAGTTTCCTCCTTGGCAGACTCCAGGGATAGCCTGGCATTCATCAACATCTAAAAAGACAAAAAGGTATTACTTGACATAAGATACAAAATTTCATCCTGGCTTTTGGTGATAGACAGTCTAAAATTATTCTTTAAAATAACCATGCAGTAAACCCCAAAACACATTTCTTCACTTCAACACCAGTGTAAGGCAGTAATAGCAGACTCAGACAGTTGTGTGTCTTGCATTCAATTCCACACAAGCTCTAAATGTGTTACATGTATTGAGTTACAACTGGCATAGCTTTAAATATTTAAGAACTGTACCTATGTCAAGTCTGTACAGCTTACTGTTGTTATCCTATCCCCTCAGATCTTCCACATAAATGGTCTTTCCACAAAACTCAAAATCTTATTTTGAAAGGATCTATTTCTGTACATATGGACAACCTGACTGTCCGCTTTAACTAGATATGATAAATCTTGCAAGATAATTCTTTCTGGACAGAAGTCAAACTACTCAAGTCAACAGAAAGTGTTACCCAGCCAGAGTAAATTGTATGAAAAATGATCTGCATAATTTTATTTAGTGAAGCAATAAGTAGGAATACAATTTCATAGATTTCTTTAGGCTGTTGCTTTACCCAACACCCCAAAATCCCCAAATAAACAAACAAACAAAATCACTCCTTTCTCCACTATGATTAAAATAGACATTTAAGATTACTGTATTTTTGAAGCATTTAGTAAAAATCATTTTCATCACTTTTTTACCAGATTTTTCATTAGGGCTATATAAACAAACAATTTTAACCATTACCTTATTTTTCCATTTTCAGTCATTTTTCCTTTTAGCTTGTATGCATTATTAAACTAAGCAGCTGGTAAATTTTATACAAGATGCAGAAGAAAACTTCCCTTTCCTTTTTACATTCTTTCTTCACATTTCTTTCTCTCTACCTTTTCCCTTTCACAAACAGCTCCTTGCCACTAAGAATGTAGTTAGCAGTAAGAAACACATGGAGTAGAACCAACATATTAACAGTAGCATACAGCATTCGTTTTCAGGAGGATGTTCATTATCTCAAAGCCCTTACAAGACATTGGAATTCTTCCTGGGTTTGTGGATTATAATACTTCCTCAGTTTTTGTTACTCCTGGTGTTTGTGCTATAAATAAAGCATATAATACATGCCTTGCCCATTCACCCACGTTTTGGGTGTAAGGTATAATTGCTTATGATCAAGGAAGAAGGCTGGGTTTTTTTTTTAAACCACTGGTCTTGGTTTTCAGTGCATTTGCTGGAGGAGTTTGCCTTTAGTTCCTGAATCTGCTGATTTAGTCAGCACAGTACTATGTCCAAATGCAACAGTTAAGATTGTAAATGCACTGGAGACTTTATAAGAGACAAAAAATTTCCGCAAGCATTTTTCTTCTAAATAACCAGTGCTAATCTAGTTTACCTGGAAAGCAAATTTTTCCTCTCTGAAGTATTTTAAGGAATTTGGGTATAATTTAGCAGCATCTAGACAGAAGATGGGTTCCATCCTTTATTTAAACCCAGACAACCCACAGCTCCCTTTTAAGTAAATCTAATATGGTCTTTGTATTTTGACCCTTGGACCTCAAAATGCATTCATCACACACAGCATGACTGTGTCTTGTGTAATTTATTAATGTTTATTTAAATTAAGCCAAATATGTATTTTTCATTGTTTTTTATGTTGAAGGTGTCAAGTAAATATATTAAGTATATATATATAAATACATAATAGTAAATTAATGGTAGTAGCAGTAGAAAATTAATTCTTTTCAGAAATAGAAAATGTATCACTGAAGCCCTGAAGTGAACAAAATTTGAAGATTGATGGATTCTATTCATATTTTTTCACTTCTAATCCTATGGTTTTAAAAGAACATACACATTAGGCTCTGCTGAAATCTCAAAAGCCAGTCTCAATTATACAATACAGTGCAGTGTTTGTCCACTGAAAAAAACCCACTATTTTTCTCTCCTTAGCACAAAAAAATTAACTGCCTGAAGGGAAAGGGTGTATCTGAGAAATGGACTGTTGAGGAATGCTGGAAGGAACTGAGAAAACATCCAGCATGGGATATGTGCCATTACGCTATTCCTAGGACTGTGTAGCAATGGCAATAAAGTACTTTCAAGTGGAACATTTAAGTTCCTCTTGCCAGAACTCTTAGGAAGAGGGATGTCTGAACAGCTACAATTCCTGTTTAAGAAACCATTGGGGGAAAAACCAAACAAACAATATCCCACAAGCCCAAACCACATGAATTTTGACTGTCTTTTCTCATTTTTAAAAATCTGTTCATGGTAATAATGAAATGACAACATTACTATAATGTTCCAGGCTATGTACTGATAAAAGTGTTCACTTCAAAACTGTCAAGGATTCAAACTATGGACTGAGTTTCATCTAATCAATATGTGACAAAGATTCAGTTTTACTGAACACCAAGGGGTTTGGTGTTCCTTAAATGTAAGTAATTGCAAATCTGATGTTATCAGCAGAAAGAAAAGCAATGAAAAGCATTGGCCAGATCCCTGTATTTGTTTCTAAAACTTTAAAATAAAAAATTTAAAGATAGTTTCATCAAACCTTTCTATTTCATGAAATGAAGCCTACTCAGATAGGAATTACCACCCTTGGAGAACAGCCACTTCCTGAATTGTCAATACTCCTCTCAGGTTAAAATTTCTGTAGCACTCTCCATCCCCCTCGAGCTCCATCTTGACTCCTTATTTTCTTCTTCACAGTTTACTTCTGAGCAGTCATACTCAGTCAGCTGCTCAGTGCAGCTTCTGTCTATGCACAACTCACCGAACTGCCTTTACTTACTTCATTTGTATTGAAGTCTACACGCACCTCCCTCTGCCAGGATGAGTTTGGCATAGAAACTTAAAGAGTTGATTATATTTCCTCTCAACACTGCAGGGTAGTAGCTAGTAGCTCAGTACCAGTATGTCTGTTCAGCATTCCCCTTTTTCTTCCTCCCACAGTCCATACTTCCAGTGATTGCTTGAGGGATATTTGACCCCTTGTAAACAACACTGCTGCACCTTTTCTAAGATTTTCAAGTCTTGCTGGAGCAAAATCTTGCAGCTTCTTTCTACAGGCTATGTACCCTCATACAGAGTTTGGGAAGATAAACAGTGGCGATACAGTGTCAAGTGCTACATCTGTTCCTTCCTCCAGTAGAGTGGTCTGGTAATTCAAGACAGACTAGACAGCACAGTATCAACTTGAAAACACATGAGAACTTATGTCAGGAAGAATTAGAGCTAAAAAGTGACTGTCTTGGCTCTTGGAAGTAAAGGCAATAATTTTACAGAACACAGAAGTTCTACTTCTCTCCTTTTCCATACAGAAAATGTAACTTTTCTTCATCTCTTTGTGCCTTACCATCATCTTTCAACATTACATGCTAACTCCTGGTGACATAAATACCATCAGATCTTCCTATATAGTACTAATATGCCAAAAATACAGCAAAAAACTACGGCTGTTTAAATTTCCTTTGTTCATCAGTCACACAAAGTAAACTACCATAGCATTTCTATGCTTCTCTGTGGAATTCAGCAATAATGTTAACTGCACAAATTAAAAATATTTACCACACAAAGTAAACTGTTCAGAAACAGGAAACACGGTATTGTGGTCATGGATGCTAGGGAGCTCTACTGATCTCTCACATAATACAAATGAAACCTCAGAAGCTACCCCAGGGTCAGTTTGGCAGAGAAGTTTCAAGAGTTCATTATATCAGGCCAACATCTTTGTCACAGAAAAGAAGTCTGACTTGGAGATTGTAACCAACATGAATGATTTCAGTATGTTGTTTCTGCTTTTGACATTGTTATGAAAAGAATGTCTAAAAAAACCTAATCACTTTAAGATGAACAGCAGAACACCAACTGTTATACACAGAAAGAGGCCTATTTCTGATATGTAAGTGCAATTAAATATTTCTCCGTAGTACAATTTGGATGCTTTAAGCAGCACACACATAGAGAAACAAGAAAATAAATACCTGATATTAAGAAAAATGAAGGAATTTATTGCTGCTTAAAAGTAATCTATGTATTTTAAATAAAAGAGATGCCTTTGCTAAGATAATGCCGTGAGGAGTTCCATCAAAGTGAATTTGAGCTAATAGCTTCAGTTGTAGTCTCAGGTCAACCATACATGCATGGAGTACTACATCCAGCTCTGGGGTCCCCAGTACAATGATGTTGAGGTACTGGAGAGAATCCAGAGGAGGGACACAAAGATCATCAGAGGGCTGGAGCACCTCTCCTACGAAGACAGGCTGAGAGAGCTGGGCTTGTTCACTGTGCAGAAGAGAAGGCTAAAGGGACAGCTTATTATGAATCTGCGATCAAGTGGACCAAACGAGTTTGTGAGATTGGAGGTGATTAAATAGGTTTCAATCAACAGGAATCTCAGGAAGGAGACTTCCAGCATCTGTCTGCAAGGGGACAACCTGCCCTACCATGGTCATCTCCACAGGCTGCAGGAGAATCTCTCTCTCTGGCACCTGGAGCGCCTACTCCCCTCTTCTTCACCAACTCTGGTGTCAGCAAAGTTACTTCTTACATCTTACATCTCTGGTGACAAAAAGCAGCCACTTGCGGGTCTTTACCCTCTTAAACATGTTATCACATATCACTATTCCTGATGAGCTTAGCCTTGGTCAGGGGCGGGTCAGTCCTTGAGCCTGGCTTGTATTTTACTATGTCATACCTTTCTTCACCAGAACCTTGCGACACAAAACCACACCGCCACTCTATAAATACAGCACCGCTCACACAAAGGTTGGGACTCAGCCTTAAATCAAACTTCATTAGTACCACAAGTGCCTGGAAAGAATGCAGACTGCCTGCCTGAAAACACATTTTATAAAGACAGAGAGGATCTAGATACCCCGCTGGCAGAAAATGGCTCCCATAGCCTGTCTGGTGTCCCACATATGGCAGCTTAAACTTTTTGAGTGGGACACCAAGGTGGGTTCACTTGATATTACCGGACCGGATCCTACTAGATTCCCTGTAAGACGTTTTGACACTGGAGCCTGAATTTCTTGTTTTCCCTCTGCTTTAATGACAAACATGGCTATGTTTCCCCATGTGTATATTGACCGCTTGGGTGGTGTTGCACCTTCCTGTTGAAGAGATATTGCTGCATTAAAGTTGCTTTTGATCCTGGCCTAAAATAAACACTACAGCTCCACAAGCCTGACTGGGGGAAGCTGCCTGTGGACAACTCTGGCAAAAATATGTTTCCACTGGTGCACATCACATCAACTAACTGGCAAGACTTTTCCACCTGGATTGCTCTTGCCAAACCTGTTGACTCCCCAAGAAATGCCTCAACAACCCCACCAAGGAGCTTAAACAAGGCTTCACTTTAAGCATGCATAATAACATCTGTGGCATTCAGGACCTTGGACTTTCCCCAGCAAGACCATTTTCTTTTCTGTTCTGCAGGAATGTCGTGGATCAGTTTGTGTGTCTGAACAGCATAATTTGGTTCACTTGTGTGGTATATGGTCCTTGTATTCAACTGAGGCCCTGTTGCCAGCACATCAGGAATAGTGGATGGTGTTAACTGACTTACTGGAGGGAGTGGAGAGTTTTGCCCCTTGTGACTGGATCAGTATGGATTCATGTAGGTTTTTTTAAATTTTGATGTAGCTGTTTGGTGTGCAGCACTATAACTCTTAGACAGAGGTAGCAAATGATGCTACCCCAGTGGGGTACAAGACCAGGCTGTTGTATAGGGCTTGGTGCAGGGCTGCTACTGGTAGCATGTATTCAACCAGTTGCATTTTGCACAGCATAGCAGGCACCTGAACCATGTCAATATGAAGTGGCTTGGCCTCTTTCCTGATCGCCAGTAGCACAGCCCCACAGACACATGCTTCAACTCACAGGGGCTTAAAAGTAATGTGGTTTTGCAAATGGTAATGGATGGTGCACAAGGGGTGGGCATTAATGATGGTCCATTTTTTGCCTGTATTGCCATTCCAACATCAACTGAGATCTTGCCTTTACATCTTTATAGCTCAGGTGCTGACATATCAGAAATAATAGCAAACATTTCCAAATCAGCAGTTCCCTTCAAATACCACTGAAAGTGTCCAGGTGTCTTGTATACCTCTAGCTTCAGGTCCTGTGTGCTTGAGCCTGAATGACAGTGAAAGCTGCCTGGAAAGGTTAGGTGGCTGGACCACCAACATCACCACCCACATGTGGGACTGGGATTGGACTACCCCAAACAGTGGATTTAATTGAACTCACTTTAACGCATTAAAGTCCAAGACCTCTGTTTCTTATAAATGCCCCCAGGCAAAACACACAACAGTACTCTGTGTGACAATGATGGAATATAGAATATATATCAAGCTTTATTCATGTGGGAAAAGAATGCTACCGTGGTACCAAGTATGGTACGGTTGTGTAGTGATGAATATTTCTATCCCAACTTGGTGGTAAAATTAATCCCGGGAAAATGCCTATCAGCCAGCCTACTACACCCTAGGTACCATTCTCTGCTGCCCTAGGAAATGGAAACCCCAAATCCTGTACACCTTAACACTTGAGAAGAAATGAGTGTGGGTCAACAGCTGAAATCTATGATGGCATGGATGGCTGACTAGGTTATTCCAGATAGCAACACTAAAACTCACGTTATCATCAAAGGTACCCCCATCCAACTGGGATGTCTGGCCAACAGTGCCAGAACATCCTTCACATTGGTTAACATACAGTAGGAATCCACTGGTAAGATAATACTACAAAACAGACTGGTGCTAGATGCCCTCTTGCTCAAACAAAGTAGAGTGTGTGCACCCATCAATGCAACAACAGACTGTTACACTTTGGACTCTGAACAGCATCAGGTCTGACCACAGCATCTGCTTGGTTTCCATCATTTCTTGGAAAGGTTTTGAGACAGCATAGCTTGCAAGCTGACCGTGTGTGCCAGCCTGCAATAGAAAAGTAGTACATTCTCATTTGGGGGTTGCTGTATCCCCTGTTATTGCATTCTTTGTGCAGTTCTAAACTTTGGCCAAGCAGCTACAGGAGAATAGATACCTATCTCAATAGCTGGACTGTTGTCACAATAGAAAGGAGGAGTAGAGAATATCTCAATATGATGAAAAGAGATATTGAATAAGGCAAGAAGACTTTCTCCCATTTCTGAAAAAATTTATGAATCTAACCACAGAAAACTAGAGTCCTTTCTCACTCATGCACTTTTCTAGCCCTCTACAAAGAATCAAAACAGAGCAACCAGAAGGTTCACTATGTGTTTTATCTAAATGATGAGATTAAAAAAAATTTAAAAATTCTGTGTAACTCTCAATCATTTCATAAAGAAAACAACTCAGCAGCAAGAAATCCTGAAGTTTTCAGTAGTACTAATTAAGTATATAAAGGCTACAGTAACATAAGCCAGCTAATTGGTGCTCTACTGCAGCATGTGACAGCTGTGCTCAACAGACATTCTGACCTTTTCATGCTCTATATTTATTGTTACTTGATTGGTATTAATTTTTTTTCCAGGCACTAGAGTTTTGTTTGGTATGCCCACTAGCTAAAATCTGAAAGCAGCAAAGCACATCTGAATTTGTCAAAAGTACAACACAGAGCACACAGAAAGAAAACAGTGATTTTGGGTTTAAGTGGACAAGGTTTTCAAGATGCATATCAGCAACACAGCAGTCATGCAGAATTTAAACCAGAAGGCTTACCCTGACATGCTCCGCTGCGAATATTTGGGATGAAACCACGACGACATGGCTGAGGCTGTGCAGGGCACATTTCGCAGGGGTGACCCCATGCACGCCCAATGGTCGCACAACAGAGGGTTTTTGTGCAAACAATTCCAGTTAGCTGGCCCTGACACATCTGGTTGTTAACTTGTGTGAAACATGGGCCTGTTCTGTAATCTGGAAAAAAAAGGAAAGATCACTGTATTATACAAGACAATGTACTAGTAACTATAGATTCAAACAATTTTTAATCAAGTAGATACCTAAATTAAAAAAAATTACAAAAGGACCTGGAAATTTAAGTTATGTTTCTTCTTACAGAAGTAGCATAACACCTTCCATGTAAGGTAATAACTTTTACAAGGTTATCTTATCTTTCAATTTATTTCTTTCTGATAAATGCAAGCAATGAAAGGGAGCTGGACCCAAAACTTACCTGTGCATTGAGAATATATTCAGTAAAATCCATAAGTGAAAGTGTTTTACAAACAAACAAGCAAACAAACAAAAGAGCAGATCAGATGAAGCAAATAAGGACTGGAAACTGGTGTAGTTGTTCCTAAGTCACTTGTTGGCAGTTTGAGGGAACCACAGACTATAGCAGTCCCACATTTGTTCACTCCACATTGATCATGCCAGTGACCATCACAGAATCAACACTCCTCCAGGAATGCTTAGTGTAAATAGGGCTACCTACAGAGGACCAATTGGTAAACCATCATTTATTTTCAGAGGAATAACATGAGATAAAACAACCTTTTCAAGCTATACTCAGTACACTGAGTGCACACAACTCTATGAAAATGTACTAGTCCTGTAAACCTATTCCTCTAAACTGTAAACTCATTAAGGTTCAACCTGTAAAAAGAGAAAGATTTTTTTGATCTTACAAGGCAACAAAACTGGGAACAATTAAGTGAAATTGTCTAGGAACAAATGAGAAACAGGTAGTTGCTCTAGGCCAGATTTCATATCCTTATGGAAACTCAAGAAAGGGGAAAAACAGCAGAAAATGCAAAAGTTTCCACTCAGATTGAGTCATGTAAAAGAACACCTAACAGTGACGTTATGACTACTCTTTTTTTCCCTACTTAAAATCACTTTCATTAGTGTGCAATTGGTCTCACAGCCAAGCTACAACTGTGACAATGAATGCCTTCTAGAATCTGATACTTTCACCCTGAAGAATAGGAGCTTTGACATGTTTGAGAGGGAGAAAATGGGTCCTCTCAGACCTCATTAAGTTGTCTTTGCACTAAGACTCAAGGCTCTTAAACTAAAAACTAGCTCAACAGAAATTAGTGTTCTGCTCCCAATCTTTGGTAAGGTTCATTCAAGTATCAGCCTGGGAATGACTTCTGCACACAGGTATTGTTAACAATTGTTATTGTTGCACACATTGACAGTTAATTTCACTTAAATTAAATTTTACAGTTACTTTAAAGTGAATTATTGTTAAATAAAGTGAAGCAAGCAAAGAGATATCCACAACAAAAACTCTTTAACAATAAAAAGATCTTAAATACTCTGTGAGGGCTTAGTTTTAACCCTTCTTGATTTTCATTAGAAAATAATTTTCAGTTATACCTTTGAGCCTCCCCTGTGTCTGTCAAACCACAAAGATTCTACTTCTAGTAAAATAGGTAGTTTATAGAAAGGTCTGTGATCTTTCATTCAATTTACAGGAACACAAGAAGCTTTACAATCATCTCTGTTTAACTGTATGCAAGGCTCTTGCCAAATCAGAGAGACCTGAATATTTAACTTAAATACAGATCCTGATGACTGATAGCAGTGACCTCATAGAGTTATATAGTCTTACATGACACAACAGATATTTGAAACACAAACTCCAACCATCAAAGACTTAAATTCCACTAACTCAATGTAATCTTGCCTGAACTTTAGTTAAGGGGCAACGGTAAGGACATGACTGCATCACAGATTATTTATTTCATATTTTAAGTTTATTCAGGTGTCAGAAAGTTCGCAGGGAATATGTGATAGACCGCATTTAATCTGCAAATCATCAATAATGGTCAGCCAGCTATCAGAAGAAAAACAGAACTCAGAATTTAAGAACTGTAAGGAATTAATTCAATCCTGACTCTGCTGAAACGAAATGGGAATTTGGCTATTGAAATCTGTGAAAACATGATTTAATTCTTGGAAAACAGTATTACACTCTTTCTCAAACAGCTGTATTGTAATTCATTGCCTATTATTATCTGTAAAAAGGCATTCTCTATGTAAGACAGCAAAAGTAATCAGATTGATATGCATGGATAAAGCTTTTACTAATTCTAAATAAGCAGACTCACATTCTGATGTAAACTAAGTTATATAAACCACTAATATGACAATAATACAAATGATTTTGAAAAGAGCCCATTCATCTCATTTCCTCATTAATGACTGAAGTACAAATAATAAGCAGATTCTGGGAATGTCTGTGGTCTACTATATGTTTTTGGAGCTGACTGACTGACTATAACCTGTACACTGCAGAATTTTTGCCCAAGTGCTGATCGCAGTCAGATGAATAAAGATTGAATCTTTTTTTGAAATTTAATATTGATTTTTGACTGCTCATGAATGAGGTTCTCAACAACTTGAAGGTGAACAAGACCAAAGGACGTGAAATGATGACTTATGAGCCACAAGCAACGCTGAGAGTTCCATTATAAAATGTAATCACTATCACGAGAAAGTAAGATCTCCAGCAGTGCAAGGAAACATGATCTTCTGGATGCTCTGTTTTGATTCTTTATACAGATTTGTACGGGAATACCAAATCCTGTCCTACTACGGTTGTATTCTGCATCAGCCCAGGTAGGTATGGATATATTCCTGGAGGGCTACTCAACGTGCAAATCCTCTGCAGAACTTTAGTATGATAGCCAATCAGGCATTTGGTACTTCATGCACTCAAATGGAGTCCAATTCTTCATGGGGCAGTGCCTACTATAATGAAATAAAAAAATGATTATGCATCTCTAAAATTTCCAGAGCTTGCATGCACCAGGACTGATAATCTTGACATCCCAGCTAACTTTGAAATTCCCATTCAGAAAGTAGCTCTGCTGGAGAGTACTGTATTTTTGAAGCATATGTTTTCTGAGGTACCCAATTTTATAGGAAAACTCTTTGGATAACCTGAAGCAATTACAGTAGGAAATCATGTATTTCTGTATTTAATGGTCAATGATCTGTAAAAATATTCTGGCCAGTGATCTTCTATGTTAAAAAGTTATGAATTCAAATGGACAAGATTAAACTTGGAACTTAAACTTGAGCTGTGAATTGCATTTGATATGTTACCTTCCCATAAGACATAAGCTGATTATGTACATACTCTGTCAGCTTTAATAATGAAATGTTTAGATTGGAAGGTGTGATGAAACAAAGATTAGAGAACACTATCAGACTACAGAGTGTTTGTGCATGAGAATATGAATGAGTTAAAGAAGTAGTAATATCAATACACCTATTGCTTAATATCCCTGACTAGCTATGAAACTCATGTTCTGGAAACATATATATATGTGTGTACACATGCCGTAATAAACAGAAAATACATAAATAATAATGTTCAGGTCCTTTAAACAAACAACTTTGATCAGTCTACAAGTCTACAAGAGGACACCTAAAAATCAAACTACTGCAACTAAAAAGTAGAAGAACAAACAAAGGTACTATTAAACATCCACATAAATTTACAAATAAAATTAAATTCAGGATAAAATCCTGAGATCCTGAATGATACTTCAGAATAGTGACATATCAGCAACAGATCTGAACTCCTAACAGAACATGTGGCTTACACAACCTTGGGTGGAAACCAAGCAGCAGACCATTTCCAGATAGGAAGTAACCTGCCATCTGCTCCCATCAAGAGTTGTTCTTTGCACAGCTATGGCAACTGCATTTCAAATGGGATGCTGGGAAACTGGAAAAATTATGGAGAGAGTCGGAAGAATAAGTTAAGATTTCAGAAAAATGCTTTATACTAACAGTAATATTTTAAAATACTATTGTAACTAAAATATATTATAGACAAAAAAGATATCAATTTTTGAAATCTTTATCCATTCAGTTTATCAAAAATCAAGTTCAAAGGTAAAGAGCCTGAGTAGTGGCTGGCTTTCTACCCTAAGACAAAACCATAGGATTTTCCGTATGAAGTGAAGGCAATACTCAGGCTAGTAATAAAGTACAGATGTTTCCATAAAGGTCTCCAGTCACAGAGCGTATTTTTACTTAAGGGAAGAAAACATACTAAAACTAGATGCCATTCTGAAGGTACTTTGTACATTCAGAAATTACCATATGAGATTCTATTGTCTGGTTTATACAGTCAGTCAGACTATCAGATAGATAAAGCCTCGTCAAAAGCAAATATGAAGTTTTATCTGCTGTAGACCCCCAAAAGAGAAATTGTACCAGCACAACACAGAAGCTACACAAAAAAGAAACTTCAAGTGCTTGTAGTGGTAACTGTCTTTCAAGGGGCACCCACCCATCTGCCAACCTGACAGAGAGTCACAAGAGGTATGCTGCCTCCCAGAAGCCAAGATCCAATATGTCACTGAGAGGGTGCCACAAATGGTCAAGCCCTCAGACCCATTATTCGTCTTTCATGTAGGCACGAATGACACTGCAAACTGTAACCTGGGCAGAATCAAGAAAGACTATACAGCCCTATGAAGGCAAGTTAAAAACCACTGGTACCCAAGTTATCTTTTCCTCTATTCTACCAGTTGGAGGAAAGGAGATGGCCAGAAGCATAAACATAATATATATATCAACTCCTGGTTGCGTGGCTGGTGCTATTGCAAGGGTTTTGGCTTTTACGAAAATGGGAAATTCTTTGATTGTAACTTGTTACAGAGGGATAGGATACACCTCACTAGAAAAGGTAAGAGCATTTTTGGCAACAAGATGGACAATTTGGTAAAGCAGGCTTTAACCTAAAGGACTTGGGGGATGGGGCATGAAGTAATGAAGCCCAGGCCATTGCATATAGCTGTGGGTTGAGCCAGGCTAACCAAAACCATGACAAATGTCCTATAGGTGCCTCTCAGGAGTAGGAACTGCCTCAAGGCTGGGTGTAGCTGTGGTGTACCCTTCTCAGTCTCTCAAGGGAAATAGCTACGCTCAGTTCACTGAAATGCCCATATACTGACACATACAGCATGGTGAATAAACATGATAAATTGTGTGTGGTCACAGGACCATGATCTCACTGCAATTACAGAGACATGATGGGACCACTGACATGACTGAAATGCCATCATGGATGGCAGTAACGTCTTAGGAAAGACAGGCCTGCTAGGTGGGGTGGTGGAGTTGCTCTTTATGTAAGGGAACAGATGGAATGTATCGAGCTCTGCCTAGGGCCAGATGATGGAAATGTTGAGAGGGTATGGGTAAGTATTAAGGGACAGACTAATACAGGTGACACTGCTGTGAGTGTTTATTACAGGCCACTTGATCAGGAAGAGGAAGTTGATGAGGCCTTCTACAGACAGTTGGAAGTAGCCTCACAGTCACAGGCCGTTTATCATGTGGGACTTCAACCACCTTGATACCTGCTGGAAAAGCAACACGGCCAAGCATGCGCAGTCCAGAAGGCTCCTGCAGAGTATCATAGATATGATGATCATACGCATGATAACTTTTTGACGCAGGTGGTAGAAAAACCCATGAGGAGAGGGGTGCTGCTGGACCTTTTCCTAACAAAGGACTGGTTGAAGATCTGAAGACTGGAAGCAATCTTGGCTGCAGTGACCATGAGATGGCAGAGTTCAAGATCCTATGTGGAAGGAGTAGGGCAGTAAGTAGAACTACAACCCTGGACTTCAGGAAGGCTAACTTCAGCTTTTTCCAAGACACGCTTGGGAGAATCCCACAAATCAAGGGTCTAGAAGGCAAGGGAACCCAAGAAAGCTGATCATTATTCAAACAGCCCACCTGGAATTAAAACTGGCAGTGAATGTCAGGGACAAGAAGAAAGGTTTCTTCAAGTACATCAGCAGTCTTGAAGACTAGGGAAAATGTGGGCCCACTGTTGAATGAGATGGCTGTGTTGGTGATGGAGAATACAAAGAATGCTTTTTTAATTCAGTCTTTACTGCTAAGGCTGTCCCTCAGGAAATCTAGACCCTGAAGGCAGGAGAAAAAGCCTTGTGGAAGGAACACTTTCCCCTGTTTGAGGAGGATCAGGTTAGAGACTATCTAGAGAAACTTGAGAGCCACAAATCTACGGGCCCTGATGGGATGGGTCAGGGATCTGGCAGATGTTATTGCTAGGCCAATCTCAATCATCTTTGAAAGGTCATGGAAAACAGGAGAGGTGCCTGAGGACTGGGCGAAGGCCACTGTCACTCTAATATTCAAAAAGGTCAAGAAGCAGGACCCAGGGAACTACAGGCTAGTCAGCCTCACCTCCATCCCAGGAAAGGTAATGGAACAGCCGATTCAGGGGGTTATCAATAAACACCTAGAAGAAAAGGTTATCGGGAGTGGTCAACATGGATTCACCAAAAGAAAATCATGCCTGACCAATCTATTAGCATTCTATAATGGCATGACCAGCTGGGTAGGTGAAGGGAGAGCAATGGATGTTGTCTACCTTGACTTCAGCAAGGCTTTTGATTCTGTCTCTCATAACACCCTCGTCAGTAATCTTAGGAAGCGTGGGTTGGATGAGTGGACAGTGAGGTGGACACAGAATTGGCTGAATGGCACAGCCCCGGGGGCTGTGATAAATGGTACAGCTAGAGGCCTGTATCCAGTGGTGTGCCACAGGGGGTCAGTGTTGGATCTGGTCTTCTTTAACATATTCATGAATGTCCTGGACAAGGAACACAGTGTATCCTCCGCTAGTTTGCTGATACCAAGCTTGGAGGGGTGGCTGACACATCTCAAGGCTGCACTGCCATTCATCAAGACCTGGACATGCTGGAGAGTTGAGGAAGGGTAACCGTATGAAATTTAAAAAGGACAAGTGTAGGGTCCTGCACCTAGGGAAGAACAACCCCAAACACCAGAACAGGTCAGGGGTTGACCTAGGAAGCAGCACTGCAGAGAAGGACCTGGGAGTCCTGGTGGACAGCAAGCTCTCCATGAGCCAGCAGTGTGCCCTTGTAGCCAAGAAGGCCAATGGTATCCTGGGGTGCATCAAGAAGAGCATGGCCAGCAGGTCAAGGGAGGTTATCTTCCTGCTCTACTCTGCCCTGGTGAGGCCACAGCTGGAGTATTGTGTCCAGTTCTGGGCTCTCCAGTTCAGGAAAGACAGGGAACTACTGGAGAGAGTCCAGCGGAGGGCTACCAGGATGATTAGAGGACTTAAACACCTTCCATATGACAAAAGGCTGAGACCTGGGTCTGTTTAGCCTGGAGAAGATTGAAAGGTGATCTAGAGGAAGGGGGCAGACTGTTCTCAGTGGTGCCCAGTGACAGGACAAGGGGCAGTGGACACAAGACAGAACACAGGAAGTTCCATCTTCGTATGAGAAAAAACTTCCTTTATTTTGAGGATGACCAAGCACTGGTATAGGCTCTCCAGAGAGGTTGTGCAGTCTTCTCTGGACATATTCCAGACCCATCTGGATGTAATCCTGTGCAACGTGCTCTAGGTGATCCTGCTCTAGCAGGAGGGTTGGACTAGATGATCTCCAGAGGTTCTTTCCAACCCCTACAAATCGGTGGACCTATGAATTACAATGGTTCATCTGTCCTTAAAAACCCTGAGTTTATGAATGAATCATCTTTTCCATGTTGGTTTTCTTGTCTTATTGTTAGGTGTTTCTTTATTTGCTCCTTTCCCAACATCGCTGCTGGAATAATTTTGCCAGAAAGACCATATGTTAGAACATATGTTATAAATCATCCGTTGCTTAGAAAGGGTAACTGGTGAAAGAAAATGATTTTCAGTACACATTTCATGCATTTTTTAACCTCAGAAAATTACATTCAACAGGCACCATGAGGTGAAGAATAACAACTATTATCAATCCAAATTGTTAATACAGGTAAATTTAATAAGAAGTACTTCTTTATTGGAAGGAACATTTTAAAAAAACTCCCTACAAATAGCATCCTGGACTTCTACATTTAACTATATTATAGCATTTCTATTCTTTCACAGAAATCTGCATTCAGTATTCACAAATGGGACCATCCAACTCCCAGGGTTATTGAGATCTTTTCCATTTATTCCTTTGAAAAAAATTGTAATTCCATTCTAATTCTACCTGAAATTTTAAAAAAGCTGTTTAACACAGAGCCTTCCACAAGGATTAGAAACATTAGAATTCCAATACTGGATATGGGACATCATCAAGTTTCCTGTAACTCTAGACAAAACCAGATAATTCAGATGAAGGTTTCAGAAGCTTGCTCTAAGCAGACATGGGGTTACGTGTCTGCCACATTTAAGTTTCTTCCCAGTGTGTCTAACACCCTGTTTAAAACGTGAAACACAATGTTTATCAGCCCAACTACCCTTTGCTCACTCAGGACACAGCATTAAAATATTTTGGTACACATATAAGGATCCAATTTCTATCTGAATTTTGTCGTAGTCTTACTCTCCAGTTTCGTTCTCTGTTAATTAACTACTCCTGACCATTAAAATTTTATTCTTCTCAGTTAATTATAAGAGTGAGACATAAAGAAAAAGAAAAGTAAAAAGGCACCAAGAGATGTTGGAATGTCCATTGTGAGTTACCTGGAAGAATATGAAAGTTTGAAGTTTCTTTTTGTGACTGAAATTTTAACTGAAGGCTCCTAATACCAAAATACTGTTTATGTGTAAAGTCCAACAGCACTATGCATGGTGCAGTGTCAGTGTCCTGGACATACATAAATCCAGTCTAAAAGCTCTGGAAGGGTAAAAGGACATAGTGCTAGGGCAGCATACTATCACAAATCTTGTACTTCATGTCTGTAAATGCTAGAAAGATAAGTGGGAAGGAACTGCAAAGTTTCCTCCATCCTTTTTATTTAAACAAAACTTCATGGAACCATAACTAAATAAAGCAGCAAAGTGTCTGGAAGTAAATCTTTTTAACTACATGTGATTTAGAATCCTGATACTTCTCTTACTAAAAATAAAATACCGAAAACATTAAGGATGTTAATCATTATGAATCGCAGGAGGAGTGAGTAAAGGAGGAGATATGCCCTCCTACCCAATCAATTTAAAAACTAAACTTAGAAACTGAAACATCTGTTTCACTTCCCTAAAAAGCAAATTTGCCTCCTGTGATAATTTTTTTGAGAACCTCTCTACTGTAAATATGTTTTAACAAATATTCATGAAGAGATGAGAAAATAAGTCATTTTAACTTCCACCAGCTCAACAGCAGGGTCAAGTATAGTGAACAGCTTACTATAATCTGGAATATTGTGTGCAGTTCTGGGGGCCACGGTTCAAAAAGCACAGAAAGCTACTGGGGAGGGTACAAAAAAGGGCTATGAAGATGATTAGGGGATTAGACCATCTCTTTTACAAAGAGAGGCTGAGGGACTTGGGACTTTTTAGCCTAGAGAAGACTGAGAGCAAGTCTTATTAATGCTGATAAATACTTGAGGGTGGGTGTCAGGAGAATGGGGTCAGTCTTTTTTCAGTGGTGCCCAGGGACCAGACAAGAGACACTGGGCACAAACTTGAATATAGGAAGTTCCACCTAAACATGAGGAGGAACTTCTTTACTGTGAGGGTGGCAGAGCACTGGAAACGTCTGCCCACAGAGGTTGTAGAGCCTCTATCCTTAAAAGCTGCCTGGATGCTGACCTGTGCAGCCTGCTCTAGGCAATCCTGCTCTGGCAGCGCAACTGGATTAGATGATCTCCAGAGGTCCCTTCCAACCCCTATCATTCTGTGATTCTTACTAATGATACCTCAAAAATTCCTTTTATACATCAGCCCTATGAACAACCCAATACATGGGAACTGCATGATGGAAAACAGTACCTGTTTGTAGGGTTACCAGATACTTACTCCCTTACAAAAGAAAAATTAGCACCATACGTGAAAGTCCAAGAGACTGGATTCCACATCTGGGCACCTTCCAAGTGGAGAGATTAATTTTATATTGGCAAAGATCTGAAGTTAAATTCACCTTGCTAGAAGATGCTCCGACAGAAAACATGCAGGGGAAGCAAGTGTCTTTATTACACCTCTGATAGGAAGCTGTGACAAATTTCCCCATAATTCTCACCAACATTCAGAGGTCTCCAGAATCATGAAATTTATTTTTGCTGCTTGTTGTACTATTTGATCTTTGATTACTGATGAGATTTTTCAGAGAAACTGTATCTGAATCAATACCTTTGCAATGTGATATCTAAAGGTTTCAATAATTAAAAGCATCATTGAGCTCTATCTTCCTTCAGTGGGAAATCCCACCATGTGTCACTCCTACCATACTACCAGCAGGATTAGAAGATCAAGGCATAACCCATTCTCTCTGTGCTTCTGCATAAATAACAACACCGACGAGACCTTGTGTTTACTAAAAATGGGAGTTCTAGGTTTTCCTTAGTTAATTTTTCATCTGAGTATGAAAGGGTTGGAAATACTCATAGTTTTACTTGAGTTCAGCCTACAAATCCAAAATATGTGCATATGCAAATATTATTATTCTTGTTCAACTCCAACATCTGCAGATCCTAAGTCACAGAAAGCAAAAAGATATCTAAACATTACAAAGGTACTTAAGTTTCTTTTCTTAAAGATTATCTAACATTGTTTTCCTTCAATATTTCAATCATCTTAATACAGAAAATTGTTCTTTCTGAAGTAATACATAGATGCCAGCACTGAGGGTTTAACATAAAGGAGGTTTCAAAGGTAACAAAAAGATGAATTGTACCGATTCAGGCTTGATATAAATAAAGTACATTTTTTTCAAAGGTGACATCCAACAAGTTATGGAAAAAAGGTTGTTAGCTGAAAACTTGAGCTAGTCTCTTGGAAAATGGAAGAGATTTGGCAACACTAATAATTTCTCTTGGAAAAAAGTCTATGGGCAGTACAGCTATTTAGACTTTTACATAAACTAAAGCCTGAATAATAAAGTCTGAGCCTGCTTCCCCTGACTTTTTTTTTTAAAGAATATTTGTGTGTCCAGTCCTTAAGTATTTAATACAATTATGTTCATGATAAATGTAACCAATGGACACCAAAGTGCTTTAAACAATTTTAAAGGTGGATAACTCAAAGCTGAGACACACGCCCAGAAGGTTCTTTAGTCATTCTCTGAAACAATGATTTTTATAAAATTTATTTTGATATGTAATAGTGAGAAATAGCAGCTTAATTGAAAAAATTTTGAACATTTATGTTAAATATATCATGAAGGTTTCAACAGATTTGTGTTCAGCTGACAGCTTTCATTTTCAGGTTGAATCTTTACTACTGTTCTACCAGTCCATACATGACAAACTGTGACGAGTTTCTCCAATGCAAAACTTTCTATCACACAAACTCCTGTGACTGACCTTACTACACACATGGAAATTAAAAAGAGTATGGAGGGCGGCTCCAAACGAAAGAACAAAAAAAAAAAAAGAAAAAAGAAAAAGAAAGCATGTTTAATGCAGGAGACTATGTGGGCTTTGTAGCTTTTAGCAAAATTCCAGTTTCCACTAGTACTCCTGTCATGTGCATTTTAAGCACATTCTCAATTCCTCTTGCTGGAACAGTAAAAGCAGCTTCTTTTCCAAAAAAAGCATTCCAGGTTTGCATACCCATCTTAATATAACTGAGATTGTGTCCATTATAAGCAGATGAAGACATAGCGTAGTAATATCTGCAGATCTTACATTAATTTTTTAAAACAAAAATAATTTGTTCTTACATCCCTACGCATGTAGGAAAGGATGGCAAAGTACCAAACATTCAATAGTATTTCTGAAATAAAACACAGCTTTTCGAATCAATCTGAATATTAATGAAAATGCTTCTAATATTTTATGACACAGACCACTTTGAAAAATATACACACACAAAGCAGATAGATAGAAACATGGAAATATTCTGCTTTTGTCATTTATTGAATATAGTTCCTTTCAGAATCATTTAAATATACTTACAAACATTGAGGAAGAAACACATGCAGCTGCACACACTGACAGCTACAAAAATTCAACTGTAGAATAAAAGCTGGGAAATAAATATACATGAATCTTCCTTCGAGCAAGGTCTCCTATTTTTCTTGGTTTCGGACTTCTTGTAAATGTATATATTTCCTTGTACTGCCACAAGCCCTGCTACTATATAAAGTTTGCCTCTGAGTTTGGACATACGAGACCCGAACAGACTGGATGGATGGGCTGAGACCAATGAGATGAAGTTTAACAAGGCCAAGTGTGGAGTGCTGCACAGGGGACATAACAACCCCATGCAGTGCTACAGGCCTGGGGGAGACTGGCTGGAGAGCTGTCAGGCAGAGAAGGACCTGGGGGTGTTGGCTGACTGCAGGCTGAGTATGAGCCAGCAGTGTGCCCAGCCGGCCAGGAAAGCCAATGGCATCCTGGCTTGTATCAAAAACAGCGTGGCCAGTAGGTCTAGGGAGGTGATTGTGCCTCTGTACTTGGCATTGGTGAGGCCACACCTCGAGTGCTGTGTCCAGTTCTGGGCTCCTCACCATAAGAAGGACATTTTGGTCCTGGAGTGAGTCCAGAGAAGGGCAACCAGGCTGGGGAAGGGGCTGGAGGGCAAATCCTATGAGGAACGGCTGAGGGAGCTGGGGATGTTGAGCCTGGAGGAGGCTGAGGGGAGACCTTCTCCCCACCTACACCTACCTGAAGGGAGGTTGTAGAGAGGTGGGTGATGGTCTCTTCAGCCAGGTGACAGGAGATGGGACAAGGGGAAATGGCACAAAGCTGTGCCAGGGCAGGTTCAGATTTGATGTTAGGAAAAAATTTTTCACTGAAAGAGTTGCTGGGGCCTGGAACAGGCTGCCCAGGGAGGTGGTTGAGTCATCTTCCCCAGATGTGTTTAAAAAAAGGGTAGATGAGGTACTTAGGGATATGGTTTAGCTTAGGACGGGAACAGTTGGACTTGATGATCTTTAAAGGTCTTTTCCAACCTTGTGATTCTGTGATTCTGTGTGATTCTGTGACTGGACTTTAATGAAATACCTCTATAAGCAAATACTGAAGACACAAGGAAATATTAATCATCAGTTATTACAATAAATTATAGGCATAATTTTAGGCTTAATTATCCCTGTGCAAAATGTACATGGAGATAAAACAAATGTACAAAAATACATGTTCACAAGATTCCACATTTCACATTCTGTGATTCTACTTCCCTAATATTACCTTCTTAAACCTTTACTTTGCTGTGATGTTGTTTTGGGTTTGCACGGCAAGAAGTTGCTAGAAGCTTCCCCTAGGTCCGACAGAGTAAATAGCAGTTGGCTCAAGGACAGACCCACTGCTGACCAAAGCCAAGCCAGTCAGTGACAGTGATAGCGCCTCTATGATAACATATATAAGACGGGGAAAAAAACCTGCAAATGAGTGTTTTTTGCTGCCAGAGAAGGGAGTGAGAAGATGTAAGAAATTCTGCAGACACCAAGGTTGGTGTAGAAGGAGGGGGACGAGACACTCCACGCACCAGAGGAGAGATTCCCCAGCACCCCATGGAGACGACCATGGTGAAGCAGGCAGTCCCCCTGCAGCCCATGGAAGATGATGGGGAGTAGAGATCCCACCTGCATGGAGCACCCCACGCTGGAGACAGTTGAAGGAGGCTGGTACTCAGCAAGAAGCCTGTGCTGGAGCAAGCTCCTGGCAGGACCCATGGAGAGAGGAGCCCACACTGTGACAGGTTTGCTGACAGGACTTGTGACCCTGTGGGGGACTGTGCCAAAGCAATCTGATCCTGAAGCCCCCATGTGAAGGACTCATGTTGGGGAAGCTCATGGAGGACTGCCTGATGTGAGAGTAACCCCATTCTAGAGTAGGGAAAGAGTGTGAGGAGTCCTCCCCCTTGAGGGGGAATGATGGGGAGACAACTCATGATGAACTGGTCACAACCCCCATTTCCCATCCCCCTGTGCCATATGCTCAGGGGGAAGAGGTAGAGAAATTAGGAATAAAGTTGAGCCCAGGAAGAAGAGAAGGGTGGTGGGAGATGTTTTAAGATTTGGTCCAGGGACGTGATTGTCCTGCTCTACACTGCACCGATGTAGCCTCACCTTAAGTACTATGTGTGCAGTTTTGGGCACCACAGTGCAAGAGCGACATAGAACTACTGGAGAGTGTCCAGAGGAGGGAAATGAGGATGGCAAATGATCTGGAGAAAGTCTTATGAGTCCCTTCCTTTGTTCAGCCTGGAGAAAAGGAGGCTAATGGGAGAACTCATCACAATCTATGGCTTCCTTACGAGGGGGAGTGAAGGGGTAGGCACTGATCTCCTCTCTGTGGTGACCAGTGACAGAACCCTGGAGAATGGCATGAAACTTCTACATGGGAGGTTTAGGTTGGATATTAGGAGGAGGTTCTTTACTTACAGGGCGGTCAGGCATTGGAACAGGCTCCCCAGGGAAATGGTCACAGCACCCAGCTTGACTGAGTTCAAGAAGCGTCTGGACGATGCACTCAGTCACATGCTCTGACTTGGTTGGTCCTGTGTGGAGCCAGGAGTTGGAGCTGATGATCCTTATGGGTCCCTTCCCTCAGAAGATTCCATGATTCTGTGATTCTCATTATACTACTCTGTCTTCACTGGGTAATAACTTAGATGCATTTTAATTCTGTGTTGCATCTTTTTTGTCCGTGACATTAATTGCTGAATGATCTCTCCCTGTCCTTATGTCAACCTGTAAGCCTTTTGTTATATCTCCTCTCCCCTGCTCAGCTGAGGACAAGAGTCACAGAATTACTTTGGTGGGCATCTGGCCTCCAGCCAGGGTCAAACTACCACAGATGCCTATGGCTCTCTCCTATGTTTCACCATTGAGTTAAGAGGTCTTCGAAGCATACTGGTGCTCTGGCCCATGCAGAGGCTCCTTCAGAACTATAGCACAGCAAACAATCCCTGCCCTCAAAGCTCCAAGTCCCAAACTTCAAAACTTAAATCAAAGGGCAGCCAGACCTAAGTCCACTAAATACCACAAGACCAGAGTGAACCCAAGCCTATCTAAGTCTACAGTGGGAGAGCACAGTGTACTACCAACAAAGCTTTGCAGGTGAAACAAAAAGATTTTCTGTTACAGCCTAACAGATGGATGTTTGGTTTGCAGCGACAGATTCCCCTTAACTTTGTTGAAACTCTGTATCCTGCACAAAACCTTTAATCATATTTCATAGTCAAGATTTGCCCATATAATGAAAAGAAATAGATTCTGCTCATTTTAACTTGGGACTTTGGAAAGCAAGACAAATGTTCATTGCACTCTAATTCCTTCATATCCTAACAATTAAGAGGTCAGTACCTTGCTATATGCTTGCAAGGAAAGTCTGCTACTTTCCTGGACTGTAGTATGAAAGCATCAGTTACATCTCCCACAGGTATTTGGTTCCCCACCCCAGGAAATGAGTGCTATTCAGTTCAGCCTCAGAGGAACAGAATCCTTTGTCAAGAAAGAGGAAATTTAAAGATTCAGGTCTGCAGCTGTGATAAACTTTTCAAGAGTACTTAAGAATAATGTAAAGAGAACAGTGTATACTCCCTGACCCCCCTCCTTTGGACTTCAGTATCATTACTCCTGCCAGAAAACACTCTTATTAATGAAAGGGAGGCATTTTAAACTGGTTAAGACTACCCACGTGGAGAAGGGCTTACAGAGCAAGTCCACAGTGAATACTTAATTATTCTCAGAAACTCTTGATCTAACCATGGTATATTGGGAGATACTTCAGCTAGCTGAGCATGAACAAACAGGACCATTTAAAAGTACAAATGTACAGTTTTCTGTAACTGCAAAGATTATAAGCAGCTAAATGTAACTTAAACTTTCACACTAAGTACATACGTGGTCTGATGTTTTTTACAACCTTCTGGTAATCTGTGTACTACTTTGTGAAGTCAAAAATAAGTAAGAAGACATAAAAGCATATGATGTTTAAAGAGGCTGGCTCCTACCTGGCCACAACCCAGAGTCAGAACAAAGTCAGGTGCCACAAATCATGATGGAGCCTCTGCTGAAGTTAGGTAAAAGTGAATTAATGCTACTGTGGAGCTGCTCCTATTAGCTGTATTTTTCTTAGCATCTATTTTAGGAAAGCCTTCAGAATGCATCCATACTCACAAAAAGAGGAAGAAAAATAATTAACACCCAATGCCTACATAAATTAAGAAAAACATGCAAAAAAAGTCTCAGCAGATCAGAAACCCTATTAAACCACATACATGGAGCTGAATGCAATGATATTAATTGTTAATGTAAATAGGAACATATTGCTCAGGAAAAAACAAGTCACATTTAGCAAAACAAGAAACATTTCCCCAAATGACTGTCTAGACTGTCCCGATACTTTCTTTGAGTTGATAAAGCAAAACAGCTTTAGAGATATACCTCTTTGGCTTATACAATAATTTTAGGCACAACACTATAAAGTTGGGTATCCTTTAACAATCAAAAGATAGGACAGAAATCAATTCAGAGGATTCAACCCTTCTCTCAATAAGCAAACAACTTACTGCTATTTCTCATGTGCCAAGCTATTACTCTGAGATGGAATAAACCAACTTATTTTCGGCACTCCAGTATCTTTCAAGCCTAGGTGCAGCATGTTCTCAATTTGCTTCAGCGAACATTATCCCTGATGATACTGTATTACTCTAATAAAATTATATGGAAAAAAGTAACTCTAGCTTTTAAGATATTGCATAACTAATTCTTATGAAGACAGCTATGGATGAAAATTTAAAGCAGATCAAATTTAAAGACTTCTAAACTATATTTGATTTTTAACTGAAAAAAGTTTAGAATTTAAAATTTACTTTGATACGCAGTTGCTGTTCCACACTCCTCTGTCAAAATCATTAAAACTCTAATTCTAAAATCCAATATGCTTTTCACCAGTTAAATAAAGCTTACTGTTTTGACTGTTCGAAGCTGAGTAACAGCTAGCCTAGTCTCCACCTTTCAGCTTCCATTTTAGTTCTTATAGACTGGTTCAGTGCATCTAGGTAGCAAAACCAGATTTTTATTTAAATGCAAGCTGTAATTCTAAACCTGAATTCTGTTCTTAATCAAAACTCCCAGTAGCCTCTCTGGGATTTCTGCCAGACTTAGTAGTGCAGGACTGAACCCAAAAAGTCTATTTTCGTTGGCTTCAGCTGCAACCTGGGAATCTGCAGAGACAGAAGACTATCATCTCTCTGTCAGCAGAAGAGAGAGTGATGACTGCAGCATGCTATCAGCCCTGCGAATGTCACCCCCTGAGGGGGAAGGCTGTACACAGGAAAAGACAATGAAGTCAGGGCAAAGAAGGAAGGACATACACACTACATACTACACATTTCACTCTCACCAGAACTAAGTGGGAAAGATACTTAAATATCAATACTTTGAAGAGCTGATCTGCCAGCAGCTCAGAGCCCCTGAATTTTGTAAAAATCTGACCTTGAATACAATGTTTTTTCAGGGGTGTGGTAGCAGAACAGACCTAGTGAAAAATACCCTGGCAAGCAAAACACAAAGGAGAAGAAGATAGGAAATTATATCCAAATACCTGGCATCTGTATAACCTCCAACTGTAGAGTCACACAGAGTTTTGTGTCCTCCACATTCATCCTCAATCACAAGAAACATTTGGGTTACAGTGAATAGATGAACATGTTTATTAAGCCACTGACTGAAAAGAGATCTTTGTCATCATTCCTTTGCTTAGGACACATAACGTATGCCATATTTTATTTGAAAATATGCTAAAAGCTCACATAAAATGCAACACTCTGCACACATGGGAAAAAGTCCATATGGTATGTTAAACTACACAGGCAAAATAAAATACTCAGGAAATGTTTTCTTCATTCTGAAGATCCATATAGGAATTTGCCCAATAACTTGTCACTTAAGTATCTGACAGGGTTTTTTTTGAAAAATACTTTTCATACCACACTGGCAAAACAAAAAGACACAAAAAATTTATCAAGATTGTCACACATACCACAAAGCCGTGTGCTGAAGTGAGTGTGCTTAGTGAGCAAATAGAGCAGCTAAAGACTTCAGAGAACAGTGGGGGGATCTGCACCACTACTCTTCTAGTAATATTTCCTTATAAGGATTATTACTATTACCTCTTCTTTTTAATTCACTTTAAGTTCAGCAAGGACTCGTCTTACTGAAATCCCTCCAGCTCTTTCTGAAACTTATCCAAAATACTGTTGCACAGCTTTTAACACCTCAATGAGTTTAGCAGCATGTCAGGATTTCCAGCCAATACCTTATACAGTTTTTTTCAATTGTGCTGCTGGTGTTACAGTGTGTCTAGCTCCACTGCTGTGAACCCACAATGTGTTGAAAATTGTCTATGAACTGACCTCAAGCATGAATGTCTTAATTTTCCGCAGGGCTCATCGAAACATTGTTTGTCAATCCCCATCTGATGCAGATTTTACCATTTACCCATGCTGCTTCTGTTCTACTCAACTTCATTCCTGACTCTTTTCCTTCCACTATTTTCAACAGCTGATTGATTCAGAAGGGCTATTTTAACTCCTACTTTTTTTATGTACATTGATTGCTCTTCTGGGATTTTCATGCTTTAAACGCTTCACAGATCACTATTTGTTGGTTAATTTAAGGTAGCAATTAAACAATGAAAAATCTTCTCTCTAAGAAGTAACCTGAAAAAAAGGTCAGGAGGAAGCTTTTGCAAGACAGTGTTCCTAAGGAGATAATTGCTTGAAAACACCATCATTTTATTCTACGTTTACTAGACTTGGAAAAGTCATGACTTTACCAGAAACTTAGCTAAGATTGATCCACAGAATCACGGAATAACTACATTGGAAAAGACATTTGAGATTGAGTCCAGTGACACTTAAATATTTAGTACAATTAAACCACATTTTATTGCAATCAACTTAGGTAATACTACTAAATGAAGCAATTCACTTTGCTTTCCGCTGTATGGAAAGATAGATAACTTGTTATTGATGACCATCTATCATTTACAAAATTTCAGGTCCTTAACTAAGAATCTTAGTTGCAAATAACATGAGCAAATAACACTCTTCCTACCTTGCCTTTAAAACAACCAGAAAATCCAAACTGCTAGAACCTTCCTTGTCTCTTTGGGAGGAATTAAGAGAGCAAAGCAGTTTGAGCAGCCAACTTCTAAAGAAGGAAAAATTAGTGCCCTCCCAAACGGTTCACAGCACATCTCTTTATTGTCAACTATTCTTTTTCATAGTTTTGACAGAATATTTGTCAGTCACTTGCTTTGTGCAACATTTTTTGCTTTGGTCAAACAAGATGTATTTAATTCTTCTTTGACTGTGTTTCAAATTATGATCATTTCTATGGCTATATGACTACACAAATTTCTATTATGAAATTATGACCATTTCTATGACTATGAATTAACTAATTGCTTTCAAACAATTTTTATCTTAGCATACATATACACACTGAATTGTCTTGTTATACTGTGTAACTGGCTATATGGTATTATTCCTGTTTCACAGTTTGGATGACCCAAAGGTTTTTGAATACTAAAAAGAAAGAGGAAATGCAGCCTTCTAGGTTAAAAAATTACATTCTCTAAACAACAGGAGTCTTTTGTAAACACACATAAACCATGACACACTAGCCCAATATGTGCATCAGAGGGTAAATAAAAAACTGCTTTGACTCTAAATAAAACATACATTTATTTCTATTGAAACTATTAACTATTCACGCTGTGTTTCCTACATTGATATAAGGCCATATTAGAATTATGTTCATCCATAAAAATGGTGACAAACAGAGCAAAGAGCACAATAACACTTAGGTATGCCAAAATAACAAGAAGGTTTATGATGCTTCAGGACAGTTACTCATCAGTATCTAAAGCCATAGACAGAATGTGCTGACACCATACTAGTCATGCCAGAGGCATGCTAACTAATTATGTGAACTGAGCAATCTACAATAAATGTTCACCAGATCATTTAGACATCTTATTATGGAAATGTCGAGTGGTGTTTTCTCCTATCCCATTTGGGGCAGTGAAGAACACAAAGTAGAGGTGCTGAATAGGTGCCTGAGGGGCTGGTGCCGCCTCAGGAACTTTGCATTTTTTAATAACGGGGCGGTTTACTCAGCACCTGGCCTGATAGCTGCAGGCAGGTGTCACCTGTCTCCAAGAAGGAAGAGAATCCTAGCTCAAGAGCTGGGAAGCCTCATTGACAGGGCTTTGAAGTAGTTAGGAAGGGGAAAGGGAATATAATGAGGCTTGCTAGGGTAGAGCAAGTAGCCTCTAGCTTTATACTAGATTCAAAGGGGGAAGAGGGTAAAATTCAACAAGACAGAAAAGGGCTTGGGGATGCTGAAATTCTACAAGATTGTAGGGAAATACCTCTGAAGTGTCCCATAGGAACTTCTGGGGACTCCTCAGAGGAGGTAGTATTGCTGACCCCCCTTCCTGTTCCCTTCCTGGAACCTTCTAATGTCCCTCTAGGAAGCAGTGGGGGAAAACTTCAGATTCCTCCCAGAGGTTTGAGGGAGGGCTCCTCAAAAAAGGTGGTGAGTCAGAAAGCCCAGCTGAAGTGTCTTTACACAAACACACGCAGCATGGGTAATAAGCAGGAGGAACTGGAAACCTGGAAAATTAAGGTCCAGTTGCAATCACAGAAACATGGTGGGATGATTCCCACAGCTGGAATACCCCTGTAGAAGGGTACTGCCTTTTTAGAAGGGATAGGCTAGGTAAGAAGGGTGGGGGAGTTGCCCTCTATGTTAAAAAGTAGGCAGACTGTGAGGACCTCCCTCTGAAAAGTGGTCAGGAGCAAGTTGAGAGCCTGTGGGTCAGATTTAGGGGTGGGACTAATAAAGGACAGCTGGTGACAGGGGTCTACTACAGGCCACCTGATCAAAGAGAGACTATTGACGAGGCCTTCCTCCTTCCGCTGCAGGAGGCACTGCGGTCACAGGCCCTCATCCTGATGGGGGACTTTAACCACCCAGATATCTGCTGGGAAAAGCACATGGTGAGCTGCAGGAGATGAAGGAGACTCCTGGAGTCTATAGATGACAACTTCCTGGTTCAGGTATTGGACAGACCAACCAGAGACGATGTGTTGCTGGACCTGGTGCTCACCAATGTGGGGGAGATCGTGAAAGGTGTTAAGACTGGAGACAGCCTGGGCTGCAGCAACCATGCCCTAGTTGAGTTTGTGATCTCAAGGAATGTGGGCCTGGCAAAGAGTGGGATCAGGACCCTGAACTTCAGGAGAGCAAACTTTAGGTTGTTTAAGGAATTGTTGGCCAAGATCTCCTGGGAGGTGGTCCTTAGTGACAGAAATGTTGAGGAAAGTTGGCTGCTCTTTAAGGATGCCTTTCTGAGAGCTCAAGAGCTCTCTGTCCCTCTAAAGAAGAAAGTGGGCAGGAAACCAGCATGGCTAGGCAAGGACCTGCTGGTCAAACTGAGGGAAAAGAAAGGCAAGTACAAGCTCTGGAAACAAGGGTGTGTTGCCTGGAAAGAATACAGGGATGCTGTTCGGAATCCAGGAATACAGGGATGCTGGGGGAATAAATCCCCCCTACTCTAAGGGCAGAGCAAGTCTGAGACCACCTCATGAAACTGAATGTGTACAACTCTATGGGGCCAGATGACATGCATCCCAGGGTCCTGAAGGAGCTGGCTGATGTGGTTGCTGAGCCACTCTCCACCGTATCTGAAAAGTCGTCGCTGTCAGGAGAGGTCCCCAGGGACTGGAAAAAAGGTCACATCACTCCCATTTATAAGAAAGGGAGCAAGGAAGACCCAGGGAATTACAGGCTGGTGAGCCTCACCTCTGTGCCTGGGAAGATCATGGAACAGATCCTCCTGGATGACATGCTGGAGCACATGAGGGATGAGCATGTGATCTGGGACAGCCAGCATGGCTTCAGCAGGGGAAGGTAGACCTGCTGAGAAGGACCTGGGTGTCATGGTGGATGAGAAACTTAACATGAGCCAGCAGTGTGCTCTTGCAGCTCAGAAGGCCAATGGTATCCTGGGCTCCATCAGAAGAGGGGTGGCCAGCAGGGACAGGGAGGTGACTGTCCCTCTCTGCTCTGCCCTCCTGAGACCCCAGCTGGAGTCCTGTGTCCAGATCTGGAGGTCCCAACACAAGAAAGATGTAGAACTGTTGGAGAGGGTTCAGAGGAGGGCCATGAAGACGATTAGAGGGCTGGAGCACCTCCCCTACAAAGAGGGGCTGAAGGAGCTGGGCTTGTTCAGTCTAGAGAAGAGAAGGCTGTGGGGGGATCTCATTGCAGCCTCCCAGTACCTGAAGGGAGCTTATAAATGGGAGGGGATTCAACTTTTTAAAAGGATAGACAATGGCAGGACAAGGGGGAATGGATTGAAGCTAAAGGAAGGAAGGTTTAAATTGCATATTACAGGGAAGTTTTCTACATAGATAGTGGTGAGGTGCTGGAACAGGCTGCCCGGAGAGGTGGTGGATGCCCTGTCCCTGGTGGTGTTCAGGCCGGGTTGGATGTGGCCCTGGGCAACCTTGTGTAGATCCAGGCCTGGAGGTTGGTGGCCCTGCCTGTGGTAGGGGAGTTGGAACTCTATGACCTTTGGGGTCCCTTCCAACCCATGCCATTCTATGATTCCATGTCCTGGTATGGCAAAACCCAGAAGAAGTTCTGAGGGTTCTAGGAGTTTAAGGAAAGAGAACAGACACAGCATTACCTCACAGATCCTTGAAAATATGTAAAATTCCATTATTTTTCTATTGTCAGAAGAGCACCTTTTCTCACTGTTTTCTATCCTGTTTTTGTAATAAAAACCCTCAGAAACACATGCTAACCACTGGAATAACAAAGCTTACACGCACCCCCTCTTCAGTGACTCCTTTTGCATATAAATACATGACAAATCATGCACACACCACTACTGGATTTGTAGTTATGACACAAGCTGAAACAGTATACAGGAAACAATCCAGGACCTCAGTGCTTAACACAAGGGAATCATACAAAACTTTTGTACAGAACCTCAGTGAGATCCCTCCTACAGTGACAGCACTATGGTTTATTTTCAATTTGCTGCACCAATACCTAGTGCAGCTTCTTAATGAATTAACACACCTCTTAGGTGGAAGCAGTTAAGAGTCTAGCAGGATACTCAAAGGACCTCAACCAAGAGGTTCTTCAAGCAAACGGTGCACAAAACAAGGGGGAAGTTCCTTACATGGGCAAGAAACAAGAAAGAGGAAATGTTACTACTTTTCACACTGTAAAGAATACTGGGACCCACAATGATTCATGTACTCCTAAGTGATCTCAGGAGCGAGGAAAGAAAAATCTTCTCACTCTACCCTAGCCAAACCCAGAACAGGGACAAAGCAAACTGGTCACAAGCACCAGAAAAAAATGAATGACAAAGTATTAAAAACTATTCTAATGCTACCTGCTCACAAAAACCCAGAGCCACAAAATTACCTGACCCTGGGAAAAAAATTCAGGGAAATGCCACTTCTCCTGTTAAACTGGTTATGGGATTCTTGGCTACACTGTCCCTTTGGTCTGAATTGGTACAACTAGTCTCTCATATGCTGTTACTTCCTCTCCAAGCACTTTCAAGAGCTTCTTTTCATTAATCTAATGTTCTCATATAATATAAACTTCTATACAATGTGAAAAGCGTTTCAAACTAAACCTTAGTAGGACCTCTTTTTGGGTAGATTTTTCAAGTTTTATCAGCAACAGCAAAATCCAAATAAAGTTTAAACAACTGTAACCAATATAAAAATAAACAGCTTTCAGGGTTCCTGAATTATCCAGATGGTATCTCAAGCCTCCTCTAACACAGTATTTTTAAATTTATCAGTAAATCTATTTCCTTAATTTGTCCTAATACATTCTATAATCACAAAAGCAAAGAATTTAATTTTGTGTTCATTTTTAATAGTACTTCAGACCTAGGTTCTTCAATTTATTTCTGATTTTTTTCTGATACAAGACATTAACGCCTGGTGAATTTTAAAAAAGCCTTCCTATTCACTTGAATATTTCAGGGGGCTTTACACTTTCTTTGCTACAGACAATCCCTACTGACAACTGTGATTTGTAACATACCCGTAATTTTCTCCAAGTATCTTCAGATTTTTTTCTGGATATATTATGAATTAATCAGTTTAATAAAATTCAGAATTTTCCTCATACTTCTGAAGATTTTTTTTTCTTCTGAAACTTTTAACAAAGCCATCGTGGCTTTGTTCAGCTCCTGTAGCCTCACACCCCCCCCCAACCAATTTAAAAAAATGGACTCATATTCTGATGCATCTAACACAGTAGAATTTTCACTGAGGAAGGGAAGAGATAAGACTAGACAGAATGTGTGCAACACATTCCTAACTCATGATTTTGTTTGACTACTCTGTAGTATCAGAATCTTGTTTTACTTTGCAGCAAACTATCTCTAGATGCAGAACATAACCCAGCCTAAGTACTACCCAACACATAAGCCTCTAATATTTTATACTATCCTGGTTTGTTCCTCTTGTAGGTAATAGAAAAAAACAGTTGTCAAATACAGATTTGAACTATATGTATAAATAAAATATATCTATTTGGCATAAGCATAGAGTATAACAACTCCAGTAGTTCTTTCTTTCATTTCAAAGTTTGGAACTGTATAGCTACAATACTTCCCTTTTAAACTCGTGACTTGAAGCAAAGAAGCTTTCACTGTGCATGAGTTTCAGGAAAGCTATGTTTTGCTCTGACTAAAATTCTCAAATCCTTGGCAGAGGTTATTCAAATCTACATTTTCATCTTCCTTTTGTAGACCAAGCTTCAGCTCTGGAGAAACTTGCAACTGCTCTACACTCCTCAAGACAGTTTTTCATAGCTTTTGGAATCAAGAGGTGGACAAAGGCTACTTCTGATAAATTGTGCTGTTCAGAAGTCGCTCAGAATTAAGGATGCCCACAGCTATCTGCTTGCTGCAAGGTCTGACTTCTCCACAAAAGAAAAGGTAGGCTCTTACTGTCCAATCACACCATAACCTTGTAAGAGGTACAGTCCCCTGTTACTTTTGGCACATATTCAGCTTAAGCATCCTTCCTTCTTTTTCTTTGTAGTAACAGGCCACAGAAACTCTAGACCAGAGACTGCCTTTTGTCTGGTTGATTAGTACAATGGCACTTTGATCCCTGACGGACTTTAGCTCTAACTTAAATGACTGTACTGCCATTGCATCTCTGAGCAGTAGGTTCAAATTCATTAGGTCTGCTACCATAGTTGTTATCTGTCGAAAACAGCATAAACAACTTTGGTATTCTGCATTCATAGACAACAAGCACTATACTCACCATGAGAATTACTCAAATAATTTATAAGTATATGCTATATATTCGTAGCATTCCAGTGTATCTAACAGACTATGATATAGCAACCTGAAGACAAGCGGGCAAGAGGGAGTGAGTACTAATCATCACATCCTGAAGTACACAAAAGAAAGGCAAAGAAGGAAGCAAGATAAAGATACTGGCTGGGATTACACTGAACTGATTTAACTTCTTTGATTTTAGTTAAATTAGACTTCAAGTTTATAATGTAACTTGTGTTTACTCACAACAGTGATGAACACCCACTATAAACTGACCCATGTAGTCAGTGTTTGCTACAGGGAACTAATGTGGGGGTTTTCTCCTTCACTCAGCAAGATGAGAATGACCCCTTTAAAAACTTGCAGAAAATACCTCAAGAACATATCCTCCACGTCCTAAAGGCTAAAACCAGACTGAAAATTTATTAAACTGATGTATTACAGTGCACTGAAAAAAACCCACACCAGGACACACTGCCATGCGGCAAGAAGAATAACGCTCCCTGTTACCTGAGTAAGTATTTCTTATTTAATCTTATTCCATTCCTTTCTTCTTGCCTCCTCCTAAAATGCCCTGTGTTTGCATTTATGCTCAGTCCTACAGCATGCAAAATTCAAGTCTTACACCACCTTAAGAATAGGAGGGATGACACCCTGAGTTAAAACCTCAAACTAAACTCTGGATATTTGGTTGACTGCTAAATCTGCTGAAGCTTCCATGCTCAGCCTTCAAAAAGTAACAACCTAGTGCCATGTCCTGGTGAAGGGAGGGAAGTAATAATACTTGCTTATGCATACACATACACACATCCTATACCTCATAAAGAACCTTTATTTCAGGTCAATAGTAGCCAATATAAACCAAAAACCAGCAAAAAGGTTATATTCCCACAACTCCTACAAAAACATAAAACCTCATTAATCAAAAGGGCCTTTTTTCTGTTAGGCACCAAAGTTTAAAAACATTGGGGGAAAGCTAAGACAAGACAAGCAACTTGAGAAAAAGTTCAGGTCCTTTTATAACTGCTCATGCAGCAGTACACCATGGCTAGAAGACAGGAAACCTCCTGAACATAACGGCCATAGCCTGCATGGCAAGGAGTTCTGCAGCTTACAGGAGTACAGGGTAAGACCAAATATACACAATCTGAATACATCCCAAAAATGTTTCCCCTACTTCTCCATATGGTACTGCTACCATGAATGGATATGGGCTACTGTTATACTATTTTTACCTATCAGGTGGAGCTTGAGTGACTCTAGTCATGCATATCTTCCTTGTGTCTGGTGTAAATTTTCCTCACTTCATGTTTAAAGGTACAGGCTAACAGAAATTCAGAGCACATGCTCAGTGAGGGGTGGTTGCACCTTGGAGGTGGGTAGCTTTTAGGCTGGAGGTGTGGTTTTGTATTATAATGATATTATGGTGAGCAAAAGTTGACCGGGAGAACATGATCTTGTCAGGAGAATAATGAATCCCTAGCTCAGCTCTGGTTCAGTTCTCACTCAGGAAAGAAAACAATGCAGCTTCTTGGTACCACAGTACACCAGGTCCCCGTAGATCACAGAGCTTAGCCTGCAGCGTCTCCACTCTGCTCTACCCTCCATGTTCTCTTAGTTCTCTCAGTGTCAGCACATCAAACTTCCTGATGTTGTCAACCTCCATGATCAACTAGGGAACTTTCTGTGAAGTGGACTCTCTGTGTATCAGCTGCTCTTCACCCTGAAGTTTCTTGAATGCTGAACCTTTTCTTAAACTGTGAATATGTCTTAATTTTTAGGCCACCCCCAGTAATTATTCCATAGTAGCTGACAGCAAAAGAGAGCTCATCTTTTAACCATTACACAAACAAAATAAGCAGCATAAATTAGCTCAAATTTCTACCAATTGTTACAGCTTTGTACTTGCCAATCTGAAATGTGGCTATCAGACTAAGAAGGAAAACACTTTCTGAAATTGAAAATAATAAATTATTTACTTGGAGCTTACTGGCTCATCCAGAAAATAGATGGCATAAAATATATACAAACTGTATTGTTGCATGTTAACTCCTCACAGTTTCATTATTTATTATATTTTTACCTCTTTCACACCGAGGGCCAGTAAATCCATAGACACATGCACAGCGATTAGGTCCAATACACCGTCCTCCATTCTGGCAGCCGTTTTCACAGACAGCTTTAATTAACAAAAAATGTTTAAATTGTTATAGTAATGACATTCCAAAAACCATATGCATCATTGAAAAATACCTTTTCCTCTAAATAGCTCTAAGTCTTTCTGAACCTGAAGATCAAACTGATCTTCCTACACATCATTGCCAAAAATGATTATTCAAATCAGATTCCTTTAGCAGAAATTCCACTAGCTAATGATTAACACTAATTGCCAGCAGTTATTTAATTAATCCTATTTATTCTGAGCACATGTTTAATTTATGCATTTTTTTAAACCATTATATAGTTCTAGTCACTTACCATAAGAACACCTACCCATCACCTAACTTAACAGATAAAAATTCAACTGCTTTTGAGTTTTTGGATCATAATAAATTATGATAGTCAGTCACAACAGCAAGAAATCTTTCAAGAAGGGAGGCTTGGGGAGTCCAACAGACAGATACTTCAGTTCTCAGAGTTGATGCTGCTGGCAGAAAAAGTGATGTTTAGAGCAACAGAGTTGCTGGTTTAACTCAGCTTTAAGTACCTTCAAACCGTGTGTTTCCTAAAAGATCCCAACACAAATGAAATTATTTTTGTGGGATATAAATCCATGGTATGTATCAGTGGAGAAGGTATTTTACTGTTGCAGGACTTCGGAGCTCCCACTTATGCAAATTACCAATGGTGTGAACCAGGAACAAAGGCTCTTGCCAAAGCAGCAAAATCTTCTCCGTTTGAAAGGAAGACACTTCTTCACTGAGGTTGGAAAATACAATTAAAAGACTGTTTTTGCTTATTCTGTCTATTTTCAGGCTCATTGCTTCTGGGACATATAGCCAGGTTCCAAAACAAAACATTTCATCTTATAGGACAGACACATCCTTTTCAAGTGGCTCTGAACAACAGTGCAGACATTTTGGTCTAGCAGTCTCTAGACTGCCCCCTTTTTCAGTTCTGGACTCCCCAGTTCAGGAATACAGGGAAGTTCTGGAGAGTCCAGTGGAGGGCTGCGAGGATGATAAGGGGACTGGAGCATCTCTAGTGGGACAAAAGGCTGAGAGTGCTGAATCTGTTTAGCCCCTGGAGAGGGGATCTCATGAACACTTCTAAATATCTAAAGGGTGGTCATCAGGAGCCTGGGGCCAGGCTCTTCTCAATGGTGTTCAGTGACAGGACAAGGGGCAGCGGGCACAAACTACAATACAGGAAGCTCCATCTGAACACGAGAAAAGACTTCTTTACTGTGAGGGTGATAAAGCACCGTGACAGGCTGCTCAGAGAGGTTGTGGAATCTCCTTCTCTGGAGACATTCAAACCTGCCTAGATGTGTTCCTGTGCAATCTGCTCCAGGTGATACCGTTTTAGCGGGAGGGTGGAACTAGACCATCTCCAGAATTCACTTCCAACCCCTACCATTCTATGATCCCATGTGATTCTGTGCAAGTCTCCCCATTTTGAAGGTGGCATTTGTAACATATTTGAGTTTCCACTGAAGAAGTACCTCAGCAACCTAAGGAAGGTAAATATTTCAATCTGGGGAAAAAAATGTACACATGCATTCTGTATCACAATAGGGCGCTTGGACTCGATGATCCTTATGGGTCCCATCCAACTCAGGATATTCTATGATTCTATCAGCTCATGTGGAAATGTGATAAAGCCCTAGTTCTCTACAAAGAGCAATAAAAATGAATTAGATTTTACTGAGAATTTACTGATATTTCTCTGTGCGGCTTAATCAATGGACAATGAAATTTTAATGATGCAATTAACTTCAGCAGAATTAAGATACAATTACATTATAATAAAAAAGCAATAAAGATATATTTTTATTTTTCCATATTCATTCCATGCTGTGTCTAGAAGATTAATAATCTTACTTGAAATTTTAACTACCCTATACACTGAGACCAACCTTCACAAATGTTCTGGAGTTCTTTAGAGTCACTGAAAAGTCAATACTCTTTTCCTTTACTCCCTGGAAATAAGCCCCATCTGAGAGCATTCAGGTGTTGACCCAGTCATTTAAGCAGAAAGGGGACAGCAACTCCTATAAGTAAATCTGACCATGACTAGGGTCACATTTTAGGATTATAATTACTACCTACAATCTTAGAGTGTTTTATCCAAGTAGAAATAAAGCAAGAATCAGACTGTTCTCCAGGATTTGCAAAAATGACTGAGACAAAATTATGTTCTTCCACACTACTCAGTCTAACCGTTCTTTGTAGACCTACCTGTTGTTTGTTTCTAGTTCTTTCAGAATACCTTCAGCAACTACTTTATCAGCTAATTAGTAGCCTCAGAACACACTGAGTCTGTCTTCAGCGCTGGAGCTTTGAGATTTCTATTGTTTGCTAAGTTGTGTAGCTTGTAAACACTGCACTGTGATAGAGCTGTGCAAGCAAGCGACTTTCCAGCCTATCTGCCAAACGATAAAGGTATCTGAAAGTTTGAACTGTGTTTAATCTTATTCCTTAGTCAAGTACAAAACAAAAAACTACATGCTTTAACCTAGCACTTAGACTGTTCATCAAAGATGGACATACTTTGTCAAAGAGAATGAAACATCAGTGATCATCTGTTAAGAAGAGTGGTACATATGCTGCCATTGCTCCCAAAGGATTCTTGAAAACACTTCGGTGAATTCAATCACTAATTTGAGGTTTACAGAACACAAATGGACTTCCTGAATAAACTGACTTTAAGCTAAACACTATACCCCAGACAGCATTAAATTTCTTACAGACATTTCCTTATACTTCAGCATATTGACTTGTTTATCTTCATAATCTACCTAGTAAAGTAAGGAAGGCTAACTTGCAGGACCTGGATTGAATTTTGCGCGCAACAGAGCAGTCACTTACGCTGCCCGCAGTATGTTCCGACATAGCCCTTCTGGCACTGGCACCGGTCATCCATACACGTGCCGCCATTCATGCACCTGATGCTGCACTGCTGTTCTGCAACTGGGCCCAGGCAGAGAGAAACCAGTCTTAGCCAAGAGACCACATTGGGAAGCAAATGTAGATAAAAACAGAGACAACTGGAAGTTGACATGAGTTTTGTGCAATATATGCTCTGTTTTTAAGTGTACGCTCAGGTATTCTTGGGACTGAAGCCCCCCCAGCTGTCGCTTTTGGTCAGCCAATATTTTAAAAGGAACTGTGAGGGGGGTTTTAGAATCTTCCATAACTACATTTATCAACTTAGCAATGTTAATTCTCTTGGAGGCTGTACAATCTTCATTCCTTCAGAAAATGGGCTCAACGAAAATGTTAACGCACATTTAAATTTGCTTATCTCATAAAACACACATCTATTTTCAATTTGTCACAAAAAGCAAACATGCACACATGGTATACCAAACTTCACCAAAACCAGAGTCATACCACAGCGTAAGGTACATGCATGTATGAAGTAATGAGAAGCTTTTAAAGAACAGTTATTTTTGAGTTGACATGCAAAGATAATTACTTAAAATGAAATCTCTAAGGAAAATAAATATAGTAAATTCTTACGAGATTTCGATCCACAGGTAGGTGATACGTGTCCGCTTGCACAAGTGCACATGTTAGGGCGGGAACAAAATCCATCCCCACAGCTATTTCTGCAAATTGCTGCAGAAGAGCACAATTAAAAAGACACTGATTAACCTTAGTCTTCAACTACAGGAAAAAAAGAAAAATCTTCTTCAAAGGAAAAAAACAAACCAAGAATCCCCATAAAACACCTGAGCACTCAGTTCATTGCCACAGTTAATAAAGCGAACTGAATTTTGGTATAATTGGGATCTCTGGCAAAATTCAAGATAAACAGAATCAAATCTGGCATATTTAAACACTAGTCTGACTGCTGCCACCAGATAATCAGGCCTTTCCCTAATTAGAAATACCAGCCTATTGCACAAGTAATGTAAAATTCTTGAAGTTATCTATGTCAGGCCACGAGACCTGTACAATACCTTACCAAGAATCCACGATTTGAAAGGGTATAAACAGCACAGATCATAAATGGGAATTTAGGGTACGGCTTCTCTAAGTGCTATTTTACAGCTATTGTACAGTCTCTTTTTTCCAAAGATACCCATCCTGTACACAAAGATGTGTTGTGGGAAATCAACGTCCAAATGTTGGGCTTCACAGAATTTGTGAGGCTTTCCCAAAATGCAGTTTCCTGTAGTCAAATATTTCCATTGTTGTATGGAGAAACCAACATGTGTACATATCCATATTATGTGTGGATAACGTGCACGGCGTTAGGCTATGCCTTGATGCACCTAAGACATGCGTTCCCTTCTGACTCAACAGCCAAGGGAGCTCCACTACACAAAGGAACAACAGAACCAGAAAAGATGTGACAGGTCGAATCCAGATTCTAAAGGATTACCAAATAAATACATATAAAGAACCTGCTGGATTAGCAAATGCACCAAAGGGCAGCCTGAGATATTAAAAGCCAGTACAGCACAGGAGGATCGCAAAAAATATTGGGTAAGAGACACCTTGTGAAGCAAAAGAACAAGCAAGATTCACAGTTCTTTGCAAATAAGTCTGGGGTTTTGACAGAATCAATAATCTGCAAGTACGTCTCCACTGATGAACTAGAAAAGACAGAGAAGTTGCCAAGAATAGGCCAATTACCTAAAAAACCTGCCTGTATACATTAAGAGGAAAGAAGACAAGCCACCTAGCTAGATACATTGAAAAAATGTGCCCCGCTTCTGAAAAACATCCGTAAAGGCAACACGACTTCCATACGGAAGCAAACTGCTTTCTTGCCCCACAGCACAATTCAAACACATAACCTGCAAAATTTATGTGCTCTCTTTTGTACTCTCTCCACCAAATCTCCAGCTCTGTTCTGATCCCAAGCATGACCAAACCAGAACAGATTTTGTAAACCTGCATCCCTAACATACCCCAATAAAGGCTACACTTTCTTTATGAGTGAGGAGTAAACGAAGTCATACAAGTGGTCCACTGGCACCACTCTTGGGGAACCAAAATAATGCAATGTGTATCATCTACACTTAAAATTAAATTCCCCTACAACTATGCCTGAAATATGAAGGCATGAGAGGTAAAAGACTTAGTGGGATTTTGCTGTTTAGTTGAAATTAGCGACATGCTGATATGAAATACTTTTTCCATTAGCAGATGTCAGAGAGACATACATCTTGGATTCAGAGCAATGACAACCACGGGGAACAGGGCTTTTTTCCGTACATGACTGTTTGAGTCGTCTCTATACGGTGCAATTCTGTCTCCTGATTAAGCAAGGTCTACATTTAAATATTTTGTTAGTTTACTTTCTGTCCCAGACCCATCTTTTATCAACCAAAAGCCCTATAGCTGAAAGCACACTCTCAATACATGGTTTCCTCAGGACAGATCATTTTCTCTCTAGAAAAAGGAAAGTCAACCAGACCTTTCTGTTTTACATCAAAGATCACTTGTAATGGTAAATATGCCACAAATTGCCCAAAATGTTATCAACTGAAAACACAGGAAGCTCAGAATGGTTTCCCTATGACCCGCCACTAGGTCGTAGATCTCTCTTCCTGAAGTAAGAGTAAAACCATCAGTTGCAATCTGCGCTAATGATGATCAATGCATCTCCAAGAAGAGGTTTGCCAGCTCTCCCACCATCCTGTGCAGGAAGCTTTGACTGAACAGCTTTAGCTAGAGGGACCTCCATCTCAACACATGCTTAATGTGAGCACTGGTACCTGTGCTCTTCAACCTTCACCAAAAACACCACGAGGAAAGCGGAACAGCCAATCTTAGAAGCAGTCTGGCAAAATCCTTTACCGTCAAATGTGTGGGAGAGCTGCAACCAAGCTACAGGAAGTAAACAGGAGATGAAACATGCCCCTTGAGCACAGAAATTCAGAGTGGGTCAAAGCTTATTCTGAATGTGAGAAGACCTGAGACTGAGGTCTTAGAGAGACACTGAGGGTCACAATTTAAAGGATAATTTATAACGACTTCTGAAAGCATTTAAATTGTCATCTCTCCCTGATTTCATTTGGGCTACTTATCCAGCTGGATTTTGAAAAAACTATCAAGAGCATATTATGCACCCAAAATCCATATGAACAACTCCACGTTGCATTTAAGGAAGCCAGTACTGTCAGGGATGACAATGTGAACTGAACGTTCTGAGCAGTGCCTCTTACTCCACAGTAGTATCGGCACCAGCATCCTCCTCGGAATGAAACAAGTTAGCCTTTTCTAGGAGATGCTGGGTCAACCTTAGATGAAAACCAGGAGTACATGGCAATGGTCACCAGAAACATTACCACGTCAATTTTATTCAAGTAAAACAAAGAGAAGTGAACAGGATGATGTGATGGCCCTGAATCATAAGGCAACACCCCAGAAGGCACATTTACATTTGGCAGGTCTTGGCTTACCACCCATTCCTTCCCTAGTTTGGCCCTACGTGTCAGTAGTTTGGTAGATGGAGTCTAACAAAGATTTTGTGTTAATATAAAGGGCACTACGCTCTGAACTGATCCTCAGCTCTGAAGCTGAGTGTACTTACTAGCAAAAGAGATGGCTAGGATGAATGGCAACAGTCTCAGACCACAATTCAAGGACTGAAACAAGCATGTGTCTAGTATCTGCTTTTATCGAACAGACAAAAAATCCAACTTAATCCTCTATTTCTTTCCTAAGGAGACACCATTTCCTAACCAGACTACTGAGCAGATTTGGTTTCTCCCAAGCCATGCGACCAGCCACATCTGTCAAAACCGTCCCTGTTGTGACCAGGCAGTAGTCTGAGTCTACACACTTGACAGCTATTAGAACACAACTGCAAGTGACAGGCAAGAGAATGAGCATCCCAGATGTAAAAAAAAGTTTTCCGTTTGATGGTAATTCCAGCCCTAGCACAGAAGTTTCACAAAACTTCAGGTCTCATCTGCTTTATGTCAGGAACTTTTGGCTTTTTTCTTTTCATGATCAGCCCTAGGGCAGTAGGAACTTGAAATCAGACACTTACGAACAATGCACTGATTTCCTCCAGGAAGCGTTTTCCAACCAGGACAACAGTAGGAATGGAATCTTGAGCCACATACATTAGGCCTGTCACACAAACAGATGGATGGATGTACAAAATGTAAAGCATTGTAAATTGAACCCCACGTCTGAAGTACACCCAAGGGAAGTAACAACTACCCGAAACACAAGCAATCTCTACAAACAATCCTCCCCAAAGGAACAACATTTTCCTCCACCTAGAAGCTCCAAGCCATTTCCTTTGGTTTCAGTTCAACAGGTTAGTGCAAGAGGGAGGCAGCAGGCCCCATGCAGCTGGAACAGCACTTCTGCGAGGGTGTGAGGGACCAGCCTCGCTCTGCACCCATACACAGCGCTACAAGTCTGGCTATAGAAATTGGCTTCACACTGCTGTCTGATGCAAGGCAGGCGGAACAACTGGCCATAAAGACTAATAAACTAGTTCAAATTACCAAGAATTACCGAAAGCATTAGCAAAGAAGCCCAGCGCTCGTATTGCACCTCTGTACAAGCCAAGGTAAAGCAAAGTAGTATCTTAATAACGCAAAGCCCGATGTGGTACTTCTGGTAGCTGCAGCACAGCCTCACGCAACGCCTGCCTTTCATGCAGTCGCGCCAATCCAAAGACCGTCCCTACCTGCGGAGCGCGTCCCGCTGTCCTCGCCTGCGGACCCGGCCGGTGCCGCCGGCGCTCCCGGCCCCGTCCTCCCGGTACGCGGCGGCAGGGTAGATGCTGCCCGCTCCTCCCGCGGGCCGGACCGCCGGCGGCTGCTGCTGCCCGGCCGCTCTCTGTGCCCACAGCGCCAGGCAGCCCAGCCACAGGAAGCAGGGCTGCACCCAGAGCCACCGCCGCCTGCCCATCCTGCGGCAGACCCGCTGGGAAACGGCGGCGGCGGGCGGGGAGCCGGCGAGACGTGTGCCTGTCCCGCACCACCGTCAGCGGGCCCGGCTCCGCTCCTGGGCGGGTGAAGGCTTCAGCCGCTGAAACTTCCTTCTCTCCTGCCCAGCCGGCAGTGCCGCCGCAGCCGTCGGCAGGACGCGGTGATCCCAGCAGCGGGGTCCGCCTCGCATCCCCCCTCCTCTCTCTCCAAAGAGAGAGGGGAAAGATTGGAGGTCGAGTTGCGGTTTTCCTTCCCCTCTCCCGAACAGGAAATCCCGCAGAACCGCGCTGAATTTCCCTTGGAAAACCGACGGGAGTTAACAACAATCCCGCGCCTGGAGAGAAGCGCCGAGAAGACGGAGGCGGGAGCAATGCCCTGCCGCGCACACGGGCGGTTTTGCGGCCGGCCGGCGGTGCGGGAGAGGCAGGGAGGCGGGGCCGGTGGCCTGGCCCGTGCAGCGGCGGCCCCGGCGGGAGGCGCTGAGCGCGATGGGGGGATGCGGGCCGGGAGCGTTGCCGCCGCCGGGATTGGGCAGGGGCCCGAAAGAGAGGGGGCGTGGGGGGAGGGTGCGGCGACTGCCGGAGCGCGGGGGTACGCGGAGCACAGCGGGGGAGAGCGGCGCGGGAAGAGCCGAAGTGGGATGGAGCTACGCGGTTCCCCTCGGCGCCTTCTCTCCTCCGTGGGAAAGTCCCTGGGCTCCCAAAGAAAGGTCCGGGTCGGAGCTGCGGGCTAAGGGCCGGCCGGGCGAGGGAACCCAGGCGCAGACCTTTTCTCTGGCTTTGCCCGGGCTTGGTGCCGGCGCCGGGGGCAGCCGGGCCACCCGCACCCACCCTGTATGAGGGCGCAGGGCCTCCCGCAGCTCAGGCACAGGGATGCCGAGCAGAGGCGTCCGAGGAGGGAAGTCCTGCCCGCCTCGGATCCGCTCAGCCTTGTGCGCTGGGGCTTTTGTCAGCGCGTTCGCGCAGTGCTCCGGGGCTCTTCAAGAAACCCACCAGGCGCTGAGAGACTCAGAGCTGCGTCAGTTCTCAGTCTCCTTCAAGAGCACTTTTTGCAGGCTCACACCTTACAGTCTCACATGTCCTCTTGGTCTTTCTCTGAACGAAAGCATCTTAAAACCGATGCAAACACCCCTGCCCGCCCCAAAAAACCCCAACCTCTCATGGTTGGGGCTCATGTCATAGTGCCTTTTTAAGGTCAAGCCCGTGTGCTGAACAGTCACCCGCCAGTAAGAAGCAAACAAAAGCAACACAAAAGAACCAGTTACACAGCAGAGGTGGACTAGAAATCAGAGAGGAACAGCAAAGAGATACATATATATATTTATACATATATTTACTTTAGAGATACATATATTATACATATAAACCTTATTGTTTGGTTGCTTGCTTTTTTTTTCTTTGAAACTGCAGCTGTTAAGCACAGGAACAAAAGGAAATTGTCAGCAGCTAATTCCTAATGTAATGTCCAAGTCTGGGAGACCATTGCACTGAAACAAGAACAGGAGTGGCTAACACTTTTCTAGAATTTTGAAAGGAACTAGCACTCAAATCTACAAAACACTCAATAGCAATCAGTCTTACTTCTGCTAAGGCTGTGATGTACATGGTCCATGTAAACAATACACACAGAAATTAAGTACTTCCCAGGCAAGCCGTATTTGTTAGAAAGGGAAGCTTTGTAACCTTTTTTGGGTACAAGACACTGAGCAGACATCAGCTAAATAATGATTATTTTCTCATTATTCATGTTAGAAAAAGATGTTTTAAAGCGAGATTTACTGCACATAAAACTGCTAGTATCATCAGGAGAAGATAGCCACTCGTAAAAGGGTTGGGTTCTTCAGTTAACAACAATTCTTTTCAAACAAACAATGAAGGGAAAAGGTGGAAGAAACAAGTATCAAGTGATGGTAACTCCAACTAATGCTACTATTAGAAGAGCTTCTTCAATAATACGGGGAATACAGCTTGCATTAGGAAAAGTAAACTGTAAGTAATTTTGGGGTTAAACTAGATTATTTCCTTTGGAAAGATGATACGGTGCGTGTCTCCCAACTCTTAAAAAGTAATTGAATTTGATGAACCCAACTCATCCTAGAGAATAGTGTCTTTGATGGAGGATGCTGTGAGACATTGACATCACGTCACTGATGCAAAAGCATGAAGCGATGCCTGCTTTTTCTCTAGCTGAGCTTCCACCTCAGGTCTGACCAGTTCTGATCTAAATAGCTCAGAATGTCAGACCTAGGAAGCATAGATATGTACATTTACATGAAATCCAAGAGAAAACCTTGTATTGTGGATTATTTATTAATCCACTGTTTTCTCATGTCATTTTTAAGCAAAGACACTCCTACTGTTTTGGCATTTGGAAACACAGGGAAAATACGGACTATCAGTTTGCTCAAGCAGGATGCAGTAAGACTACAGTTCTTGGATGGAAAAAATTTCTTTTACTCCTAAAAATCATGTCTCTGGATGGCCACATTTGATTGTCAATGCAAAACACTCTCAATTATTCATTACCCAGAATCATTAAAAGCCCCAGATGGTGGATCAGTCCAGGTATTAAAAGTACAAACAAAGAGAGAATTAATTAAAACAGAAAACAGTTTTTTGCTTCTTAATGCCCCTATCCACACCACTGCCCTGTTATTTTCCTTCCACAGCATGAAGAGGAATTTCATCTATTGTAGGCTGGTCCTGCCCCACAGAAAGTTTTCTCGTAGGCTGCAGCACTGGCCCTATCCCTTCACCCAAGGCCACAGACTTAAAGTATAAGTCAGTTAAATTACAGCACGTACTTGATAAAAAAAAAATATACTTACCTTAAAGGGGTTTTCAGTAGGACAAAGGTTGGAACTAGACCAGGTTGCCTGAAGCCCCATCCAACCTGGCCTTAAATGCCTCCAGGGATGGGGCTTCCACAGCCTCTCTGGGAACCCTTTGCCAGTGACTCACCAGCCTCATAGTAAAGAATTTCTCCAAAGTAAAGAATTCCTCGTATTTATTCTAGCTAAAAAGTGATTCAGATGATAAAAATTGGTTGGAAGGGACCAGAGCAGACCGAAAAACTCAAGTGATTCAAGGTTGTGTAAATATTTTGCTTTGTCTCTCTCCTTTTCTGATTACATGACAAGTATCACCAAGTATCACCACATGTTGTCAGTACCAACAACTGACTTCTGATGGATCTGTTAATCGTGGGCTTGTGTGCCATGCTGAAGTCACTGTGTGCTAGTCAATACAGCAGTAGGAAATGCATCCTTAACTTCTGATGTTACTGTAAAAGCCAGTAAGTTCTATCCCATTGCTTTGTGTGAGCTCTATTTTTTAACTGTGGGAGAACCAGTAGTGTGACAGCTGCACCAAACTTATTTAGAGCAGTGAAAAACCTCCAAGGGAAGTGGGGGATTTGATCATAGAATCATAGAATGGTCTGGGTTAGAAGGGGCCCCAAGGATCATAGAGTTCCAACTCCCTTGCCACAGGCAGGGACACCAACCTCCAGGCCTGGATCTACACAAGGTTGCCCAGGGCCCCATCCCACCTGGCCTTGAACACCTCCAGGGATGGAGCATCCACCACCTCTCTGGGCAGCCTGTTCCAGCACCTCACCACTCTCTCTGTAAAAAACTTCCCCCTAATATCTAATCTTAACCTTCCTTCCTTTAGCTTCAATCCATTCCCCCTTGTCCTGCTATTGTCTAGCCTTTCAAAAAATTGATTCCCCTCCTGTTTGTATGCTCCCTTCAGGTACTGGAAGGCTGCAATGAGGTCCCCCCACAGCCTTCTCTTCTCTAGACTGAACAAGCCCAGCTCCTTCAGTCTCTCTTTGTAGGGGAGGTGCTCCAGCCCTCTAATCATCTTCATGGCCCTCCTCTGAACCCTCTCTAACAGTTCTACATCTTTCTTGTATTGGGACCCCCAGATCTGGACACAGGACTCCAGATGGGGCCTCAGAAGGGCAGAGTAGAGAGGGACAATCACCTCCCTGTCCCTGCTGGCCACCCCTCTTCTGATGGAGCCCGGGATACCATTGGCCTTCTGAGCTGCAAGAGCACACTGCTGGCTCATGTTAAGTTTCTCATCCACCATGAAATGTCCCTTACTTGTTTAGGATATGTATCTTTTCAGTATTACTGTGGCATACTTTACCTTGACAGGAGTGCAAATGCTCTCCCTTGGCTTCTCACCACTCTTTGGACCATTCCAAACAGAAACATGGTTACATTGAATTAAATGTGTCAGAGCGCACCAAGACATAGGAAAATATTGGAAAATGTTAAATTTTGAAGTTATAAGGATGTTGAATGGTGTGTCCCTGGAGTGCAGTTTAATCTGTTCTCCTTTTGTTCCACTTTGAATAAAGCAAATAATGAAATACCTGTTGATTCCCAACAGATCCTTGGCTCCCACATAGTAAACCATATGGAAAATAGTCTGGGGGGAAAGTCGTGTTCTCTAACAGCTGAGGCATCTGAGTGAACTCCTCTCTGCATGCTGATGACACATAAACAACACTCATTTCTGATAAGCCCTTTTCCTTCAACCAGTCTAACATGTCTTTCTGACCTCTTCCTGTGAATGTTTCTATGTTGTGTTAAAATAAAGTCATAAAAATTGAGGGGTTTGGACTTCTCCTCACAGGCCAGTCCTCATTTTCCTCTATGAAAAAGACCCAACAAACCAACACAAATGTTGTTACCACTTTGTGGCTGTCTGTAACTATCGTATCCTTCCCTATGTCCTCTCTCTCTCTCTCCAGAAGGACGCGGTGAAATTGTCATGATGAAAAGATGGTTCCAGGGGTGTAATTGTGCACCTTACCTAATGCTGCCCCCTCCTTTCTGGTCTTCCCTTATATAAATCTGTTTGAGATGATTGCTGGCAGAAGTATCTCTACTTACACTCTCTGACTCCCTTCAGCTGTTCCCTCTTCCTATAAATCGACAATTTCACGTGTGCCTCAAGTACAGGAATTCTGCAGTGCTGCAGGTGATCTACTACAGACAGAAGCCACTGGTTTACCAATGAAAAGTTCTCCAAACATCCAACAGGAATCATACTTTCTGCATTTTCAACACCTACGTACCCCAATTGACTTGTTATTTCCAGCATCTCCTTACATGCTTTATGTCTTGCTTGCTTTTGACCAGTCTCTCTAGGTAGATGTCAGTCACCCAATATCTGTTGGAGGGACAACACAGCTGAGCACAAGCAATCCAGGAGGTTCCTTCTTCTTTTGGAAGAAGGGGAAGGTGTCTTGGAATGACTATAGGAATGTAGTGAGATCGCTAGGGTGGAGAAAGTCAGAAGCGCTAAAGTTGAACTGGAAGTCAGGCGGCCAGTTCTTTAAAAGATAATAAAAAGTCCTTCTATAGGTATATTAACAGTAAAAGGAGGGTCAAGGAGAATCTCCAGCCCTTACTGGATGCAGAGGGAACATTAGTGACAAGGAATGAGGACAAAGCTGAGGTCCTTAACTCCTTCTTTACCTCAGTCTTTAATAGTAAAGATGGATATTCCCTGAGTACTCATCCTCAGGAACTGGCTGACAGGGAAGGGAAGAATAACAAAGTTCCCATGGTTCAGGAGGAAATGATTAGTGACCACTTAGATACCTACAAATCAATGGGGCCAGATGGGATCCACCCCCAGGTACTGAGAGAGCTGGCAGATGTGCTTGCCAAACCCCTTTCCATCATCTATCAGCAATCCTGGCAGACTGGGGAAGTTCCACTCGACTGGAGGCTGCCAGATGTTACACCCATGTATAAGAAGGGCCGGAAGGAGGATCCGGGGAACTACAGGCCTGTCAGTCTGACCTCAGTCCCAGGGAAGATCATGGAGAGGATCATCTTGGGAGCTATCATGCAGCACATGCGTGATGGCCAGGGGATCAGGCCCAGTCAACATGGGTTTACAAAAGGTAGATCCTGTCAAACTAACCTGATCACCTTCTATGACAAGCTGACCCGCTTAATGGACGAGGGGAAGGCTGTGGATGTGGCCTACCTGGACTTCAGTAAAGCCTTTGACACAGTTTCTCACAGCATTCTGACTGAGAAACTGGCTGCCACTGGCCTGGACAGGTGGACCCTCAGCTGGGTTAAAAACTGGCTGGATGGTCGGGCCCAAAGGGTGGTGGTAAATGGAACAAAATCCAGCTGGAGGCTGGTCACGAGTGGCATCCCCCAGGGCTCTGTCCTGGGTCCAGTTTTGTTCAACTGGACTTTGTTCATTTTATCAGTGACCTGGATGAAGGGATTGAAGGCTCCCTCAGTAAGTTTGCAGATGACACTAAACTGGGAGGAAGTGTTGATCTGCCTGAGGGTAGGGAGGCTCTTCAGAGGGATCTGAACAAACCAATAGGCTGAGACCAATGGGATGAAGTTTAACAAGGCCAAATGTAGAGTGCTGCACATGGGACATAACAACCCCATGCAGTGCTACAGGCCTGGGGGAGACTGGCTGGAGAGCTGTCAGGCAGAGAAGGACCTGGGGGTGTTGGCTGACTGCAGGCTGAGTATGAGCCAGCAGTGTGCCCAGGCAGCCAGGAAAGCCAATGGCATCCTGGCTTGTATCAGAAATAGTGTGGCCAGTAGGTCTAGGGAGGTGATTGTGCCCCTGTACCTGGCATTGGTGAGGCCACACCTCGAGTGCTGTGTCCAGTTCTGGGCTCCTCACCATAAGAAGGACATTGAGGTCTTCGAGTAAGTCCAGAGAAGGGCAACCAGGCTGGTGAAGGGGCTGGAGGGCAGATCCTATGAGGAACGGCTGAGGGAGCTGGGGCTGTTTAGCCTGGAGAAGAGGAGGCTGAGGGGAGACCTTATCACTGCCTACAACTACCTGAAGGGAGATTGTAGAGAGGTGGGTGATGGTCTCTTCAGCCAGGTGACAGGAGATGGGACAAGGGGAAATGTCACAAAGCTGTGCCAGGGCAGGTTTAGATTGGACATTAGAAAAAAATTTTTTACTGAAAGAGTCATTGGGGCCTGGAACAGGCTGCCCAGGGAGGTGGCTGAGTCACCTTCCCTGGATGTTTTTAAAAAGGGTAGATGAGGTACTTAGAGATATTATTTAGCTTAGCATGGCATTGGTTGGACTTGATGATCTTCGAAGGTCTTTTCCAACCTTGTAATTCTTGGGCTCCTTTGCCCTCAAGGGCTGCCTCCCATGGAATCTTATCAAGCAGCTTTCTGAACAGTCCAAAGTCAGCCCTACAGAAGTCTAAGGTGGTTGTTCTGCTGTCTCCCTTCCTTACTTCTCCTAGTACTAAGAATTCTATCAGCTCATGATCACTATGCCCCAGGCGTCCTCCAACCTTCACATCCCCCACTAGGCCTTCTCTGTTTACAAACAAGTCCAGCAGGGCACCTTCCCTTGCTGGGTCACTCACTAGCTGGGTCAGGAAGTTGTCTTACAAACACTCCAGGAACCTGCTAGACTGCTTCCTCCCTGCTGTACTGTACCTCCGGGAGACATCCAGTAAGTGGAAGTCCCCAATAAGGAGGAGGGCTAGTGATCGGGAGACTTCTCCCAGTTGTTTAAAAACCAACTCATCAGCTTCCTCATCCTGGTCAGGTGGTCTATAGCAGACTCCCATCACTAGATCTCCCTGATTTTGTGCTTCTCTGATTTTTACCCAGAGACACTCAACCCTGTCTTCACCATACTCCAGCTCCAGGCTGTCAAAGCATTCTCTGACATACAGGGCTACCCCACCTCCTCTCCTACCCAGCCTGTCACGCCAGCATAGTTTATAACCAGCAATTGCAGCACTCCAGTCATGTGAATTGTCCCATTATTCCACCGTGTTTCTGTGACGGCAATCACATCATAATCTCCTTTAGTTACAAGGACTTCTAATTCCTCCTGTTTGTTGCCCATGCTGCGTGCATTGGTGTAGATGCACTTCAGTTGGGCTATCTATTGAACTTGTTATGCTCCTAAGGGAAGCCTTGCTTCTCAAGTGGCAGCTGGTTAAGTTACCTAGCCAATCAGTAATAATTACATCTTTACTCTGAATTAGTACACTATTCCTCTGGTTAACTAGGGTGGCTGACCAGAGGTCATTGCCAGCACACCATCCCTCAGTAACTCGACCACCACACCCAGGCTTTCTTCCATCTAGCCTGGCCCTGTCCCTCTCCCCCTTCTTATCTAGTTTAAAGCTCTATTAATGAGCCCTGCCAGCTTCTTTGACAGTATCCTTCTGCCCCTTGGGGGTAAGTGCTCCCCATCCCTAGAAAGCAAGGCTGGTGATGCTCGAGCCAGCCCATTGTCAAAGAACCCAAAGTTCTGCTTCTCACACCATGCTCTGAGCCAGGTATTAATTTCCTGGCTCTTCTCATTCCATCCCTCCCCATTCCCTGTAGTAGGAATGATGGAGGAAAACACTACCTGTGCTCCAGATCCTCATACCATGCGCCCCAGGGCCCTTAAATTCTTTTTAATGGTTCTCAGTTTTCTTTTGTGTATTTCATTACTACCTATATGGAAAGATAAAAGTGGATAATAATCCATGTACCCGACCAAGGTTGGGAGTTGCTTTGTTAAGTCCCTAACTGAAGCTCCCTTAAGGCAGCAGACTTCCCTATGTAGAGGGTCCGGCCTACAGATCGGGCCCTCAGTTCCCTCCAGAAGGGAATCCCCTAAGACAATGACCCGTCTTTTCTTCTTAACAGAGGCTGTTTTGATGGTTTGCTTAGGGGGTCTTGTCCTAGGGAACACAACCTCAGGAGTAATTTTCCTATCAGCCTTCTCATTATCTGGCTGGTCCCCTTGTAGTAGGGCTTTGTATCTATTGCTCAGAGGAACTTGTGGAGGAAGGACAGGCATGGAAGGCACTCTCCTACTGCCCTTGCCACATACCTGCTTCCATTTGTCCCTTTCATTTAGACTGTACTCCCTGGTGGAGGGTACAGGGTCACTCTGGTCCTGGATGCTATCTACTGGGTACTCACATTTCTGTGGCTGGGAGGGCAGAACCTGGCTCCACCAATCTATCTCCATTTCAGCCTCCCTGATGCTCATGAGCCTGTCTAGTTTCTCTTTGAGCACATCTACCTCTTCTTGTAGGTATGCTACTCAGCTGAGGAGATCCTTTATCAGTTCTTACAGCACACAGCCATGATCAGAGCTGTCTCCTGCTGCAAGCATGTTGTGACGTTCCCTGAACCCCAAGACCTGCACTGCAATATGCTTCTGCAGTTGTCTGAACTGGGTCCTTACTTCCACATTGGAATGTGTTGGGGTCATGGCCCTGTGCCAGGCAGACACCATCACACAATACCTTACCAAAGATTAGTGACCCTCACCTGTCAGTTGGCTGAGCTCCCCTACTTCCTCTGACTGGTGGGGCAGCTCTCTGGCTAACTGTCTAGTCTGAGCTCTCCTGCTCCTTTGCCTGTGTGGTGTGTGGGTTGTCCTTAATCCTTTTTAAGGTTAGAAGGTGGGTCACGTGATGTCAGGGGAAGGATGAGCTTTGGCAAGCTTCTGGGTTACTGTGAGTAGAAAGAGCTGCACTGGGTGCCCAGATCTAAGGAACCTCTCTCTACAGTTTGATCACTTGCACAGCCCCTGAGCTCACCTCCGTGATTGCTGCCCCCGCTGATTGTCACTTGATGACTTCTTCAGTGGCTTCTGTGATGTTCCTTGTAGGACTCCATACAGCAGTCTTCTATCTCCGATGCTTTCCCACAATGTGAACAGAAGATACTGCTTCTCATTCTCCGGTAGTTCATTGTATGGTGGGGCTTCTTCAACACATGTTCCCTCCTCCTCCTCTGGCAACATTCAAAAATCTTTGCCTTCTGGCCAGTCTGTGATTAATTTCAGGATTCCTGGGAACTTGGGTGTTCCTATTCGAGCCTGCTGTGTAATCAGTGCAAACCACTTACTTCACGTAGCATCAGTCACATGATGTGTAGAGGGTACCCTCTCTCTGAATGTCCAGCCCAGCACTGGTAGTTGAGGTGCCAGAGGATCTGGACTTCAGTACCAATCACTTCTGCAGCAGATCAAACCCCTTCAAACACTGCCAGTACCTCCTTTTCAGTTGGGGTATAGGAGGTCTCAGATCCTTTGTATTCCTGACTCCAAAACCCCAGAGGTCAACCTCAAGTCTCCCCTGGTGCTTTCTGCCAGACATTCCAGGTGGGGCCATTGTCCTTGGCTTTGGTGTAGAGAGCATCTTTAGTATCTGACCCTGTCCAGATAGGCTCAAGGGCTACTGCAAGGACTATTTCCTGTTTGAGCTATTCAAAGTCTTGTTGCTGCTCAAGACCCCACTGGAAATCATTCTGCTTCCAGGTTATGCAGTAGAGAGGCCTCACAAGAAGACTAGTTTGGGATACGCATTTGCCAGAAATCCACAATGCCTAAAAAATCTTGGGTCTCCTTTTTGTTGGTTGGTGGAGACACAGCTGCTATTTTATCAATAACATCCATTTTATTCATAAAAACTGGACCTCTTGTGCAGGCCCCTAGACTTTACTTTGGTTTATAGCAAAACTGGATTTCCAAAGGATTTTGACTTTCTTCCTTTCTCAAAAGCTTCCTGTGCTGTGTTGCCCTATATGATGATGTCATCAGTGTGCTGCTGGAGCTCTGGGGCTTCACCCTTTTCTAATTCGGTCTTGCTCAGTCCATGGCAAATGGTGGGTCTGTGTTTCCATTTCTGGGGCAGTCAGTTCCAGGTGTATTGGATGCCCCTCCAAGTGAAAGCAAACTGTGGCCTGCACTCTGCTGCCAGAGGATTGGAGTTCCAGCATGTCTGCAGCAGCAGCACCTATGGGTGATGTGACTTGATGTTTTTCCCAATCTTTCCCAGTTAGGCTTCTTGCAGAGTCAATTGTTGGGATCGCCCTACCACTCCAGAAATACAGATGGGCTCTGCCCCTTCATGATATGATGGCGCTAGGGTACACTGGGAACAGGTATCCACTAGAGCCTTGTACTCTTGTGGATCTGACATGCCAAGCCACACAGTCCAGTAAACCCAGTTGTCCTCCTCCACCTGGCTGGAGGCTGGGCCCCTCTAATCTTGCTCATCATATTTGCTGTTCAGTTCTTGCAAGAAAGACTTGCAAAAAAGAGGTCCCTTCAAGAGGAGAAGATACAAAGGTAGGCCTTCCACTTGATTTAGGAATTGCCCAGTTGAAACTGGCACAGCCTTGTAATTCCAAGCTGCTGATCCCGTTATCTGAGCAGGAAGTGGTAATGTGCTCATCTGGACTGTGGCCAAAATCTTTTTGCGTCTCTCTCAGCTCACTCAGGGACAGGGATTGGGTGATGATGTCTGGTTCTGCCTGTTCCTCCCACTCTTGGGATGGCCTTGGTTCGTCACCCTTTACCAAGCAAACTGATTTCTTTGTGTATTTCCTCTTCTGCATGGGGCAACTGACACTTGTGTGGGTTGTTTTTTTGGCTCATCTGCATTGCCTATCGCAGAGGTCATGGCAGCCGCAGTGCCCATTGTGGGGGTCACAGCAGCTGCATTGCCAGTCATGGGGGTTGCAGTAGCTGTGGTGTCTGCAGGTCAGTTTTTCTTCCCTTCCCCCTGAGAGCACTGCATTTCATAAAGCAGCATATGGTAGTGCTACATTCTATCAAGCAGCATTCGGTAGATGGTGGCCAGGCCCAGCACAGGGCAGTAAGATGTGCTTCTTTGGAATAACTGTAGCATTTTTCTTTTCAGATGTGCTGTCACTTTATCAGGGTCTTGTAGCTGTTCGGGACTGAAGTTCCAAACTATTGCACATAAGAAGGTCCCTAGGTACCTGCCCTAACTCTACCATGAGCCCTGCCACTCCTGATTATCCAGCCTCAGGGAAAATCCCTGAGTGGTATTCTTAACCAAACGTTTAATGTAAAACAGAACCCGAACCACATTCAGAAGAGCTAGCAACAGTGCAATGCTAGTCTGAACATCCCAGGGATACTGGAAATTTTAAAAACTGTTATAAGAGCTGTTTTATTTAACCCAAAGGAAAAGAAGGTGGTGTAGTTATTCCCCTCTTTGCCCCCTCCAGACTGCATGCCATTACTAATCCCCACCTGTCCAAGGGATGGACAGGACAGCAAAACCTCAGACAAATAGCAGCTTAAGTGGTGGTTGATCTTATCATGTCATAGGCTGGTATCATGGAGCACAGTGAGACAAAGGAAAAAGCAGAAAAGCCATCACAGCACTGAAAGGTGTCATAAGGAAGCATTCCATGTAATTAACACAAAATCTTTTCAATGCTGCAGAGATTCCATGAGAAGCTACAGAGCTTTACTTTTGAGTGTCTTCTTTTCTTGAGAAAACAAGTCATAACTTGAAGACAGCGGTCACTTTTATGATACTTAAAATATGTAAACTAGGCAGAGTATCCCAGCAGTTCCTTCCAGGACTGATTTGGCTTTTATGCCTGTAAAACCTTATATTACTTGGGGATTTATAAATTATTTCTTTTTAAGCATGGGAGAAATAGGTAGGGATACTCCGTACTGATTTTTCTTTAAATAAGAAAAAATAAAAAGTGAAATGTTCCTGATTTAGACAGCCTACAGAAATTAAATCATACTTTAAGCTCCAAATACATAATTGGCAGGAAGGTGTCATGGGCAATAAAACCAAACACACAGTTCCAAAATTAAGCCCTTTCACTTTTTTTTCCCTAGATGCAGAAAAGGTCAGCCTGAATTTAAGTGCAATAATTAGCAACGGAGAGGCGACCTGTATATAGATCTATTGTGGGTTTGTTTAGCAAGGTTTTCGTGGTGCAGTGGGGTGCTCCAAGGGTGGTGTCACATCCCACCAGTCGGGCAAACCAGAGAGATTCAGACCTGTCTGTCCCATCCCAGCAGATGGATACGTGTAGAGTTAACCTCTTCTTCCTGCTCCAGGGGCCAGGTTAACCCTCTTTAGCTAGTCCCTTTTAACAACCACACTGAGCTTTAACCCTCTGTGCAGTACTCAGAAGAAACAACAATTACCCAGGTGGTCCAAACAAAGCACAGCTTTACTTAAAAGTGAGTATAATTATAATGCTTGCCAAAGAAACCACACTACGCTGTATATTCAGAGCTACAGATTACAATTAATAGAATTTTCCGAAACTGGAAACACTGTTACTATTGTGTGCAGAGAATGTCAGAAATTGAGAAACAGAGAGAGATTGAGAAGGAGAGAAAAAGAGAACAAATCAGAAGTTATCACTACCCAGGGATCCAGTGCAGACTGCCATAAAGCTGTAGCCCTTGGATAGCAGGCGCACCAGATGTCCTGAGTCTGTGTCTTTGATGCTACCTGGCCTCACCCTTCTGGGGAAATCAAGTATATCTTGCACAGACTCAGTGTTGAGTTGCAGAGTGTTCTGGAAATGAGTCGGTGGAGAATGGGGGTTCCAAGTGGTCATCTGACACCCCTCCCAACTGGGCTGATGCACCAATGACCCCGTCCAGTGCGACTTCAGCAAGAAGGCGCTCTACCTTCGCAGGGCCCCACTGTTCCTTATCGGATAAGGACAGTATCCTGTTTAAGCCCCATGTCAGGTGAGAGCCAGTCCACAAAATATTACCTTGCAACACAGATTGTTTGAGACCAACTACTCATTCCAGTTCCCACCAAATGGTATTTGGAGCAATAAGGGTGGCTTCAGCTAGAAGTTGCTGGAAGCTTCTCTTAGGTCCAACAGAGCCAATACCAGCCAGGCTCAAGGGTAGACCCGCTGCTTACCAAGGCCAAGCCCATCAGCAGCATATCCATGCTAACATATTGAAGAAAGGGAAAAAATGCAAGCAGATATGTTTTGCTGCCAGAGAAAGGAGTGAGATGTAAGAAACTATGCAGACACCAAGGTCAGTGAAGAAGAAGCGAAGGAGACACTGCAGGCATCAGAGAGATTCCCTTGCAGCCCGTGGAGAAAACCATGGTGAAGCAGGTTGTCCCCCTGCAGCCTATGGAAGATGATGGGGAGCAGAGATCCCACCTGCAGCCCGTGGAGACACCATGGAGAAGGCAGAGATATATGGAAGATACTGTGACCTGGGTTGGAGCAAGCTCCTGGCAGGACCTGCAGCTTGTGGGGAGAGGGGCACCCTGCACAGCATGTTTGCTGGGGGTACTTGTGACTTGGTACAGGGACCGTGCTGGATCAGTCTGGTCCTGAAGGTCTGCACCCCATAGAAGGGACCTATGGTGGGACAGTTGGTGAAGAGCTTAATCCCCATGAAAATGGACTCACGTTGGAGAAGTTAATGGAGGACTGTCTCCTGTGGGTGGGAGCCCACACTGGAGGCAAGTGGAGAGAGCTTGTGTGTTTGTGTCTGTGTGTGTGTGTATTCATATGTGTGTCTATGTGTATAAATCAGATGGAAGTTGAAGCATACAGCTCCAACACTGTCTTCTAAAATGAGTTGAGTTAAACAAAATACAAAGTTGAACAGAGAATCTTGGATGTTCTCTTCTGTCTACAAAAACAAGCATATAGCTGTTGCAGTACTTCCCAGATTCCAGGAAGATGTCTATCATTATAATTTGTCTACATTCTGGAAACTCTACTCTGGGGAGTTTGTAAGTAGAATACATTAAAGGGCTCAGTTATTCAGGAGAATTTGCATCTGGCATGAAACACTGCCCTGCATGGTTCTAATTATTTGAATGTGTTAATAGTTTTGGAGCTGTATGATTTACAATAGGTGTTCTTTGACAGTTTCCTTTAAGCATTATTTTCTGTCTCAGCTTCTTTTTAACAACATCTTTAAAAACAGAGGAGTTAACTATCCTACCCAAGTATCAGTATACTCAGCAAAACCCTTCTTTTTGGAAAGCCACATTAGAAACTGATATACTGACTATCAGTTTTCATATAGAATTTGCATTGGGGTGTGACCTGTTCTTTTTCCTTCCGTTAGTCTATGTGTGAGGCATGCTGCATAAAACGTGCTGTAATTACAATGTGCTGGCACAGCCCTGCTGAAATCAGCTAATGCCAAGTTTTAATTCATCTTCATATACATAGTGCCATCAAAGATTTTTAAGCTTTCATAATGATTAGAGTTTTATATATCAAGATTACGATGATTTGAGCCTCATGTGGAATTTGCACCCGTCTGTTCCACTTTGCAGTTGAGGGGCAATAATCATCATTGCTTTTCAAAGGTATGTGCCTGTGTAAAGGAACTGTCACGAAAGTAATCTAACAACTAAACATTTACATGTGCCTTACAGTATGCAACAAAGTAAAATCTATCTGCATTTATAGTCCACAAACCTATTTTAATTCGGTAAAAATAGAGTTTGGTTCTAGTATGCAGAAATTATGATCTCATGTCCATTAGAAAGCAAGAACACAAAGCAACGACAATAGAAAAGGGTTACATTTTAATTTCTTGTTAAGAATTATTTTTATCTAGATATCAATTTAGATAACAAAGTAAGTTTGCAGATGACACTAAAGTGGGAAGAGGTGTTGATGCTGTTGAGTGTGGAGAAGCCTTGCAGAGAAAACCAGACAAATTAGAGAGCTGGCTAATCACAAACTCCATGAAGTTTTATAAGTGACAGATTCTGCAACTGGGAAGGGGCCACCCTGGCTGTACATCCAGACTAGGGAATCAGACCCTGGAGGCCAGCCATGCTGAGAGGGATTTGGGGGTCTTGGTTGACAGCAAGTTAAACATGAGCCAACAGTGTGCCCAGGCAGCCAGGAGGGCCAACCACATCCTAGGGGCCATCAAGCACGGCACTGCCAGCCAGTCCAGGGAGGGGATTGTCTTGCTCTACACTGCAGGTAGGTATCGAAAGGCTGAGTAAGTTGGGACTGTTCAGCCTTGAGAAGAGAAGACTAAAGGGGGACCTAATTAAAGTTATCTTAAGCAGGGGATGCAGGGGGAATCAGCCAGCCCCTTTTCAGTGGTCTGTGGAGACAGGACAAGGGGCAATGGCTGCAAGTTGGAGCATAGGAAGTTCCGCACCAACATGCGGAGGAACTTTTTCACAGTGAGGGTGACAGAGCCCTGGGACAGGCTGCCCAGGGAGGTGGTGGAGTCTCCTTCTCTGGAGATATTCAAGACCCGTCTGGACGTCTATCTGAGTGATGTGTCCTAGGGAGCTGCTTTGGCAGGGGGGTTGGACCCGATGATCTCTCGAGGTCCCTTCCAACCCCTACAATTCTATGATTCTATGATCCTAAAGTAGGTACTCTCTTTAGGTACCCTAAAGTCCTGCTAGTTTTATTAGGTAAAGCAAATCTGGACTCATGATTATAGATTTGGTTTGGAGTCACATGAATCTCAATGTATTAGGGAAAAAGCCATGCTAATTCCATACAGATGTGCTGTTGCATTCCTGTAAATTTTCAGACTGAAAAGGAAATGCTAGTTACACCCCTTTCCCTTTCAGCCTACAGTAGAACATTTCACAGATTGCATAAGTGTTTTGCATTCATGGAAAAACAGTCATAGATCTCGTTGAGCAGATACACTGTTTTTAACTTGTCGCTGACATTGTGAAATGAAAAACCTATGCTTGCCAGTTGAAGCATCATATATATCTAAATTTGTATCTGTCTATATATATATGTGTAACACGCAACACTGTAAGAAACATAGTCTTTAGATCTCGAAACATTTTTCAATATGCAGACACAAAAATATGATCAGCTTTATTCTCTCAGATGTTGTCCTTTGCTTAGGCATAAAGCTTATTTGTATTTGTATTTACAAATATGATTTTATATATATATATATATATATCTAAGTATTTTTTTGAGGACTTGGTATTAAATTCCCAGGTAGAACTAGGAAAACTGAACAAAGAAAGTGCGATACCTTAGTCTAGGAAGTACTTTGCACAGAATAGGAGGAAAGGCTTCTAAGACTAATGTGACAGAACTTTCCAGACCAGCAGCTGAAACCAGGTCAAGTTCTCCACTGATTTTTGTTGGCACAGACCTTAAAGAGACTTTCTGTAGTGGAAAATATATATGAATGTGACGGTAGAAAACATGCAATACTAATCTTCCCAGCCTGAGAAAATGCATAGACCCAGACAGAGATGGGAATGACTAGAATAATTGTGGAAGGGCAGAACATGCTGGTGAACCTATTATAAACTTTTAAAACTGACAAATCCCCTTTGCACATCACAGGCAAGTTTTGAAAGAAAGCAGATTTCAACCTACTTTCTTTGTTCAAAACGCTCACCCTTCCGTGCTGCATACCGGATCTCACCAGTAACAGCTACGCTTCGACAACTGGTAATACAATTCTTGTCTGTAAACACGCTGTAGTAAAACTTCTCTTAAATGGCTGTTTAAAGAAGTCACAAAAATCTGTTGTCAAACCGAAGTGGTCTTTAAAAGTCAAACAAAACTTGCATTTGAACCTATGAGGATACTTCAGGCTGCTCGTTGGGGTCAAGAAATCGCCTACTCACACAGCAGATCCTCTGCATTTCCAGAGGGGAAGAAAAGCAAGAAAGATGCAGAAATTACATATCAAGTTGTAAAATAGACTTGTCTATGAAGGTTTGTTCCCCGGGCCAGACAACCGTCAGTCTCTTGATCCCAAAGACGAGTTACTACAAGAGATTTATAAAGCAAAATCAGAAAAATCTTACATAAAAGAGGATGTGGAATCACAGAATCACAGAATCACAGAATTTTTAAGGTTGGAAAAGACCTAGAAGATCATCCAGTCCAACCATTCACCTAGCTCCCACTAAACCATATCCCTCAATACAACATCCAGTCTTTCCTTGAACACCCCCAGGGATGGTGACTCCACCACCTCCCTGGGAGGGAGGGAATCCTTAAAACAATGGGAGAAACTAATCTTTGTATTGGAAATCTGGATACATATTGCATTTCAAAGCACTGGACAAAGTGTGGTTACCACTGGCATGTGAGATGACAGCTAGAACAAGATTTCTGGCGATACTGATGTGTGCGGCACAAATGATGCTGGTGGCAAAGGATTGTGACAGCATGGGCCTCAACAACAAGTAGCATGGGAAAACATGCAGCTAAGTTTTATCCTGGCAGACCTTGTACTAACAGCTTGAATTCCAAGACAATGGATTAGAGAAAGAGGCCCAAATTTAAATTAGAGGACAAAGGCTTTGATTTCATTAGGAGACTAGAACCAAAAAGGAGACTGTAAGCTGAAGTTCCTTGGAAAAGTGACAATGTATAGATGGCCAAAACATGAAAAATAATGAACAGGTTCTGAGGTTTTAAATTAAATGGGAGGGCTAAAGAGTGTGTTTTAGCTTACCTCATCTTGTCTCAGGTACACAAATCTCAGATTTATTTATTTATTTACTTACTTACTTACTTATTTATTTATTTGAACCATCTTAAGGCTGTAAAGTGCCCCCCTCACACTACACCCTTTGCATTACACTACTAACTTGGAACACAAACATGAGCAGGAGTAGATCAGTCCTCTCCATTCTTCCTGAACAGACTCAGTCATCTAGAAAAGTATTCCAATAAAGAAACTGGACAACAACAAAAAAGAAAGAAGACAGTTTTCTTCCCATTCACTTGCTTTCAAGACGAGAGTGATGTAGCCAGTTTAAAAAAACGGTTTATACTGCAGATCACATCCATAGATGTCCTGACATAAACAGTTGTCTTCCTACATATGAAAGTATGAGAAAATTGTAAAATACCATTTCATATACCTTTATTTCTCTGGGAAGGATCTCAAATTAATTTAAGGCTTATTTTTCAAACATTTCATTAAATTCGTAAAAGGCGATTCATTAATTTCCTTTCTTTTTGTAACTTCATTGTTATATATTCCTTTGGAACATGTCATTAATTTAGTGTCCAGATTTTCCTGGCATTTTAAACATACAGTACCAGAACTTTCTGAATTCTCTTGAATGTGATGTACCTAAAGTTTGTAGTTTAAAACTGGAGAAAGTTAGTGCTTTACTTCACCAAGAAGTTGCTAATGATAAAAAAGCTCAAACCAAACAGCCCACAGTTTCAAACAAAGGTAAAACCAAATTTACACTCATCTCCAGAAGATGCTGCAATGATCTACCATCAGCAGTAGTATGGCGCTGGTGATTTGACTGCATGAATCATTTTGGCAGAAGAGTGTTTTCATGCAAAATGCTTTCTGTTACTTCCAACTATTTTTTCTTTTTTTTTTAATTAAGAAGACAATGGTTCAGAATCCAGACTTTCCAAAACTAAGTGAATGTATTTGCCATTAAAAGTTAAATTCATGAAATCATTGTTCACGAAAGAATATTACATTTCTTTCTACATACTCTCATCAAAATTAAAATGACTAAAAATTTTAAGCTGCCCAGAGCCTCACTCAGTGAAACTATGAGAAATCCAGGTAACCCAAATTACTTTCATTGTTGTCCTTTAGATTTGCCCATGATGCTAATTGCGGAATGATCTCTCCCTATCCTTATCTCAACTCCTAAGCCTCTCAGTATATATTTTCTCCCCTGTCCAGATGAAAAGAGGAGTGATAGAGCAACTTTGGTGGGCATCTGGCCTCCAGCCAGGGTCAAACCACCACACTTTAGTAAATAGTTTAAACTGCTAGATTTTGGGTCGAGCTTATTCAGAGCCATCATTTCATCCTCTTAGTAGAAGTTCATGGAGCTAACGTAGCTCTGAATTTGTTATACAGTAATGTAAAGTGAAATTGGCCATCTTTACCTTTGATTACTTCTGGAGTGGAGGAGAAACTCTTGCAGTATGGTAGCCCAATCACTTTTTTTATTTACCTGTCAGTCACCGAACACTGACCTGGAGCATATTACAGGAAGCAAACTGCCTTTACGGGAGAAGGCAAAGTCGCTTTAGCTCCACAAGACTTTCCCAAGGACTACAGGGATGCTGCCGGTCATCTGCAAGATGAATCCAGAGCCATATTCCAACTGGGACAAAGAAACAGCTTAATCAACTTCTTAATCAACTTCAAATTGAGGAAATACAAATCAATTCGTGTACAGATGCTACTTTTTCATGTGATGCGTCTTTTGCTCTCTACCAGTTCTCCTCGCACATTGCCTATACTAAGGTAATGTGGTATTTGTGTTTATCATGTTCAGTTTTAATACAATTTTTTTAAAATGCACTTAATTTCAGATGTTAGAACTATTTCTGAAATATTCCCCAACTATTCCTGTTCCCAAAATTTCCATAATCTACTTCATTCCTCCCATGTGCTTAGAGGTTTCATATTAGTTTCTTTCATGGGATGTCAGGGCTTGCCATTCCTTACCATAGGTGGGTGAATAATTAGGGAATCATTCTGTAATTTGCTCAGTTTCTTACTATCTAGAAAACAGAAATCTAGATGGATGATTATCAAAGAGATTTGAGAGTCTGAGTGGTTTGGCTCTAGCTAGAGACCAAATGCCCACCAAAGCTGCTCCATCACTCCCCTTTTCAGCTGGACAAAGGAGAAAATATATGTTGGGAAGCTTAGGATTTGAGATAAAGACAAAGAGGGATCACTCTGTAGTCTCATGGGCAAAACAGACTCAACACAGAATAAGGAAAAGACAACTAATTCATTACAACTACAGTACACACCCAGTGAAACCAGAGTCAGGTACTAAGTGCGGCCAGGTCTTAAAGCACCTTCCCTCACCCCTTGCTTTTTAGCAGAATTCACTTTATTCACAATTTTTTCCCCTTTTTCCCCCCTGCATTGTAGCACAGGGAGGGGCAGGAAAAGGGGGAATGGGATTTTGGTTAGTTCCTTATAAGCTACTTTCCTTCTCCAGATCATAACACTTCTCCTTCCCCCCACCCCTCCCTTCTTTGCAGACTTTAGTCATAAATTTAACTTCATTCTTCCCCCCATCACAGCTCAGGGAGGGGCAGGGACTGGGGGAATGGGGATTTCGGTCCATTCCTCCCAAGTTGTTTTCCTTCTTAGCTGGGGGGACTTCCACATACACCCCCTTCCCCTGAAGTACCATGGGGTCCCACCCACACAAGATAGTCCTCCATGAACTTCTCCAGTGTGAGTCCTCTCTACTCTACTCACCAGTTGCCTCAGTGCAGCTCCTTTCCATGGGGTGTTGACCTTCAGGCCCAGACTGCTCCAGCCTGGTCCCCCACAGAGTCACAAGTCCCCCAGCAAATCTGCTGCAGCATGGGCCGGTCTCTTCACAGGCTGTAGGTGGTCTCTGCTCCCTGTCATTATCCATGAGCTGCAGGGGGACACCCGCTCCACCATGGTCTTCTCCATGGGCTGCAGGGGAATCTCTCTCCCTGGCACCTGGAGCACTTCGTTCTTACACCTCCTATCACAATCCACCCCCACTCCCCCCACTACCCCCCCGTTCACTGACCTTGGTGTCTGCACAGCTCATTACATCTTCTCACTCCCTTCTCTGGTGGCAAAATGCACCAGCCTGTGCTTTTTTTCTCCTAAATGTGATTCCCAGAGACACTGTGACCATCGCTGATTGGCTTGGCCTTGGTCAGCAGCAACTCTGGCCTTGAAAATAGGCACATGTTTACTCTCTGGGACCTGCAGAGAGCTTCTGGCTGCTTCTTGCAGGAGCCATTTCTGAAGATCCCGCCCTTTCTCCATTAGAAGCCAGCTACACAAAACTGCAACAGAGACATTGCAAGAAAAACCAGAATCTTACTGTCATTAAATCTTTTAGAACCTAGGAAAGAAAATGTGGTAGGTGACCCTAAAAAAACACATGGGTTTGCCTATGGTTTTCCCATGAATTACATATATAGAATGTGTACAGTGTCCTAAAACTCTCAAAATATCATTTCCTAGAAATCCAGTGTCATTTGAGGGAAAATTCAAGCAGCATTGCAAAGGTTCTCCTCTTTCTTGTTAAAAAAGTGTTTTCCTGGAGATACTCTGGAAGGTCTGAGAGCTTGCTTTTTGCCTTGGTGGCAGGGTTTAACTGGCTATTTTTGAAGCAGTTGCTGATCTTGGCTGAAAATGAGACTGGGGGATTGAGGGTGAGGAAGAAGTCTTCCGAGTGGGAAGCATGCCACTGAATGGCTTTAGCTAAACCTAATCTCATGGAGAGATTGATTTATTTATTTATTATGCAACTGGGGTTTCAGCAGGTGTTTTCATACCACCCGCAAATTGCTTGCTTTTATTTGGCATGTATTTTAAGTAATTTTGTATTATTTTGCTTACTCCATTTTTGTGTATCAGTCTTATTTCTCCTTCAGCTTCCAGAAATGCTCCACAATAATCTAATTTTCCAGGATTGCTGCCACCAGTCTACATACTTCTTTCTTAGCATCTTTAACAACCTTGGATAAAACCCATCTGGACCTCAGGATTTATTGGGTTTGAGTCACTGCAACTCATTTATCACTTCTGTTTTACTGACCCTGAAATCATCCAAGACAGTGAGTGCACAGCCAGTTCAGATGAGATTTCATTACTGCATTCTGTCTCCAGAAACTGAATTCACAGGGATTCAGAAAACTGGATAACTGTCGTGACTATATAAACTTCAGTAGAGAAATAAGCATACACAGTGGAGAGTCCCATATGCTTGGTTTTACTCAGGAAGAGTAACACATGTGGGTGTGAGAAGGAAGGGTCCTTCTGAGCAGTAGTTTCCAGTAGCAATAGGCTTTTTGCTACATTAAACTACACATGAACTTTAATGTTCTATGTCCACGTAGGTGTAAAAATGTTGATGCTGTGACTTATCACGGGCTGCAGAGAGACAGGCCTTTATTACCTCGGTATTTTTGTCCTCCGCAATTATAGCGTGTGTTTTTATCGAGGCTCAGGCAGCTAAATTTTGGAAGAAACAGAGTCAGAGTATGAGAGACTGGACTTTTGCAAGCATTTGGGAGTGGCAGATGGGAATGCTGCCCTGTGGTGTGAGCTGGGGTGATGCTGAGTACCTTCATTTCCCACGTCAGTCCTACACTCAGCTACTGAGCTGTGACCACAACCTTGTATTACATCTCGGATATAAATCTAGATATTTAACCGTTTTGAAATGTACAAAAATATTTCCATAGGAGGGAACTTGAATTTCAGAGCAGGCAGTATTTGTACTGCATATTGCCACATAGTTCCTTGTTATTTATGGTGCCACAGCATTTATGATTATAAAGGGTCAAGATGAGAGGTCTGGAGACTGTAGTCCTTTATTAAGCCCCTGCAGTAGTAAGACACAGCCCAAGTTTCCACTTGCTAGTCTGCTTATACAGTGCTCCTGTTCTGGAGGGTCCCGTTCTCATAGTGAGGAAGTAACGCAGGCCCCTTATATAGAGAAGCAATAATGGTAACGAATAACAAAAGCAGGGAAGAAGTATTAGATCACCTACTGCATTCTTCTGCCAATGTAGAATTGCACCTTAACAAGGATTTTGTACTGCTTTGTGGAGCCTGTCTGGATTTTTTGGTATTTCCACTAGGACTGCATGTATGAGTGTGCATTAATGCCAGATACAGTGGTAGTGTTCTGTGTGCCATGAAGAGTGGACTAGAATAGAAGACACCAGAGAAATGGTACCTGCCTCAGCTGGAAAGGGGGTGTTAGGCACTATACAGCACAAGCACACTGGCAACACGTGGGGTAGGACAATGTGCCACACACACAGAGTTTCGCAACAGGTTGTGGTGGTTTGGCCCTGGCTAGAGGCCAAATGTCCACCAAAGCCACTCACTCATTCACCTTGTCAGCTGAAAACGGGAGAAAATATATATATCAGGAGGCTTAGGATTTGAGGTAAGGACAAAGGGATCACTTTCCAGTTAGTGCAATGGGCAAAACAGACTCAACACAGATTAAAAGAAAGAAAAGTGATTTTTTACTACTACAACTACACACCCAGTGAACCAGAGTCAGGTAATGAGAAGCACGGCCAGGTCTTAAAGCACCTTCCCCCTGCCCCTCCCTTTTTAGCAGGCTTAAACTTCATTCATGATTTTACTCCCTTCTTCCCCCTCCAACATGGTCTGGGAAGAGGCAGAGAATGGGAAGTGGGGTTCCAGTGGTTCCTCACAAGCTGCTTTCCTTCCCCAGATCTTAACACTGCTACTTCCCCCCACCCCTCGCCTCTTCACACACTTGACTTTAATCATAAATTTGCTCCGTTCATCCCCCTCTCCCCCATCACAGCGTGGGGAGGGGCAGGGAATGGGGAATGGGGCTTTTCAGTCCATTCCTTCCAAGTTGTCTTCTCTCTTAGCTGGGGAGGGGCATTCCACACACACACACACACACACTTCCCCTGCAGCACTGTGGGGTCCCACCCATGCAAGAGTCATGTCCACTAACTTCTGCAGCATGAGTCCTCTTCACTGGGGAGTCTTCTCCTCACCACAGGCCTCTCACCAGGACTCCCTTCCATGGGTGCTGGAAGGGAGTTCGGGCCCAGACTCCCCCGGCCTGGTCCCCCACAAAGTCACAAGTCCCCCAGCAAACCTGCTGAGGTGTGACAGGCCATAGATGTCTCTGCTCCCCATCCTTATCCATGGGCTGTGAGGGGACACCCACTCCACCATGGTCTTCACCATGAGCTGCAGGGGAATCTCTCTTTCTGGTGCCTCATTCTTCCCCCTCCCCTCTCCTTCGCGCCTGGCCTTGTTGCCTGCACATCTCATTCCATCTTCTCACTCCCTTCTCCAGTGGCAAAATGCATCTGCCTGCATTTTTTTTTCTCCTATATGTGATTCACAGAGGTGCTGTGACCATCACCAATTGGCTCAGCCTTGGTCAGCAGCAACTCTGGCCTTGAATTGGCCGATGTTTACAGTCTGGGGCTTGCAGAAAGCTTCTAGCTGCTGCTTGCAGAAGCTATCTCAGCAGCACAGCTGAGCAAAACTGTGACACAGGCTTGGGTTTTCTCCAAGTTCTGCCAATTGACTCATAGCTCACACTGTGGCCACTCTGTAGTCAACTTGAAATCCTGCTCAGCAAGGATCATGTCTACCAACTTCAGCCTACTAGGCTGTAAAGCATTCAGTATTTTATGAGAAAAGAAAGGTTGACATGTAGGTACGGTGGGATTGCAAATAGGCAAATTCAGTCTTTGTTTAAGAGAACATTTCTGGAGTCTTCTTGGGAGATATGGAAAGCTTGCTTATCCTTTAAAAAGTGTGAGTATCAGGAAAGAGTAAACACACTTTGTTTCCACCAGCCCCTAAGAGGACAGTTATCTCCAGCACAATTTAACTTGCAAGACAGGCAGCAATAGAAAGTGATATAATTGTCCTTTGATATGGTGACTGAAAAATCCCCACCCAGATGCCAGTAGCACTATGCCAGTGGTACCAGTGAACGTTTTAAGGTATATAGTCTAATGCAAACGTGTAAAGTAAGGTGCCCTTCTGTTGCAGAGAACTAGGGAGCCAGCTCTATTTTGAGCTGGGAAAACCAACCCAGAAATATAAGTGAGTTCAGTCCACCAGAGGGGGAAAAAAATCAGAAGGAAAAGCAATTTAAAGTCCATTTATAGAAAAGGTTGTCACAAGGCAGCACCTATTCAACAGAGTCATCAAATCTGCTAGATTTATTTAAATAATTCTCTTTTTTTGGTGTGATGTTCTAAATAATTCTCTTTTTTTGTGTGACATTCTAAATATCTATTTTCAGAGAAGTGGCTCTTTTCATCTTAATCCTGTAACTGTAAATCCCTCCAAGTTTATTCAAATTCTTTAGGCTACATCCTAAGGGACAACAGAGAGGAACTTTCTTGAAAGCAGTGGAAAGCATTTCAGTACTGAAGGAAGAATTTCATAAACCAACATTCCATACACCAAAATTCCAAAAATTCCAAATACAAGGTGAGGGATTTCTACTAATACAATCTGTAGAAACAAACCCATGCTACCACTGTGAACCTTTCTGATACAACTTACGCAGAGCTTAAGCAAAGCACAACTCACACAGCTTCCTTCAAAGTCTCACTTGCCCCCCTTTTCATCTTAAATACCCCTTTCAAATAGTGTTGCACCGTTGTGTTGCTTACCGCCTGATGCAGGAGAGGGGCCAATGGAGTCCCTGATCAACAGGTCGGTGCGTGCTGGAGCCCAGTCGGTCCATTTCTCCACGTTGGTTATGACCTTGTCATGTTCCTCCTTGTCCTGTTTGGGCTGGATGACAGTTTTCTGGTCCATCTGCTGAGGGTCTCCCTCCAAAGCCCCATGGCGACATTAGTGCACCAGCTTATTGGTGTCACTGCCCAGCATCATCTGCTGGGCCTGGAGGATGGCCATGCTGCCACAAGCTGCTGGGAGGGTAGCCCCATTGCTGCCCCCAGCCCAGCTGCCCCCCACAGAGGGTCTCCCACGCCTGACCTGGTCTATCCAACAGCCCTGAAGGAACCAATGTGGACGATCTCCTCAGCACCACAGCAGCTGCCCTTCAAGCGGGTCCTGGCAACCCTCCTTCTGCCCCCATTCCTATCCCTGTGGAACAAGAGCCCAAGGAGCAGCCTGAGAAGGCCACAGCACATTCATCTTCTTCTGTCTGGGGCCAAGAACACTTCCCTGAAGGCGCCACACTGATCCCCAAAGAGGAGGCCAACAGTCCCGAGGCCTCTTTTGCAGCCAAGAAGAGGCCATCCTGCCAGCAGCACTATGAGAATGCCCCTGGAACTCCCCAAACCTGGGGCATATGGCAGCCCTAAAGGGCTCCCAGCCTTCTAAGTCTAATTATCAGGCAGTGAAAGAAAATAAAGGCCTGAAAACTGCAGGAAAGGTTTCAGTGTCATTAACAGTGCAGGTGGTGTTGCTACCACACCTGCATGGGTCTCTCCCTCTTTTCCTGGGGCTATGCCCACTGTTTACTGGGTGGTGAGATACTGCTTCCTCACCACCTGAGGCTTCCTCAACAGATGGTCAATGCCCCATGCCCATCAGTTTCAGAGGCATTTGGACAATGCCCTTTGTAACAGGCTTTAAATTTTTGTCATCTGTGTGCAAGAAATTGGACTTAGCAGCTATGCTATGATACAGCAGTGGTGCCTGCTCTTGAGGATTTACCTTTAAAATCCTTTTATTGTCCCTATTAATACATTTAAGATCCCAGAAGAAATTATAGAGAATCTACAAATTTTAAAAGGGTATTGTCAAATAAGAGGCACATATTCTGCAAGAGATAGAAGTTGCTTTCTTTGGTTCAGTATGGCTTCAAACTACTTATGAAATAGGTCTTACGAATGTCAGCAAGGACACTGCCCAAATTAGACAGCTGATAACATCTTAATGCATTTTGAAACTTCCTCTACAGCTTTTTGGACAATGGCTTACGAGAGAGAGCTTCATCCATCCCTTAGACATCTAATGGGAAAGCTATGTAGTAGGGTAGAAGATAGGGCTGTGCAATTGGGAGAGGACTGATAGGCCACTACATTAATATGATGGATAAACAGAATTTACATGCTACTGAAACAACCAAGTTGAGGAATTTCTCGCTTAACCTGCTTAGAAGAATGGCATATACAGAAGGTACTAGAATGCATGCAGTTAGCAATGTAGATTATATTCCTGATGGCTAGATTAAGATGTATCACACACATAAAGCTTGCTAATTTATTCAGCTGTCAGCTACTGACTTCAGCATGTGTCCAGGAGCTTTCCATGAAACTCATTTCACTAAAGGAATATCTTAAGAGACCATGACAGGTTCTAGGGAGGATTAGTTTGTTTGTTCTTTCCTTGCAAACAGCAGTGCTGGTAAATGTCTTATAAGATAGTAAGGAGTAAAATACCATTTCTTCCTCCCATCTCCAAATGAATTCACTTAGGTCTGAAATGGTAAAAAATACATTATCTAACATTCATTCCCAAATGTCTGTACTTTATTGTAAGGCAATATGACAATGCCTTTAATTTTTTTCCTTTAGTTTGAACAAATAAGAAAACCAAACAAACAATAGAGGGACATTCAAACCACATTTTCCCCTATGGGTAAAATTTGACATTAAAATAAATTAGTGGATGTATTGTGCACTGTAACTGTTGCTCTTGCTGACAGAGTTGCAATCAGTATTTCAAATATTCTGGAGTCAGTGACATTCAGTACTTTTCAGCATGCTCACGTATGCTACATGCATGGGAATTCACTGGTGGACATGAGAAATACACTGAACTGGTAACTCTGGAATGGGTGAAATGCACACTGCAGAACAGACACTCAAATCAGTTGTGCAACTGATCACAGACCGCTCTATAGCCTGGTTTGGCAAATTCACAATCACATTAGACTGACAGTAGCACTAGAGCAGAAGGAAACAGATAACGAGTGAAAGCTAATTGGACTCCAACAATAATTTGACCTCGCCACCTTTCCTAGTTTTCTGGTGTGTACCCTCACGCCTGGTATATCTAAGTGTCAGCAAAGCCTCTCTTCCACACTACAAGTATTTCTGTTGTGTCCCAAATGCTTGTCACTACAAAGTGTAAGGGAATATGGCTAATAGTGTCCTTGAATTTAGTGTGGTACCTCTGGCTACTTTTTGTGTTTGGTAATTAGTTTTTCGTGAAACCAAAATTAAAGCTCTCCCCTGCATTTTGTCTTGATTGTACTCTGTCTTACTTTTGCAGCCTTGTGAGCAAACTCTGCTGCCTACAGCTGCTTGGCAGAATACTTCCTGAGGAAAACAGACCAGGCAAGAAAAGATACTGTGCTGGCAGGGCAGCTGCAGTATGACACTGAAAAAAATTTGACAAAAATTATTAGCATTCTGTCCTAGGCATTGTATGAGAATTCTGGAGCAGGAAAAGATGTATCTCAAAGAAAAAGTTACAGTAATTCCTAAATTTGCAGCTGAGAGAATTGTGAAAGACAGGCAGAAAAGAAACTGCATTCTGCTAGACAAATCAGACTCTGGCTCACCAGGAACACAGACTGAAGGATGCATCTGGAAATCATGCTTCATTCAATACCACTAAGCAAAGCTCTGTAAGAATGCATTCCCCATTCCAGCTCATGTTAGGTCTGTACTACCTCTTCACCTCTGGTTACATGCTCTTCAGTCCAGTGAGAAGATCATGTGTGCATGTGAAATGCGTGATTTATCTTGCTGCAGGTTGCCAAAGCAGTATTTTCCCACTGCCCTCTACCTTGTTTAATTGCTGAATTGTTCTGCTGATGCAGAACTAGGGGATCGTGGATTAAATTTCCTTTCATTTCTACCAGGGCAATGGTGTAACTAAGCCACAGAAGAATTTTCATAACTTCTTGTGAGATTTTCACAATTAACCCCTTATTGGCAAAACGCACACTGTCTGAAAGCGCTGTCAGCAGAATGCTACCTTCAGATTTCCTTAGTCAGACTTCTGCCAAAGTACCAAAGTGTGCCAACTAAATACAGCTGCTTAGTGACCTCAGAAACGGTGTCTAGACATAAAGCTAAGGAGCATCTTTAAAGAAGCTCTTTTAACATCATCCAAAACAGCACATTTTAGTTGGTTAGAAATTGCTTTAAGCCAAAATGTTACATTATGCTGCTTTGTGCAAAACAGGTTTTTCAGTAACAGAGATATCCAAAGGTCTTTTCCTCCTTTCTTAAACTGAGTGAAGCTAGTTTTCTGTCTCTAAATGATGTTTAGATTCCTACAAAGGAAAGTGAATAAATTACATGACTGAATGTAAAGCCTTTAATTCTAGCAAAGTGACTGAATTTCACAAGTGATTTCAATGTGTCATAAAAATCAGGGTCTTCTTAAACTTAAGGTAAATGATGAAAGTGGTGAGCATCTATGTAAGCACAGGGTGATTTGTAGATGCAGCATCCCCTTCACACATAGCTGCCCTTACCCTCACATAAAGAAGAGTAAATTCAATTACTAACTATGGCAAGATGCTTGTGGGGGAAAGCAGATAAGGAGAACAAAATAAATGACAGCAAGGTTGTGACCCGAGCACCCCAAGGAAGGTAGCATCTGTGACTGATAAGGAGGAAACATCCCAAGGATAATTGTGCCTGCCCAGCTGGAAGAATTACCACTACACATAAGCCAGGGGAGAAGGTGAAAGGTTCAACCTGATGAAGACTCTGAGCCTTCATCCTGAGACCCCCGACAACCACGACCAGGAGAGAGTGTGCAGGTGCAATCAGGAGGTGTTTGTGGAGATGACTTCATGGGACTAATTTTAATACGAAGCAGGGACAGGTTATGCATATGTATAGGTGTATTGCAAAATGTCATGAATATGTAACATTCAACTGTATGTAACTAAGGTGAATTGCTGTGTTGGGCATGCATGTTTGTGGTGGAGTGATCCCTCATGCATCTACGTATAATAAACATACCTGCTGTACAACCTTCTGGGTTTAGAGTCATTCTGCAAGTCATTGCTCTAGTTGTGTCTCTTTCAAAGGATTTCTTAAAGCTATCGCTCTGTTATGAAGCCAATAGACTGCCATTGTCTGGTCACTTTTCATTCAACTTCCTAGTCTAATTATTTTTGTATATTAGCTACTAAACCAGCAGTATTTTTTTCCCAACTTTGTGCTGCAGTTAGGGTTCCAAACCCTGAGGAGCAGGGTGTTCTAATGCCACAGAGAGGACAATGTGGACATGGTGAATTTAAATGGACACACTCTTTACATCATTGCTCTGGGAATTTTGTTAACCCAGCATGATGGCACCCAGTGTGGGTGAGTATTAAACCAGTTTAGGTTGGAGATTAGCCTGTATTCACAGAGACCTTATTAGACCTTCTAGAATAGCAGTGAATCAGATAATGAGAGGAGTCATCTGTGCACTGGAAAAAGCACTGTAATTGCCAGAAAGAGGATCCTGTAGTCTTTCAAGCTTGACAGGTTACTGGCTAAAGTGCCTTCCAGTAGGCTCCACTCCTTCCAGTGCAAGGCTGTTGGAATGACGAATACCAACAGCAGTAACTGAACAGTCGCTCAAGGTCAGTGAAGATTTTCTTGGTATTGAACCTACGTAAAGGGCCAGAGAGAATACAAAACTAGTCAAAGAATTCAAGACTTGGCCATATCCAAAACACACACGTCTCTGGTACATGCAGCAGAAATTGAACCTTCAACTTTAGAATTAAAATGTTAGTAGAAGGTCTTATTTTTTCCTGAAAACAAAGAGGAAATTGGGCGAAGTAAGTAAGGGCACTTAGCCTTTGTGAGCAGGTCAGTGATAAGGATTGGTAAAGCTACCAGCTTGCATTTGAAAAGATTTCACTTTAGAGCTATTAGTTACCCTTTTAAGGTATCTCTTCCTCACTTCCAAAAGCTCTTCTTTAAAATCTCTCTCATGCTCTTTTGAGGAACGAAAAGGGTCCCCAACATGTCACTGTTTTGGTTAAGGCAATTGTTTGATTGAATTCAGTCTAGCTACAAAAATGATCTGAACATTTATATCAAACACTTATTTCTACTGAGTATATTCAGACTTTAGGAAGGATAAGTGCATGTATGTGTCCATGTATATTTTGAATATACATGGTCAAAAATACATGCTGAGATAACCATGTAGCTCAGCTCAGCTGAGCCTTGGGTCAACACCCATGACTGATTCCAGGACTGAATAAATAAACCAGGAATGATGAAACTAAGGAAACCTGGAGTTGAACCATAAACTAATAACACTGAGAATACTCAGTAGTTTGTAAAAAAAGAGAAATAAAAAAATAAAATAAACTCATTCATTCATTGTAGTTTGCTTTCTTCCTAGAAGAAGTTGTTGGAATCAGTTTTTCAAAACATGGAGGCAACAACAATATGCAAACCTAGTTTCTGGTTCTCCAATAAACTCCTGTGTCAGTCTCACTTGCTTCACAGAAACTTCCTCATATTATGGAAATATGAAGAAACACCATCTTTTCATACCTGTTTGTTCCTTTTGCACCTATTTTTTGTTGAATATGTAAGGTACGTGCACTGAGAACTGTCATACTGTCATGGATTAAGGCACAGAAACATGAATGACACTGAAATAAATGCCAGGACAATTTGTAAAGCTGAATTAAGCCTTTTTATATTATTTTACTAAGTAAATTATTGGAATTTGTGCTAGATCTTATTTTCTGGAAAGTAGTAAAGGGTTATAAATTTGGGGGTGGGGAGAGGAGAATCTGTACCTGTGTTTGCTGTCTATGTACTACCTACAACTCTAACTAAAAAAAAAAGTTACTCACCTTTTGCATATCAAAATAGATCACGTGTCCCTAGGAGATCTAAACCAGCTACCTAACAACGTAGGAAATACTAACTTTTCCTCTAAGAAGCTTCTGCCCCAAGGATTTTCATGTATATTGCTAATGATACTGTTTAGAAAGACAGGTAATATTGGCAGCATGCAGGTGTCGTGCTTTTATGAACCCATGTAAAATTCATGTATAGCTTGTTGCTACGTGAGAAAGCTCATTGTATGGATCTTTGAAAACACTGTTATGGTCCTGATAAAATCCTCTCAAACCCGACCTCTGTTTACTTTTGGAAAGGCAGGCAAAAGGTGCCAGAAGTCTCCCAGAATATTTAGGTCACAAATCATTTGACAGTATTACTTCCAGAAGATCCTGATTTGATGCTTTCTTAAGAAAGCACACAGTGCTTCACATTTGTCTGACTGTAGTGGTCAAAATATTATAATATTTCAATTAAAATAAAAAACATTTTGGGATTGTTAACTTACAACAATAAAAGTATTATTTTCAACAGCATTTCCAGAAGGCATCTCATATTAGTCAGGAGAAATATATGTCCTCGAGTTGTCAGTATTAGTGCTGCACAATCTCACTTTCATAGAGAATGCATATAGCTAACTGCTGACATGGGAAGCAGAGAAACCTAATCTACAACAGCAGATTAAAAGCACATGTCACTGTCATCTCATGGTGCATTACCCTGTGCAATTTAAACTGGCTCTTCCCATTCTCTCAAGGTACGCTGGGCTATGGAGAGGCATGGGGGGCTGGGAACAGCACATATTACATCCTCCTAGCAAATGTTCATCACTCACAGAAGCACACAATTGTAATCAACATCCAAAATTATACTAATATTTTTAGCATCATTCTATACATACAGTCATTTGTATTTCAGTGTTAAACATGTGTCAAGTTTAATACACTTGCTTCCTACACAGCACAGAGTAAGTAGATTGACATTAGAAGTTCTTGCTGGTTAATATCTGACTATATTTAGTGATGTGGAGACATCCTGTAACTGAGATAGTCTCCATACATCCACTGAAGCTATGCGACCTCATCTGCTTCACCAGTACAGTGAGGGTATTTGGAAGGAGCTGAAAATGCAGCGGGCATTGCGCTAGTTTGCTCACTATGACTAGTTTGCTATTCATCCAATTCCATTGGTCTCAAACAGCCTTTACACCTCCACAGAATTTCATACACTTTGTCTCTTCTTGTACAGATATACATGCCCTAGCCTCTCCCACTGCCTCTGGAATTTAGACCACTTGGAACCTGAGCACCTGAAAAAGGGAGCTAAGATTTAGTACTTTTTAAGTAGAAGCCCCACTTTATATCCCAGAACAGTTTCAGTGTTAAAGGAGTATCAATTCAGCCCGAGGAAGGACATTTAAGAAAATAATAATAATAATAATAATAATAATAATAATAATAATAATAATAATAATAATAATAAATATTCCTGCATTTACAGGAATGAAATTCAGAAGCACTTCAAGTGCTGTTGTCAAAGGGAAGAGTAGGGACATCTGGAAATCAAAGAGAACTTGCAGACGTTTTCTCGGAAGCGTCTGGAGATCTATCTCCTGGATTTTTTTCCCATTTCTGAAAGTCCCCTTACAAGACTAGAACACTGCTATTGTGGCATAAAGGCTTCCATGTAAGAAGTAAAATATGTAATGAACTGTTTTTGTGGTAGGATTTTCATATCCTATTTTCAGTGTTTGGGGTTCTCAGGCAAGAGGTTCTCAATAAGGTGTGCACAGAATATGATTCCGTAGCCCGTAAATTCAATAAAGTAGCCTTATTTATGACCAAACAGCAAATACACAATCTTGAGAATCTGGTAGATAGCCCACAGTGGAATAACTGGCCAAGTAATTGTGTTGAGCAGATCATACATAGCATTTACATATTCCACATTAACATTGCTCTCTCTGCTGGTTCTCTAGAGGCATTCAAAAAAGCAAAATAATGTGGGAAACTTTGGATTCTATTGTAATTCTCAGTCTTGTGTCATTTTTTGGCTCAAATACTTTGAGATAGCTTGGAATTTCAAGAACAGTTTTCAGAGCATCCAAACTGTGAACATTATACCCTTAGGGCATCAGTGCTTCCTCTCAAATTGCCTTTGTGTTCTCACAAGGATAATTCTCTCCTTCTTTGCTGTTTCTAGAATTTGCTGCTTGCTTTGGCAGGAAAATAGTACAGACCAGGTAAGTCAAGCTAAATCAGAGCTGTTACCAAGCTCATAGGGAAACACAACTTCATTTAAAGCAGCACTTATCAAACTGTGTTTTCCATCATTTTCTTCTATGCTGACATAGCCAGTGCGTGAGTTACATGAGATGTACGAGTATCTGTCTATATAAGAAAAACCAGTGCTGGCCTAGCGCGTCGGATTCCACATTAGCCTCTCCATGGGGCTTCAGATATTGCAATAAAACAAAGCTGCAAAGGTGAAGTTCACAAAGGGGAGGCGAAGGCCACAGAGATTTATGAGCACATCTGTCACTCTGCTGACAGCTGTTGCATTTCATCTGGCCCCTGCTGCCAAACTACTTCCTGCAGAAGTCCTTTCCTCTGAAATACCGAACGCCCCGGAAGACCTAATCCCAGTCTTTGCTGTGCTTGGAAGACTGAGCTCACAAAGTTCAGAGTGATTAGGATACTCACTGAGGAGGGACCGCTTATTATAGACCCAACTCAGTTATTTACAAGCATCTAAGGCCTGTTAGTGCCACACAGTTACCCTGATAAGGAAAAGAGCCAATGAACAGAATGCAAAAACTAACAAGAATGCTCTCCTGACCCAAATTCTGCCTACTGCTATTTTTATAATTCTTGATCAATAATGAAGACTTGCTTTGAAGAAGCCTTCTTTCTGGTATTTCTTCCCAAACTCTTGCTGTAAAAAGTACTTTTCATATACAAACTACCAAACATTGAAAGCGTGGCAAGGTGAGGCTTTATAAAACGATCACGTAATAAGTGAAGGAGAACAGCAGAAAGAGTCTGGGAGGTTTTCTGCTTGTTTGCTTTTTAAATAATATGTGAAATATAATAATTCCCAGAAAATTCCTCTTTCATTTGTCCACAGATATTTAAGTAATACATTCCAGTGGCTTTTTTTTTTTTTTTTTTACCAAGAGAAACTGATTTTTAGTGCTTAATATTGATCCTTCCAATGTAAACCCATTTCTTTTTCCTTTTACTGCAGCCAGGAGAATGGTTTTCTCTTTTTTTACTGCAGCCTTTTACACATTCAAAGACATGTATGACTCTCTTTTTCCTGTTGCAAGAAAAGCAGTTTAATGTAATTGTTTACAATTGTAACTAAATTGAAAGACGGAATTATCTTGCTAACCTTTCATTCCACCTTGTTCTCATGCCAGGGCTTGCAGTATACTCAGAGGGTAGCCAGCGAACAGAGAACTTCTTCCACACTGCAGCTAAGAAAACAAGACTGTAATTCATGTGTAAGCAGCAACCTCTGGAAACAATACAGGCGCTCAGAATACGTTTTCTTTCCAAATCCAACCTGGAAATTTGCATGTTGATCAAGCACAACATTGCAGGCGCTCCATCCTCGCTCATTTGGGTCTTTGTTCAGAGATGAATGTAGAGACAAATCAGCTGCGGATAAGGGGAAAAACTCCTCACATTTTTATAGGATTTTCACTACATACTAGTCACTCTTTACTATGTTACAGCCACCCTAGAAAACCAAAAATCACTGATTCCTTTCCTTCCTTGTCCTTAAAATACTGGTGTCAGTTTCAGTAAATGTGATCTTTGATCCTTTTCATTGTTGTTTTATGCAGCTGTGTAAAAATGAGGGTTAATTTCTAAAATGCCCTACACTAGTTCTTGCTAACTAAAGACATTGCTGGTGTCAACAGAGGCATCCCTGTTTGCTTTTAAAGGCAAGAAGAAAGTGTTACTGCTCCACAGATATTCCCTACCGTTAGATAACACTTCTGTACTACCAATTCTGCTCTGGGTGCTTGGCATTCCAGCAGGAACAGGGCAATGGTGCACACCAGGCAGCTTTCCTCTTGCCACCTCAGTGCTGCTTTCAAGGTAAAGCCAAGCTCTATTTAAAATAGAAATCTTAAAAGCTTCACTAGAGATACTCCAAATACATCCTGCTGCAGCAAAGTACAGTTTAACACCTGAGACTTTTATTAGTTTGAAGCATCACCAGTTCAGAAGAAACACTATCTATTGCTTACTCAGATACCTAGCTAATGAAGAGATAAACAAAGCCACCACTGTATTCAGTATTTGTATGTTTCCTATGTGAGGTACTCTGGTCTCTTACAATTTCTCTTACAATGAAGAAAGGTGGATAAACTGGGGCAGTGTCTTCTATTAGATAAGACATTGTGTACTTTCACTGTTTTCTCCTTCAATGGATAACTAATTCCATCCACACTTCCCACCATCTGCAGCTTTCTAAACAGTAGACACTCTACCAAAACTTCTTGCCAGTGGGCAAGAATAATTTTATTCTTTAAAACCTAAGATAATATTTAATATCGCACTATTTTCAGTATTTTATATATGTTAGGAAGCTAAGAAAAATAACATGTGGGTTACTAACATTTTTCTACTGCTAGAAATGCCCATTTTAAGTGTAAGGGATTCTATTATCGCACTGTTGCCATGTACGGCATTTTGTCTTAGGGATGGTTTCATTAGTCACACAATACTTGCAGATTTTAATTATACAGTGATGTGAAACTTGTGGCAGGATTTCAGTCTGTATGAGTGAACAAATTCTGGGGTTTATTTTATTATGTTCAATGATCAAAATCCCCTTAATGACCATGCAATTCACTGTTTAGCTACAGCTCTTACTTTGCTTTAAGGGGACAGAAGAACATCTCTGTTTGTTTGGGAAATCATAGCCAAAACCAGAAAAGAAAATAAGCAAAAAACCCTTGTGTGCCTCTGCATGTAGGGAAGAACCTGAATTCTGACAGCATTTGAAGATTATATTGATACTGACTTGTGGTTTTGCATGGTGGGGCTCTGGTGTAGAGGTGGGGGCTGCAGGGGTGGCTTCTGCAAGAGGCAGCTAGAAGCTTTCTGTACACCCAACAGAGTAAATACCAGCTGGCTGAAGGATGGACCTGCTGCTGACCAAGGCCGAGCCCATCAGCGATGGTCACAGTACCTTTGTGAATCACATTTAAAAGAAAAAACCTGCAAGCAGCTGCTTTTTGCCACCAAAGAAGGGAGTGAGAAGATGTAGGAAACTGTGCAGACACCAAGGCCAGTGAAGAAGAGGAGGAGGCACTGCAGGCAGGAGAGAATGATTCCCCTGCAGCCCATGGAGAAGACCATGGTGAAGCAGGTTGTACCCCTGCAACCCATGGATAATGATCGGTAGCAGAAATCCCATCTACAGCCCTTGGAGGACCCCACACTGGAGCAGGTGAGATACCTGAAGGATGCTATGACCCCATGGGAAGCCCACACTGGAGCAAGCTCATTCCTGATAGGACCTGCAGCCTGTGGAGAGAGAGGCTCATGCTACAGCAAGAAGTAGGGAACCCAGGAAACCCAGTACATCTAACAGCTCCTTCACCACTAATATATATATATACCTTTTTTTTTTTTTTTTTTTTTTTAAGAACTATTTAAGAGAAATCTGGCTGGTCGCTGACTCAAAGAACCTTAGAAAACCAATATTTAGACACTATTTCCAATTAGAAAAAAAGCAACATTTTTTTAATCCAGACTAACAGATGTCTAGCAAGCTAAAGTTGACAGCAAGAAAACTCCTCTTGTGCATAATACTATGTTGACACTGAACTGTGTGCCTAACAGGAATCCATATCTGTATTAGTCTTTAAAAATTTTGCATGTTAAAACTTGACATTTCACCGTGATTCTGGTTTTGAACTTCCCAGGAAGCAGTTGCAAGAGATTCATTAATAGCTACACAACCATACATATAACATTCTGTGATTCTTTGAAATAGGATTTTTTTTTTCTTTAGTGCATCATGAGTGAGGAGTCATGGTAAGGTACCACTTAGAAAGATGGGGCACTTTGTGACAGGCTTTGAAGACTTTAGAGGGGGGCATGAAGAATCAAAAATGAAAGGGTTCTTTTTGTAAGCCTAACAGAGTTCCCCAGAGCTTTTCATCCAGGCTTAGAAATATATTCCAGTCTTTTCAGAGATTAACTGAGATGTGCTTCTGACGTGGTTTGAACTGCAGCGAGTGCAGAGGCCTTGTAAGAAAAATGTCGCCCTCACAGAGCTAAAGGAAAAGCTGAATAAACATTTCATAACCAAAACAGAGTGGAAAGCTGCTCTCTAGCAAGAAGTGCAGCATTTCTGTGTTAAGTCTTGCATCTAGAGACACAAAAAGATTTCTCTCACAGTTTACATGGGATCTACTGCTTAAAAAGTGAAGGAACCTACCTACCTCAGAAGTTCTGTTACTGTAGAGCCCATTATTTGTTTGGCTGCTTACTGTCAACTCGCTGCATGTGCTGAAGTGTTACAATACTGCACGTGCCTTTGTAAAGTCACAACTGAAAAACAAACTCAGCCATTAGATTTTTAGAGTTTGCCACCATCAACTGCAACTGTTAGCTTACAGAGACAGCAGACTGTGAAAAAATGGATGCAGTAAAGAAAATTTTGGCTTCCTGCTACTAATGGAGATTACATGGCTACATAATGCAACAAACTAATCCACAGGGAATTCCCTGTTTAATGGAAAAGTGCTACAAAACATTTATGGTATTCCCTCCCTTGAAAATGAGTTTAAAAAAATAGGTAATGTTTCATTTCTCCATTATTGTGTGCAGAGGGCGATGAGGCATTTGAAGAGAACTTAAAAGGCTTTCCAGATGGTTTTCATTTTAGGTCTCCTGTTCAAGTATGACAAAGGTGGGGCTGCTAAAGGGGCTCTGCCAGTGTCCTGTATTTCATTTCAGCAGTCTTACATAAACCTCTTGATATAAATGACCAAGTTTGATATACTTTATTCTTTAGTTACAGAAATAGTTCAATAATAGTTCAATAGTTTGTGGAACAAAGTATGGCAGAATAGGAAAATAAACATTGGCTTTTATGCAGAGAGACACCTCAGTTTGAAGAAGAAAAAAGACATGAGATCAAGTATTTGAGAACTAACTTTCCCACTGCTCATCTGTGAGGAGATTAGTGTTTCATTGCTCTGCTTTTCAGGCCTTCCTGTCTTGAACGAGATGTTAGTAAGCTGTGTCATCCATTCCAGGATGGACAGAGTCTGTGTCTGGGCAGGAAACATGGAGCACCCAGCAAAACATACGGTGGTGTCAGAAGAGAGTTACCAGGCCTCCTGAGAAATACACATGATCTTTCAAAAAGGTCAGAAAGCAGCAGTCAATATGCTGGACCTTATCTACTACCAACTTGTCAGCTATCTGTATTATTCAAAGGCTGCAAGGGAAAACAAAGCGCTTGTAGTTCTTACGCCCATCTTCTGGCACAGCAGGGCTTCTGCATGAGCTTCTCAGAGCACCTGAACAGCAGCAGATGCTAATTCTGCCAGAGAATCCCTCTCTAGTCTTGAAGGGCATGTGCTTAGCGAGGAGAGGAAGGGACACACAGCAAGAAAAAGCAAAATGGAAAGGACACTGACTGTTCACTCAAGCCATCGCTGGGTATTCATGTTTATAAAGCAAATGAGAGACCCTGGTTCTCACTGTTTTGATGTGGCAGTCAGGCTCTTTCAAATAATTCAGTCTAATTTATGCTTCATTGTTTTCCTTTCCTGTCTGAATCCTTGTCCTTATGGATCAGAAACAGGGGGTACTGACAGCTCCCTGTAAGCAGGCCCTGCACAGCCCCCATCACCAGGGACAGAACTCAGAATACAGAACCTGCCAACGTCCAGTTACAGCTCAGCTGTATTCTCCTTCTTCTCTAAAAATCTGGCACAAGCTGCAGAACTTATTAAATACAGAATTTCTTCATCTGAAGGCAATTTTGAGCAGAGGCAATTTCTAAATATGACTTTGTTACTTCTAGGCTGATTTCAAGTTTCTGTCCTATACCATGAAATATAAAGTTCAATGAAACATTTCACCTGTTGGGTTTTGTTTTGCGTTTGTGGGGTTTGTTCTAATCTGTTCCGTTAAATAATCCTTAAATGGACCCATGGCTTCCTTTGAATATATTTACAAAGATCCACAAGGACGATCCAGAGAGGCAAGTGAAGCTGACCTTGTAGCAAATAGTGTTTGATTTAAGCTTTTTGTGTAAAATAGAAGCCCAAAGTACAATTTCTTGGTGTTGAATGTGGCTTTCTTTGACTTACTATCATTGCTGAACTATGCATTGAGTGAGAATTTTGACAGGGTTTGTTTTGTGGGACATAGGAGTATGCTGCCACCCTCAGAGAAATGAAGTTGCAGCTGCTTAATTTCTGATTTTTCCCTACCTTTGGCAAAGAAAGAACAGACTTCTGAGAAGATGATCTGTGTTTTCATCCATGTAGAATATCCTTAGAGTTCCCAGAATAAGAAAATGATCACTCCATTTTATCTAACCTGACATTTCATAGAATTGTGGAGTATCCTGAGTTGGAAGGGACCCGTAAGGATCAGCAAGTCCAACTCCTGGCTCCACACAGGATCAGCCAAGTCAGAGCATGGGACTGAGCGCATGATGCAGACGCTTCTTGAACTCAGTCAAGCTGGGTGCTGTGACCACTTTCCTGGGGAGCCTGTTCCAGTGCCTGAGCACCCTCCCAGCAGAGAACTTCTTCCTAATAGCCAATTTACACCTCTCATGTTTCAGCTTCATGCCATTCCCTCAGGTTCTATCACTGGTCAGTAAAGAGAGGAGATTGGGTCCTACCCCTTCACTCCCCATCATCAGGAAGCCATGGGATCCGATGAGATCTCCTCTCAGCCTCCTTTTCTCCAGGCTGAATATTTGAATTGTAGCCCTGAACAGGGCCTTGACTCCTTTTTCAATGCCCAGTGCCATACAGGTGAGTCATGGTTGGTATCCTTTCAAGAGCAGCATTTGGCTCTTTGGCAAACTACTCCATTAAATGGTCTGACCTACTGACAGCTCTCGCTCTGCTAGTGAGTACTGGGTACGGTGTCTGGAGCGCATATGGGTCATTTCCTTTCATTCTTCCTCTTGCAAGTTATTTTCATATCAGTAGCATGTGATTCTGAGGAATTTAACACAATGAGTTCGGTCTATCTGAAAAGAAAAAGGCAAATAATGATTAATTCAATATGTTTACGCTGTAAAGGAAAAAAACCCAAGTATTTCTTTGGTACCATTTAAATGCTGACATTCCTGGTTAGGATCAGCCATTATACCTCTGCTTCCTAAGGAAGGCTAAAATTCTTCTGCTGTAGCTCAGTATGAAGAAGCAGGGAAGTTTGCAAAATTAAAACTTCTATCTAGTAAGTTACATTTGCTTAAATAAGGCAATAAAAGCATGTCTTCTTTAGGATGATCAAGGACAGTTAAAAGGAACACAGATGATTTTTTTTCTTATTGAAATGGAAAGAGAGTACACACTTCCCTGAGTTCATAACAGCATTTCCCAGCACAGGTAATGTTTACACCTCTCTGAAACCACTTTCCGGTGGTTCTGTGATACAACCAGCCAGAGGTACATCGAGGCACATATAGAGGCACCACATGTACTACTTTAACTTGTAAGGCTGCTGGACTTGATGCTTGCTTCATTTTTCCTCTTGGAACAAGACAATCTCAATTATTTGAGCTATTGCTTTTTAATCAGTAAAGCACATTAATAGTACTGCACTGTACCAAGTGCAAGGTAAAGGCCTATTATTCCACATCCTCACTGCTCCAGAACATGATCCAAACAGGTTTTTGAAAGTCCCAGGCAAGAGAAAACCACAGAGCTTTAATATAATTCCATCTTGATCTTCTTTTATTTCATGGTTATCAAATCCTCACCTGCTATCAAGTTCCGTAGGATTACCCTGTAATCACATAGGCAAGTTTAAAATTATGGCTGACCGTGCCTGCAGCTGCACAGAGCTGTGTGCAGTCTGTCTGTTATCACTTACATTTCCTGAGGTTCAGAGTTATGTGGTCTTATTTCTGTCAGTTAGACCTACTCACATTCTCCTGAAGGCAGAGGACAAGCAATCTGTTATTTATAGAAACTGCAGGGCACGTGTAGTTTTTTCAATTGCTTAAGTTATCAGCAAAACATACGGGAAGACAATGCATTTCTTAAGACAATTTTAAAAGGAAAGGCAAAATAATTTCTCTTGTGATAGTCTGTCACAGCTCTTTATAGTGAGACCCTATTGTTAAAACACCTAAACATGCCAGGCAACCTCCAAAATGCATTAAGACTCTAAAAGTCTCTCCAGACTATATCCTCTACATTGTTTTAATGTGGTACAGTGGCATTAAAAAGCACACATAGGCCCTATTAAGAATAAATAGGACAGAAAACTTGTCTGTCCTTCATACTGCTACTGTGTAAGGCTTCAACCCAAATCTCTGGTAATCTGCCAAAGAAAAAACACAAAGGCATTAAAACTTGAGAGAATTCTTGCTTATAAACCTCTCACTGCTGCTATGATCAGTTCCTTCATCCTATAAAAAACAACCTCTTGCTCTTCATCTGCAATAGGATTTGTGAGTGTCCCTCCCCACAAACCGCAAATAGCAGGTGTCTTCTGAAAATGGCTGTTTCCTGTGAGCAAAACATTCTCCTGCTCTGACAGTACAAAGCTTTGTGCTTTTGAAAAACCAGTAGTCTGTTTTCCCTGGAACACTGGAATGTAGGCATTCTAGCAGCTTTAAGTACCGGACTACCTGTTTAATGAAAGCCTATCCAGGATAGAGATTTAAATTCTTTGACAAAGATTACATTCTTTGAAACCACAGAGCAAAAACCTATTTTCAGTGCCAGGCATTAACAGGGAGTGTGTGTGGAGAATAAATACTTGCCAAGACTCTCTGGAAGAACACAAAACAGCACTCAAGAGAGACTATTACTGTAACTGAAGAGCAGGCAATGTTTTCTTTCTGGAAAGGTGTCTGAGAAGTTGATGAACAAGCAGGTCCAAATCAGTTGCCTCTGCCAGCAGATGAGATTCACCATGAAAGCTTCTCAGCTTTGTAAGATTCCTGAAAAAGCTGTTGCTTTCTTTCCTTTGTCTTTAACAATGGTGAAAACATTATGCCTGCCTTCTTTCTTTTAAAATAATTGTATTTCTTTATTGATGTTTTTTATGCCCAAGGTATCTTCACAGAATCACAGAACTGTAGGGGTTGGAAGGGACCTCAAGAGATCATCGAGACCAACCCTCCTGCCAGAGCAGGTTCCTTAGGACAGGTCACACAGGAAGGTGTCCAGACGGGTCTTGAATATCTCCAGAGAAGGGGACTCCACAACCCCCCTGGGCAACAATCCATCAGAGGTATAAACAGAGCCATGTGTTAAAGTAAAATAGAATTTACTTCAAGTAGTATGTTGGAGTTAGTTATTATTATGAAGGAAGAGGATTAATGATAGTGTATTTACAGGTATGTAACCACAGTAGTTTTTAAACAATAAGTTTTAATCATATTAAGCTGCCTCAGTGTCCGCTGTATAGCCCTTCCCATGGAGAAGTTAGTCCTTAGCTAGTTAATCGGTAGATGGTTGTAAATGAAGGATTGACTGAATAGAAATGATTAAGTATTGTTCTAAGAGTGTAGATGTTTAACATTGAATATCAAGGCCTTGGGGAAGAACAGGAGGAGACAGTGACCTCCGAAACGGATCAGCAGAATCTATGAAGCAGAATCGAGACTGAGAAGATGACAAAAGCACAATAGGGACTTTTGGCCAACCAAAACAGGAGACTTTGTCTCTTCTGTAATAGTGTTAAAAGAGCATGTAAGATCAGAAATCAACATCTGAGTTGCCACTCACTGAGGGGATGGCCCAGCTCTGAGTTGTTAATAAAAGCAAGCCTAGAGTAACCCCAAGTCTACAAGAAAAATATTTGATGTCACCATAGACCTCTATTTCTGCAGGTCCTGCACTTCAGAATATTCTAATTTATCTTTCTGTCTCATGGAATAGTTTTCAAGGAAAAATAACCTGAACGGTACATAGCCCTGACACTAACACACAGGGGGTACCCAGCTTCTGGATTTTCCTTATAAGCCAGCAGTTTGCAAGCACCTCTCACAACTTACCTAAAATGCTCTCATTCTCTATTGACTGGACAAAAGTAAACAGAATTATCTCTGTAATTAATATTTTGTCTGTTCAAAAATTCTCCAGATTCCATGAATGTGAGCTGATATCTGTTGTCAGGGACTAATGCTCTCAGACTTTCTTCAGGACTCAGTAGAATTAACAAAAATTTCATTGGTCTTGTAATTTGAGCTTTTTGCTGGGATAATCAGTTCTACAGAATGCTTTCTGTGCTATGTGTAAAGCAACCTCCTGAGCTTGTACATAAAGTAATTGGATAAATAAACACTATGGTGCTGTGATGTATTTTATAGAAGTGGCGAGCTGGGCAGGCTTGTGGCTCAACAGGGACGATAAAACACAGGGTGCCAACTCAGTTGTACATTCTGAAGTCAGTGAAAGCCATGTGCTACAGATAAACAACTTCTGCATTTTGCCAAAGTGTTTTCTGACAAGGAACATCCACATTTCATGTATTCAGCAAGATGATGTACATGTTATGGTAGTACTCATTTCAGCATCATCTCCTAGACAGATTTTATACTTCAAAGTGTGCCTGAAACATGCTCCCTTAATAGGATTTGCTGGTTTTTGTGATGCCCAAAACTTAGAGGTGATAGTGAATAAATCTGTACTGAAAGGAAATACTGCTTCCCTGTAACTCTTTGGTTAATAGGAGTGATATCTGCAAAGAATGTACTATGATGGGTTAAATACTTGGAACTATTTCCTTGTCCTAGGTGAACAGAAGACTCTCTTTCTCCTTGAAAAAAAATAATATTTATGTTTGTGCTCTAGAATTGTTGACACAAAAATACATTTTCAGCTCATCTTGGTGGAGCTGCAGAAGCTACATAAAGTTCACACTGAGATGTGTCCATAGTTCTGGCTGCAAGAGAGAGCAGCAAAGCCAGAGACTGCATTCTTCCCAAAGCGCTTTGCAACACTTCAGAACAGAAGAGGAGTCCGTGCTCACAGGAACGGGAGTTTATTGAAGCAGTAAAACAGCTAAAATCAACTTTCATGCTAACACCAAAGTCATCCCCAACCTTTCTGTGTGCCTGGTATCATTATTTCACTACGATTACATGGACATTACATGTTTTTAAAATTTGAACTGACATCAGAGCTTCAGCTGATCGCTAACTGCAGTGATCAGTCCTTGTGTATCCCTTAGAGGTGACAGGAGTCAGTATACTCCTTCGTGGGATGCAGTGCAATCCTCATGTAAGGCTGAAGTCTAAAGTTGCAAGCATTTTCTTTCTGAAAGCAGGTGTCCAGCTGTCTCCAGGAAAGCCAGGCTCCATCACATGCAATGATTACTTGGGAAGACAAACACCATCACTCCAATCAAACCCCTCTTCCTCTCCCGCAGTTTCTCACCAAACCGCACAGCTCAGACCGCACAGCTCAGAGCCGTCCTGAAACTGGGCCATCCCCAAAGCCCACATCTTGAGGCTGTTTGCTCCTCCTGCACCAGCCCGCCCTTATGCCAAGCATGATGCAATGGGCATGGAATACCCTCTTTGGCCAGTTTGGGCCACCTGTCCCAGCTGTGTCTCCTCCCAGTTGATGCCCCGCCTCACCCACCCCCACCCCCCACCCCCCAACTTCTGCCTTCTCAGTAGCAGGGCAGCATGAGAAGCTGAAAAGTCCTTGACTGCTTGGCGACAACTAAACCCATCAGTGTGTTACCAACACTGCTCTCATCCTGACTCCCAAACAGGCACCACACCAGCTGCCAGAAGGAAAATTAACTCTACCGTGATCCACAATTCTCAGTTTCCGATAACTAACAGAGGTTTTTGACTCAGAGTTTGCTGTGGCTTCTATCCCAAGAATCATATGGCTCTTCCTAAATGTTAAGCAGGACTAAGTAAAGAGAAAGTATTCACATGCTAAGCCAGACTTTTCCATTGACAATACGAGACGGACACCACCATGGTCAGTGTTGGAGACAGGATGCCAGTCAGCCCAAACACTGACTGGAACCTTACCTGGCCCCTACAAGTGCCAACATTCCTATCTTTTTGAAAACCCATTACCTAATGCAATGATCTTTAATGCATGTGTAGGTAAAAACTTCAGTAGAAGTCCAATCTCCTTCAGTGGCACCGCACAGTCATTTGAGATGCTGTCTGAATGTTTCAGGTTTTAGGAATGCATTTTCATCCCGACTAATTTCCATGCAAATGACTTGGGCTAATGAGAAGCTAGATATAACATGTCCCACAACAATGGGAGAAAACAGCTTCACCAGAAGTGAAAATAAAATTTCCAGGTGTAAATAAAAAGTAACACTCCTCCTGGACATTAGGAAAACGTGGGCAGCCTCACTGTGCCTTCTTTCTGCAGAAAATCTTCCATTTTCTAGAAGAAAGAAACAAGAGCATGGCAGAGCATTCCCTGCTGCTCAGGCTGTGGCTCACACAGCTCTCCTCTCTCTACGCTGCATCTCTGCTGTCAAAGCCAACACATGTGTGGCCACTCCTCGGGTGAGCTTGGCAAGCGTAAGAGCACAGGCGCCAGACGCTGGAATGCATTTTTTCCAGTACTGATATATGGGACTGTAGCTGTCTTCCTGGCTGGATGTCTTTGTGCTGCTGGCTTGCTCCACGTTTGACTGCCAGAACTACTGACAGTGTTCCCAGCAGGACTGGTGTGAGGATTAGTCTGATTTAGCTGTTCCAACCTCCAGGATGCTGCAATCTCTCAATTTTTCTTTCCCAAAGCAGCAAAACCAAACCTCTTGTTCTATGTTAAAGAATAAGATACTTGAAGCATTTTTTTTTGAGAGATCCTTTTTCAAGGGACCGTTGTAGTGAAGGAAGAGAAGGTGCCATATTTATCTGAATGGTTAGAACACAGAGAGCAAATAACCCTGTATAAATTCTGCCTGTACTGCTTGAGCAAGCCACAGATGTATCGAGTTTCTTGTGTCCTTGTGCACAGCTAAATGGGAAAACTGTATCACTTTCTGCACCTCTTCAAGACTAGGTATCTTGAATATGTTGAAGTTGGCAATAGGCAAAACAACTTACTTATGTCTTTAAAAACAGCATGTCATAAGAAGTTCATTTTTCAGTTTGCAACTAAAGCAAGAATGCTGGGAAGAATACAAAAGGATACAGAAACAGAGACCTCTGACTTGAGCAAATGTACTAATCCAAACTTCTTTCTCAATGTCTTCTATGCATCAGAGAATGGTTGTAGAGACAAAATAACCAGATCTGCCAGAGCTGCCAGGGAAATAACCCAGAAGTAGGTTAAAGGTCTTCAAACCTACCAAAGTGACCCATATTTCTTTGCATCTTGGCTTTATGACAGGGCTGTGGGTGATGTGCATTCCAAAAATGGGCCAGTATGCTGTCCTGCACTGCATCTCAGAGGCCTGAAAGGTACTGCAGCTTGTTGAGGCAAGAGCCATGAGAATGTTCCTCTGGGGCTGATGCAGTTCTGCACTGCCTGAATTCAGGGCTATGCTTACAAGCCCCAAGAGAATCCATCACAACTTCACTCTGATATCTGTAGTTTCCAGCTACAATGTATCTTTGGTACTAATTTCCATAAAAACACCCATTGCTGCTCATAGTCATGGGTGGCAGAGCTGAATGAATACCTTTGTCTTTCTCTTTGTGCTTTGAAAAGCTCTTAGGCATTTGGTGGCTGGAGGACTGCCTGGGCTGTTGTTGCTCCATTCCCGATGTGAAACTGGCTGGAATTTGCACAGACTATTCCTCAGTCTTTTTTCAGAAGAAAAGTTGGGAAATGTTTCCATCAGTGAAGTGCCTCAAAAAAAGAATCATAGAATCCTGGAATGAGTTAGTTTGGGAGGGACCTTCAAAGGTCTTCTATTCCACCCCCTGCAGTAAGCAGGGACGCCCCTAACTCGGTCAGGTTGCTCAGAGCTTCATCAAGCCTGACCTTGAATGCCTCCAGGGGTGGGGCCTCCACCAACTCTCTGGGCAACCTGTTCCAGTGTTTCACCACTCTCATAGTGAAGAACTTCTTCCTAATGCCTAATCTAAACCTACCCTGCTCTAGTTTAAAACCACCACCCCTTGTCCTAGTGCCACATGCGCTTGCAAACAGTCCCTCCCAGCTTTCCTGTAGGTCCCCTTCAGGTACTGGAAAGAAAGGCCATAAGGTGAAGAATCCCAAGTGTTTGAAAAAAGACAAACAGGGAAAATGGTGGAAGAAATAGGAAGTAGCAGAACCTGGATGAAAGCAAGACATGTTTAGAGACAACAAGGTTTAAATCTTGTGGTCTTATGTGCAAACTAATCCACAGGAGCATTTCAGAAGTAGGGCCTATCTATATTTTAGGCCCCATACCGCTTAAGGCAGCTCTGGAAAGATGTATTACTTGACAAGAGGTAAAGGGAAACGTAGCTAGTGAAGCTAGTGTTTCTTCAGAGTCAATGTCAAGGAAAGAACAGTGAAAAGAACAAAAATCCCACCCTGCAATTAATTTGAGACCGTATAGACCTTCATCTAATTGTTAACAAGATAAAAGACTGTTTCTAGGAGAAAAAAGAAGAATCAAGTGTGATAAACATTTCATACAGCTTTTTTTATACTTCTATTTTATTTTTCTTCTCTGGAAAGGACATGAATTAACTGAAGCTTTCATTGATCAAAAGGGTTTACTAGAAACTTGTTTTTAAAAAAAGGCGTATGTGGGTTCTTTGGGTTGGGTGAGGGATACTGTAATGGGTTAAAAGAATGCAAGAAGCTTTGAACTTGTGAGGACAGAGATGACATTGTATTTTACAGGGCATTCATGGTCATATCTGTGGCTGGGGCACAAAAAGTGGGTGTGTGCTTTTGGGTATGCAGCAGAAGTCTGGGAAGCTCCACTGGCCGGTTCCAGAAGCTGCTTATCCAAAAGAGTTCAGTGTGGAAGGGATAGCTCTTCTTGAGGTTCAATTCTGTTTGGTATCTCTACAGATTTATAGATTGTCTAATTTAAAATAAAAATGCAACTGCAAAGTTACTCGTGTTCTTCACTGAATGTACTCAAGTTCTCTCACAAGTACACAGGCATAGGGATTTTGAAAATTCAAATGCTGCTTTCTAGCTGCATAAGTGAGTGAGGTTTGAATCTACACCTCTAGAACTTTTGATGAGATTTTGCTTTGCTTTATTTGTCTAAAAGATGGGAATTAAATGCACTTTTCTAGTCAATGCATGTTTCCAAACCAATGTCATTTAAATTGTAGAAAAACACACTGAAGTGTGGGGAACCTGGCACTGCCTTTTTCTAAAGAACAAGGCAGGCAAAGATAAAGGTTAGAAGCAGGTCTTTGAATTGGAATGTCAAATTTGCCAACACCTTCATAAAATCCTGGTCTTAATTAATCCAGTGAACATTATGGAAAAAATCATTTGACATGTATAGTGGTTAAATTTGGTAGCTCTCAGGACTTCTGGCAATACATATTTCAGCCTTTCTAAACGAGCCTGTGATACTTTGAACTTCTGTGGTAGTAGTATGACTACAGCAGTCCTTGCTGCAATTAAAATTAATTAATGTATTTCACATTCACTGGAAACCGTCCAGACAGGCATCTTTGTATGAGTCAGAGGGATGGCAGACAGCCACTTGGTTTTCTGCTGTGGTGCTACAACAGCTCTGTGTGGAAAGAGGAAGCTGAGCACTAGCCAGTTAGATGGTTCACATTAAATATCTTCAGGCTGCTTAGTTTATTTCAATGTGATACTGGTAGGACACATTAATTACACATAAACAGTCTGTTTCACTGTCAAACTCAAGGTGGTCAGATATGCCGAACTTCAGTTATCAAAAATGGAGATAAAAGCTATCCTTGGTGCTAAATGAAGATAAATTCTAGCAAATGAGTAAACAAAGTAACCCAAACAAGCCCCAAAGCTCATTTTGGGCAGCCCCACTGAAAGCTAAGAGCAACCCAACCCTCATCCTTTTAATGTATAAACCCTTAGAAAACTGTTTTTAAGGGGAAGTATGCATTATGCTCAAAACGTTGCAAAAAAGAGTGTACTTTTTGAAAATTATTTCCCTTTCACTGTTAATGTGGCACTACAGTCTTTATTTTGAACTACATTGTGACTGTACATTGATAACTGAGTGCTGGGCCAAATTCTTTTCGGTTTTGACTAGTGCTCATGTGCGTGACAATATAGAAGCATAAGAAAAGCCAGACCATTCGCTTTGCTGCCGAGAGGTCCATGTTTGAAAAAGCGTAAGAAGTAAGATACACTCTGCTGATATTCAAACAACCTCTCAGAAGGTTTCATGTCTCTTTGTGTTCTGCTGAAAGTGCATCGCATTTATATCCCCCGCTGAGAACCCTTTGCAGTGCTGGTAAGAAGCGGAAAAACAGGCTGTAAAGGAATATAGGCTTAAAAATGCAGACAAACCTTCTCTTGTATTGCTTCCAGCCTTGTACTTCCAGTTAAAATAATGACTGCTAAAGAGATGCCACAGGCTGCCAAAAGGAAATTAAATAACTGATGGTAACCGTGGTGACTGCGTATTATCCACATTTATGATCGAATGGATATTGATTTGATTTGGTTCAACTGGGTGCATATAAACATTTTAATGACAAATTATTAATTACACGTCTGTGCTGCATGCCGGTGACTAAATTCAGTAGTACTCCTGCAGATACTGTAAGTGATTCACACAGCTTGTAACAACATACATTTGCGTTCCAGAGTGTGAGGCATAGTGGGGTTTTACAGGACACAGTTCAGTTGAGTTTTACTTTTACTTTACTTCTACTTAAACTTGTTTTAACTGAAAATATCTAAAGACATCATAATTGCTGTGAAGTGCAACCCAAATCATCTGTGAATTTGTCATTGCATAATATGCCACTGAGCATTGCAACTTCACACCCCTGAGTTGTGGATTTGATGGGATAGATTCCCCTAAAGCATCCAGACAGTTTCTGTTAAAAGGAAAATGTAGCTATGTCTTTATTTCCCAAAGGGAACAACTGTCTGCTTTCAGTACGCAGCACTCAAAGGAAATGTTCTAGGCCAAGTCAGAAATCTTAAATCTGAATGCTCTCTCTGGTATGAAGCCGCAGGGTTTAGTTTTAATTATTTTGTGTGGTGGTTTAGGGGGGTTTTGGTAGTTCACACAGAAATATCTGCGTAAAACAGAGTATTTTCCTTTGAATTTTTTTCCAAACTCCAGTCATGCAGAGGAAAAAAGGTGTTATGTAAACTCCAAGGGAGAAAATGGTAGGTATTTCTCATAACATTTTCTATTTCTAGACTCTAGATAGAAATAAGCCCGACCTCTGGTGCTTGGGTCTTTTCCTGTTCCTGGACATTTCCCACTGAGAATCCTGCAGACTAATTCAGAATTATTTAGACACACAAACTAATCCTTTGGGACTCTTTCTCCTTCTTTTTGCAAATGGAACAGTGAATTTTCAGAAACAGATGTTATTAACTGGTTCTTCAGGCAGTCAGATTATCAAAGAAAAGGTAGTAAATCCATAACAAAAAGCAGTGCAAGGACACCAAGCCTGATGTCTTCACTTTCATGGGCTATACAGAAGGAAGAAGTTTCTCTTCTTTTTTCCCCTTCAAAGCCAGGAGAGAAATCTGCTCCAGCATCAGTTCCAGAACCCTTTCAGTTCACAGCAGTCAGACTGGAGCAAGGCAAAAAAGCCACAAGCTTTTCAAAAGGGGAAAGAGTTAGGTAGAAAGAAAATGGTCTTAATTTGCTACTAGGTGTTCCTGGAGAAGCTGTATGGCTGTTTTGTGTGAGCTTGATGAGGAATTGAGCAAAATCAGTGTCTTTCTCTAATAGCTTTGGAGCATGCAATTCAGACTGCTTCCAAATGAAACTCTGTGGAATGGACTTAATCTTACAGCATTGGCCATGGCATTATCAGGCAGATAAAAACAAACTGATAGAATGAATTACAGAAACATAGAATCATGAAGTTGGAAAAGACCTTTAAGATCATCAAGTACAACTGTTCCCATCCTATGATAAACCATATCCCTAAGTACCTCATCTACCCTTTTTTAAAACACATCCAGGGAAGGTGAATCAACCCCCTCCCTGGGCAGCCTGTTCCAGGCCCCAACAACTCTTTCAGTAAAAAATTTTTTTCTAACATCTAATCTGACCCTGCCCTGGCACAGCTTTGTGCCATTTCCCCTTGTCCTATCTCCTGTCACCTGCCTGAAGAGACCATCGCCCACCTCTCTACAACCTCCTGTCAGGTAGTTGTAGGTGGTGATAAGGTGTCCCCTCAGCCTCCTCTTCTCCAGGCTCAACAGCCCCAGCTCCCTCAGCCGTTCCTCATAGGATTTGCCCTCCAGCCCCTTCACCATCCTGGTTGCCCTTCTCTGGACTTGCTCGAGGACATCAATGTCCTTCTTATGGTGAGGAGCCCAGAACTGGACACAGCACTCCAGGTGTGGCCTCACCAATGCCAGGTACAGGGGCACAATCACCTCCCTAGACATACTGGCCACACTATTTCTGATATAAGCCAGGATGCTATTTTCTTTCCTAGCCACCTGGGCACACTGCTGGCTCATATTTAACTTGCTAAGAATCTATGAGAATTATGGATTCCAAAAGAATATAAGATTTTCATATACTTCTATATCTCTATCTATACATATCTATCTCTGAGAGAAATCAGAATTATCTTGCCTTCACAGTTTCATATTTACAATGGCCAGCATAAATTAAGAACTAAAAAAAAAGAGAGAGAGAAAGAGAGAGAGAGGTTCCATTTACTAATGGAACTATCTGAAAAATACAGTATTTTTCTAGCAACTGCTGCACTTGGTAAATAACAGTAGGTATAAATACAATCAGTATTAGTTCTCTAACCTAGTCTGGCTGGTGGGGAGAACACACAGAAATGTCTCACCTAATTCACTACTGACACCACGTCTCCAGATCTCACAAGACCTTGGCAGTACTTTTCAAACAGCAGGTCCATTATTACCCAATTGGCAGTGCACTGAAACAGCAAAGAGAGTCCTCAGGAAACAGTCACTTGTTAACAAATAATCAGGACTTCACAATACACCAAGCTACCACCTGCATATCAAAGGCAAACTGAGGAATGCTTAAGATGAGTTCCCTACATTAAGTGATCTTACATTAAACTTGCACTTACTGCAAAACCAGCTTGCTACATGTTTTGTTTATCAAGCTGCTCTGTGCACATTGCAGCAGAATGACTTAGCTGACGTGCTGTCAAGAGCAAGTGCCAACCACGTTCTCCAGTGCACTGATAACCACCTACTGCTGATAATCTCTCTTGGACCAAAATACAAAGCGACCTCACTGAGCTGCTGTAAACTATGTGATGAACTGAAACAGCCATGTTTCCAGAGTACTCGTTTAGGCTGAATAAGATACAATCAGGGCATTCAAGGATTTAAGATACAAGGGCTTTTCCAACAAATTTTACCTGCATTGTATTTTAATATGTCTCCCCCCATCTAGTAAAATAGTGAGAAAAAATACTTAAATTCAATGTTTCCAAGACTAAGGTGACTCAAAATGGAAAGTCTAAAGAAAGGGATGTGGTTGCAGAGAATCAAAATTAACTTTTAACAAGAAGTAAAAGCTTTAACTACAGTCTTTTTTTCAACATCTGCTAGCTTTCATACATGCAACCGGAGCTGCAATCCTTGGAAAATGATCACAAAGCAGAGGTGACATTTTTAATGTAGAGATAGATAGACAAAAGTAGAGAAATCTACAAAGATACACGTGCAGGTCTTTCACTCATGGCACATTAAAATACTGTGTCAGAAATTACAGCTAAAGACCTTTTAACGGTTGCTAAACACCCCACCTTTTTTAGATGCACCTAGAGAAGGACAGTTAGGGTGAACAACCTGGACAGGTCAATGTCTCTCCTGAAGACCACAGTGTGGGCTGAGGTGCAGTATGTGTCTCTGTCCTTGCTATGCTGTTGGCAGCTCTGCCTCCCCAGCTGGCTGTCTCTCCTCTCGATGCTCAAGGGGGACTCTTCAGAGAACTCAAGTTCTCAGTTTGCTCAGAGTGGTATGAATAACCTTCCTGCCTGTAGAGATGAGATAAAAACCAGGCTAAAATAGACACCAAGAGAACCAAGACGGGAAAAAGTAGAAGTGGGGAAGTGGATGCTGTTTGAGCATGGGTGATGGCAGGACCTAAAATCTGCATGCTTTTCATCTTATTGACATGTGCCCCTAACTGTTCACAATTATTGACTGACACCACTGTCATGCTGAAAAGTGCTGCTTACACTCAGGAAACCTGTAGTGATTCTGCAGGTCAGAGCAAGCTGGGACCACGTCTGTGGTAAGGCAACGTAGAGCCTGTATTCCAAATACATGGGGAAAGGAAGTGCCTCAGCACATTAGAGCATGTCCACAGGATCTCTGAAGATCAACCAAATCTCTGCCTATGCTTCAGCCCCAGTGGGTGCCAGCCAACTCTTACCTAGAAAGAGCTATGTACAGTACAGTGATATGCCCAAGGTAGTAAGTCTTGCTGTGAGATGGGCTTTAAGCTCAGAGCTGGATTGCTGCTGGCAGTCACAGACACTTCAATTCTGTCTGCAGGAGATGGAGCAGACACAGCTTCAGGGTGAAGGAACTCTGGGATGATATAAAATCTGTGGATTAGGAGTTCACACAGCGAATCCAAAGAAGGGGAACACTACCCAGGCTGGCACAAATGCTCTGAGACTCTGCTAAGAACAAGACAGGTTTGTAAAATAGTGGGGAGAGCTGGACTGGGACATCTGCAATTGGGTGCCTTCTACAGATTGATCCATCACAACTATTTCTACTTAGGATAGAACTAAAATGGATACAAGAACGTTTCAGGTGGAAACCCAGAGCCCTGCAGTCTTTGTTATCTGCATGTTCATGTGTGCATATGGTGGCTCTTCCACTTATAATCTTTGTTTACTATGCTACTAACATTTATTACAGGAGTATGTTTTGATACAAACTACAGTATAATGACAAAAATATTGACAAACACCACATCTTTAAAATTTAAATATGTTTTAACACTTTTAAAATCACTTATAGCAACTAAAATTTATTTGAAAACTGTCATCCTGAAAACATGATTGACTGTGACCAGATCCCATACAATGGTTAATACCTAATCACGAGGAGTCGTACCTGTTTTGAATTTTCCTCTCTGCAACTCTTATCTAAGACTCTATATAAAAGTATATTTTTTTCTCTGTTTATTTCATGCCTCTTTTATTTCATGTCTTAAAACACGTGCTTCTTCACCACCAAGCACTACACTTTTGCAGCAAGTTCAGCGTACCAGATAAATAAACACCATTTCAGAATTTACTGTGCTGTCTGCTTTTCTAGAACCAACTGCACTGATGCTGAAATGGCAAACCAATACACTTCTTTTAGGAAGGAATCGAGTTGTTTACTGAAAGGTTGGTCTTCCAGGAAATAACCTAGGAGCAATCAATGCCAGAAGGGAGACTGTTAAGTGATGGGCTGGAGAAAGTTCCTTGAGGTCCAGAAAGGCTGAAGAGAAGTCCTTTTGAGCTCTACTCTAACATTAAGAATAAAAGCTGAAAGCCAGCTGTACATGCAGACCACAGTACTGTGGCCAGACATGAGATAAAGAAGAAAGCACAGCTGTGTAGATCCCAAGTCTGTAGGAATTCTGTAGCTAAGGAATGTCCACAGGTGGGAATTTTAAATTTGTTTTTAATTCCTGCAAGTCCTGTCTGAAGTGACAGCAGAGGTTATTTCTGAAATAATTAACAGAAACATCTATTTTGAAGACAGATTGTTTTAGCCAAGAATGAGTAAAGTAAAAGCAATATGATTCATCCTAAACAGACCTGGTTAAAGAGAGCTCAGCGTGGCTAAAGCTAGTAGCAGAATATGAAAAAATGGCTATTGAAGAAAATGTTCAAAAAATTCAAATGATACAACTCTGGAGTTCTAAGACTGGAGGTGTGCCTGTGTTGATCAACATGATAGTTTCTTCAACTCAGCTTAATGACAAAACAACAACATCATCATTTTAGTTTTTTCCTCAGTCATCTCTGCAGTTCATTAGGGGTGAAGCTGTCTGGAAAATCTGGAATGCTGTAGTTTACAATTAGGTCTGTAAAAGGCTGTTTTTTTCAGCTTTAATAATGACACAGATACTCCATTTTAGGATGAAGTAAAAAACCCTAAGGTTTGTGCTGAACAAAGTTGAGGTGGACTGAAAACTGGCTGAGTGACCAGGTCAGTGGCATAATGTCTAGTTGGAGGCCAGTAACTAGTGGTGTACCCCAGGGAGCAATGTCGGCTCTAGTCCTTTACAAAATTTTCACTTTGGATATTAGGAAGAGGATGTGTACTGAAAGGGTGGCCTGGCACTGGAACAGGCTCCCCAGGGAATGTAGACACAGCACTGGGCTTCACTGAGTTCAAGAAGCATCTGGACGATGCACTCAGTGACATGCTCTGACTTGGCTGGTCCTGTGCAGAGCCAGGAGTTGGACTTGATGATCCCTGTGGGTCCCTTCCAACTCAGGACATTCAGAATTTTATGATTCTGTTTTCCCCAGTGATAATGACAGAATATGTTCAATACAGACGCAGCAAACTGAAATCACACTGAAGCTGAAAAGAATGAGAATCAAAGGCCCAGAAATATTGCTAGGCATCAGAAGCAGAAGGGAAAGAAAATCAAAATTCCCCAGAACAAGAACTATTTGAATAGGAAGCATGAGGGCATTAACAAATTAACATGCTGTATCTTCCACTGTGAACCAACCTAGACAATTCACAGCTCATGCGCAGACAGCTACTGTAAAAGTCCACAATCCAGGAAGGGATATTCTGCACTAAAGATAAACAATAATCCATAGTTTGTGCTGAGAAGGTTCAAAGGAATGCGTAGTGAGCAGCCCTAGGCGTTGTATGTTCAGCCACAAGAGGAGGTCAATCCCTTCAACAATGCCCTTTGCCAGGGCTGACTCATCCAGAGAAGGGTTCAGCCAGTTTGGAGTAATCAGGGCCAGTGCAGAACAGCCAACTGCCATTTTTGCTATTGCTCATTAGAACAGTCAGGGGCTGAGTGTCTTGCAGAGGAGGTGGTAAGACATGACAAGTACACAGGTCATGGTGTTGCCAGGTGACATTTGCACATTAATAATACCCAGAGAACTGCTCTGGGGGGCAAAGCAGCATTTGCATACCTCTGGCTGACCTGGATCAGAGGGCGAATTATTGTCAGGGGAAAAGAGCCCCCACATTTAGAGTTAGCGGAAGAACTCAGTGAAGGAGGTTATTTTTAAGTGAAGGCTATTAAGTGGGAGAAAGAAAGAGGGTTAAAACTTGTGAAATGTCATATAAAAAGTTACTGGGGTTTTCAGTACATTTGGAAGGACATTTTGGAAGGAAAATTATTTCATGAAGAACCTGATTTCCTTTTCTTTCTAACAAAAGGTTCACAAGAAATGTCTCCCCAGCTACAGCTTTTCTTTATTCAACGAGTAAAATGTGACTCACACCTCATCTGTATTTAAAGAGTCTTTTGGACGAAGCACTACTGGAGAAGATCTAGATATATCCATCTCAAAGCTGCTGCCAAGCTCAGGTCCCACCACAGCTTTTTTTTTTATCACAACTTTCTCTTCCAGGTACACAGAGCAGAGAAGGAACTGATACTGCTTACATAATTTCATTCAGGCCTGCTGTTGGCTTCATTAGGGAAATGATGATCCAAACACTCATAAAAATCTTCTGGCCTTCATTTTTTAAAAGTCAGTTTCGCCATCTAAATGAAAAAAAGAAAATGCTATTTACTACTTGCACTCTGGAATGGAGGTTTCCTGGTTCCTCGATAGCTCCATACAATCATGCTGCCCATTCATGACTAAAGAGGTTTTAAAATGCTCACCTTCAAATGCAAGTTTTTGTTATTACCCTGCTAGCTGAACTCATACTCACAGACTGCCAAGTGTTCTTTGTTTTTCCAAACACAACCTAAAACTCAAGGTCACGGCCACAAACTAGAGCTATGGTGAATTCAGCAAGCCCTAATAGAAGTTGGCAGAACCATACCACAGAAGCCTGGATGAAGTCCTTCTGGTTCAGATGCTGGGGTTTAAGCCCCAGCTAAGCAGCACCCAGCCGCTCGCTCCCTGCCCCCATCCTCGCTCCCCACCTCACTAGGATGGGGGAGAGAATGCAAAGTGTAAAAGTGAGAAAATGCCTGTGTTAAGACAAGGGCATTTTAATCGATAAAGGAAAAGCCGTGTGTGCAAGCACAGCACATTGCTCTGCCTCGGGGGTGTTGTGGTGAATAAGGGAGAAAGGAAGAGTACGGAAGGAGCCTTGAGTACCATTTCCTCCCAGCTCACAGGGCCCCCAAAGGCACTGTGCGCTCCGATCTTCTCTCCCATGTATCACATGGGTGGTAGTTCCTTGGCCTCTACTTTGCGTGCTTGTGTTCTTGTCTATCTGGGTTGCTTTGCGGCCAGGAGGCACGACTGGTTATACATATATGCTCGGATTACACATATGTGCACGGGTCTTTCTCGTAAAGGCTTAGTGATGCCATGAGGGGACTTAGATTGAAATGTCTCGTGAAAATAAAGCATCTGGAGACCCTGGAGGTCACACTCTTAGCTTAGCTAGAAATGCAGCGAGAGATTGGCTCTACAGGCACCGAGGGATACTGTGATGTCACCTAGCGATGGGCTGCGACCAGGCACACTCAGTGCGTCTCTGTGGGCACCGAGTCCCAGGCAGCCACTCGTGCGCAGACTCCGGCCGAGCAGCCAGCGAGGCTGGAGTGTCGCAGGGAGGTGGTGGTGCTGGTACCCTGCTTAGCAGTTCTGACCGAGCGGAGTCCGAGAGCCGTCGGAGGACGTGTCCCAGCCCTGCCAGGCACAGGCAGCCAAAGCACCCGCAGCGCGTCTTCGCAGCAGCAGAGGTGAGCTGGGAGGGGAAAGCTCACCCTGGGGAGCTGGCAGGGTTTCCTTCTTGAGGGACATGGCCATTTCTTACACCCCTTGATGGGGCAGCCAATAACTGTGGCCTCTGTTCCTTTCCTTTCTAGGGGGACACCGGCTGCCGAGACACCAGAGAGGGGGAGCACTTGACCATCTGCAGCTCCCCCAGCCCGCCGCAGCCAGCACGCAGCATGGCCACGGAGGTGGAAGAGCGCTGTCCAGTCTGCCTGGACAGCATTGACAACACCGCCTTCGTGATGCCATGCCTCCACCAGTTCTGTTATGGCTGCATCCTGCGGTGGGCTAACAGCAAGCCCGAGTGCCCCCTCTGCAAGAGGAGAGTAACATCCATCGTACACTCGGTGCGGGATGATGCAGATTTCCGGGAGCTTGTCGTCACACCACCTGCGGCATCATCCACTGCTGGCCACCAGGCAGTGGAAGCTCCTGGAGATGCACCTGCCCACAGGCCTCCAGCAGCACCAGGACAGCCTGTGGGGATGGTGCCCGGGGGTCCCCTGGGCGGTCTCCAGCCCAGCACCTGGGCATCTCTTTTCGGGGACCATCCTGCTCTCCTCCAGCTGCTTCTGCCCTGGGTGCGGCAGGAGCTGGGACAGATCTTTGGGAGACGGCATCTGCAGGCAGAGACAGCGGAACACCTGGTGATGTCCCTCCTCGTCCTGTTTGGGCTGGATGAAGATCTTCTGGTCCAGCTGCTGAGGGCCTCCCTCCGACGGCGCACGGTGACATTTGTACACCAGCTCATCGATGTCGCCGTGCAGCGCTGCAGCGGGGAGGCCCGTCGCCTGCGGGGCCTGGAGGACGGCCCTGCAGCCGAGGAGCGGGAGGGCAGCCCTGCTTCTGGCCCTCATCCAGCAGCCTCCCGACGGGAGTCTCCTGCCCCTGGACCAGCTCCCTCCAGCAGCCCAGCTGGGGCTCAGGAGCTGGAGCGGCCCAGCACCTCAGCCGCTGCTCTTCGTGGGCATTCCACCAGCCCACACAACGTTCCTGTTTCCACCCACAGGGAGCGTGAAGAGCCGGCGGCGGATCTGGGGCAGACTGTGGCAGGCCCATCCATTGCCAGCCAGGGCAGGAACCGCTCTGCCGGGGGGCAACGACGACCACCGAAGAGGAGGGCCAGCGGCTCCCAGGACTCTTCCCAGCCACCCAAGAGACCACCCCGCCAGCAGGAATAGGAAATAGAAAATTAGATTAGAAATATTATTTCTATTATTAGAAATCATCATCATTATTATTATATTAATTATTAATTAAATATTATTAATTATTAAATAAATATTATTATTTCTCTTATTAGAAACATTATATTCCATATTCTATATTCTAAATTTTTTTACATTTGTTAATAGAAGGTTTGCTCCATACTGTTTCCGTGTTTGCCAGCAGTGCACAGACCTTCCTCCTCCACCAGTCAGGGAGCCAGTGGCACACTGTGGCGTTTTTCAGCATTTACATTCTATCACCAGACCCGGCAGCTGACAGCAACAGAGCTGCGCCAGCAGCCAGGGCACGCGCCCCACCACTCCTCACCCCAGCTCTGCCCACCTCCTCGGTGCACCCTCTGCCCCCACGTCCCGGGGCTCTGCTCTCCTGCCAGCCTGCGCTGCCCGGAGCAGCCTTGCTAGGGCGACTCACGGCTTGGTGCTGCTCTCTGTGTCACCCCAGGGCCGTACCCTGCCAAGGGAAGAAAAGGCCCTGGAGGTCATAAGGGACCACCAAGCTGATGCTGAGCCAACCCTGTGCCCTTGCCACAAGGAACACTAAGGGTGTCTTGGGCACCAACAGGAGGAGGAGGAGTTTTCTCAACAGGGTGACGAGGCTGCTCCTTCCCTTTTTACTTGGCACTGGTGAAGCCACACCTGGAGCACCACATCGTGTTCTGGGCTCCTCGGTGCTAAATACCAGGACAACTTCTCCCACCCTCCCTTCTTAGCAGACTTAACTTGATGCAGGATTTCTCTCCTTTCTTCCTCGCCAGGGGGCACGGGGGGAGATGGGGATGGGGCTTTCGGTCACCTCATCATGAGTTTTTCCTTCTTAGCAGCAGGGAGCAACGGGGACACATTCCTCACACCCTTCTCCTGCTCCAGCGTGGGGTCCCACCCACTGGAGACAGTCCCCCACAAACTTCTCCAACATGAGTCCTTTCCCACAGGGCCTCGGCTCTTTACCCTCTGCCCCGGCATGGATCCCTTCCAAGAGTTGCCGACTTTTGGGCCCAGCCTGCAGGCATACCCGCTGTGGCACACACATCAACAACCCGGCCACAGATGCTCCAAGATGTATCGTCCCTCGAGTGGACTTCTTTGAGGCCACAGGCACTTTGGGGGGTCCTGCTCCCACACGGGCTCGTTCACAGGTCACAGTCCCTCTGGCTCCAGTTCACGTGGGAGTTCCAGCCCGTCCAGTGCAGCAGCACAGAAGCAGCAGCGATGCCCTGGCCACCCCCAGCGTGTCACCCTTGCTGTTACCAGCGTGTTCCCAGGCACAGCACAGTAAGATGGGCCGCCGCACAGCAGGACAGCGAGCAGCAAAAGCCAAAAGCTGCCACTAACGAGCACTCGACCCTTCTAGTCAATAAGGCAAGCAAGGCAGGTGTTCAGCAGACATCATGTTCTGGGCTCCCTAGTGGATTTGGGAAGGCTTCGCTAGCTCGGACTGGTTCTCCTGCTGAACAGGAGATCTCTAAAGTGGGCTTATGATTAAGGTGTTTAAGGCACTCAGGGGTGGCTGCAGAGAAGATGGAGTGAGGATGTTCCTTGTAGACCCACACTGAAGGCAGAAGGGATTCTCTAGAGCAACAGCCCTGTCTACTGACTTGTAGAACTCCCCTGCACCGCAAACATGGCTGGTGGTAGGAGCTGGTATGAATGCTTTTGTTGCATATAGTATTTATGTTTCAGGTATCTGTGGCTGACAACATAGTTTAGGAAATGTATTTTCTCATATACTTGCTCCCATCAAAACCGAAATGATGCTTCAAGGAGTACCTCATGCAGCATCCCTTCATGCACAGCTACAGATGCTTCACACTTCACATTCTTGTGGTGGTGACACCCTAGCTGAAGACCAGATGCCCACCCTAGTCACTCTATCACTCCCCTTTCTGCTGCAGAGACCCCCAGTGAATGCAGAAGGGATTCTCTAGAGCAACAGACCTGTCAAGATTACTTCCAGAAGTCCCTTCCACCCCTAACATTTCTGTGCTGCTGTGAAAGCATTTGAGTTGTGTCAATAACGTACTCTAACAACTTCATTTTGGTTGTAAGAAGTAAAGGAAGAAATGAAGGGAAAGAGTACAGTTCTGCTTCGCTTACAGTTGCCATCATCCACACACACCAGGATGTGTGACACCAGAGCCTTTCTGACTTAAGGAGAAATGGACTGAAATCTAGCACTGCTGCTAAAGACCTGTCACCATCACCTGAGAGAAAAAATGCTTTCTCTCTCTTCTGCCACTCCTGCAATTCTTATTTCAAAACTGTTCAGTCTCCTTGACCTAACTTGGAGTATTCACTTCAAGGATAGTCCCCACCCCCACCAAACAAAAAACCAAATGCCAACAGACCTTTAAAATAAATTATTCAGTTTTACAATTTATAAACATGTACAAGTACACACCCAGACACGCAGCCTGCCCATGTATATTTAGCAACTCTTGTCAAAAGCCATTTGGCTTTGAAATTCGCTCCCCACCCCCACTTTGTCGACCGTCCTTAATTCTCACTTAATAGAAACAAATGTACTTGTGTAAGGGGTAAACTGGCCCACACCAGACACACTAAACACAAAACAAAAAATACATGACAATTTAAGACAAATATATCTTGAAAAATATTTTTCTCCTGCAAAGAGCACACAATCAAATGAATGCCAGTTTGAGAGTGACTTCATCAGGGCAAATTAGTAGTACTGGCCCTTGTCAGGGCCAATGAGTATTATTATTCTATTCTATTCATAGTATTATTCTATTATTGTACTATTAGTAGTATTTGTAAATAATTAGACTGAGCTAAGCAACATGACAATCACTGAAATCCAAAAAGAAACACTGCCAGAGAACCACTTGGCTTCAGCAGCAATTCTGTTTAAATAAACAGACTAGTTTGGGAACCGTGTGCCCCAGGTTCCTTCGGAAATCCTATACATTTCCCAGAATAGGTTAGATTCATTTTTGGAGTGAGAAGGATGAAATTAATCTGGTCCCTGAGATGTCAAGAATATGGTAGCTCTTAACTTACCCCTGCTTTTCAACTAGCCTCTGCAGAAATTGCACTCTCCCTAAATGTCTTCCTTCTACTGCTTCTCAGAAATTAAAACCCAGGTCAGAGGCAGTTCATCAGGTCCCTCAGGTGAGGCCTGACAGGTCTATCATATACTAGTGCCAAATTCTGAAGTCTGATACTGGCCTTTCTAACACAAAACTAAGTAGCCAGTGTCAGCTGCCAGCATTAAATCTCTGTTGAACAGAAGGAATTAAGATAGCAGTTGAAAATGAGTCACTAGGATCCATAGCTGACTAATCCTCATCTTAGTTTAGTCTGCTAGTAAGCAGGGTAAGACTGCTCTCCTGAAGGGCCTTCTTGCTACATTCTCCTGCATTTCTCAAAGCACAGATGAAGAAGGGAAGCTGACTTGAGTCTATACCCCAGCCTACATCTCGCCCTTTCAGCCTATGAACAACTACCAAAGCAGAACCAAAATCCTGATGGAAATACAACAACTAAAAGAACATGACCTTACTGCTTTAATTTCTCAACATTAAACGCTAGCTATTTTTTATTTAGAACACTTTTCTGTAGAAAGGAAAATGAGCACACCTTACCACTAAAACACTGCACAGTAGCCAAACAGACCATCAAGAGCAAAGGAAGAGGATACACTACACATTTCTTTATTTGGCCAATATCTTGTCACAACAGAAGGGACAAAAAGTTTTGTTTCAGACAAGAATGTGACAATTCAACAGGGTAAGAGTTTTCCCTGGGACTGTCAGCTTGATAACTTCTTTAAATTAGTATCTTTACTGCTTTTATTGAATCCCATTGTGTCAATTGAAAACATTTTTAAAAGATGAGAAGTAATTTTTTTTTTAATTTAAAAAAAAGGGTAGATCAGGTACTTAGGGATATAGTTTAGCATAGGATGGGAACAGTTGGACTTGATGATCTTAAAGGTCTTTTCCAACCTTGTGATTCTGTGATTCTGTAATTTGAACCTATTTCCAAATTACTTTGTATTTATTCATATACTCAAAGATATTCTTGTTTGATCTGAGCTTCCTATCACCCACTAATTTGCTTAGCTTATATACCATATAAATTTCATACTACTAATGAACATAGTATTCTTTTTAGAACAAGTATCTGTAGTTTCCACTCTTTTCCCCAACATGTTCAACCATAACTATACGTCCCACCTGCAGTGAATTTTAAAAGGTAAATGTAGATTATGGAAACATACTTGATAAGACCGGTCCAGGCGTCGTGCCAAGAAGCAAGGGTTAAGCAAAGAACATGGGAGAGTGTGTTGAGCAAGAATCTGGGACAGAATGATTTGCACGGACCTGGGAATGAACGGGAACTTGGAGAGTGTTGAACTCCTGCCTGGCAAAAGTGTTTGGCTTTGTGATATTTAGAGACCCAAGTCAAGTGACCACTGGGGGAATGAGCGGAGCCTCCCTTCAGAGGAAGTTATTGAAGCAGTAGTGTGTGTAATAAAGCTGATTCCGTGCTTGTGCCTGTGCACGGAGTCTGTGCTTGTGCACAGAGTCCGTGTCTTCCATACACCACAGGTAAACATTAAAAAAGCAACATATTACATCTTTAATAAAAATCTATTTAAACTATGTTGCTGCTGCTTGAGTCACAGGGAAGTAGAAAGTCTCACTAAATCTCTAATACATACAATCAAAAAGGCAATCGTGTTCAATTGCTTTCTTTTATTACATTAAACTTACTGCAGTTCCAAAGGAAAGGACTTAAAGGCTGGGAGATGACCTGCTAGAGAAGAGCTCTGTGGAGAAGGACCTGGGGGTCCTGGTGGATGACAGGTTGGCCATGAGCCAGCAGTGTGCCCTGGTGGCTAAGAGAGCCAATGGGATCCTGAGGGGCATCAGGAGGAGCATGGCCAGCAGGTCAAAGGAGGTGATCCTCCCCCTCTACTCTGCCCTGGTCAGGCCCCACCTGGAGTATTGTGTCCAGTTCTGGGCTCCCTGGTAAAAAAAGACAGGGATATCCTGGAGAGAGTCCAGAGGAGGGCTACAAAGATGATTAAGGACCTGGAACATCTCCTCTATGAGGAAAGGCTGAGTGAGCTGGGACTGTTCAGCCTAGAGAAGAGAAGACTAAGGGGGGACCTAATTAATGTTTATAAATATCTTCAGCATGGGATGCAGGGGAATTGGCCAGCCCCTTTTCAGTGGTCTGTGGAGACAGGACAAGGGACAATGGCTGCAAGTCAGAGTGTAGGAAGTTCCGCACCAACATGCAGAACTTTTACACAGTGAGGGTGACAGAGCACTGGAATAGGCTGCCCAGGGAGGTGGTGGAGTCTCTTTCTCTGGAAATATTCAAGACCTGTCTGGACACCATCAGAGCAATATGAGCTAGGGAGCCAGCTTTGGCAGGGGGGTTGGACCAGATGATCTCTCGAGGTCCCTTCCAACCCCTATGATTCTATGAAAGCCACATACTCCATAGAAGCACCATGAGGAAAAGAGCTGTAGGACTGGCTCTTTGCTTAGGGAAGTTTCTGCCTTTCTACCTGTGCTGCCTTCAGTTTCTTGGTGTATTTTCCCCATACCTTTCTCTTACGATCCCTATGTGTGTTCATTACTGTGACCCTCTGTGCTATGACAATACACTGTAAAAATGGCGGGGGGGGGGGGCGGGGGGGTATCCCATTTTATCTAGACGTATTCCTTTGTCAGCCTGAGCAGGTGGCCAAAATCCAGGTCCTGTATATCCATCTGGAATGGAGGAGATGATGTGGTAGCCGGCTGCTTTTTGATACACAACGGAGGGCATGGCACAAGAGAAGCAGGAAAGCTCAGTGCAGCACAGGGCGGCTACTGCAAGTGGAAACCCTCTCCAGCGAGAGAAAAGAAGAGGGATTGCCCAGCTACAGCGGTGCTCTCGGCTGCTGAGAAGCAGAGCAGTGCTGACTTGGAAGGGCTCCTTCGTCCCGGGAAGGACTTTCGCAGGAGCCAGAGCGACCGCCTCACACCGGCGAGACCCGTAAGAAGCCGCTTCCGGCCGAAAGGCCGCACGTCCGCAGAGGCTGCGGAGGGTAGGGGGAGCCCGCGGCCGGCAACGGAGGTGCTGGGTGGTGCGGCCGGGCGTCCAGCAGGGGGCGCTAAAAAGCTGCGTCGGGCGCTGCCTCCCGGCAGGCCGTGCAAGGCTCGCAGCTGTGCTTTCCGCGCTGCGTGGCCGGGAGGGCGGGGGAGGGGGCGAAGCGGTAGGCCGTAGCAGCGAGGTGAGTGCCGTAGTCCCGGGTTTTGCCTCAAGCCGAGCCCGGCGCACGGGACCCCGTGAGCTCCAGCGGTCCGTCCGGGATTAGCGTCGGGGCGGGCCGCGGGGCCTGGGTAGCAGCCGCGGGCCCTTCAGCTGCGCCGGGCGGGTGGAAGCGTGGCGGGCGCGGGTCTTGCGGCGGGCTGGAGATCCGGTTCTCCGCCGGCCCCGAGCCCCAGGAGGCCGCCCCGGAAGACAGAAGCCGGGCGGCGGTGGCCGGGCGCTGGGGGAAGCAAGGAGTCGCGCCGGTGGCTGAGGCTGAGGCCACCGGCGCGACTCCTTGCTTCCCCCAGCGCCCGGCCACCGCCGCCCGGGCAGCCGGCACTGGTGAGTCAGTTACGCTCCCTTGTTTTCGATGGGGTTTGACACTGTGTAGAGGAGATTACTGGCTTTCTCATTGCCGGAGGTAACGGGAAGGCGCTTGGATACATTCTCTACGCGATCTGGCTCACCCCTAGCCCTCAGGGAAAATGGATGGCTTAGCTGAAAGATTTCAGGTAGAGAAGTTTAAAGCAGGCTTTTAAAATACATTACAGTTTTGCTTGCAGGCAACAATCCATTGTATGTGCAAGTTCTCTAGTCTTCAAAAATGGTCTCATGGCCACTACAGTAACCTCTTGAACTTTTTATGAAGTATCTGAAATGTGGAGTGTGTGCCTGAGACGTCTACAACGGGTATCTCTGGAGGGATCACTGAACAAAATTTGTCGTGTGTTAGAATGAAACTATACTTCTGATCTTTTCTGGCATGGAATGCAGTGGGTTTGTGGCATTTACCACCAATTTTACTGTACTTTGGAGAAGGTAATGGGTAGAATATGCATTGATTGATTGATGTATGTGATCACATCACAGAAACAAGCAGTATTACTGCTGACATTTTTTAATTTACTTAAAAATCCGATGTTTCCCTAAAGACCATTAGAGTTACCTGTGCTTGCAAAAAAGAGGTTGAAGACTTTAATGTATTTTGCTATACCTCCTCTAAAAGGCTAGTGGGGCAAAAACCACGTGGGGGTCTCAACAGCTACAGGATTTGGTGTCCTTACTCGCACTTCTTGGTGTCTTGCTATGGCACTATAATTTCTTCTTCAGCATTACTCTAGTAAGTACGCAAACTAGTAACAGCAGGCTGCCAGCAAGTTTGCTTTCCTTGATGACCATACCTGGTTTTGGATGAGGGAGAAGAGAATAAAGCTGGTTTAGACCACCACTGATTTGGGCCATCAGCTTGTATTCTGCATTTGCATCTGCTTGCTTTTGCTATTCTTTTTCATTTGCTAGTCCTTTATCAAATTAGAGTGAGGATTAAGTGGAAGGTTGGAGGCCATTTAATAAACATGTAAAAGCTTCTTTAAGACAAATAGCTAGAAAGTGTGTAGGGCATTTTCAGTGTAACATTTTCCATGTTCCTGATCTGTTACTGTTACTTTGCAGAAAGAGGTGTGTTTTGTCCAGGCTGTCCCCATCTTTTGTCAAACCCTGATCAGGGTTCCAAAACCAGCTAGGACATTAATGTAAAGTATACAAATGCCTGTGTGCAACCCTACATGCAGCTCTTCCCCAACATGGGGGAAGAGTAGCTTGAATGCTGCTTGGCAGAAAAGGACCTGGAAGCTGGCTAACTGAGCCAGCATTGAGCCCAGGTAGCTAAGAAGGTCATTTGCGTCCTGACTTTTACCAGGAGTAGTGTGGCCAGCAGGAAGTGACCATTGCCCTGTACTCAGCTCTGGTGAGGCTGCATCTTGAATACTGTGTTCAGTTTTGGGCCCCTCACTACGAGAAGGACATTGAGGTGCTAGAGTGTGTCCAAAGAAGGGCAACAAAGCTGGTGAAGGGGCTGGAGCACAAGTCTTATGAGGAGCAGCTGAGGGAATTGGGGTTGTTTAGTCTTGAGAAAAGGAGGCTGAGGGGAGACCTCACTGCTCTCTACAATTAGCTGTAAGGAAGTTATAGCCAGGTGGCTGTTGGTCTCTTCTCCCAAGTAACAAGCGATAGGACAACTGGAAAGGACCTTGAGTTGTGCTAGGGGAGGTTTAAATTGGATAGGAGAGAAAATGTCTTTACTAGAAGTGTTGGTCAAGCACTGGAATAGGCTGCCCAGGGAAGTGGGTGAGTCACCATCCCTGTAGGTAAAGCTCCACACATAGGTGTGGAGCTTAGGCATGTGGTTTAGTGGTGGGTTAAAGGTTGGGCTTGATGATCTTAAAGGTCTTTTCCAACCCAAATAATTCTATGATTCTCAGTTCATAGTCATTTCATCCTTATGTATAGGTATACAAACCAATGGAAAATGAGACATAATCCTGTCCAAATGTATTGATAATTATGTGTATAAAACATTCGGAACCACAGAACAAGGGTATATTATATTGTTGACTTGAGGCTAAGATTATTTAAGAGTATATAGCATCGTTAAAAGTTACATAGTTGGAGAAAAAGATGGCCAGCTTGTCTTTCTGTGATGGATTGCAAGGGTTGTACAGATAATGATCTTGCCTAAATAATGGCTAATTTTAGTGTCGCATTTTATTTTTCCTGCAGATGAGGATTCATTAGGTGATGGAAAATCCATTATCAGGAAACAAGTCCAATTTGGCTCTGCAAAATACAGCATGGGCCAAGTGCAGTCTTACAAGCATAATTCGTTAAGTCATTCTGCAGCATTGTAGTATAGGAGCAAGTAAATTCTGAAGTTTATGAGCATCCTTCTTTACATTTGTGTTTTAATTTTGTTCCTTGAACACATCTTTATAATTACTTGGAGTTAGGCTAGAGAGCGCTCCAGAATAACGTTGAAATATTTTATGTGTGCTTTTAGCTTTTTAGTTTCTTAATAACAAAAGACAGATACGGTACTCATGCAAGCTGGGTGTGAATGCAGTGGGAAATCTGTGTAACGCTTTATTTTTGTCACAAATGAAACCAGCCTGAGAGTCACCACTGATGTTGGAGCTTTGTGTTCCAGAAATGTTGCTCAGCTCCATGCAGGTGGATGTGGGGGACCGGTGTGTGCACACAATGGTAGTGTGGTTACGCTTAACACCTGTGTGGTTCTGGGGTGCTCTTGAGACAAATTTTGCTGCTGCAGTAGATTTGCCTGATGAGTGATAGGATACTAGCTTTCATCTGCTCAATAGCACCTATACCTATCCCTTCACAATATTAGAAGCCTTCAGTGTTTGTGTAAAACCACTGCTATTTGGTTTTACCCAAAATATTTTTATTTAATCCAATAAAATAAGATTAGTAAATTCTACTAATTTAAAAGCTATTTTCTAAGGGGTCAGAGCCTTCGTTGCAATTCTGTGAAGCTGAATTTGCACCATGCTTTAGCCCAAGTTCAGTGCAGCAGGTCTGACTGCTCTCTTTCCTAATGATGTGTCTGGCAACTGAGCTTCAGAAACATAGGGAAGTCAAGTTGTATCATCTCTACTGTGGGAACATGCCATCTGACAGTATCTCACCCTCTCTCAGGGCTAGATGTCACAGACTGCTTTTATGCCCATGGCAGTGCAGAGCATGATTTGGGCCTGAGTGAAGACTGGTGCCATTTTATAAATCAGGATTAGTCCTTCGAGTCTTTTTGTAAGCAATAATCATTCTACATAGGTGAAGAAATTGACAGCCAGGAGTCTGTTTTCCTTAGGTTATTTTTAAAAACATTCAACCCTGTCTTGGGCTGCCTCTGGAAACAGCAGACTCTTGCTTCAGTAGTATTAAAGATCAATGAAGATTTGCTCCTGAATTCCTTGCTTATAATTATTTAAAATTGGTAAGAAAGTAAGATGCTGTGCCAGCTTATTTCTTTTAGCAAGAATTTGAAGCTTAGGTACTGATACTGTCTTATTTATTTAATCACCTTAGGCTAATGTTTTGGTAGCTGTCCACTGGAACTCAAATTTAGCAGAGGGCGGAGGGATCAAAAAGGCAGTACAAAGGGGTAAGCCAGTTTATACCCATATGTGTATGTATGGGGGGATAAGATACATGGAAATCTAGGCTTTACTCATCTGCTGTTTGCAGAAGAGTTTGAGGGCATTTTCGTTGTTTTGAAGGCATAAAGTTTGGCTTGTTAGGCTGGCAAAAATAGTATTCATTTAAAAACTTGACAGACCGCAAACTACTTGTTTTGGCATTTTTATCTTGCACGTAGGCGGGATGACATGCTGCAGTTTTGTATGCCAAAACACATCCATTCTGGGCACCTTTTTACTGTGGGCATAAAATTTTCTAAATATGACTGAGGCTATTTACTGTTATCCAGATTTGCATTTTTCCTAAGGGTTCCAAGCTTATTTTTGCCTTTATTATGCAAAATCCCAGACAATTGGATTTCCACTGACTAAGTAAAACAAATACAGTAACTGCCAAGGACTGTGTCCGGTGGCAGTGTGTGCTGTGCCAGTCACCTACAACTTTGCACTGACAGCAAGTGTACCACTTTGCCCTAGCAGCTGACTCTTACTGGTATCAAGCCTGACATGTACAGATGACTAATCCTTTCTGTCCCAAACTACATGATAAATCCAAAGCCTGTTTGTTGCAGAATATTGTATTTTAGACAACTTGTTTTTTACATGGTAAAGATAAATAAAAAATCTGAGTCTTCCCTACCTTTTGAAATTTGATAATACAGGCTATATTTTTCAAACAGTAATACCTCTTCTTTGTATTTCCACTGTTGAAATTTCTTTTGGAAACATACCCTTACCAGAGTCTTCTGGGGGGAAAAAAAAAAGGTGTCTTTAGCAGTACAGTAAGGTTGGTAGAACACTGCCATGTCATTTCTTTGATTTTTCCTGTGGTTGTTACTTAGAAACATAGCAGTTAAGTAGCCTTAAGTTTGTAGGGTTAATGCTAATGTTTTGTTCTTCCTGAGGGCTTCTGCTGGCTAATCTCTCTCTTAAATGAAGCTATATAATAATCATAGAATCATAGAATTGTAGGAGTTGGAAGGGACCTCAAGAGATCATCAAGTCCAACCCCCACTGTAGTAATACTGACAGACTGGATGGATGCATGTGTCTCCTTTTTTCTGAACTAAAATATGTGTATCAGTTGCAATGTGGTCCTGCTTACACTTCAGTTGTTTAGACCTGTGCAATCACGTTAGGTGTTTGTGGTTAGCTGCACTTAGTAGAACTACAGGTAAATTGTGCCTGAACAGAAACTGACCAGGAGCAGTTTGGCTTTATGTAAAAGGGACTTGATTTTCCCAGCGTAAAGTCTGATGTCAAGTGTCACATCTGCCTACAATCTCTGTGCAGACTCCTTTTGCTACTGCTTTTTACCTTTCAGTCCTAGAATGCCTTGCAAAGGTCCCATTAAGATGCAAATTTGGAGAAAGCACTGCTGTAACTAGTGTTGTTACAAATAGGTGACTTCAAGACTTCAGCAGGGCATCCTTCAACAACACTAAATGTACTTAAACTCTCCCAAAGAAATTATGAACCCATCAACCTCTTTGATAAAATAATTTGCTGTTGCAGGGCAGTGTGCATGCTTTTAGTATTACCGAGTTAAATCGTCTTGCCTGCATGCTTTTATTTGTTGCAGAAAGCATTGTATTAATATTCTGATTAGGTACACATTAGTTTTTTGATGGAATAATTTTGAGTAACTAGAGTATGTTGAACACTGCAGCAGGATTACCAAGGCTCAAAGCACGGCTCTTTGCATTTTGTTAATAGTGGCATTGATGCAGTTGAAACAATGTAACGTGTTTTTGTCAGCATTTGTGTTAGGGAATTTAAAAGAGACATTCCAGCAAGAAAACATCTATTTTTTGTAGTTAATTTTTTTCTAAAATGCATCTACAGCTTTTGAGAAATGCTGTGTTTATGGCCTGGTCCATAGTAAATAATTTTTCTGGTTAATATATTGATACTGTGAACATAAAAATCCTGGGAAAATGGTTTCATTGTATGTATTTTGGAATGCTACTGAAGGATCACATTTATCATAAAATGAAATTTCATGAGCCACATGCTACAAAACAATTAAACATGTTATTTTTTGCCTTAACAGGATGACAGTGGTTTGTTTGCTGAGCAGAACACTGCAGCTAGGAAGACACTCATCCAATCCACTGGGGAGACAGCTCTGTTCAGCCAGCACAAATAAGCCAGTGTTGACTTTATTCACCAAGGTAAAAGTTGTTTACAGAATAAAGCTAAGCAAGGTGGCATTTCTATCTGCTTTGATACACATGAATCACAGGTGAAATGCCTTGCTTGTGCATTTTCCCCCTTTGGATTTGTGTGGTATTTGCTTTACATGAGTCTTTAGAGCACAGTCCTGTTGTCATTGTAGCAAGCAGATGGTTGTTAAAAAAAATTTCAAGATAGTTGCATTTCAGTGACACTGCAGTCCATTTACTAGTTGAAAGTTGTTCTCTGACTGCCAGTGTTTCATCCTGGGAATGGGGGACAAAGAGGAGTTGTTGTATGTAACCTACCCAGGACAAGAATCATCAGCTAAAGCAGGCTCTTCAAAGGACTAATGTTTAATTTCAGCAGTACCTGTGAGACTGAAAATATATCCAAGTAGTGCTGGTAGTGCACAAGGGAAAAATAGATTGCGCTTTACCTTCTTGTTTCCTTTATTGACTGGGAAACACAAACAGGAATAAAATGCAGGCAGAGGTTTGTGGCATGACCATGTAGGTTTCTAAAGCATTTTTAGAAAACAGATGCAATGGGCAGGAATGGTTACTTGTGAACTGTCACTTTCCATGAATTGTTATCAAGACAGTGTGTCACCTGCAGAAGGTGTTTGCACTTTTAGATAGGATAGTACACTGTGGGCTATGCAGCATTTCTTTGGTTGGTGCAGCCTTCAAGAGGAGAATAACTGGAAACGCACAGCATGTTGACGTGAGTAGTGGCAGTATTTGTTGTAGGTGGATGCAACTGAAATTAATTTCATTCTTCTGTACGATGTTTGTTCATTCCAGTTTAAACTGCATGAGAGGTTAAAAAAATAGAGGATTGCCATCTGTTTATTAATCAGAGCAATGAATGCTCTAAGAAGACCTATAAAGTTACAGGCTAGCTGTAACTTTTTATTTTTTTGCAAGGGAACTATTAACTCAGATCAGTTCTCCTGTCTAGCTCTATTGGGCAGCTGCTTGAGTTCTTATGCTAATGCAAAAAAGCAGTGACAGGAAGATGGGTCTGCTTCCTTCAGCATCAAATGGCTGCAGTTTTGTGGTCTTAAGGATGCAGCATAAATGGCAGTTACCTATAGAAATAAAACTGTCCCTTCCATCACGTGTTGTCTGACAGATGTAGCTATCAGAACAGTGTATGTCACTTTGAGAAGGGATTTTTACTGCCTCAGCAGTAGGAGTCAGTTTTGCCGTTGTAATACGTATCTGTGAGAGAAGGTTGTTGAAGACAGCTTTATCCAGGCAGTCCCATTACAAATTAAACTACAGCAACTGATGTACCATTCTGCTGAAAAATAGGTGCTAATATAAACAGGCTGTTTAAACAGATTTCACTATTACTTGTTATTTCAAATTCACTCTCTGACTTTAAACCAGTTCAGATCATCTTAGTACCGACTAGAGCTTAAGATTGCCGTCAGAGCAGGAGTGGAAACATATTCTTTGCTGAGTCAACTTCATTTATTAAGTACTTTTATGTAAGTATTATATTAGAAAGCTCCCCACAGGCCTAAGGGAACGGAGTATGTCCTACTTTAACTGCAAGGAGCCTGCCGTGTTACAGAACTCATGTGCAAGATTCTGTGATGTTTCATTTAGTCACTGATACCAGGTATACCAATCCCCCCAAAAGCAACAAGAACTAGCAAGAACACAGCACTGTTGATCTTGCATAGGTTTTTTGGAGCATAAGGACTTCTCTGTGGAGGAAAGATAATTTGGATTAGATGTGAGTGATAAGTAATTTAATCCAAATTAAATCACACGCAAGAAATATGAAGTAGGTGTTTCAGTAGGGTGACAGAGCCCTGGGACAGGCTGCCCAGGGGAGTTGTGGAGTCTCCTCTGGAGATATTCAAGACCCGTCTGGACGCCTATCTGAGTGAAATGTCCTAGGGAGCTGCTTTGGCAGGGGGTTGGACCTGATGATCTCTCGAGGTCCCTTCCAACCCCTATGATTCTGTGAAGTTTAACATGTTTAAACAAGCCTGGAGAAAACTTTAAGTAGGAGGGTGAGGTACTTGATAGCAGGGGAACAGAGCCATCACCTTCACCACTGCATACCTTACTGTGTGAATTATCGGCCAAACTCTGGCATTCCAAACACTGAAGCAATATGCCTTCATGTGCGCCACTTCTTCAGGTGTGCATTGCTCTAATGATCACAGTGCATGATCAGCAGAAGTCAGCTGTGTAACTGTAGTGGAAAACAAGGGAGTTTTCAAAATTGAGAGGTTTTGTCAGAACACTGCAGCGGTTTGACAGTTCTCTGCACTGGAGGTTACTATCCTCCCAGCTCTGGAGGTTGGAGGACCATGCTTAATTCCTTTCAGACAAAGTCAGACAGGTTAACATAAATCACCTTCTTTTGCTATTTGAATTTACCTAAGTGACTCAATCTGAAACAGATTAAAAATTACTCAAATGACTTCCTCATTCCCCATCTATCAAAGGAAATTCTTCTATCAAGAGTGGTACGCCCATTAGTTTTCAGCTGGTGATGGTAATGCTTGGAATATTCATTGCTACTGACCAAAAGAAGAGATCTGTGCATGACTCTCCAAACCATGCCCTCTAATCAACCTTGAGAAGAGCTGTTGAAAACTCTTTAATTCGCAAAATGAGGAAAAAACAGTAGCAAATGAGAAATAATTAAACTCTGTGGCTGAATAATTTTCTTTTCATCCATGCCACACTGACAAAGATTTAGAAAGCAGTAAGGCAGGATGGTTCAGGGGAGGGAGCCCACATTTACAGTAATGATGACTCTTGTCTGTTTATGCTACTTGACAGTAAAAATTATCTGTGTTTTACTCTATGCATTAAATAGCCTGCATATATTTTCCTTTAGAAACCATGCCCTCTCTGTGATGAAGCAAAAGAAGTGCTTGAGCCATATAAAAGAAGGGTAATGTATTGCAATGCTGTATACATTTTCTATATAGAAAGAACAGTAAATCAGAATTCTTTCTTTGTAAAAGAAAATTACTTGAATTTATTTGCATCTGTTATACTTTGATAGGTGACCTCCTCAAGACAAGTTTGGCACTGATTTCCATAAAACTCATTATCCAAAATAATTTTGCAACTATGTTATTCAAGTATTGGTAAACTAAACCAATATACACCTGGTCACAATAGGTTTTTTAACCACTGGTTTTGTAAATACTATTGCCTTGTTTGATACAGGAGCTTGCAACTGTTACGAGGTAGATAATTATACCATTTGGGAAGGGTGTTAGTAGGTGAGGCCTCAAATATTTGCAATTTGCTGTTTTTCAAGCAGGTTTTGATGTCTTTCTTGGTGGAAGAAATTTTTAACAGAAGCATTAACAGGCATTGCGCTCCGTGGCCTAAGAGGCAGCTGTTCTGTTACCAGCTGCTTATTTGTTGTACTGGTGATAACAGAAGAGCAGTTGCACACAAAGGACCAGGAGTATTGCCCTCGACTAGGGAGAGAGTCCTTTACAGGACATGCAGCCAAGAATTGTGGCTGCATACTTTTTATACTCACAAAATGGACAGTTCCAACATGGAACAATAAATCCAAACCCACCAAGAAAACAGCCTTGCATTTTTGGAAAAATGTTGATCAACAGAGAAGCAGGTGTTATTTTTCAGTGTCTAGTAGGCAGTAACGTATTTCTTTTCTGCTGCAGTTTGTTTTGCAGGAGGTGGATATTACCCTTCCAGAGAACTCGGTGTGGTATGATAAATACAAATATGACATACCTGTCTTTCATTTAAATGGGAAGTTCCTAATGAAGCATCACGTAGACATTCAGAAGTTTGAGGACCAGCTTGTGAAGCTAGAGTTAGCAGATCATGGAAACCAGTGAAGAAAATGCAGCTGCTCTGGTGTGGATCTAAAAGGACTGTGCAGTACTCATTATCTGGCCTTACGTTTCTTAGAGTGTATCCTAGAACTTGAGTGACTTGTATTCTGTTTTGTGTTAATCATCCAGTAGCCATATTTCTTGTACCATTCATTTGCTGCTCTCCTAAGCTGTCTTCCCATTGACAGAATAAATGCTGCTCCGTAACAGCAGATAAAGTGAAATCTGTTTATATTGGGTTTGTGTGGCAAGGGTTTTGTTAGCAGGGGGCTGACAGGATGTTTTCTGTGAGAAGCTGGAAAATGCTTCCTCTGCGTTCAGTAGGGCCAAGATGGACCTGCCACTGCCCAAAGCCAAGCCCATCAGCTACAGTGGTAGTGCCTCTGAGATAACATAGTTAAGGGGTGGGGTGCACGGCGAAACTACCAAGAGCAATTGTGGCAAGAAAGAGGGGTGAAAATATGTGAGAGGAACCACTCTGCAGACACCAAGTTTGGTGAAGAAGGAGGGGCAGGAGGTGCAGCAGGAGAGATTCCCTGCAGCCCGTGGAGAAAGACCATGGTGAGGCAGGCTGTCTCCCTGCAGCCCATGGAGGATGATGGTGCAATAGATACCCATCTGCAGCCAATGGAAGACTCCACATTAGAGCAGGTGGAGGCACCTGAAGGCAGCAGCGACCCTAGAGGAACCCTGTGCTGGAACAAGCTCCTGGCAGGACCTGTGGACCCATGGAGAGAGAAGCCCATTCTGGAGCAGGTTTGATTGCAGGACTTGTGACTCTGTATGGGACCCATGCTGGAGCAGTCTGGTCCTGAAGGACTGCACCCCATGGAAGAGACCCAGACTAGAGAAGTTAATGAAAACCTGAAGCCCCATGGGAACAACTCAGGTTGGAGAAGTGTGTGGAGGACTGTCTGTCATGGGAGGAACCCCACACTGGAGCAGGGGAAGAGTGTGAGGAGTCTTCCCCTGAGGAGGGAGGGGAGGCAGAGAACATGTGATGAACTGACCAATAGCCCCATTCCCCATCCCCCTGGATCCCTCCTCCCTAGGAGGAGGAGGTAAAGAATTTGGGAGTAAAGTTGAGCCTGGGAAGAAGGGAGGGGTGAGGAGAGGTTGTTTTTTTTAAGATTTGGGTTTATTTCTCATTACCCTACTCTGATTTGCTTTACAATAAATTGTTTGTCCCCAAGTTGACTCTGTTTTGCCCATGGCAGGAACTGCTGAATGATCATTTTCTCCCCCTGTCCAGTTGAGAAGAGGGAGTTATAAAGCAGCTTTAGGTGCGTACCTGGCTTTCAGCCAGGGTCAACCCACCACAATATTTCAAGATTATTAGTACGTGTAAGCTGTAGGTCTGTAAGAGGCTGCCTTGAAGAAGTCACTGAGTCTGCTTAAGTGCTCATTTGAAATGGGGAAGAGGACGTTGCCATAAATGGGAATGACATTTGATTAAAGACAGCACACTTGCTGAAGCTGTCATATCTATAGAACAATCAACAGAATTTGATAACTGCTGTTTCTAACACATGAACACTGAATAGTTTGTCTTCTAGTGAGAGGAACATACGTTGCACTTAAGTATTTTTTCTGCTACTGCAAGCTTTGACATCCTTAGTACTAAGTAACTCCCAGTCACAAGAAAAAATAAAAATAGAGCGAGCAATAATTGAACCAAAAGAAGCCAATCGGCAGTGAAGGTAGCATTAATCATATCTGCCTCTCTGAGTATAAAATGAAAGTAAGAAACTCTAAGTATGTCTTTTAAAAAAAAAAAAAACAAAACCCTGTAGTAAGATATGGGACTTCTCTCTTAGACTTTGCTTATGTTTACAGATTCACAGAAATGTAGGGGTTGGAAGGGACCTCAAGAGATCATTGAGTCCAAGCCCCCTGCCAAAGCAGGTTCCCTAGGACAGGTCGCACAGGTAGGTGTCCAGATGGGTCTTGAATATCTCCAGACACAACCCCCCCAGGCAGCCTGTCCCAGGGCTCTGTCACCCTTGCTGTGAAAAAGTTCTTCCACATGTTGGTGCAGAACTTCCTATGCTCTAACTTGAGGCCATTGCCCCTTGTCCTGTCCCCACAGACCACTGAAAAGAGGCTGGCCAATTCCCCCTGTGTCCCACTCTTAAAATACTTATAAACATTAATCAGATCTGCTGTTCCTTTAAACAGTCGTTAATATATGGCCTTTTTCCCTTCTTAAGGATGCTTATGGCATAATTCTCCATTTCTACAAAACCTGTGAACAGATAAAATGTTCCTCTGATATTACGGAAACTGGTTCTACAGGCTAGAGTTCTCAGGTGAGTCCCATAGTTGTACCTTCTAACAGAAAGGAGTTGCGTTCCAGTGTTGCCTGCAGCCCAACTGCAAATCCATTCATCATGTGCAAGAATACCATTGTATCAAGGGTTGCTCTGGTTCTCTGAGTGTGTCATTGGCAATGTAAGGATGTGAGGTAGAATGCCTAAGTATTTCTACAGAAACGTAGATTAAGGAGAAGTCAACTGATTTCAATTGGATGGTCTTTAACAAGCACTGGAGAAAGTTGTTGGTACTTTTGATCTACTTAATAGATTCTTTAACATAGAAACTAATCCTCACCTACTTCAGTTCTTTCTACCGTGGTGGTGTTCAGTCTGATTTCTCATCTGTAGGAATATAAACAGGGATACTTGACAGTTGAGTCTTAACGCTGGGGAGAATACAGATACAATAACCTGCTAGAAGAGCAAACTGAAATTCACTAGGATTCCTTACAGACTTTAGCTTTTGGACTATGGTTCAGTAAGAAGGCAGCTGATGTGCTACAGTGAAAGCGGGCAGTTCCTATATGGCCCTATCTTAGTGTCTTTAGCACTTGACAGATCATTTGCAACCCAACTCCAATGTATTCTGCAAGATGAAAATTTCCAGGCAGTGGGGGATGAGCAATTAAAACTTTATTCCAGTTCAGCAACTTGAGTCCACTCTGAAAGGGGTCTGAAAGTACCCAAGAGTTCATAGGAGGGGAAGCTGTGTCCCTTTTATAGCAGAGAGCTTTAGGTAAAGTCAGCCACATGATCTAACTGCAGCCTGCAATTTACAGGACTTCAGAAAATTCCATTTCAGAGTATTTCACCCTCCTCAAGAGCTCTGCAGAAAGAAGAGTGGCATCAAACAGGGTACATTTACTATATTTGCAAGAACTAAAGACAAGCCTAGAAGTTTAACCATCTCCTTAAACCTGTTTAAGGCTTGTCATGAGCTGTTCTCGAACTGATAAAAATGGAAATTACAGCCAACTGCTGCTTCTAATGGGAGACACTTGTCCTGACTTTGAATAAAAAGTTTATTCTTTTAGTAGCCTTACTTTACAGACCCTGCTGCTTCACCCTGGTGTGGCCATTTCCATTGAGGAGGAAGAGTTAAGACGAGGAGATTGTTAAAAAAAAAACAACACAAAAACCCAAGCTGGAACTTCTCAAGAGTAAGTAACTGAACTTGAGTAACCCAGCAAAAGTCTGCATGTTTTGCTCAACACAAGGAAATTGTATGTTGCAGCATTGCTTTGCCCTCTCCACAGTGCTCCCAATCACCATTGACAGAATAACAGGACTCTAGTGACAAAAACTTCCTGTATTTTCTGCAGTTCATAATGCTATGGTTAAACTTCTAAATGCCCCCCAAGTTAAATAGTAGGTCTGAATTACCTCTGTATCAGCAAGCAGGTGCCATTTGCTTTCCCTTTACAATCTGGGATAGTTTCAGAGGGCACAGGTTTTGTAATAAAAGAACCGGCATACAGCACTTTTCAACCATAGTTCAAGTGCTTTTCTAAAATACAGCATTATTTTCTCAAAAATACAGAGGACAAAGGTCATGTGGGCTTGCCCTATTTCCCCATCTACATTACTGACAGAGCTGGAATAGCCATCAGAGAGCAATTTGCCTTTGTTTTATTTTTAATAAGGTCTGTTTTGGAAATTAAATAAAAGGAAGCTAAAAACTTACTAATAATTTGGAGATTGTGAATCCCTTGTTCCTTAATGATTCAGATGGGGGAAGCTTTCTTCTGTAGTCAGTATCACATTTTTTCCCCCTTTATTTTCTAAAGTGAATGGTAACAGGGTTTTTATAATTACTTCTTTCTAGAGCATAACATTTATTGGTTAAATGGGGGGTTTTCATTAGTTCTGGCTGTGGGTGCTAGTTGCATATAATGTAAAGAGATTAGTGGTGCAATGGTGGCTGCTGCTTCCAACTCTTCTTCTGGTGTACAATCAAACACAACCCTGCATTGTGCATGCTTCGATCCTATTTTCCTCGCCAACATAAGTAGCAGATTCAGGTGTGTGAGAAAGCTCATTGAGCATTTCTGTGCAAGCAACAGGCCTGGAATGCCCTATGGTATGGAAAGATCACTGCCAGCCACTCCTCTCCAAACACCATCCTGTCCTTCCAAAGCCAAAATGTGGGGTATACTGCCAAAACCTTTTATTGGTATCTGACAAGATCACAGAATCACAGGGGTTGGAAGGGACCTCGAGAGGCCGATCCAAAGCAGGCTCCCTAGCTCATATTGCACTGATAGGTGTCCAGATGGGTCTTGAATATCTCCAGAGAAGGAGACTCCACCACCTCCCTGGGCAGCCTGTCCCAGGGCTCTGTCACCCTCACTGTGTAAAAGTTCTGCATGTTGGTGCGGAACTTCCTATGCTCCAACTTGCAGTCATTGCCCCTTGTCCTGTCTCCACAGACCACTGAAAAGGGGCTGGCCAATTCCCCCTGCATCCCATGCTGAAGATATTTATAAACATTAATTAGGTCCCCCCTTAGTCTTCTTTTCTCTAGGCTGAACAGTCCCAGCTCACTCAGCTTTTCCTCATAGGGGAGATGTTCCAGGTCCTTAATCATCTTTGTAGCCCTCCTCTGGACTCTCTCCAGGATATCCCTGTCTTTTTTTTACCAGGGAGCCCAGAACTGGACACAATACTCCAAAGATATTACTGTTCTACTGCTTTAAAGGACTGGAAACCCTATTCTCATAAGTTTGGTTGCAAAGATAAGAGGTGAAAACGCATTAATGTGATGTGTTGGTGGCACACCTCAGCTATCATCATTTCCAGATAAAAGCACTGCAGGACAAGGTGATGAGCAAGAGGTCTGACAAGTCCTTTTGGACCATAGGTGCTACTGCAGGCTTCTCATTGCAGATTGGGTTGTGTCAAGGTTGCTGAAGATGTTATTCTCTTCTCTGTTACCTTCTCTGAGGAATTCAAAATATTGCAGTAAAAACTCCAGGAGACCACCTTCTGTTCCAAAGCCAGCAGCTCGGCTCAGTGGAATGATAAAGCATTCAATGGGTATCTTAAGATGGGAACACCAAGAGTTTACATCTTCTAAGTAGCAGATCAGACAGGTGAGTGTTTCAGAGTCATCTTTCATTTTTCTGTTATGATCATTCCTAAAAATAGCCATGCGAATTTGTCATCCCACAGTCACAATAATTTATTAACCTTAACAGGACCAGAATTTTACCTCAAATAGTTAACTACTTTCCATTTCCTTTGACACATGGAGGGACTGAACAAGTACTTGTGTGACTTAGCATGAACAGCAGCTCTGCCACCTTCATGTTCTAAAACCAATAAAAGATGTGTCATACGTAAACTTTGGGGAGCGAGGGTGTTGTGTTGGTTTTCTTCTTTTTGAATATAATAAATGCAGGAAACTTCCAGTGCATGCATCTCTCTAATCAAATGTGTTCAAGTATAACCTTAAAATGAGAAGGCATATGCCCCTGCTGAATATATACTGATGGAGGCCTATGCAACTTTGTGGAAACAGGCAATTTACCCTTTTGACAATGAATGTTGGCAGGAGTACAAAGCTCAATAATGTACTATCTCTGTAATGTAAAAAGAGTTTGGATACAAGATGAATTTATTTCCCTATTTCTGGCCAATTAAAAAGCACATACACAATGTCCTACCTTCTTCCAGAACTATAAATAAAAAACATGCACCAGGCTTACTTGCTTATATGTTCTATTTCTCCGACTCTTTATTCGTATCTTTAAATTACATACACAGTGCATAGAAGGGATTGTCTTATTTCTTTAAGCATAGCACTGCTAGCACAGTGTCTTCCCATCTTCCCAAACTGGCCTGTGATAGATAAACTCAGGTTCCCTCCTAGCTCCTTAAAGAAAACTCTTTATGTAAAGTACTGTTCTTGTTTACATTGTATTTTTTATCTCTCTTATTAGGTCTAAGTTCCCAAAGTAACAAAAAACTTCCATGTATGCTTGGCCAATATGAAAGTATTTGTTTCTGTCTTGTGCAGGCATTCATCTTGAATTACATGGCCATCTGGATTAACTACAAGCACAGAAACACGTGGAAGTAAACAAAGCCACATGTGCAAGTGCTTGCAAGATCACAGAACTTGCTGTTTTGGTTTTTTTTGCTCAGTGGCATCACTTTACAGTCAGCTTTGCTCTGTACTGTACCAATATCATGCCTGCTTTCTACCAGGTCCAGCTGGCAAGAAGGGCCTGTCCTGTGCTTGTGAAGTTGCTGGACCTCTGATACCTAAACCTGAGTTGTTGTAGATCTGGACTGGAACTGTTGAGATGCACCTGAACAGCAAGGTTTGAAAGACAGGGAACTCCGGGTGAATGCTGACTTGTGCTGCCTTGGCAAAAGGCATGGTAAGAACAACAAAACCACCCTCCAAACTCTATCTTCACCTCTTGTAGCATTTCAGATCAAATTGTAGTTCTTAGTCTTTTCTTCAGGTGATACATGACACATGCCTGGGACATCCCATGGATAAAATGAGCTCCTCCAGGAGACAAATACTCTCAGGTGTCTGTCTTGCCTGTGGAATGAACTGCAGGGACCAGGGGCACTCCAGACCTTCTACATTTTTCCTTGATGCTGCCTTCTGGAGTGGATATGGTTGATCAAAACTCTGTGTACGGAATATAAATACACTACACACACACACAGACCTTTATACCATCAACTACACCCACTTTGGCAGAAGGTGAAAGAACACGTGACATGCACTACTGGAATGCACTGGGATACTATGGTGAGTAGGGCATATAAAACTGTCAGCTGTAATCCAAGGCCTTACTATAGGCCATTTAGTTTTAGTCTGTCTCATAAAGAAAAGTCTTGGGCCATATAATCATGTATCAGTCCAGTTCCTTTTCTTCCCTTCTCCCCTCCCTCTGAGCTTCTTCCCAGGAACAGAGTAGTTCAGTGAAGTGATACAGCTGTTTTGTTGGGTTTTGTGTTGTTTCGTTTCTTCAGCTATTATATTCTTACAAGTTCTCTTAAGATCTGCCCCTGGAAGGTGAAAGATACCTCTTTATTGGTGTCCCCCAGTGGGGGGAAAACATGCTGAATGAAGCCACCACGCATTGTGGGCAGCTGGCAGCTCCCAAGCAAGCAGCAGAAGGGTAGCTCTGTACTGACTATGACATTTAACATTTCTCATCCAGAAGGCATATCATAGCAAATATGCCAAGGAGTCATGTTGCTGCAGTGGAAGGAGTTTTAGGAATAAAGGATGATGATCCACTGGTGACTGGGCTTGTTAATTTTGTTTCTCACAATGCAGTCTCTTAGTTGAAGACCCTTGAAAAGCATTATCACAAAATTCAGATGTTTAAGGACAAAAAAAAAGGGTGAGAAACCACACTTATGTACATAGATTTGATGTGTGTATGGGTCTAGATGCATTTTTAAGTTTCTGCTCTAAGAGATGAGGCACCAATTTCCACAAGGACTGTGGTGGTAAGGGTTGTCACTGCAGACCTGTTTTCAAGGCTGGGCTCTAAGTGACTTATCAATGTTACCACACCAGTGAATATCTACATTTCTGCTTAATTTAACTTAACCTGCCTTCTTGCCAAGGTTTATTCAACTCAACTAGTGTTGGGCCCTCTTCTTGTATTGAAATAGACACATAGGACCTGTATGTAGCTTCCATTTCCACCCAGAAGAGCATCTGTGTCGCTGTGGGTGAACACACAGCCAGGTCCAAAGACAGGCGGGGACTTTATGCTCCACTGAATGGGAAAGTAGACCTAAGGCAAAATCCCCACGTGATTAGACTTCTGGAAAAATTTAAGTTTACTTGGTGGTTTAATGTGCAATTCTGTAAAGAGAACACAGCATTTTCTACAAAAATATAGCAAAACAAATGTTATCTTGACCCTGAAGTGTTCATTTATTTTTGAACAAAGCAAGCAGGGTTACTTGAGAAGGGCCATGAAACAAAGAACTATAATTAAGTGAACAAAAGTATTAGCCTTCAGGTTTCCCTGAGGTTATTCCTTGCTTCCTAGGAGGAATTAGGAGCTGTCATTCTAGATTCAGCTGACTTTCAGTGACTTGGAGGTTTTCACTGACATCACAGCGAGCTTCCTTGGCACAGAGGTGCAGCTGGCTTCAGGGAAGTGCGAAGACTACCCAGGAACAGGTACTCCGAGGTTTTAACTCCTGACAAGAAACCGATACAGTGTTTTTCCATGTTTGAACATGGGGGGAGGTGGGTGTTGTTTGCTTTTTTGTGGGGATTTTAAATCCAGACTTGGGTCTCACGCTGTGGGAGCTAACACCGGGACTGAGAGGCAGCTTTCGCTCGCCGACAGTTCCCGCCCAGCCTGCCACTGGGCACGGGGCGAGCCCCCATTTGACGTTGGTGCGGGTGCCGATTGCGGGACCGGAGAAATCACGGCGAGGGGAGCTCCTGCGGGGGCCGTTGGGGACCGGGCCTTCGCCTCGTTGCCGCCGGGCCCGTGCGGGCGGGTGGTGCTGCCTCACGGGGGCGGGGCCGCGCCGCCTTCGCCACCGCTGCGGAGCGGGTCAGTGAGTTGCAAGAGGCGGCGGCGCGCTTCAGTCCCACCGCACGCCCGGGTCCGGGCTGCGTGACGGGCGCTGAGAGAGCGGGCGAGCGCGGGGCTGCCCGGCGCGGTGGCGAGCGGCGGGACAGGCAGCCGGCTCGCCCGTGCTTTCAGGTGGCCGCGGCAAGTAACGGCGGCGGGAGGAAGCGGCTCGGCTCGGCCCGGCCCAGCCCGGTCCCCCGGGAGGGGAGCTCGGGCCGCGTGCCCGTGCGCGCGCGCCCGCCCGGCGGCGCCGGTAGCCGCGTTTCTGTCCGCGGATCTGCCGTGTCTCTCCGCGTCCCCACGCACGTCGCCGGTTTCCCGAGGGGGAGTCGCCGCCGCCTCCGAGAGCCCGGGCGCGTCCCTGAACTTGTCGAGCGCTGTCCGCCACCGCTGCTTTACAGCCCGCCTCAGGCGAAGCACGCCGCGTCCGCGCCGGGGAACGCGACGGCGGAAGGAAGGGGCGCGCCAGCCTGCCCGTCCCCACGAGGAGGAGGGCGGGGTGGTGGCTGCCAAGTCCTGCGGCGCCCGCCGAGCCGGAGGCACGGTACGTCGGTCACCGGGGGCGCGTGGTCGGCTGCTTCTGTCTGGTTCCGTTCGGCTGTTCGGGTTGTGTTCCCGGAGCGCGGCCGAGGGTCTGGGCAAATCGGGGAGAACAGAGTCGGAGACGTGCGAGTAAAAGCAGCCTGGCGTAGGGGGCACGGCGCTATCCGGACAGAGGTTAAATGTTACGGAGGGTTTTAGTTGTTATTTTTTGTTGGTAGTATAGCTGAGTTTAGCGCCCATCAAAAGAGATAAAACCCCGGCACCGACAGCAAAGCAGGTTGAAGTGATACAGGTGAGGAGACTCGCAGCCAGGATTGGCTTCGGGACTTCCTCGGGGGGTGGGGAGGAGAACAGGCGGCGCAGGGTCGGGTTGTTACACGGGCTGTGACCAGCCCAGCCCGCTTCGGGGATTCAGACTGGGAATTTGGGGTTTCTGTTGTTTGTCTTTTTTATTCTTCTTTTTTTTTTTTTTTTTCCTTTTAATCGCCAGGGATCGTATGGCTGTTTGCAGATACAAGGGATTACGCAACTGCTCAGTAATTATGCCTGAATATGTCGGAGTAGTTTACCTTCCACTGACAACACATTTTTAAACGTAAGTCTTCGGACAGGGCACGTGCAAGAGGTATGCCGAGTGATGTCTCAACTCTGACATGGTTCTGTACAGCCAAAGCGATGTAGCCAGTGAAAGCAGAGGGCATTTGTCTATTAGAGACAAATAGAAATGATTGTGTCTAGGATACGCCCATCCAGTGCCCACTGAAATGAACAGAAAAACTCACACTGATGAGTCGTATCTGTGGGCTTCAGGAGCAAGGCTGTGAGTGCACTGTGTTGGAAACTCTCTGGTGCTGATCCTGAGAGGAGCACTGCTGTGGGTAACCCCCCTGTGTCGGTCATGGTTTGTAAAGGGAGGGAGCTGACACGGAGAGCCGCGGCAGACAGCAGCCATCCAAATTACAGCATGCTTTCTCTAACCATATTTGACAATTATGAATAGTCATGTGTGTTCTTTAGGGTTTTAAATGTCATCAACCCTTAATTAATTGCTAATGGCTTAGTCTGTTGCTGTCTGTTAGGCTGAGGAAGCAGCCAACTTCCAACTTGGTTTTCTGTGTTAATTACTACTGTGAACGTATCTCTGGGTGTATGATAGCAGGTTTGAAACTTAAGAGATGGTGGGGTGCTTGTGTGCATTAGTTGCAGGCTTACTTGGGTAATAGACTAATCTGGGAACATACAGATTAGCTGGTGGCTAGATCTACCAGCCAGAAGGAACCTTGCCTATTATCTGCTCTGATCCCTTACTATAGGCTACAGCATTTCACAAGCAAATTCTGTATCAAGCCCATAGCTTCTGTGTGGTCTTTGCTTGCCATTAAAGGCAGGCTCCATTCACAGCAGGAGTTGAAGCACGTTTAAAGATGCCTAGTGGCTCAGAGGCTTGAGGTCTAAATGGGTGAGTAATACTTATTGTGTCAAATGTCTGTAATTAGGATGAGAGCTGCTTTGGGCTATCAAAACATGATTTTGCATATAGTGCTTATTAAAATCCATCAGGATAATTACAGTTCTTACTGGCATACGTACTTGCTGAGTGCTTTCCTCCACACAAGGATGAAATACCATCAGGGCTCCTCAAAGTGCCTTTGGACTTGCCATTAGAAAATTCTTTACTGTCTCTGAGCTGATGCGGTAACCCTTGGTTTCTTCTGCTTTCCTGAATTTCCCTGTTGTGCAGCAGTCAGGTTCCGTGCAGCAGGGGGTTCTATCTTACCCTGCCATGGCTTTCTGCAGAAAGAGAAGAAAATGCTTTGGGTCCCATCTGAACTTTGCAGGCTTGGAAGGTGAGCTGCCTCTGCTGTCCCATGGCATGCTGATGGCCATTGTGGTTTCCCATGAGGTGTAGCTTGCAAGATGGTTCCTGCTATTTTTCCCCCTTAGATAAACCTTGCTGTTGAGTATGTGTCGAAGCAGCCAGGGTGATGTCTCACCACTTCAGTGTAAGTAGGTAGTTAAGACTTTTGGAGTATGTCAGAATGTCATAGGGCAGTGGGTATGACAGTACCCAAGAGAGCTCCTCCAAAGATAGCAGAGCGAGTAAGTGCAGACATGATAGCACATTTTGTGTTGTAGCTGCAAATTTTGTTCTAAAATTCCTCCTTTCACCACTGGTTGGCTGTAGATACTGTTGACACTGACCTTCAGACCCTGCCAAAGACCAGTCTGTGTGTCTGCAGTGGTGGTAGAGTTAAGAGGAATGCTGTTTATTTTGCATCCTCCTTTGACATTACTGGAGTTGTATTAGCCTCAAATGACTTGTGTGCATTTGAAGATTAAAGAGGTAATAAGAGCCCTGTAACAAGGCTCTCTGTCCAAGTTCTGCCAAATAAATATCACAGTCTAGTGTCATACTGTTGTGGGGGGCAGCCCCACTGGGTGAGACAGGAGGAAAAGACGTAGAAAATAAGGGCGAAACAGGGAGACAAATTTTACACCTAGCTCGGTTGCTCTTTTCATGTGGATGAAGTTGGACCTTATGGAGAGAAAAAAGCCAGACCTCTGCAGCACTTCACTGAATAACAAGGCTGGAAGAGACCTTTTAAGATCATCAAGTCCAACCATTCCCGTCCTAAGCTAAACCATATCCCGAAGTACCTCATCTACCCTTTTTTTAAACACATCTGGGGAAGATGACTCAACCACCTCCCTGGGCAGCCTGTTCCAGGCCCCAGCAACTCGTTTAGTAAAAAATTTTTTGCTAATATCTGCTCTGACCCTGCCCTGGCACAGCTTAGTGCCATTTCCCCTTGTCCTATCTCCTGTCACCTGCCTGAAGAGACCATTGCCCACCTCTATACAACCTCCCTTCAGGTAGTTGTAGGCAGTGATAAGGTCTCCCCTCAGCCTCCTTTTCTCCAGGCTAAACAGCCCCAGCTCCCTCAGCCGTTCCTCATAGGATCTGCCCTCCAGCCCCTTCACCAGCCTGGTTGCCCTTCTCTGGACTCACTCGAGGACCTCAATGTCCTTCTTATGGTGAGGAGCCCAGAACTGGACACAGTACTCGAGGTATGGCCTCACCAATGCCAAGCACAGGGGCACAATCACCTCCCTAGATCTACTGGCCACACTGTTTTTGATACAAGCCAGGATGCCATTGGCCTTCCTGGGTGCCTGGGCACACTGCTGGCTCATACTCAGCCTGCAGTCAGCCAACACCCCCAGGTCCTTCTCTGCCTGACAGCTCTCCAGCCAGTCTCCCCCAAGCCTGTAGCACTGCATGGGGTTGTTATGTCCCATGTGCAGCACTCTACACTTGGCCTTGTTAAACTTCATCCCACTGATCTCAGCCCATTTGTCCAGTCCGTTCAGATTCCTCTGAAGAGCCTCCCTACCCTCAGGCAGATCAACACTTCCTCCCAGATTAGTGTCATCTGCAAACTTACTGAGGGAACATTCAATCCCTTCATCCAGGTCATTGATAAAGATGTTGAACAAAACTGGACCCAGGACAGAGCCCTGGGGGATGCCACTCGTGACCGGCCTCCAGCTGGATTTGGTTCCATTTACCACCACCCTTTGGGCCCGGCCATCCAGCCAGTTTTTAACCCAGCTGAGGGTCCCCCTGTCCAGGCCAGTGGCAGCCAGTTTCTTAATCAGAATGCTGTGAGAAACTGTGTCAAAGGCTTTACTGAAGTCCAGGTAGGCCACATCCACAGCCTTCCCCTCATCCATTAAGCGGGTCACCTTGTCATAGAAGGTGATCAAGTTAGTTTGACAGGATCTACTTTTTGTAAACCCATGTTGACTGGGCCTGATCCCCTGGCCATCATGCATGTGCTGCATGACAGCTCCCAAGATGACCCTCTCCATGATCTTCCCTGGGACTGAGGTCAGACTGACAGGCCTGTAGTTCCCTGGATCCTCCTTCCGACCCTTCTTATATATGGGTGTAACATAACTTCATAGAGATTGGCAAGCTCAGGTACTGGCTGTGCTTTTACTGTGGTCTTCAAACTTGCTAATTTATCTTCTGTTAATGTGCCAACACAGTTTCTGGTGCCTCAGCTGACTCTTGCAATGATAGTTGCAATGTGTGTGTTTGCAACCTTGTGGGCTTGCACTGGGGTATATGAAAAGAAAAAGTAGGAGAGAAAGAAAGACAACGGGGAAGAGAAGAAATCTGGCATGTTTCTGCTGAAATATGCAGCTCATTTAAAAGAAAAATCAACATATGTCTGCTCTCTCCCAACAACTTCTGAATTTGTATAATTGCTTCTTCCTTCTCTGCAACAGATACAAACTCTTTTAGAGATGTGCGTCATATTAGAAACTTAATCTACATTTGAAGACACAGCTAGCATCTGCCTGGCTTGTTCTTTGCAATTAGTTTTCTCTTTGGATCCCCTCTTAAGAGGGGATGTTTTATGTACCAACCTTCTGAATGGATTCATTGTGAGACGGTCATGGGTCGAATGGCATACTACCCTAAAGTTGGCTCCAGGTAGCCAGAGCAAGCCCAGAAAAGCCGTTGTGGGCCTTTTTCTTTTTTCTTTTCTTTTTTTTTTTTTTTAAATAGAGCATGTATTACAAACTGAGGAAAAATATGTGAGAGCATTATAAAGGTAGAAACAGCAGATTTACTGAGAGGGATGTCTTCCTTTCCTTCTGGAAGCTGGCAGGAAGAAATAACTGCTGCTGCTGCTTAGATCCCCAGTTTTCTCAGGAGGAAAAATATTAATGATGCTATGCAGGAAGGCATGTCACAAAATCGAAGTATTGGAAATCATGAGAGTGGCAATACAAAGTAGAGTGCTTATCAAGGATTTCTTGCATTGCCTCTATGTCATCCTCGCAGTGTCAGTCCGTGTGGTGCTGTGCTGTAGGTATTCCGCAGTTCCCTTACACCCCTTCCCACGGCACAGCATCACACATCTCTCTTCTGATAACTGAACCTGTTTTCATATGGATATAAAATAACAGGAAGGGGAAAGAGACCTAGTATCTCTCATTTCGCTCTCAGGTAAGCTTCATGCAAGTCACTGTAAGCCAGAGTTAATTATTAATTCAAATTATATTTTGTGTTGTGGAGATACTGATATTTTCAATTCCAGACTGATGCCTCTCTAACTTCCCTTTTTTTCACTGCAGCAACAAAGACGACAAAGCTCTTAGAGACATGCCTATTTTTAAGCATGCCAGCAGTCCCTTTGAGTTAATTCAGCTGAATGGCCCAGAGTGGCCAAGGGCAATAGTTTAATATAAGATTATTGCTGGCCTGATGGCAGTCTGAGTTGTTGTGGTTTTGTTGTGGTTTGGAGGGAGGGAGGGAGGAGCTACTTCTCCCTGAAGACTAGCATGACTCTGTCATGGCTGTCCTGGGTAAAGTCTCGAAGTGGAGATTCCTGTTATGTTAAAAATTCTGGTATCTTGGTACTTGCTACCATCCTGAACTTAACATCTTTAGTGGAAGATTAAACAAAAGAAAAAAAAATCACATTGGAAGTATCTGAACATTTTGTTCTGTCATTTCTAAGGTGAAAACTTTAGTTTCCAAACTTTGTGTTTGAGGTCAGCACTGACCCCAGCATGAATCTACCTCAGCCCAACCGGATGGGGCTGCTCAATCTCTTGCGTATCTTTGGCGTCCCCTCCTGCTAGAGCCCCAGGCAGAGCTGCCTCTCCCAGGGGACACCAGGATGAGCAGTCTTCGTGTTCAAAAACCTCAGTTTTTGACATAAGACTCATTCATTCATAACAGGTTTACCAGGCTGTGTTCGTTCCCATTGACAAATCTGAGAAACAACATTGTAAGATGGATTTTAAAGTGGGAACATCCACACAACACTTAACTGCAACAAAACCATGTCTCAGGCATGTCTCTTTCTGACCTGGAGTGTGTTTGCATCCCTGGTCTTGGCACTTCAGTATCCTTCCACACTTCCTTGTCTTCACCTTTTTTTTTGCTGTAAGCTCATGTGCTTTCCTATTATTCTGTTTTATAGGTATTTACCTCGCACCTTTTCTTTCCTTGCTGGCCTTTACCTACTAAAATGTAGATGGTAGAACACGTATGTTTACCAACATTCTGCTTTTGTGCTTTCCTTTTCGCTGCTCAGAGTCAGCCCACACACTCTAAGCAGTTCAGCACAAGGATTTCAGTCACCCTTCTGTGTTTGTACAGTGCCTGGTGCACTATCACCTTATGCTTGGACATCATCATGCACTAGTGTAGTTATGATGGAAATCAGTAAAGAAGAAAAACTCCCCCATTCCATGTGTATTTTGTGTATTTTCTGTATTTCCCCTCGTAAACAATTGTGCCCCCTTCTCAGCAGTGTATTTTACATGAAGAACAATCAAACAATTATTTTATTATATGTAGAAATGGCAAACACAGAGCATGTTGCACATGGGACTGTCAAATCATAGAAAGAGCTTTTCAGTGCCCAATAAATTTGTACTTCTGTGATAAGAAGCAGAAATGAAATAATGCAGCTAAGTGTCATGAACTGACTGATGTCCTTCCTACATTGCAGCAGAGGTGGGCTTCTGTGTGTGGGAAATGGGATTCCTAAGCTGCTTACATGGGCAATGTTTTCCCCTCTTGCAGGGAAATATAAACAGGATATAAGCTGGTGGAGAAACTAGTGGAAGATAATTTCTCTATGAGAGCAGTCCAGGGCTGTATCTTAATCTCTTCCCACGAACTCGCTTGCCTTGCTATGATGGAGCCCATCCTGAAGCCTTGTGGGAATTTGAATGGTGGGGTATGCCAGACTTCAGCTTCATGCTCTGAGTTTGTTTCTTCTTCCTGTGAACAAAGGGAGCCTTCAAAGACCTGCACCAGGACACCTCCATCGCAGTTACCTGGAAGGAGACACTGGTTCCTTTCCACCAGGTGCTCAATGGCATTGAAGCAAACTTGGTGTGCCTGAGGCTTTGCAGAGACCGGAGGGCTTGCAGCATTGGTTGTGAGAATCAAGGTGGCCCCTTACAAGTGGGAATGATGCTTGTCACAGGAAGTGGAGAAGTGGGACAGGGTTGGTGTTCAGCTGGCTCAGTAGTGGGCTGACTCAAGGACGTATGCCAGCAGAAAACTGCTTGTTTATTCTTTAAAAGAACTAATTTGGAATAATGCGTCACCCAGAGTTGAGTTACTGTAAGTTACCACTGAAAGCGAGGGGACAAGAATCGGTAGCAGGTTCAATGGGGGAAGAGAAAGGAATGTAGTCTGAACACTAACACTGCTGTAATTTTGCTTTAATGGGGGGAGTGTAGTCAGGTTTGCTGAATGTTACTCAGAAAACTTCTTTCTTCTGGGACCGTGGTGCTTCAATCTTCAGCTGTACCTTCCTGTCCTTTTTTTCTTCTCAGTTGTGATGTTACTGAGGTTTGAGCTGGCACATGCCAAAAAAGCTTGTTTGCTAATTTGTCTTGCCCAACACAAAGTATTGGCGAGTAACCTCTTTGATGTGGTATTCATGGATAAGGCAACTTACAACCTGGCCACTGAGGCTTAACGAGCTTTGCCATTTCCAGTTAGCTACAGGAAGCAAGACTGGGACGTGATGATCTCATAGCTCCTGCGTGGAGGTTGCTCAGCTCTATGAACAGCAGCTATTTAACAAAATTGAACAAGCTTAAGCCCTGAGTTGGAAGTAGTCTGGAAGCAGCTTCAGTGTGTACTCAAGCTCCTGAATTACTCCTCAGGTCAGTCAGATTTTTATCCAGATACGAATTGAAATAGCGTTTATTTGCTGGTGTAAACCACAAACTGCTTGAAGTCTTCTGGAAGTAGACAGTGTGGCTATAAGCCTGGTGGGAATGGGTACTTCCTGGGATACAAGCAGGCATCTGCTCACTCTCCTTGTGCTCAGAGCTGTGTGAAGAAGCCAGCTCTATGTCAGAAGCTGTATAGTTGTGCTAGCATGTGACCCAGCCCTATCTAGTGGGTCTTCAGGGTACATGGAAGGAGTTTTTGCAACTAGGAGCAAAATTATTCTGCCTCTACACTAGGCTGTATTTGAGCCTAAATATTTACCCATGTGCCAAAAATCAGTCATACAGTTCTGGCATGACTTGGGAGCATTAGGTGGATCAAGGTTCCTCTTTGCCTGCAAAAGGTCGTGTAACGTACCTACATTGGCACCATCTCTGCTGTGGTGTCCTCTGCTGACCCTGGACTGGAGCTTTCTTCACAGAGAGGGTGGTTAGACTTTGGAACGGGCTGCCCAGGAAAGTGGTGGAGTCACCATCCCTGGAGGCTTTCAGAAGACAGTTAGATGTGGTGCTTAGGCACATGGTTTAGTGGTGGTTGGCAGGTTAGGGTAATGGTTGGACTTGATGATCTAAAGGGTCCCTTCCAACCAAGGCGATTCGATGATTCTATGATTCTAATGCACTGCATGTCCAGCAACATGTGTATATGAACACAACACTGAAATATGTAGACAGTTTCACAGTTGCCACAGCACTATCAAAGTGTTTGTAGAGTGTTCCCCTGCACCAACATGCAAGTTGGTATGTCTCTGTACCTGGGACAGCAAGACCAGACAATGCCTAACTGGTTTGAAGCATTTTTCTGGGCCACGTCCTGGTGCGTGGCAGTTGCTCTGTTGTCCTTGTCCTTGGATTCCTTCACTCTGTGACTGTTTGTTTGCTACTGCCAGCCAGTTTCTTACAGCCTGATTCTTAAAAACAGGCCACAGTCGTGTACAAGTGTTATTTGACATCTGGGTGTTGTAACAAGTTCCTGTCCAGCAGCAATGCATTTGTTGTGTTTTGTTCTAAGGAGTGTTGATTGCTTGTATGATTGTCTCCTGAACAATCAGCTTTTTATTGTAGTTGTAACCCAGCTCAATTTCCTCGTCCTGTAGGTAACCATTAGCAGTTATCAGACTTTATTCCTGCTGGTGAAACACGGTGCTTGACATTGCATTATCTCAAAATAAATAGAAAGGATGAGGGGTCTATATGTAAAATGCTTTATATTAAAAAAACTTGTAACCAGTGCAGACTGACAAAGAAAAAGTTTATTTGGTGGAAGTACGTACAGCTTATCATTCTTTAAATTCAGTATTTCCATAAAGAGGGACTGTGAACAATTTTGTCCAATAGCTGCTGTACAGTCACATGCATGAATGCATGAACACCTGCAAGTCTTCTGGCTCATTTGTAATGTGCTTCTGTTTTTTTGGTAAAATCGTATTCTGGGCTGAACATGGAAGCAATCAGCATAAGGTATCTGTAGTAATTTTAAGAATAACTCCATTCTTTTTAAGAAACTTAAACCGTTTCTTTTTTTCTTTTTTTTTTTTGCAAATGGAAATTTTTCCTCTGGGAACACTGTTCTTCTAGGCAGGCAAATTTGGGGTTTGACCCTTTTATTCTAAAACACCTAGCAGACTGAAACCATTTTTTTTATGACAGAGAATAGGAAATGCGTTTTTCCAGATCTTGAAGTGGAATATTTTCACTTCTCCCCGGTTCTTAAATGTGCTGCCAAAAGTGATTGTATGCATTTCTTGCCATGTCTGTCAGAGCAGCTTAAGGAACATCCTCTTCTCCATTAATGTCATAATTCTGGGAGGCTGACATGGGAAGAAGAGAGCAGTCTGTTTCAACCGCAAGATATTTTGTGTTCAGTGTAGGGAAGGTATCTTCCTTGCCATGATTTATGCTATATCCAGCTATCACCTCAGAGCCAGTTTAGCCAAAAGGTATTAGAACTTGATTTTATTTGTATGGGTTTCCCATCAGAATTTCCAGTCATTACACATATTACGTGAAAAGTTTTAAAACACCATTTCCTAATAGATTTTGTTAGAAAAGACAGACACTGGAGCACTGGTAAGGAAAGAGAAATGTTTTTTCTGAAGATGAGTCCAGGCTCTACGTACAAGTCTGTGTTTCCATATCGGGTAAGATGGCCCTGTAAAGTTTGATGGGAGGATGTTTTTACTTCACAGCTTCTATGTGAGTGAAAGCAGCAGAGGCTTATAGAAAAGTGTAGCAGAAGCAGTTGCAATTAGAAGGAATCTGTGATGGTTATGCACATGTAGTTGAAAAAACAGGAGTGAGGCTGCTCTGCTGGAGCTAGAGCTCAGCCCGTGCTTTTAAATAGCTGTTTTGTGATCTGCAAATGCAGGTGCTTTATGGCAGAAGTGGCTCTAGGATTTCTGAAATACATTTAAATAGGTGTATTGCAAACTGCTTCTGTCTTGCCTTCTGTCTGCCTCTCTCAGGGAGAGTTGGAAGTTCTGGAAGTGCGTTTGTGCCATGGGTGGTACAGTATTGTTACTCATTCATAGTGAAGTAAGCCTCTCACATCTTGGTTAGGGTCTGCAGATCAAAACTAGCAAACCTCCAAAATTTTTAGTGTGCTTCAGCAAATAGGCAATCAGTGAAACTTCAGCAGGTTGTCAGAAACATTAATTTGCATTTACTCAGGTATTTAAAAGAAGAGGAATGAGATTTCTAAAGTACCATTCTTCAAATATCTGATAATGCATTCTTTTAATCCCAGTGATTTCTTAAAATAAGCTTTTAATCTCTTCATTTTGCTTTCCAAGATTGCAACTGTTCCTTTCCTTTGTACTTCTGCCCCTCTGAATTGAATCTCGCTGTCTGTACTTGCAGTGACTGTGCAAAGTTCACTTTTATGCAACCATAGCTAATGTAAAGCCAAGGAGCAATTTTAAGAGTTTTGAACATTGTGGCCATATGCTTTTTATCAAAACCACATGAAAATGCAATTCTGCTGTCTCTGTGAGGATAATACTAGCACAGTTCTCATCTTCACACTGTGCTTTCTTGAGTCTTAGCTCTGTGTTAAGAGCTGTTGTGGTGGCATTCCGTAAAGTCAAAGGGAGATTAAAACTAAAGCTAATTGGTTTCTATGTAAGCCACTGTAAAATTCTGAATAATAAATGGAAGAAATTGTCATTTTATAATTATTTCTCCCTCTGCTGTTGAGAAATTTTTTCGCAAAAGAATTTTTTTCTCTCCTGTTCTGACTTTCCATAATGGCAAAGATCGTTCATTATATGGTTGTTTTTTTAAAAAATGAATGGAAATAATGTGATTATTGAGCATCATTTGTATCCTCAGAGTTTTAATGATGCAAAAGCGAGTTACAAGAGCACTTCTGGTATGTCAGATGAAGATGTTGCTGATATTACTCATAGGGTTTCTGTCCAAGAAGCAGAGAAGATGTAAAATGAGGTTTTCAGAATTCCAATCTGAGGTTTAAGCTTTGAAAATACCTTGTAAAACTTGAACAGGGTGGTTACACAGTAGTGTAACATGCGACGGGAAATGTCACAGTTTGCAGAAGACGAAGCAGTGCATCTTGCCACCCTGGCTGTTATCTCCTGCATGTATCCGAATGGCTGAGCTGAATTTCTCAGTTTAGGACAAAATTTAGGAACAGTTTTAGGAATAATTCGGGGGGGGTGGGCTGGGGGGATAGGGTGTCATTCCCTATTGTCTCCAGACAGTTCAGTTTTGTAGTGAGAAAAAGTAAGAATTCTGTAGGTTTGTCTGCTGCTGACATGCTGTCTACAGCAGAATATTCATTTGGCCCTCTCTCATTTTAAGTCTTCTCATCTCTGCTTCCTTGTGAAACAGCTGAGCTTTAGTATTCCTGTCTGAGAATGTATTTACAAGGGATTAGTTAATGCATGGAAGTCAAGACGCTGTTGAAATGCAGAGCCTTGTCATCTGTGCTCCTATTAGGAAAAGCCTGTAATTTGATCTATAAAAGTATGGAATAGGTTATCAAGGGAAAAAATACTTACATTTAATTGGGTAAAACGTATGTAACTACTTAAATTCCCAGGTGGCCTGACATACTGTTATACTTAGCTGATCTTAACTGTTAGCCTACTGATGTCCACCCCAAAAATACAGCTTGTGTTTAAGTTGAATGTGAGGACTATAAATAATTTGTCAATGTTTTGTTTACTCACTGTTTAGCCACAGAATCCCATGACTATTTGGCTGTGGGTTTTTTAAGATGTATGAACTCTTAAATCAAAATCCTTGCAAAATTTTTTTTAATATTTAATTTCATAATGGTTTACAAATTGATGTGTGAGCCAGAATATGAATCCTCAACCTTCTATAGGAGAATTCTCAAGCTTCTGTAGGAAAGGAAAAGAACCAGCCTAGTTTATCTTTGAAAATTGTAATTTGTAAAAGAAAACGGGGGGGGGGGGAGGGGGTAGGGGAAGGGGAGAAGAGGGGGAAGGAAGCTTGGTATTAATTTAAGCAGAATTTTGGAGCAGAACAGAAAGCTTTTCCTGTATCGTGTCTGCTTACATTTGCTGGTGCCAGACTGAGATCTGGCTTCGGTTACTGATAGGAACTGTCCCCTCATGCTAGATTATAGCAGTTGAACACATGCCCAGAAGCCTGAGTTATTTGGATGAGTCAGTAGTCAAGCAGTGATGTTTGAATCTGTTACGAGGGCAAGCGTTCATTCACTCACTGAGAGTCCTGAGCTGAAATAACCAGAGCTTATAAATACAGGGTACACTGTGCAGGCGGCTGCTGCAGTAACATGCAGAAACTTCTAGGCTCACATTTTCACATAGAGTTCTTTCGGTTAGAGACTTTTAACTTCAAGCAACAGGATTCAAATCTGCCTCTTAACAGCCTTTTGAAAGGAGCATTTAGGAGACATTTTTCTTGTTGGGGAGCTTTCAGTGGCTTAAATTACAGATCGGTAATCTTTGTCAGGTCTATAGGCACGAGCTGGAATTCCCTCCCTCCCCAAGCAACAATTTTGGTTTAGTACTGTTAGAGGGAGTCCAGCAGAAACCACTGTAGTGCAAGATGCTGGTACAGGTCATTGAGCAGTCAGGCTTCTCTCTGGGGAAAATAGGAAGCAGGTTGGCGGTGCTGTGCTTGTGAAAATCCTGTGTGGAACACCACTTGCATTGCACCACAGTGCAGAACTGCGGTGTGTGAATCCTAGAATCATAGAATCATAGAATTGTAGGGGTTGGAAGGGACCTTGAGAGATCATCGGGTCCAACCCCCCTGCCAAAGCAGGTTCCCTAGGACATTTCACTGAGATAGGCATCCAGACGGGTCTTGAATATCTCCAGAGAAGGAGACTCCACCACCTCCCTGGGCAGCCTGTCCCAGGGCTCTGTCACCCTCACTGTGAAAAAGTTTCTCCGCATGTTGGTGCAGAACTCCCTGTGCTCCAACTTGCAGCCATTGCCCCTTGTCCTATCTCCACAGACCACTGAAAAGGGGCTGGCTGATTCTCCCTGCATCCCCTGCTTAAGATAATTGTAAACATTAATTAGGTCTCCCCTTAGTCTTCTCTTCTCAAGGCTGAACAGTCCCAATTTTCTCAGCCTTTCCTCATAGGGGAGATGCTCCAGGCCCTTTATCATCTTCGTAGCCCTTCTTTGGACTCTCTCCAGGAGATCCCTGTCCTTTTTATACCAGGGAGCCCAGAACTGGACACAATACTCCAGATGGGGCCTGACCAGGGCAGAGTAGAGGGGGAGGATCACCTCCTTTGACCTGCTGGCCATGCTCCTGTTGATGCACCCCAGGATCCCATTGGCTCTCTTAGCCACCGAGGCACACTGCTGGCTCATGGCCAACCTGTCATCCACCAGGACCCCCAGGTCCTTCTCCACTGAGCTCTTCTCCAGTAGGTCATCCCCCAGCCTGTACTGATACAAACGGTTGTTCCTTCCCAGGTGCAAGACTTTACACTTGCTTTTGTTAAACCTCATCTGGTTTCTCCCTGCCCAGCTCTCCAGCCTGTCCAGGTCTCGCTGGATGGCAGCGCAGTGTTCCTGCGTGTCAGCCACTCCTCCCAGCTTTGTATCATCGGCGTACTTGCTGAGGGTGGATGCTATTCCCTCATCAAGGTCGTCAATGAAGATGTTAAACAGGACTGGACCCAACACTGAGCCCTGGGGAACACCGCTAGTCACAGGCCTCCAGTCAGATTCCGCTCCACGAATCACGACCCTCTGGGCTCGGTCCGACAGCCACTTCTCAACCCACCTCACTCTCCACTCATCAATCCCATGCTTTCTCAGCTTTGCTATCAGGATGTCATGGGAAACAGTATCAAAAACCTTGCTGAAGTCAAGGTAGATGACATCCACTGTTCTCCCTCCATCTACCCAGCCGGTGATGAGATCGTAGAAGGCTATGAGATTGGTCGAGCACGATTTCCCCTTGGTGAATCCATGCTGACTACTCCTCATGACCTTCTTCTCTTCCAATTGCTTGGAGATGGCATCCAGAACAAGCTGTTCCATTACCTTTCCAGGGACAGAGGTGAGGCTGACTGGCCTATAGTTGCTGGGATCCTCCTTCTTGCCCTTTTTAAAGACTGGAGTGACAAACACCAGTGTGAGTGAAACACCAGTGCTCTCTGGACAAAGTAGTTCCCACTGGGATGGGGCTGCTGAAGCATGCCTGTGGCTACCCAGTCAGAGGCAGGGTAGTTGTATGATACCTTGTACTGCTTTTTGTGGGTCTGGTGGGGTGGGGACAACTTTTGCCATAGCAGCCTGTGAGGTGCTGTGGTTTAGGTTTAGGGCTCAGCATTGTCAAGGCTTTTCTTCCCCTGCTCCTGCAGTGAGTAGGTGCTAGGTTTTTGAGGGGTGGCCAAACTGAGCTGCCCAAAGGGATTTTCCATTGTATATAGTGTCACATCCAGCAGGAAAATCTAGGGTAGGGGAGGATGGAGTGGTGGGGATGTTGTCTTCCATGTTGGCCATTGCTGGGCATCCATCTGCCCGTGGCAAGTGACAACTGACTGCCTCTGCATCACTTCTCTAATTTTATTTTCCTCCTTCCTTCACCTGTTAAACTGTCTGGATGTCTACCCATTACTTGTCTTGCTTTTGCTCTTCATGTCCTCTTTTACATCCCACTAGAGGCAGGTGGGGTGGGGTGTGATGGAAGCTGTTGGGCAGGGTCAACCCACCACTATGCTGTTGTGTAAATTGAGAACAGGAGCATTGGGCAGACAATAGGATTGGTCTCCCAGGAGAATGCTACTCCCTTTGTTTTTTTCTTCATGGGACATCAAGTGGTAGGGATCATCTCTTAATTTTGGTAAGGTAGAAGGTTCATAGTTCCTCCTTGTATGCAGACGTGAAAGTCATTAGCTGGGGATAGGATTTTTGCATCCCATCGTGTGATCCAGTGCAGCCTAGGATCTTGCTGGTCTTGACAGCACCTGGAAGTCATCCTGGGAACATGGAGGCAAAACAAACATTTAATTTCTTTTCCTTCAAGTGCTACAGTAAACAGAAGCTAAAACCAGATTTTGTTCTCTGAAGTGAGGTAGTAGATGACAAGTAGATTATTTAATTTGAATGCTGTTCTCCATAGTGTAAATGTGTATTTCCTAATGATGATAACTAAGTTCTCCCCTTTGTGTTTACTGCAGTCATGCTGTTCCATAGAATTGGATTGGAAGGGACCTCAAAAATCAACTAGTTCCACACTCCTCTGCCATCGGCAGGGACACCCTCCACTACACCAGGTTGCCCAAAGCTCCATCCAACCTGGCCTTGGACACTGCCAGGGCATCCACAGCTTCTCTGGGCAACCTGTGCCAGGGCCTCACCACCCTCACAGTGAAGAATTTCTTCATAAAATCTAATGTAAATCTACCCTCCTTCAGTTTAAACTGATTACTCCTGGTCCTGTCACTAGATTTCCTTGTAAACAGTCCCTCTCCATCTTTCCTGTAGGTCCCTTTTAGGTACTGGAAGGCTGCAGTAAGGTCTCCTCGAAGCTTTCTCTTCTCCAGGCTGAACAAGTCAAGTTTCTCAGCCTGTCTTCATCAGAGAGGTGCTCCAGCCCTCTGATCATCTTTGTGGTTCTCCTCTGGACTCTCTCCAACTGGTTCATGTTTTTCTTGTACTTGGGACTCCAGAGCTGCAGGCACTACTCCAGGTGAGGTCTCTCCAGAACATGAGTAGAGGGGCAGAATCAGCTCCCTCAACCTGCTGGTCATGCTGTTTTTGATGCAGCCCAGGGATATGGTTGGCTTTCTGAGCTGCAAGCACGCATTGTTAGCTCATGTTGAGCTTCCACCACCATCACCAAGTCTTTCTCCTCAGGGCTGCTCTCAATCCATTCTCTGCCTGGCCTGTCGGTGTGCTTGGGATAACCCTGACCCATGCACAGGACCATGCAGTTGACCTTGTTGAACTTCACGTGGTTTGCACAGGCCACCTGTCAAGCCTGTCGAGGTCACTCTGGATGGCATCCCTTCCCTCCAGCTTGTAATTTGACTGCATCACACAGCTTGGTGGTGGTGGCAAACTTTCTCAGGGTGCATGTGGTCCCACTCTCTGTGTTGCCAACAAAGATGTTAAACAGTGCTGGTCCCAATACCAGCCCCTGCAGATGCCGCTTGTCACTGCTTTAAATTTGAACATTGAGCCATTGACTGCAACATTTTGAGTGCAACCATCCAGCCAATTCCTTACCCACCAACTGGTTCATCCATCAAATCCATGCCTTTCTGATTCATGAAGAAGTATGTTGTGTGGGACAGTGTCAGATGCTTTGCACAAGTCCAGGTAGATGACATCTGTTACTTTCTTTACCCATGAATGCTGTAACCTTGTCATAGAAGGCCATCAAATTGGTCAGGCACAATTTGCCCTCAGTGAAGTCATGTTGGCTGTCACCAGTCACCTCCTTATTTTCCATGTGCCTGAGTATCCAGGAGGATCTCCTCCATGATCTTGACATGCACAGGGGTGAGACTGACCGGTCTGTAGTTCCCCTTTTTAAAAAATGGGGATTATGTTTCCCCTTTTCCAGTCAGTAGGAACTTCACTGGACTGCCACAACTTCTCAAATATGATGGAGAGTAGCTTAGTCACTTTATCTGTCAGTTCTGTTAGGACCTACAAATGTATCTCATCAGGTCCCATGGATCATTTTTACCAATGACCATTGTTTACACATGATGCAGCAGTTTTGAGTAACTGTAGCTACTTAATCAATTCATTCTTCTATTGCCCTATTCTGAATTTTCTCAGAAGGCAAAAACCAGAGAGTCTTAATTCACATACCTAATATGGTACTGTAATGAAAGAGACTGATTGGATCGGTGGCTTATGCTACATTTGTGATCTCTTTAAGGGCCTTCATTTTTCCTGGTTTTCAATGGGAAATTTTGCCTTGGCTAGTTTGGTTGTTTTGTCATCTTAAAGCATTTGGCATCACCAATCCTGAAAAGTGAGTTGCTGTCATTAGTCAGAGGCATTTTATGCTGAAAAATTTGTGGCACAGTAGATGAAGATGGCAAAGTAGGAAAACTAATTAAGATGACTGAATAGACTCTGCTTCCTCCGGTAACTTGAGACCTTGTCCACTGTTTCTTTAAGAATGCGCCAAAACAAGAGATAGCAGTTTGGTTAGATCACATGGAACGAGTCCCCAGTCTTTAATTTCTGACATGGGTGGCACCAAAGCCTAATGGAAATCCATTTTAAACCAATATCTTAAGTGCATTTGCTAGGCAACACTTAACCCTTTGGTCTTTCCTGCTTTGTTATCTTCCTTATGATACTGATATGAACCTCTTGGATCCTTTCTGGATATCCCCATGTCTTCTCTTTTTAACAAACTATCTTCTTTCTTTTTCCCTTGGCTCTATACATTTGCCAGCAGTCAAGGACAGACCCTGGTTTCCTTTGAAAAGGAAACTGTCTAGGTAGAAGGGGTACTGCTGTAATCTCCTAGAGATGCCCCAGGGTTACTGACCAGGATGGCTGAGCTTTGGGTAGTACCTGTTTCACCATCAGGATGTGCTGGTGTGTGCACAAAGACCCAAACTGTGGAAGAGCAGACTTGCCTTGCTCTGCAGACACTAAGTCCTTTGTGATCCCATCTCTTGCCTTCCACCATCTTATTTTAGATGACCCCTACAGTTGTCACTAATGAATGACAATTAAATCTCTGTTCTTAGCGTTTATACCACTGTTACTTCCCCATTAACCCATCCCTCTGAGGCTTTCTGAATTAGGGTATCCAAGAAGTTGAGCACCAAAAAAAAAAAAGACTGATTATCTTTTTTCTTGTATGTGAATTTGGCTGTTGTTTTTGCTTCCCCTTGTTCTTAGTCTGGTTTGTCAGACTCAAAACTAAGGCCTGTAATCTCCAGCTCAGTTGTACTGTAATCTCCTGCTCAGTTCTACTCATACCAAGAACAGGATTTTGAATTCTTCTGCTTGTGTTATCTGTGGCTGTTCATTTTCTTTCTGACCCTGATCTGCATGCAATTAACTGTAGATTGCTCTAACCTAGTTCTTACCAACGGTCTTGATATGGAATTGTCACATCCTCTTTTGATGCTTTCACAGAACCAAATTAAAATCCGCTTCAAACTCCCACGTAACTTAACCTCCTTCATACCCATCTTCTGTAGTCTGTTATAACCACTTGTGTCGTCTGTGTGACCATTCAGGCCTGCCTTATTACGTTGTTTGACCGACTCTCTTGTAATAATGTCTGTGTTTTCATTTGTGCCCCAGTATGTGGGAAGCTGTTCATGACTTTTTCCCCAGAAGGTTGTCCTCCCAGGCCTTCCAGAAGATAAAGGCCTGCTGCAACGCCTTCAAGTAGATTTGCCGACTGATGATGACACATGAAGGGTAATTGCAAATAGTTTATATATTCCCACTGGAGCAGGGTAGATGAGCAAAATGACCTTTAGGGGTTCCTTCCGACCTCAGCCTTTCTGTGATTCCACTTGGAAGAGCTATCTTTGACCACTCTCCTGGTAGTTTTCAGCATTTGCTGAACAGAGCTACAGCTGACAGTCCATTTTATTTAAGCAATAGCCCTATCTTGCAAATAACTACAGTAGCACTAAAAAGGATGAATTGCCTGGATGTGAGCAACTTTTACTTAAATAATGTTTCTTATTCACGTCTATCTTACCCTCTGTTGCCTTTTTTGTATTTGGTAAACTCCTTGGTCTGAAGCATTTCTAATCCTATTTTTACTGTTTTGAAAGTACTTTATATATTGGCACAGCAAATCATCTTTGACTGTAATGCCACTATCGATACAGAATAAGTAGCTGTGACATTCCAGAGCAGTAATTTTGTTTGTGGTGTCCTTGTTACCACATGCTGCCTGATTCTAGAAAGCCAGAACAAAACTGGAGCTTCAGGTCTAATCAAGGCTGAAGGTTTACACATGCACTGCTAGCCATCATGCTCTTAGGTAATGAACTGCTTTGAAGTGATTAGGTATTTTGAGACCTTGACCTCTTGTCACCAAGAGAAATGCCACAGCTAGCAAAAGCTGATAGGCACTCCTCTTACTGTCTAGGCATGTGAAAAGTCACTGAGGAGAAGGAGGACATGGTTTGGGAAGAACGACTTCATATTAATGTATGTGCTTACCCTGGTGCCTAAAAACAATAGCGTCTCGTTTAAACTGAAAAAAAGTTGATTGAATTCTTTCTGAACTGCTGATCATCCCAATTCATATCAGAACTGATCATCTGTAGGCGCCTTTATCAGAGCATAATCAAAGGGTCGTCAAGCAGAGATGAAGTGTTTTCTAGGCATTTGTAAATAAGGCAGGGGAGGGGGTCTTTTGTCTTGCCCAGGCAGTTTGCAGTGGAGCCATATGTGAGAAATCTCTTAAGAATTTCAGCAGTACAGCTTTTCTGCAGTGTCCTTGCACGTGTGTAAAGGCCAGTTTGTGGCCAGAGTTACAGATATGTTGGATTTGCTGTCACAGAGGCTACAGGGTACCAACAGACCAGTATATGCCACCTCATTAAATGAGCATTTTTGTGTGCTGTGTGATCCAGATGGTCTGTTAAGCACAATCTGAAAATTCTCCCCCTTTGTGTCTGTCCATTTCTGTGTGTCATATTGGAGCAGCCACCAGAGAGTCCAGCACCAGAGAGAATGCAGGCTCTTAAAGTGGAATGGAAAGTCAGAAAAAAATCTTCCAGAAAATTGTTAATCAGTATAGGAAAAGATCCTGTGAACAAAGCTGCGCTCTTGGTTAAGGAAAAGTTAAAATCTGTCTCTCTTTGATGTTCCTCACAGCTTGTTATGGCTTTATAGACATGCTTGAGGAAATAGCAGAAGGTAGGCATTTCTGCCCTACACAGTGGTATATAAATATTCTCAGCCCTCTCTTCCTTCCTCTCTCTGAGACAAAAGGAATTGCCAGGACTGAATGTAAGCCTTTGGAAATTTCTTTCTAATAGACAAACTGCAGTAGTAAATATTTTTTCCTTCTCTATCCTCTTTTAGTTCTGAAACTGAACCTTCCTTGTGGAAAAAGGCTTCAGACCAGACACATGTGGTTTCACCCCAAGAGAAGTCTGAGGAAGCACATGCAGACAGGCTGGCATGGAAACTGGAGTTAAAGCTAGGCAGCAGTGAACATGAACTACGCTCAGTAGAATTTCAGGTGGAAAGCAAGGTTTTATCTATGAATGCTTTGGTTTTAGTATCACAGAATGCATTGGGTTGGAAGGGACCTTTAAAGGTCATCCAGTCCAACCCCCCTGCAGTAAGCAGGCACATCTTCACTAGATCAGGTTGCTCAGAGCTTCATCAAGCCTGGTTTTGAATATTTCCAGGGATGGGGCCTCCACCACCTTTCTGTGTAAGCTGATCCAATGATCTACCATGCTCATAGTGAAGAACTTTTTCCTAATATCCAACCTAATCTCCCCTTGTCAAATTTAAAACCATTACCCCTTGTCCTACTGCTACATGCCCATGTGAAGAGTTCTTCCCCAACTTTCTTATAGGCACCTTTTGGGTATATGAGGGCTGCGGTAAGGTCCCTCTGGACCCTTCTCTTCTCCAAGCTGAACAAACCCAGCTCTCTCAGTCTGTCTTCACAGGAGAGGTGCTCCAGGCCTTTGATCATTTTTGTGGCCCTCTTCTGGATGTGCTCCAACAGATCCATATCTTTCATGTGTTGAGCTCCAAAACTGGGCACAGTACTCCAGGTGAGGTCTCACCAGAGCAGAGCAGAGGGCCAGAATCCCCTCTCTCAATCTGCTGACCACACTTCTTTTGATGCAGCCCAGGATGCAGTTTGCCTTCTGGCCTGCAGGTGCATATTGGTGACTCATGTCCAGCTTTTTATCCATAAGCACCCCCAAGTCCTTTTCCTCAGGGCTGAGGAAATACCTGTATTGATAACGAGGGTTGTCCCAACCCAAGTGTAGGACTGTGCACTTGGTTTTGTTGAACATTATGAGTTTCACCTGGGCCCACATCTGCCAGATTGTCCAGGTCCCTCTGGATGGAATCCTGTCAATCCAGCATATTAACCTTACCACCCAGCTTGGTGTCATCAGCAAACTTGCTCAGGTGGCACTCAGTCCCGTTGTCAGTATCATTAATAAAGGTATTAAACAGCACTGGTCCCAGCACAGACCCTTGAGGAATTCCACTTGTCACTGTCTTTCATCTGGACTTGGAGCCATTGACCACTACCCTCTGGATGCAACCATCCAGCCAATTCCTTATCCATTGAACAGTCCACCCATCAAATCCGTATCTCTCCAAACTAGAGAGAAGGATGTTGTGAAGGACTGTGTCAAAGGCCTTGCAGAAGACCAAACGGATGACATCGTAGCTCTTCCCTTGTCCACTGATGCAGTTATACCTTTGTAGAAAGACACTAGATGCCATGCTGTCTGTCTTGAATCACCTCTGTGTCCTCCATGTGCTTCAGCATAGCTTCTAGGAGGATCTGTTCCACGATCTCCCCAGGCACGGAGGTGAGACTGACAGGTCCTCCTTCCTACCCTTTTTAAAAATGGCCATGATGTTTCCTCTCTTCCAGTCACCAGGGACTACACCTGACTGCCATGACTTTTCAAATACCATGGAGAGTGGCTTGGCAACTACATCAGCCAATTCCTTTAGAACTCTGGGATGCATCTCATCAGTCCCATGGACATGCGTGCATTTTTACTGTGTAACATTTGTTTCACAATTATCTTAATGAGATCCTATGCTAACATTTGGTTATGGCGTTAGGAGCACAGCGAAGGATGTGTATGTGGTGCTCTGAGCTGCAGCCAGTGAAAGTGATGCCAAATCATCCTTGTAACTTGGCAGAGCCCTGCTGCTGTATAAATGAGCTAATTTCTCTACTTCAGTTGTACTGAATATTGCTGCTGTGGTTTCATAGCCTCTGGAGAGAGCAAATTCAGCCTAGCAGTTTTAAAGGGGAAACTTTGCAGCCAGGGATTTCTGTTCCCACAACTGCTGTTCTCTGTGTGCAAGTGGGAGAAAGCCAGGCAGTACTTCTTTCCACCTCTTTTTTATTACTTGTAAAATGAAAATGACTATGACTGCCTCAAAAAGATGATTTGAGGTAATATTTTAGTTCTGAAAGGCGTGGTAGGTTTGCATGCTACATAAAACTTCAGTGAGCTGACAACAGTGTGTTGGTCTGTGATGGTTGAAGGACCATGTTGCTTCAGGGTATTGACTAAAGTTACACCAGGTATGCTGATTTACTGGCATGACACATCTGTTGGTAGATTATTATCCCTTCTGGAAGTGATCACCAATCACTAGATTTTCCTTAATGATAGCCAAAGGGAATAGTGCTATGTCTTTTCTGTGGCTTTGCATTTTACTTTCCTGTCCTGAAGCAGTTGCAATGTCCATTCTCCTTTAAGGTTGCTTCAGTCTTCTACGTTAAATGCTAGTGACCAAACTTCATTTCAGAAAGGAGTTTGAAAAGGTCATTAACAGGGACAGAATAGTGCTTCTGGATTTTTTTAAACTATGGCATCCTTCAGTGTATTTTCCTGGTCTTACAAATGTATTCTCCCTTCTGGAAAAAGCTTTGCTTTTTTTTTCTTTTTCCTTACTTCTGGTTGGCTTTGTAATTGACGGGTTACTGCTGTTTGATCACTATTTCATTGTCGCCCTTTTGTCTTTGTATTTACCTTGCTTTGTTACCTGCTTCCCTTTATCTTCCTCTTCTTTCCTATCCTTGGTGGTCTCACTATCCACATCAATCAGGGCTCCCTAGAATCAGCATCTCTCACTTCTAACTCCAGTAATTCAGGTTGCCTAGATGAGAAAGGCTGTCTGCAGAGCCTTCACACTGCATTTTTCACACTGAGAAGTTCTTCAGATGAACACTGCACACAGCCATAACTGTATAAATGACAAATAACAGGAGATAGTACTGTGGTCTTAATGTCTTGGACTGTCCTAAGCAGAGTTCTGTGGCAGTATACAAAGGCTGTTCAATTACACCTGGAAAAAAAAGTAAACACAAGTTGAAAGAATTTAGCATTAATCTTTGTTGAGTAAAATGAGACAAAAAGTCTTTGAAGGTTGAGGAAAATCTGACCGTGAATATCCAAGGTAGCTGACGTTAACAGTCTGCCTCTTTAAGCACTCAAGATGGTCACTAAAGTTATTGATGTGTTTTTTTGAGCTCAGTGTGCACATTCTGTGAGAACAGCCTGGCAAGATGGAAACCTACTCTGGAACATTTCAAGGCTGATGAGTAAACTGTTTTTTGTAGTATATGCCAGTGCCTCATCCTATCAAACAGTGCAGTAAGCAGAATCTACGTCATTATTCATTGGGGGAAAAGAGTTGTCTTCTATAGATGTCTGCTGCTGATAAAATCCAGTTATGGATCTGTAGTCCTTTCCAGACTGAGAAGTAGAAATATAAACACAATGTCTGATTCATTAATGTGGTCACAGATCCAGCCAACATTCCCTAGACATTTACCATAACATGTGTAAAACTCCAGCCATCTGCAGCAGGTCTGTTCAGAGCGACAACAGATAAGGCTGTGTCATCACAGAGTAGGGAGCTGGTCAGCTGGAGAGGAGGCCTGTGGATAAAGGAAGGTTCTCACGGCAGACCCATTTTTTGTCAGGTGGGACACGTACCTGGACAGCTGCTTGATACGTGACCTCTACCCCAAACTGCTGGGTTCCAGAGCCACGGTTAGATATTTGTGCCTTCTTACTTGAAGGGAAGAACATTGCAGGTAATGGAGCAATTATATTCTCTTCTCTAGGGCTGTCATGAGTGTACACTGAATCCTTATATGGGAGGGTTAGGCTTTTGGTTTGTACATTTAACTGCTTCCTCTCAGCATGTGTGCAAGGTGATCTCCAGATATACATCCTATTTGTGCAGCAACCAAATGGAAATATTGTGACAGTATTTGGTGTGTTTCTGAGGCCAATCATTACTGCATTTAGAATATGAATTCCTCAAAGACGATGTTTGATCTATTGAACCAAGTCCTGAATGTCAACCTTACATGCCTCTTGTGTCACCGTTGTGATGCATAGTCCAGTACAGAGGGTACAAGAGCAGAATCTCCTGCTCTAGCAGGTGTGACCCAAAGTATTTTGGGTACTACTGTGCGCTGATGCAGGTTGGCTAATGGTCAGCACAGATTTTTGAAGCATGTGGCTGTTTAGCAAAAGGGAGCTGAGAGTATTATTTGGAGGAGGACGTGTTTCAACTGATTTACAGAAACAAGAATAACACTTACAAATCCTAGGCTTTAGAATTGTAAATAAACAATAGCATGTGATGATCTTTGGTTACATCTGATTGTGGAGCTCTGACTGGAAGCTTGCAGTAGGTCTGTCAAGGGCTGAAGATGGAGCAATAACCCTTCACCGTATGCAGAGGTAAAAATAATTGCAAGCTTGTATTGACTGTTGTGGCTTGGTAGCAGGAACAGAGCCATTTACTTATACTGTAGGCACTGGATGAGGAACCAGTGTTCCTCTTTTATGCTGAGCAAACAGGTTTTTCTAGAACTGTTAGTGTTTTCACAGGAAGTTAAGTATGTGGCTTCTCCGTATTCCGACTAGCGTGAATAAAATACCACTGTTGGAAACTATAAATCAATTCTGAACGGTCATTAGTAAATGGAACATCTAGGGAGAGTTACATTAGCTTGGTGTGTTAAGTCTGCATGCTACAAGGTGCATTTGTCACTCTGGGGAACATATTTAATGAGGAACATAAGACAACGCTAATGAATATGGGGGAAAGCAATAATGGAAGTAGCTGTCTGCTGTTAATTTTTGTTATTTAAGAAAGGCAAGTTGGTACCATACTAAAGATTTTTAAAGTGTTATGCAATAATATGGGGGTGTTTAAAAGTGTACGTGAGGATGCTGTGCTGTTGCCAACAGCATCTTCTTGGCAAATTATTTTCCTTTCCCCTTGTGCAGTATGTCTCATGGTTCGGTTCACTGTATCAGCACTGCTGGCAGCTTGCCACCCTCTGAGCTCCATCCAGAAGGAGCAGCCAAAGGTAAGCTGAGCCAAACCACAACTAATGAAGTGTCTTGGATTTTTTGGTTCTCTTACAAGTACAATTTACAGTTTTCAGCCAGCGGTCCTTCAGTGAAAGCCACAGCAGTGGCTGAGTGTCTGAGAGTACATGCTGAAACTAAGAAAAAACCAAAACAGGAAAGACCCAAAGCAAAGGTTTGGACCTTAGCATTACCCATATCTTAGATACGATTTGAGCCTGAATCTACTCCATGATTTTGGATTTGTTCTACTCTTGTAATGGAGGAGAGCCGCTTCTCATAACATGTATTCTCCAGTCCCCTCACCAGCCTCATCGCCCTTCTCTGGACATGCTCCAGCACCTCCATGTCTTTGCTGTAGTGAGAGACCCGAAACAAAGAAGTACTCACACCAAGTAAGCTATTTACACTGTGGTGTTCAACAAATTACAAAGAAGCCTTTAAACTTGTAGCTCTTTTCAGGATTTTATACCATTAAGTGAAGAGCAGGGAAGATGTCCTTAGGAATGGCAACAGAGACAATTCTGTTTCATGACTTTACTTTCCAGGTGCGTAGAACTGGGGTCCTGAGTCCCCAAGTCACTAACTAGTCCTAGTCTTCCTGCTCTCTAATCCTGGTGCCCAAAAGTCCTGAGTATTGTACTATCGATGGTACTTTGGGGTTTTTTCCAGTACCTTCCCCTTTCTGTGTCTTGCAGAGGAAAGTTCAAGTGTGGCGGTGCTTGGTGCTCCTCTCTCCCAGGCATGAAACTTCACCACTTCATTTTTGCTGCACGAAGCAACTGTACTTCCCTGTCCCATTGAATTAGAAGCTGACATTTACCAGGTACTGGTCTGTCAAAATAAGGAGAGAGAATGCTATGGGTCCTTAGTATACTTTAAATTAACAAATTGTTTGACCTGTTTTCTGGGATTTTTTCCTTTGAAAGAAGTGAAAGGCGAACAATGACACTGATGAGGATTACACCTTTTATGGCGTAGTCTTCTCATAAGCATGCATGTCAACCTTTCACCCAGGTTTTTCTTCTTTTTAAAGAAACAGCCACCTCAAGAGTAAACCAATCCATTTGCTGCTCTGCTTAACTGTTTAGGTTAAGGAGTGATTAGGACTGCTATGCCTGCTGTAGTCCTCAAGGTAGCTAATGGCAAGTGAGAATTGCTGTCTAAATAACAAGTGAAAAAGAAAATGGAGGTTAACAACCTATTCTTATGAAAAAGCCTTTGGCCATCAGTAGTAACAAAACAACACCTCGTGAGTGTTACCTTAAGTGACCTGGCACAGTGAGTTATTCTGGCTAATTTCCCATTTTCACCACCAGGTAGCATGTCCTGGGTGTTTAAATATATGAAAACAAGTTAAAACCAGGCATGTAACAGCTGAAGGTATGTTTATTTCCAGTGCTTTTGGGGTGTGGTCACTGTGCATGAGACTCAGCACAGATCCATCCATTTGCTGGAACATACACTCCTAAGCTTGGCCTCTAAGTCATGCTCTGTGTAAATAACTGACATGTGTGCTGGCTGGGTTACAAGGAAGGTAGAAGGTGTGACAGTAAATGAAGCCCTAACGCATTCAGTAATTTTCTTCTACAGAGAGTTATACTGACAAGCATGTACAGCTGGTAAGCTCCATACAGTGGGAGAACATCTCCACTTGCTGTAATGCATCTTCTGTGGCCTCAGTTAAAAATGTTTAAAATATATATATATATGTTAAATAACTTAAAATTTATTTTAATTTTGTATCGTGGAGCTGCTTTGCAGTCAGCTGTGTGCTATGCACAGTCCTTGGCATGATAGATCACCTTGACTGTTACTGGATGCACAGTAGGCTGTAACAGTAGGCTCCAAAAAGTGCTATGAGGCTTTGCGGTTGAATTATGGACAGGGAAGAGACATAGTGAAGAGGCTAAGAGAAAGCAGGGAGTACTGGTTTTAATTTGCTTTTCAGACTGGCTAATAGTGGGTAATTCTGTTCAGATGGTATGACATGAGCAGCTTGGTGTAATACTTTGTGTATGGGATGACTGTGCAAAATACCTAGTGGTGAAGGGGGAAAACTTTTCTAATTTTTCTTCTGTTAAGAAAAATACAATGACCGAGCTCTATAGAAAGTGCTGTAGGAGATGCCCTTACTCTCTAGGACATAGAATGCTACATTTGTCTTCTGCCTCTATGCAGTTTTCTTAATGGACTCACATATCTAATCCTTCCAGCTGAGAGAAGGACTGCAGCAGCATTAGTGGCTAACAAGGAGATAAGGCTTTGCATGCACAAGTGAAGGCTTTAAGAATATCCTGGAAGGCAGCTGTAAATGCTCAGATTATTGTGGCTCTAGTAAAAGTATGAGAAGTCTGTAAAGATGGGAAAGGATAAAAAAAAATTAAAATGTTTTTCAAAATAGAGCAAGACTGCAGCCAACTTCTGCTCACTTTAACATATTTGTGTATGCAGCACATAGATCTTTGGTTTAATTTTTTAATTTTTTAAAAAATACTAACACCAAAAAAAGCATAAAGGTGCTCCCAGCTGCAAGAGCATATTCCATTGTTTAATCAGTGCTGTTCTTTGTGGGTCACCTTATAACCAAACCAGTTAAACATTAAGACATCTCTGATATAGGAGTGGTAGAAAAAGTTATATAGTGGTAAGCTGTTTCAAAAACCTGAGTTATTTGGAAGAGTGATGCAATTCAAAATGAATTAGTTCTGCATCTGTATACCACTATGAGAGTAAGTTTGAGTGCTGTAGAGTTTATATACACAATTAATCATTACAGAGGATTCACAGGTACTTTTTTCTAAGTTTTAAAGTTACTTAATTTATAAAGCAGCGTGGATAAATTAAAAAAAAAGATAACAAAGTTCCTGGGGAAGCATATTTTTCATTTTGGAACCGTTAGCATCCAAAGGTACATGGAGAGCTATAACACAGGAAATGTCTTTTTGGGTGTAGAGGAAAGGAAGGAAAATAAATCCAGGGTGATGCCTGCTTTTTTATTTTGCTTTGCATACTTTTAAGATATGGAAGTATGCAGCTGTGGTTTGAAGAGAACGGATTTGTCCACAAAGTTTCATAGGATCACAGAATGTGTAAGGTTGGAAGGGACCTTTAGAGGTCATCTAGTCCAGCCTTCCTGCAGTAAGCAGAGACATCTTCACTAGATCAGGTTGCTCAGAGCTCTGTCAAGCCTGACGTTGAATATCTCCAGGGATGGGGCCTCCACCACCTCCCTGGGCAACCTGTTCCAGTGATCTACTACCCTCATAGTGAAGAATTTCTTCCTCATATCTAATTTAAACCTAACATGCTCTAGTTTAAAACCACTGCCCCTCATCCTAACTTGTACTTGCTTTTTTAAACATTCAGTATCTGAAAAAAAATGGTTTATAAACAGCCTAGCAAGGTATCTGGGAGAGAACAGGAAGCTGTTTCTGGGAGTGGAAAGTGTTCGTTTCTTTAGGCATCCTAAACTTTGAAACCTGTTTGGGAACTTTTCATGCTAATTGTGTTCAGATTCTGTGAAATTCAATTTAGCTGTAGTAGCTTTGAAAGACAGAAATCACAATTGTTGAGAGCTGCAGCACTTGGAAGTTCAAAGCTGAAGACGAGACAGAGAAGTAGTAGTGATGTAGATTTGACCTGTAGCCTGTGTAGATTTGACCACCTATGTATCACCTATGTAAATTTTCTGAGTTTTGTTAGAGTAAAGGCTTCATTATGCTATGCCTGCTCATGCCATATACATAACAATATGCAAAAGTACATTGCTAAAATGCTCAAAATTTGTGAGGGTGGGTAGGGAAACAAACTTCGTGTGCTGATTTTTTTTGTTTTTTATGCTTTCCTCTTGATTGTATATAATATGGGCTGGAAACACTTTTCTTGTAGACATTAATGAAAAACTTAAACTTCTCAAGAGGTGTTTTCAGTTTGAGATGTCTTTTGTCATGTGGTATTTAGTAACTACCTCATCTGCTCAGAATTGTAAAGAGCTCCCACTTAGGTACATTTCTAAAGCTCCTGTGAAGGGACAGGAGAAAACAGATAAATAAATCAGAAAGACAAGAGCATTGGGTTCTCTCTCAGTAGGAAATAGTACCTCTAGGTAGGAGAGGATGGGTTTGGATTTTTTACAGTGAGCAGCAACCTGTGTATTCACAAGATAAATAGATCCTATTTATTTGGCCCTGAATTAAACTCGAGAAAAAAATACTTCTCTGGGGGTGCAAAGTTATATAGAACCAAGAGAAGGATGGTTTTATACAATGTTAGTGTCGATATATGACTGTGCTTTTACATAAATACAAACTCAATGCTTCTGAGTTTGTTTGGGATCATCAGAAGAGTCTTCCAGATACTTGGTTTTGTTAAATGAATACATGCTATAGTACTGAACCACTTAAAGCGTTGTGCAAGTACTTAAAATTCAGTTAGTGGAAGGAAAAGCCCCCAGAAGGCAACCCTTGTCTGTGGAGTTTTCTCAAGTAACACAGCTGTGTTTAGCCAACAAGATCTCTCTGCAATTTTGAGGGAACTGCTAAACAAATAATCTTTTGGTTTTAATACTGTAAGTTGAGAGAAGTCATTTGTCAAGGATGGGAATAAGCAAATAGGCTACAAGTACTCAGTGCTCAAACAACCAAAGGCACTTCTGCTTCTCCAGAACTGATTTTGGGATGTTCTAGTCAAGCAGTGCATTCAGAGAGAGAGATACTGATAAGTTAGTCACCTCTGTCCTTTTGATCAAGCTATAGTCAAGCAACGATGCTGTTCATATTTCCTATGCTATTCTGAAACTACATAATAATGTCTAAGCAAAAGTAGGTATCATAAAAGTCAGCTTTTCTTGTATTAAAACTTTAATAGAAGTCAGCTGATCAGAAAAATCTGTCTCTGCAGTTTTATGTTTGAATAGTCACTTTGTTTTGTTATAACAAAACATTTGTTCCCAAGGCCTTGAAATCTTTGTGCCCTGTAATCACTGACATGATCCATGTATTTCTTCATGTATTCAGTCTGAGCCCTCTTAGCAATCTGTAACCATAAAATGGCTGCAAGACTGTGATGTTTCATCAGTTTTCCTTGTGGCTTTTTTCCCTTCCACTTCCTTCCTTTACTTTTAATTTCTTCCGGTATTAAAGAGTAACAGACATGGAATTGATCCTCTGAGAATGGAGATTTGCTCTCATTTAAGTATCTAGAGAAGTCTATGCCATCTATAAAGCCTTAGCAAATGGAAGAAAATTGTTCCCAATTACATAAGTGAATGTCTAAATGTTAGACTAAAGCAGATTTCTCCTTTGGATCTGAGAGATCCAATCCTCAACATGATGGAGGTAAAGATAACCACTTGATAATAATCCACTGGTAGTACTTAGTCTTTAGAACACCTCTCATTTTGAGTTTGTGTGCTTGCTTTCTTTAGCTAGGATTTGACACATCTTGCTATGTCTTTATTTGAATTGCTGAATTGTTCCTAACTGCAGGTATCTCTCTGTAAACATTGTTTTCTACTCCACATCTTGGGCAGTAAGCTTTCTTTAGAATCATAGAATACACTGAGTTGGAAGGGACCCAGAAGGATCATCAAGTCCAACTCCTGGCTCCACACAGTGTCCTCCCTGCAAAGACTTGACCCACCCCAAGCAAGACCAGGATCAGAAAAAGATCTCACTGCAGGGTAATTTCTCATCCACTACTCCAATAATACAACCCATCTTTTCCTCAGCAACTTAACCAAACCCACTTTGATGTTCCTCAAAGAGTACCAGACCTTTCCCATCTCTCTTCCTGAGGCATCATGCCTCTGTGCAGGCTGCTCTGACTCCAGCAAGAGCTTTTTCTGCCTGTTCTGTCCCAAGGAGAAACAATGTCTGCTGAGAAGGTGATGATGACTGAGCACAAAAAGCAGATGCTCTCATTTCAAGCTCACATAGATGCAAAGTGCTTTTATTTTTTTAAGACCTTTTAGAACACAGGGTGGAGTACTGCCAGAAAAGCTGAGCAATGGCAGTTGCTTCACTTGCTTTGATCTCTCTCTGTGGTTTTAAGTGCCTAACCTTGAAATGGGTGGTCTGGGTACTTACTAGTTATGCAGCTAGGACTGATGTCACAGACGGACTTTCTGTGTAATAAGCTTCAGCTTTATCAGTGTTAGAAATGTTTATGATTAATTACTAACAGCATTTTGGGAACACACGCAGTTCTCTATTGGTATGGATGTACAGTTGAAACAATGGTAAGTTCCTTTTCATTATCAAGTGAAATAGTAGGAAAGACTTCACCTTCCCTTCTCCAGGCCAGTTACAACAGCTCATAAGAATTTTGAAGATCCTTGGGACATTCAAACTAGTATGTTCTTACTGTGCTTCAGGTCTTATTTCGGGTTAACAAAATGTTGTTTCAAGAAAACAACTACGAGGTCTGCATCAAGGCTAAACATTCATGAGTGGCATGGTATGTGGGAGAATATGGGCAGGTATCTAGAGAACTTGTCAACTCTAGTGGTTTGGAACTTCAGTATTGAACACTACAGGATCCTAATGAAGTGATAGACTAATTGGAAGAAAAATAATGCTGTGGCTGTTTGAAGAAGGCACAAGTTAACACACAGTGCTGGGCCCTGGCCTGTTATCTTCCAAACATTGCTTGATATTGTGCAGCACCTTTGAAACCAGGACACCAGCTGAGCCTCACTGCTGCTGAGCTCTATTCCTGTCACGCTCTTCACAACAATCTGGTGTTTTCCCAGTCTGGAGCTTTAAAAAAGCTGCCATTGCTTTCATGTGCTACGTGGCTGATGCTGTTCTTGGGCCAGTCCAGCAGCGTGTCACAGGAGCGAGCTTCTGGGTCCCGTTTGGTTGCAATAAACTTTGGAAGCAGACATGTCTGTTGTTCTGTATCACATTTTGTTGTATGGTGCCTAGGGATGCAATTATAACTATCTACTTCCATATGTAATCAGGTCAAATACTGTTTCTGAGAATCTGAGAACACATAGATAGATCTCTTTTTTTTTTAAAGAGAACAAAATAAAGTAGAAGACACTAAGAATTTGTGCTTTGCATAAGGACAGAAACATTGGATTACAGCAGACGCAGATTTAAGAATAAAATACTGGTAGATACAGTATTAAGACTAGCCCCTTCCCCCTCCTCCCCCCTCCCGCAACCCACACCTAACGTTTAGGGTGGAAGAGATGAAAAATCACGCACAACACCCAGTCTGCCCACAGCTAAATCTCAGATTACTTCCAACACTCTCTAAGAAATAGAAAATTTCTCATGTGGAGTATTGAAAATCTCCCGAAACAGGAAGAAGTAAGTTGCTCTCTGAAAATACGTAATGCTTCTTAGTAAGCTGAGCACTAAACCATGGTTCTTACCAGCAAAGGAATAAAGCTTGTAACCTCCTTATCAGCTATTAAAGGAAAAGTGGTATGTGATAAGTTACAGTCCAAGTTTGAATGTTTTGTTAGCTTGTTAAGCATGAATGGAGATATTCGGTCATGAAGTGCTCTATGGTCTCGTAACACTTAGCATACAGAGCTTCCAGGAAGATCCTCTAAAATGGAAGTGGTACAACATTCATGTCTCCTCCAGCTCTGTAGATTTTTCTAATTTTCCCCACGAAGCCTGCCTTCTAAAACCGCTGTATTGCAAAAATCATTGTAACGTGACCAAAAGTCCTAGTTTTATGTCACATTGTTTCTTACAATTTAACTGTAAATACTGCTGAAAAGTACTGACCTTGTAGCATAAAACTCAGTTTGGTTTGCGGTAACTACCTTTCTTCCTCCCTCTGTTACTCTTTACATTGAAGTACAGTGTTAAATTTCCATCAATTACTAAATAAGGAAGCCAAGATAATTCAGTTGTACAAACAGGTTGTGGGGGTCTGTGTGAAATTCCCACTGTCTATAGCAAAGTCCTATCTTCAAGTCATTGCCTGCAGCAGTCCAGACTCAGTGGTGGGGTAATGAACATGTGCAACTTGGACAAAGTGTACTAATCCCCACATTTCACCCATGAAAGGAGAAAAAGGTTGTGTTTGTTTATGCCCAAATGTCAAGTTTTATGGGAAGGACCCAACATTCTCCTCTGTAAAAGCTTCTTTGTGGTTATGTGGCAAAGAAGCTCCTTCATGAGTGCCCAAGATACCCTCCAAGCCTTACTCAGAATGGAGTTCTTTTTAACAGCAACATCATTAGAAGAAACACAATCTAGAGGATAAGACTTAATGGGTCTGGGATTTATTCTTTGGAGTAATTAGCAGCTCACTGAGCTGAGAGTCTGGTTATCAGTAGTGTCTATTCTTTCTGGAAGCATAATGAAGTTGGAAATAGCTGCCGTTCATTCTTACTTAATAAAGTGGTGAGATGGTTTGTGGGGTTTTGTAACGGAATTCAGGAAATGAACAGTCTTGTTAACACATCCTGCACGAAGTTGTTGGTTGTCATTGCTACACTGCTCTGCCAAGGACAAAATAGTGGAATATAACTTCGGATAATGTAGCCTATAAATTACTACCACCTGAAGAGTTAGTGTGTTCCTGTTCTGAATAGATCCTAGAAAAAATAATTAACTGCCTGGTATGCATTTGTTTTAAAGGGAAAAAAAAAAAGAGTAAGAGAAAGTTATTAAAAGAGGACAGAAATGTAATCTGATTTTAATTATTCAACGTTTAGTGGTGATTAATCATTGCTAGTATCACCAAGGCAAAGACAAAATATTTTCTACCACTTTGTAAAACAAAAATCTCTTAAATGCTGAAATCTGATCTAGGATTCTTTTTCTTTGATTCTTGCAGATCTTTACTATTGTTTATCTTTCTATGATCAGTCCTAACAGTCAGAAACTCAGACACTTGTGCCCAGGAGAAATCATCTGGGTTATTACTCTGTCATTACTTATTATCCATAACTTTTCACTATCACATTTGTTTTTCAAAATAACACACTGAATGATTTACGTAGTGATCTTTACAGCTATTCTGTGTTCACATGCTATTTCCCATGGCTCCTGCCATGAATGCTCACTGCTTGTCCCATGGAATTGGCAGCTATTTAACGTTGCTCTAGTTATTTCTGTTCCAGAAACTCAAACCTCAAATGCACAAATGACTTTCAGGATAGTCATGTGAACACTTCCATATTTTTTTGGTGTTTAAGTACTTGGTCTATGCTTTGGAAGTGGAGCAAGCATCTTTTTCCCCTTTTAAAAATTTAATTTTCTTTTTAAGATTTTTTTTTTGGTAAGGTTTGATTTGTTACACAAAACTATGGAGTTTTGAGAAAAAATATCCTCCTGTAACTATCATGTGAAGAAGGACAGTGGCTTGAATATAGCACATTGACTCTTTTACTTCTGTTGAATTCTATGGATTTTTTTTTTATGTTGGCTGTTCTGTGGGAGATGTGGAGGTATGTGATGCCCTGGGGTAATCCCTGTGAGACAGGATTTCTAGGATGTGGAAAAAGAATCATTAAATGTGTTAAATAAATCTGTGGGTGATGCGGCTTGCAAGAGGACCTTGGTAAGCTGCTGCTCAAGTGCTGTGTATCTTTTTAGAAGAAACAGTTTGAAAAAGGAGAAGCCATGTTTTCCTTCCTGTTGGAAGGTGGGAGTGAAGATGTCCACTGGTGTTCTTTGGCCCAGCTTTCAAGCTCATGACCTTAGAAATGGCTGTGTGCAGATCCCCCTTTGGGAGTGGGGAAAAAGCTTGTTTAGATATAATTGACCAGTGCTTTTTTTTAATATATATATAATTCTATTACACTCATACCAGTCCACCCAAACGTTGTAACAACTGTTGTAATAACATTGGGCATGTATTAAAAAATTAGTACCTAAACATTTAAAATGTGATCCCTGCATAGAAATATCCATGGTGAAAAAGTATGCCAAGGAGACTTCTTTCTGGTTTAACGATGACAGTCCTGATGAATAGGCAAGGTTTGCAGTAGGTGACTTTCTTATTAGGATGCAACAGTAAACACAAATTAATAAATACTGTTGTGAAGCTCTAACTGCCCAGCAGTCTGAAGCATTTTAGGTACTTAAAATGCTTAGGTACTTCATAAAAGCTAGGTTAGAAGTGTACCATATAGCAGCCAGGCAATGAGATCTAATCCCACATTTTAGCTGTCATCCAGTGATCATATTTTAGCACCGTGTAATGACTGTCAGCCTTCATTAGGACTGTCTTCACTGGTCCTTTTACTTAAGTCCACCTGGGGAGGCAGTGCTAATACCTAACCTTGGTGCTGGGGAACCAAACATCTGTGTGGGCAGTGGGGTAGAAACTCCTGGGGAGAGCAGCAGCTGTGTATGAGGTCTGAGGACAGTTGGAAAGTAGAATGCAGCTGCAGAGAGGGATGCAATTCAATGAAAAAAATAATTATTTGGCTGAAATAATAATGAAATATTTTCATCTAACGGGAGACTCTTGCAGGTTGATGTGCAATTCAGAATTAGCACCTGTGATGGTTTGAGCCCTGGCCAAAGGCCAGACGCCCACCAAAATCAGTCTGTTACTCCCCTTCTTAGTTGGACAGGGGAGAAAAAAACATAATTGGGTGGCTCAAGAGGCAAACTCGTTAATGACGCGGGCAAAACAGACTCAACACAGAGTGCAGAAGAGAAAAGTTATCTAATTTATTACACCACGCTAAAGAGAAAACAGTGAAAAGGAACCAGAGTCAGGAGTGCAACTAACAATCTTGAAACAAATGCAACCAGGCAAACACTTTCCCCCCACCACTCCCTCCTTAGCAGGCTTTAGTTAGAAGTTTGCTCCCTTCTTCACTCCCGGTCGCAGCCCAGGAGGGGCAGGGACTGGGGAAAATGGGTTCTCAGTAACACCTTCCCCCCACCCCTCCATTCTAAAGCAGATTTCCCTTTCAGCCATGATTTTGCTCCCTTCTTCCCCTCTCCTGCTCGCAGCACAGGACAGGGGGGCAGGGACTAGGAGATGGGGGCTTCGGTCAGTTGCTTGCATGTTGGTTTCCTTCTTGGCCGGGATGGGGGCATCCATTCCACACAGCCTCCCCCTGCTGCACCGTAGGATCTCACCCATAAGAGCCAGTCCTCCACGAACTTTCTCCAAGGCAAATCTCTTCCCACCGGGCTTCATCTCTGCTATGGCAGGCAGCAACAACTCACAGTGTCTCTCAGTCCCAGTCCTCCACAGGGCTATAGGCCTCCCCCAGCAAACCTGTTTCACTCATCTCTGTAGGTGGCTTGTGCTGGCAGGGGCTCATCCCAACGTAAGTCACGGCATCTTCTCTATGTCTCCACCGGCTCCATCCAGCGTGGAGCCTCTCCACCGGGCAGGTCGGGTCTCTGCCTCCTCCATGGGTCCTTTCCTCCGGCTACTCCAGGTGCTTCTGCTCGGGCTGCAGGGGCAAACTCGCCTGGGTACCTGGGCGCGCCTACTCCTCCCCCAGCCTTCCCGGCCTTTTGTGTCTGTCAACTGCTTACATTCACAAGCAAATATACATCACAATGCCCTTAATGGGCCAAACTTTGCGGTCTTCCTGGCACTCCAAGTTCTGGTGGAGTCTTTGTCTCCTATATGTGATTCTCAGAGGCGCTACAAGCAGGCTGGCAGAAGATTCCAGCAGCCATTTTCTGCCGGACCTGGCCCTCTCTCAGTAGAACTGCAACAGCACCTAATAAGGGTTTGAAGTTGCACACTCCAAGAATGGTGACTACTGCTTTGGAAAGGTCAGTGTATGGTCCCTACCTGTAGCTTGGTTCTTTCATTAAGCTGCCATCCGTGATGTGAAGGAAGAGGATACAATCCAAAAAGTTTGGATTACAGGTGAAGTGAAATAGACCTTCCTCTTCTTCTGTCATCAAAACTGAGCTCTGGTATCCCAGTTCTCACTGTGATTGACCAGTCCTTTATTTCAAGAGAAGAGACAGCAGCATGAGGCAAGGTTGAAGCAGCAGTAGTGTGCAGTCCATTCTTTGCCATGTGATTCTTCCTGTGGATCATCAGTGTGTGAGATGCATGATGACCTCCCTTGATATTGCTTTGGCATCATTTTTGAGGGCTGTCCTTGTTCTGGCCAGAGCTAACTTCCCCAAGCAGCCAGCACAGGTGAACCAAGTTGGCCCAAGTTATTTTCCACACCACCTGACATGATGCCTCTGAAAAAAGGACTGGCCGGGGAG